>CAMQGK010000231.1:4065000-5265000 GCA_947000775.1 Pterois miles
CTGAGTGGCTTTGAAAAAGAAGTGTAATTTCTTGCTGACTTGGCCAAACTGTTCAGAGTTTAATTCAATTATATGACATAAAACTCAATACAGGTTCTCTAATAAGACAGATAGGTTTTCTCCCAAAAGCCACAGCTACTGTTAAACCTTAATTAGATTTAACAGAAAGACTCTATACAGACCATACTCTCTTGTAAAAAAGCACACTAGAGGTCAAGCTAAACTCTAGTCACACACACACACACACACACACACACACACACACACACACACACACACACACACACACACACACACACACACACACACACACACACACACACTAATAACTGACCTCACATTTTTAAACCCTGTTGATTATTTGAACTCTCTACATCTTCTGACCGGCTCTTCTATTCACTTTGCAAATGTGCACCATACGCCTAAACTCTGGTCACACCAGGTCAGCAGCCTAAACATCTACATTTCATGTAGTTAACCGGCTAACATCCTCAACGTCACTAAAAGCAAAACTTATGACCTACAAGCCGGTGGATTAAAGCACGATGTTGGATTTTGCTCAGAGGAGATCAATAAAGCTGATATATTGGTGTATCAGTTAACCTTTTCAGCCTCTACCTGCCATTTGGTTTGAATTAGCGCCACATCTGATTACAATCTGATACCTGTATATGACTAAAGCTGGGACACCGAGGAGGGTATCAGCTATCTGCACATGTGGACAAGGGTGTGTGTGTGTGTGTGTGTGTGTGTGTGTGTGTGTGTGTGTGTGTGTGTGTGTGTGTGTGTGTGTGTGTGTGTGTGTGTGTGTGTGTGTGTAGACTTGATCCAAAAGCCAGCTCCATTTTGGATCCTGTTCAAAATTGGTTTCTCACCTTCTTCCTCTTTGTTTTTTTTTTTTTTTAGTGGAAGAGTACCATACAAAGCATTCAGGTATCCATTTAGCTAAGGATATATATGATATAGCTGTTGTATTACACCGTTTAAGTATTTCAATATTAAATAATTGCGTTTTAGTCATTAAACGTTCACTCCTTTCAGACATTTGTTACTCAAAAGCCAAACCTCAGTAAATCTGATTAAGAAATTATGAAGATTTCAGCTTTGACACTGGATCCATAAACCACAGACCTACAGAATATGTGTCTATGTGTGTCTGTGTTTGCATATGTTGCAGCTATATCACCATATATGCTGTTACTTAGCTAACACTGTACTGGTCACTGTTTCCATTGTTATTTGCTGTTTTTAATTATTCACTTAGCAGATTTTCATTGTTCTTAGCACAATGGCAATAAATATCTATTCTATTCTATTTATCATAAATATAGATAAAGATAAATGTATGCCTGTTGGTATGTGAATATAAAAGTTTTATGCACCTGAGAAATATTTACTTCCATCACAAGATAACTACGTTATAGTTACTCTCAAACATCGGTGCTGATTATATGACTAAAGAATATCTTAATCTTCAATGGTCATTTAAAACAACACTTTAACTTATTACTACTACGCTATCGTTAAATAGAGGTCTTACTGAAATGTTTCCTCCATGTAACCAGCAGATGGGGCTGGTGGTCTGTGGAATCGCTCTGCTGCTGTTGTGCATGACATCAACAATGTGCCTGCAGCAGGAACCAAGTGTGCATGGGTCAATGTGTACATGTGCATATCAGCCATTCAGAGGCATCTGTGTCAAGCTTATGAAGTGTGTGGGACGTTCACAGGGCATTATGCATGGGAAGGAATGTGTGCGTATGCATGTGCTCTCTGACTTTAGCTTGAAAGTGTTTCGTTTTTGGAAGAGGAATAAAGAAAAAGTGTGTTGTCTGTATTGTGTGTGTGTGGGGGGGGGTGTGTGTGTGTGTGTGTGTGTGTGTGTGTGTGTGTGTGTGTGTGTCAGAGCTTCATGTTTGGGAGAGCCTCCTGCGGTCTGGGGCAATGGAGCATCATATTGTGGTGGTGAGGGGTTGGGATGACGACTGCTTTGTCTGTTCCTCGAGCTACAGCGTGGTAACTGCACTGAGCCGACTGAGGTTATACTCTCTCACACACGCATGCTTATGAGAACATGTACAGCACGTGCATTGGTTCGTACATACAGAACCCCTTTAGGCTAATTCCATAAATCAATCAAAATACAGTTGATTCTTAGAAAATATACAGTTCAATCGTTATTAATTGTTACTGTACAGAAATCATGATAAGAGTCTGTTAATCTAAATCCTCATGTAACCTTGCCACATGCACTGTTCTTCCATAAAGAAATGCTTTTAAAAATGATTACAATAAGACGCAGTGTTGCTGAAACATCAGTTCATAGAATAAAATCTATCATCTTCTTGTCATGTTATTATACTTGTTGTGCTCTCTGTTAAAAATAAAGTGACCAAAAAGAGTAAAACACGAACATGAAATGTCAAGTACTTACCCGTTCTTTATAAAACATTTGGGAATCTCTGTGAATTAAACTTGTGGGCATAAGAAAATATTCATGATTCCAACATCCCACATCAGTGTGTATGAGGTAAGTGACAAACAATCATCTATGCTGTCCCCAAATCAGAAACCAATGTGGCTTATTAACCAAATTACAATTTGTCATAAATTTCAGCCCATTTGTAATGGATCACTTAACAACATGTACGCCAATCTAAGCCGGCCAAATTAGCACCAAGCAGGCTGAGGGCTGAGCAATGTGTGTGCGATGCTTTGATCATGGCTAATGCCATATGTTATGGTAACGTTGAGAGAGGCCCATGACATTTTTCACTTTTATCGACTGGCGTGACCCCGTGGCCCTCAGATGGTGGTGAACTTTCATGTGCTGGCCGACGACCCCCAACATCACATTTAACGTCTCTAAGTGGCCCTCACTTTCACTCACATTAAAGACAGATTCTCTCTCTCTCTCTCTCTCTCTCCACACACACACACACACGCCACACACCACACACACACACACACACACACACACACACACACACACACACACACACACACACACACACACACACACACACCCACACAATATCTGGTCTCACAGAAACTCACACAATCTCAAACACATTATCGAAAAGCTGTTCCTGCTGCAAACAGCGCTGCGAAATCCAATCTGTATGCAGGAGGCCTGGCCTGGTCAGACGAAACTAGTTGTTACTTTACAGAGGGAGGCTGTAAATCACACAGTCACAACTGTCTGGGAGAGAGAGCACTCAGAGAATACTTGTGTGTGTGTGTGTGTGTGTGTGTTCACATATTGGGCTAGTTTGCCTGTGTACTTACTGCCTGGGCTCTCTCCAATGCTGTTGTGCTTCCCGTTCCAGTACCACAGCAGCAGGGTGGCATCTCTGGAGCCTGACAGGACATAGCAGTCTCCTCCGATGTACGACTCGGAGCGAGCCAGACACGTCACCACGTCACGATGCCCAAACACTATCTGAGTCAGTTTGCCTACAAAAGCACACAAATATACACATGACAATTAGTATTCATTCATCTGTAAACCATAAAGGAATGATGCCTTTATAAACATAATACAAGATACGGTTCTATCACAAAAACTGAAAAACTAGGGCTGCCAAATTCACAGGTTTTAAAGCGAGAGTGAAGTTACTGGTATCATATCAAAAATTAGAAAAACTAAGGAATCCATTGGTACCAACCATGTCATACTAGCTTGTCGCGAAGGAGGTTAAATGGTGCTCCAAACTCAGACTAAATTTTGAGGAGGAAAAACTAGCACCGCAATTTTTCATAGGAATTCTTAAAAACTAGGGCTGTCAAGGTAAAAAGCAATAATAAAGTGTTAACGCAAATTGTTTTAATGCCACTAATTTCTTCAAGGCATTAACACAATGTGCAATTTTTAGGTTGTAGCAGCTCAATTTTAAAGCTAGATGGAAGATACTGACGTCATATGAAACCAGAATACCTGAGGAATCCACTGGTACCAACCGTGTTATTATTAGCTTAGCTCTCATGCACAAAAACCTGGAAAAACTGGCATGGCCATTTTCAAAGGGGTACCTTGATCTTTGACCTCAAAATATGTGAATGAAAATGGGTTCTGTGGATACCCACGAGTCTCCCATTTACAGACATGCCCACTTTATGAGAATCACATGCAGTTTGAATCAAGTCATAGTCAAGTCAGCACACTGACAGCTGTTGTTGCCTGTTCACCATGGTATGACTTGAGTTTATTTTTTATGCTAAATGCAGTACCTGTGAGGGTTCCTGGACAATATTTGTCATTATTTTGTGTTGTTAATTGATTTTCAATAATAAAGATACTACACTGTATATGCATTTGCATAATGCAGCATATTTGCCCTCTCCCATGTTGATATCAGTATTAAATACTTGACAAAGGTCCGTTTAAGGTACATTTTTAACAAATGCATGATTTGTTTGATATCAGTCACGATTAACTATGTACACTCTTGCGATTAACCATGATTAAATATTTTAATCGATCGACAGCAATAACAAAAACTGAATTCATTGCTTGTTCTTTGGAGCTCCCCGCCACATTTGCTGATAATCTGTCTGCTTGGCTAGTAGTTTTATAAGATCCACACAAGTCTGATCTACTAATTCCCAGACAAGAATAAATATTTGTTCCAACTCTATGTGTGTGTGTGTGTGTGTGTGTGTGTGTGTGTGTGTGTGTGTGTGTGTGTGTGTGTGTGTGTGTGTGTGTGTGTGTGTGTCTGTGTAAATGCAGTGTGCTCCATGTGTATATATAAAGAGGCTAATTGCTGTCAGATTTCCAGACCACAGCTCCACTGTCTAGCTGTCTAATACTCATTACGCTCCTTATAGTGTGACCTCTGCAGTCAAACAGTGGATAGTTTGCAACACATGACATTTCTGCCAGGGTGTCAAAATCGCTGTCCGGCAGATAATTAAGCTGTATCTCACCGCAAAGACGAGGGCTGTTATGAAACTGGGCGGGTCACTGACTGAACTTCCAAAGAAGAACAGAGACATCAAAGATGTAAAATGTTTGACATCTTTATAAACACTGGAAATAAGTAATGATAGCTGCAGCAATAATGGCTACCATGCAGCTCATACTGAATATGCTGCTCTCTCTCACACTCACACTCACACACACACACACACACACACACACACACACACACACACACACACACACACACACACACACACACACACACACACTTGCATGCACACACAGACAGATTAAATTGAATGTGTGCACGCAGGCGTATGAGGCTATGCGTTTGGTGCATGTGTACCAATCAAGTCTTGTAATTGATAAAATCTCTCCGTTCTTTAACCTGGGGGCTTTAGGGACCTCAGCGGCAGCTGTTGAGCGTGTGCGATTAAACCGTGTTCACGTTCCAGTCGCACACCTCGGTGGCAGTCGCACAATAGAGCTATCTCTGTGCTTCCCTCCCTCCTCTATTGAGGACAGGGGGGCCCTGGCCTGTAGAAATTGAACCAGAGTGTTGTATAGATTCGTGTAGGATTCTGAATGGGGTATCGGGAGAGGAGTTGAGGAGCGGGGTGTCGAGATGAAGCTTCAGACAGTTTCATTTAGGACCCCTGACCTGATGGCGTCTGTGTGTGAATTGTGTGTGTGTGTGTGTGTGTGTGTGTGTGTGTGTGTGTGTGTGTGAGCATAAAAATGTCTGCGTTGCATGTGTGTATATGTAGCAAATCTGTGGTGTTGAGGCAAATGCGATGCCACTGTGAAAGACTGTACTGTATATTCAAGTTATGTGAATATCAAGATATTGAGGTAGACCTTGTTTATGCAATAGATTTTACCATCATTTACAGTTACTGGACTAGAAGAAGACTACTTAAAAAAAAAGAGTTTCATGCTACAATTGACATTATCTTAAAGGCAGCTGCTTTTTGAAGCCAGCTTGCAACCTCAACACACAGTATCTTATTTAACCTTGATTCAGTCCTCACCTGATGCACCTTTTAATGGAGCTTCTATTGTGTTTGTATGTAAATGTGTTAATGTGTCCTGTCTAAATGTAATATGCTGTGTTTTAATGTACCATTTTTAATAGATTTCGCACACAAACCAAAGACAAATAACTGGTTTTGGTACACAATAAGTAGACAATGATGTATTTTCTAATCTATTCTAAAAAAATTATGCAGTTCAATTGTTACAACTGACTTTAGCGATATTAGTCTACCATTATCTAATGACAGCGAACGTTACCTTGAACTGGTAGAAATTAAAAGAGAAAATAAATATAGCCCTACTACAGCAAGTAACTGAGTAAATTTATATAAATTCCACTACAGCTACAATACAGCAGCACAGTACAGTAAAGCAGAGCACACCATCTGGGGCATAACAAACAGCTGATACTGTATTGTTTAGAGTAATGACAATCTTAAGTCTACTAGCAGCTGCTAGAGGCTGTGATGTTCATCGCACTCCACAGTATTAATAATGCTGGACAAAATAAAAACATCATTTTTATTTTGTCTTTCTTAGAGCCTACTAGTAGTGGAGCTAAACCTGAAAAGTTTGTCCTGAGGATGGTGCTAGAGGAGAGGCCATGGTGTTTAATACCATTAACAGGTTTATGAATGTGTTCATCAAATTTCAAGGCAGTTTTTACTAAGGAGACATCTTATGTTCAAAGTTGACATTTCAGCTTGAGGGTAAAAAGAGGAAAGCTCAAGAGTTCATCCTCTGGGTAGCATGAATGTGCTCATTTAATTTCATGGAAATGTGTCCATTAGATTGTGATGTTAGTGTAAGAATCTACAAAAATACACCTTGATGTGGTTCAGTGAAGCACATTTGCATTTTACGAGCAAAGAAAGTCGAGTCTGTATTTAAACTGCAAGTATTCAAGGATTGCATTTTGTCTGCTGAGAGTGAGACATAAAATACTGAAGCAAAGATCTCATGCCAAAAGTTTAGTGGCAGAGAAAATGTGCATGTTAAGGCTCCAAATATGGTTTACCCAAATTATACGGTTATATACAGCTAACAAAATGGTTTCCCTATTTTGACAAAGCTAAATATGAAGTAACAAATCTACAGCATGTAAATCTCACTCTAGGCTAATGCATGCATGGGACAAAAATGTCAGGATACAATGTGGTATATTCTAAATGCAGTGTTCCCAAAGAAACAGAGCAGCATTTTTGTGATCTCGATGATGCGAAGGCTGTTGGGGAGAAGTGCACCATGATTATATAGTACTGTACCCGAGTCAGTGGAGTAAATCCGGAAGCTCTTGTCCCAAAAGCCGCACAGAAGGATGAAGCGGTTGTCAGCTGTGATGACGAAACACTGTGAGCTGATCTGAATGCTTTGATCCAGCAGGTCTGAGATCTGGCGACGATGGCTGCCCACGTTACTGGCTGAAGAGGAGAGGAGAGGAATAAAAATATAATGAGCACATAAAAAAAAGTTACATGCTGGAAATGTACAGATGTACACAGAAATATTAAATCTACGATCCTGTTTATATACATCATCTATTTCACACTCCAATGCAACGCCATTTAAATTTTAGCACAAAGAAGATTTGCGAGAGAATACATAAAACATCCTGGATGTTAACGGGACTTCACGTTTTCCGTGTCGAAGAGTAATGATAGCGCGAGCACAGCACACACTGCTGTAATGTGTAATTTAGCCAATGGTTGGTTAGAAAGCAAATTTATTGACACTCTCTTCCGTAAGTGGTACCTTCTTTCATTTCTAGAGAGATGTGTCCACTGTGAGGTATTTCTTATTTGGTGGGGAACAGGTGTCGAAGAAGATTGTCGAGCACTGAAACTGAGAAAGTCCAGCATACCCGCTACAACCAATATTTCAACCCATTTTTAACATTTTCCCAAAGCCACAGTCGGCTCAACACTCATCCTCAATTTACTGTGTTTAGCTCAGACGTCTCCTGGAATGCAAACAGTGTAAATATATTACTGACAAGCACAGAAATCACCTCTACCTCCCCCGAAACACACACATGCAGGCATTATTTATGCTTTAGAGTTAAAAATGATGACAAAATGTGGGAGAAAACAACAACGCCAACAAACATATTAAAGATTTATAGGATAAACTTAGCCTGAAATATGTGTTTTCAATGACAGATAACACACTCCCACTATAGAGGATAAAAACATACAATGTAAAATAAATACTGATACACAGACAAATATTTCTTCTATTGTGCCTGTACAGAGGGGCAGCGAAGGAGAGACATACTGCATGTGCAGATAAAGATGAATATATGAGACAAAACCCTGGTTATTTTCAGTAGTCAAGTGTTTGGAGAAATGGTTTGGTGAGACTAAGAGTGACCGCAGCGTTCGCAGAGAAAATACAGCCCCCAGATGTGTGTGAGATTGCGAGAAGCTGCAGCGAAGCGACGGCGGCGGAGCAGATAGAAGTGGCTCGTTTCTCCCGGCTCCACCAGTGCATCCCATACATCACCGCGGCTCGGCACTCCTCTCCTGCTCATCAACAAGTCGTGAAGGATGAGAGGCGCCCATATTGTCCTGACAGCCATCCGCCGTGCATTCTCAATCACACATTATTACCACATTCATATTCATTTCCATTGACACGCGTCCTTTCCCTCCGCTCAAATTAAACCAAAGAGGATGCAGAAAGGGAGGGAGGGGAGGGAGGACGAGGGGGAGTTGATGATGAAATGCCGGCCTAGGCCACAGCTCATTGCATTCCAATTTGCATGCAAATGGTTTAGTGTGAGAGCAGGGCCTATATCATGAGGAGTGAACTGGGGCAGAGGCTGAGAAACAACTCTAATCTACTGTCCAGGGACGCGGCGCCGCAGACTGCCATGAGTCACCAAGATGCCAGCAGGATTCATGCACAAATTCAAACAAAAAAATCATTACATGCATACATAAGCTCACACTAAAGAATACGCATGTGTGGACTCTGCTACAGTCATAAATGACAGCATACCTATCAGAGGGTCAATTTCCACAGGAAGTTGGTACTGCTGGTCCTGCACCGTTGAGCTCTGATGACCTGACAGAGAGGAAGACAGATTGGATTAATATTGTAATCATGTGGCCTTGTGAAGTAGATGCTGCCAGCTTTCAGTTCATTATAACCACACTCAAAATTATAACCATAAAGTCACAGTGTCACCTGCTGGCCCAAGAGCTCTCCAGCAAATTAAACATCAATTATGTCAAAGTGCTACCAAGGCCACAGAGAAAAGGACTCTTTATGCGAACTACAAGCTACAAAATGCATTTCTCAACTCAACCTAATCTCGATAAACGGATATGTGCATCAGAATCTGTAGGCAACAGGACAGGATGCTAGTTTCCATTTGAATTGTACTGACCAATTATGTCTGAGCAGGCTTTGGTTGAATGCAGGTCAACAGTCTGTGTGGAGGGCAAAAGAGGCGGGAAGCGGAAATGCTGTCTGGGAACTTCTGAATTTCTGAACATCTGATGATGATTTTGCTTTTTATGTGTTTATTGATTTAGTTATCTGAATTAATTCACAGATATCTGTTTATAGACATTAACTAGTAATAGTAGTAGTTGTCGTCTCTCAACTCCAACTCATTCTCACATCTCAAGTTGCTAATCGGACTGTAAACAATGATCGACGCACAAAAGAGGAAGTCTTGGCCCTGATATCCGCTGGCTACACCGGAACACCTAAAATATTATCCGTTGCCTGCAGAAGCTAAATCAATGTCGGACTGATCGCTGATGGGTTCTGAGATGATGCTCAACCATGTCACTTTAGCTATAAGCAGCTGAAATATTTTATTAAAATGATTAAAAATATTGCCCTGCAAAGGACAGGTGACCTGTTCCGCCTTCGCCCAATGCTAGCTGGAATCGGTTCCAGGCCCCGCCACTCCTAACGGGATAAGCGGCTGAAGATGGATCGATGGATGGATTCAAAAAATTTGACACAGACTTCTGTGTATTCAAGTGTAAGCAGGAATTAAAATAACACCTTCTGACATGACTGCTGCTCACTCAGTTTGTTGTAGGGATGACTCATGATTATGTTCTTTATCAGTCAACACTTCAATTTTCTTGATTAAACAAATAATAATTACTATAATAATAATAATTTAAGATTTTTCTTCAAATTGCCTATTTCATCTGACAAACAGTTCAAAACCGAAAGATATTGAGTTTACAATTATATAACACAGAAAGGATACAAATCATTTTAATTTATGTGACTCCTCTGAGCAGGAAAACAACTACCAATTATATGATATCTGATGATTATTTTTGTGACCAACTAATTTACTTTTTAGTCTGTAAAATGTCAGAAAATACTGAAAAATGCCTCTCATTGCTCAGTTTGTCAGATCAACAGTCCAATAACATTCAAGCTACAAAAATCTAAAATAGAGAAGAGTTAAAGCTGAATTAAACCATTTATCTCACCGAAGGTGTTGATTCTCTAAAGGAAAAAAAATAAAATGTCTGCAACACTGTGTTGTTTCCAACATGTTCATGAACAAATTATTCATATTTACTGCTGACATGCATCCTGTTGAGAAGAGTTTACAATGTGCACATCTTTATATTTTTAGCTTTTATCTGATCTAACAGCCACATGAAGCCTCCAGTAAATCCACACAATTAATGAAGTACTTGTGAACAGCACACATCATGTTTATTACACCTGCTCACTAAACCAATTAAGTTAATCAGTCTGGTCTGTGGTGCGCATGGATGAGGTTGAATTCTACTGAAAACCGTTCAGTCTTCATCCTCATAAATTCAGAGATATCAAATTTAATGTTTCTTCCAGGGGCCAGATGGACGTTGAGTAAATAAGGTTTTGAGAAGTGAGAGGCTGATGTATGGAGGTGGACGTGAGACCTAACGCTGGCTGCTGCATGTGTCACATTTGATATGGCTATCCAGGAGACACAGTCAACTGTCTCCCAAATCAACGTCCATCCCATAGAGATGAGACAGGTCAATTCTTGACTCAGGTAAATTAGAGTATGAAGGAGAGATACAAACTGAAAAAATGTGAAGATGATTGTATTTTTTAAATCCCAAATTCATTCAACTAAATGCAGCTTTTAGAATGGATTAATGCAAACATATGAGTGCATGGACACAAATCTCTCACCTGTCAAGCCGTGCCACTTGTTGACAGAAAAGATGCGGTTGGCGGTGACGGTGATGATGGCGGGCGACGTCAGACCTGGCTGGGTGTTGGCTGCTACGTGGGTCACAGGAGAGTTGGATGGGAACTTCAGCACCATGATAACATCCTGCTGCATCTGCTCCGTAAACATCAGCGGGGTCTGCAGGAGAAGATACTGTTCAGGCCCCCAGGACGGACAACGGGAAGCAGGGAAGAGAGGGGGAAAAGAGCCGAGACGTGGAGCGGCAAAGAACGCAACAGAAAGACGAGAGAAGCGGTCGCAGCCGGTGTTAGCGAGGAAAAAACAAGAGGGAGAGGGAGGAAAAAAGGACAAAGAGAAAGTTAGGAAGCTTGAACCGGATAGCAGCAAGCAGCAATTCAGCAGTACAGGTTAGAAAAAGAGTTAGAGATCACTTTTAAATCAGTGATGCAGGAAAATTAGGGATGGGAAGAATCTCTAAGAGGAAGAGCATTATCAATATTTTTCAACTGAAATATTAATAAATGAAAAGTGTTACATAAGACAACGCATTTGGTTAAAACCCCCTTTCACTCAAATGTGCGATCACTGTGCAGAATGATGTATGATTTAGTTTTAGTTTTAGTTTCAGTTTTACTCTAGAAGTCAGTTTTCACATTGATTAGCTAAAGAGCAAAGGTATATTCTACTACGCCTGTATGTGACATAAATCTAAATGGCTTGTTGAATCACACAAAAAACTGAATGGATTGTCTTATTTCACAGTTTGTGGGTTTGTAGGCACTACAGATACAAAAGTTTTCCATATGTCTACTTTATGAAATGTACCTACAGGCATGATTTTGTGACATAACTACTAGTTTCCAGTTCAATTATGGTCCAATATTGAACTTAAAAAGTGTTATAAGCCTCCAGGGCATAACACTGAGAATGGACTTGTTGGGTCCAGCAGTTAAAGCGTTTGAAATCAAAAACATCTGCACATTCATAGATCTCGTTTCAATAAGGGAGAAGGATTAGATGTGATTCTTATCATTTTTATACGCTTATTAAGTTGTTTTGTGGAAAAACCACATCAGACACAACTTGCTGTACTATTACATGTCCTAAAACATGTCTCAAGGGGATCTTTAAGTACACACAATGTCACTTGGAACTAAAACTTGCTTCAGATACAGTATACTGTGTACTGTCCATTGTGTGGACAGTATACTGTTATACAGATATACATCTACATATCTATATCCATATATCTACATATCTGTATATACATATATACACAGCAAGTGAAATATTTTACATTCTTGAAATCAATGTCAATCTTCTGAGTAGAACTGCAGCTAACCATTATATTTATCATCAATTAATCTCACGATTGTCTTTACGATTACCATAATTGATTGTTTGTTCTGTAACACGTCACCCAGGACATGTCTTGTTTTATCTAACCAACAGTCCTGGCTTCAGACAGTTCACAATTTAAATTCTCTATTCAAAATATGTTGAATAAATATAAATCGAAAATTAAAGAAAACATTTTATTGATATTCATATCGAGTATGAAATACAAATGAATTCAAGTTTCATTAGATTAAACTTGTTACTCATACATTTCCAGAAGGAAAACCAACTACAGTGCACTCATAACAATAAAGTCCTTTCATTGATCCATCAGACTGTTTCCCAGGTTGGACGGGAGCTCATATAGAACCATTCAAAGTGTTTGTGCTAGCAGCTCTAACAGGGAGCCATTTTCCTCCTTGCGTGTAAAGAGGAGGAACATCAGTGTTAACATCGGGAACAGACCTGAGTAAATCCGGTGTGTCTGACAACTAACCAGACACACTGACAGTATCATTACCACCAGCACGGGCACATGCCGACACTCTGACAACACACTCGCATGAGAGAGGATGGAGAGCGAAGAACATGTAAAAGCAAAGAGAGCAGGCCGTTCTGAAGGAATATGGACTGACAGGGAGGGTTAGAAATATGTTTGAATAATGGCGTATGAATATTATGTTTGAAAACTACATGTGGTGGAGTAAAAATAAAAACATTTCACAGGAATTTGCGCATGAGTGAGGCGGGTTCAAAGCCAGAGCCTGAGTTTGTGAGTGCATGTGTGCACTGGGTGGTGGTCTACAGCCAGCTGTCAGCGCCACAGGGACACCACACTAATAGGGACTCATGGGGCCGTGGCCCATCACAGCCAGGCACACTGACTGCACTCCTTGGCCCTTAAAAAGCAGTCACTTCACTGCTGCTGTTCATTGCTCTCCTTCGCTGATCTCCTCTGCTTCCAGCTCAGGTAGAAAACCTGGCTCAGACCCAGGTTTCCAGAGCAGAGCTGTGCCTTTCCCCCTCCATACCTCTTACTAAACACACATGCACACAAATGCTTGTGATCTTTCCCTTTCACACACACCTCTCTAATGATGAGAGAGGAGATGCTTTCAAACCCAGGACTTTATTTTCCCACAGTTGCACATGGATAAAGAGAAAGAAGGAGGAAAATGGAGGATGAAAAGAGTGAGTCAGGAATTAAAAAGAAGTTATATGAAGCAAAGCAGGGTGCTTACAGAACATCAGGGCACACCACAAGTCAGAGACGGCATTAAACGGGCAGCACGATGGTTGATACTGTAGCTCAGTTAGCTACCAACCCGGACATTATATCATAGTATTTTCAGACTGAAGGATTACAGGTATAGTGGTTTGTGTGTGTGTGTGTGTGTGTGTGTGTTTGCATGTATTGTTTGTGCATCACTCACCACTTGCATGGCTGAGCTTCGGGGTGGGTGTGGCTCGATGAGCAACTGGCAGGGGGTCTGTCCAAAACTCCTAATTTGAGACTCTACAGCCTGAGGGGGGAGGCAGGGGAAGAAAACAGAAAACAGAAAAGAGAGTTATTATTGCATCGTTGTGCATCACAATTTAAAAGGCAAATACAAGTTATATAATGGACAATAGGGCTGACGTAAAGAGGTCATATCACATGTTGTATTATGAAAAAAAACATATACAGTATCTGTTTTCATTAGGGCTGTCCTCGACCAAAGAAATCTTTAATTGACTCATACAATTTTCTCGACTAATCGATTAGTTGATTTAATTAACAGATCTGTAAAATGTGTTTCTACCCAAAAAAAAATCACATAAACACACCACTTTAAATCTTGCGTTTACCAGAGATGTGCTCATAAGTTTCTTTGAAATAAGCCATTCTGCATGAAAAAAAGCATAGAAAAAGGACTAATCAACTATAAAAATCTTAGTCGACTGAGGCCGAAATGGCAGGGGCAGCCCTAGTATTATCTATAATTCTATATTTTGAAATTGATAGTTATTGTGACATAGTCCGTTTGAGAATCCATTTACAGTAATAGATAAAAATCCCATGGTGATGAGTGTTTTTGGCTAATCAGGAAAATAAATGCCTGAAGACAGATAACCCAGCAACTGTCAAATAAAAACAGGTTGACCTGTTTCTACTGTCTCACACTTCATATACTGTATAGTCACGTTGCCCTACTCCATATCATATCATAACTGTATAGTAATCAACAATCTGACATTACTGTCTCAACAAAAAGAAAACAAAATGTTGAATGCTGAATGCAAAATGCAGCAGAGAGGGCTAAATGCATCCAATTATGTTCAAGCACACGTCACATTTATAAACAGACTTTCTCACTGTCTGACACACCCTCTCTCACACACACATTTACACACACAGTCACAGGCCAATTTATCGTCCACAACCCCACACAGAATCAGAGGAGGGCCGGGACAGGCGGGCTTGTAGGCTGGTTAGGTGGTGTTAATGAAGAGGTATAGGACCATAAATGTCAGAGCTGACGCCGGCCCAGCAGCCTCTGGACATCATCACACAGCTCACTGTCAGGCCAGCTAGCACAGGATGGAACAGCAGTGTATATACGCACAGGCCAACACCAACATATCCTAATACTCTATCATACTGTTATCATCTAGGATTGTAACTAACTAATAATTTTCATTATCACTTAATCTGTTAATGAGCTTTTCAATTGGTTTATATGTTTGTAAAATGGTGAAAAATAACCATCACATTTTCACAGACCAAAATACTTATGTCTGACTAACAGTCAAATGGTAATAAGTTTACATAAACACAATGACATAAATAAAACTCAGAAAATAAGCAATTGATCACATTCGAGAGGCTGAAACCGGGAAATGTTTGTGATAAAAAAAATATATATATATAAAAAATTCACACAAGCAAACTGTTGCATATGTGAAACAAAATGGAAAAAAACAAACAAACACTTGAAACATATAAAATACAGAAAACAAAAGTAATCAAGATAAGCGTCCGTGGGAATTTGTATAACAACATTACCATACAGTCCGATAGATGGTTTATAAAAAGGGACAGCCAGGGAGAAAACGGCCAACACAAAATTATGACAGACCCGTCAGTATGTTGGTGTGCACTCTGACTGGCTGTGTGGGAGTGACAGCTTGTGTGTTTGTGTGTGTGTGTGTGTGTGTGTGTGTGTGTGTGTGTGTGTGTGTGTGTGTAGGCTGAGATGCTTGAGCCTGACTTGGCGAGGCCTGTGAGAATGAGCTCATGGTTGAGGCCTGCATATGGTATTTCCATGAGAAAAAGGTTGGGAAGTTAGTCTGCTCATAGCCATTGTCTGAAACTAACCAGAGACCAGAGAGAGGCGGCGAGAGGGAGCAACCTCAACTGTCTATTACTGCTGAGAAAAACACACCAAAAAGTAATTCTACATGCAGTACAGATACCAATACCTTAAAGTAAATACTGCCTTTTTCAGCAGGAAAACAAATCATCCTCTGTATAAAATAGTATAAATTTGCAACATATCCTCATACAGCTGTCCGTATGAGTTCTAACAAATAATTATTCCTCATCTTTTTGTGCATTTTCCTACAAATGTCCAGCAACACATGATGCACGTGTCAAGTTCCGCTCTAGTCTTTTCAAAATAAAGCTACCTGGTTACATTTAGGGGAAGATCGACTTGGTTAGGTTTAGGCAACAAAACTACTTAGTTTAGGAAAAGATCATGGTTTGGGTTAAAAATAACGCAGAAAGTGCCGCAACTTATTACAGAAGTTACGTGTCAAATAAATCAACAGTGACCTCTGATTTCACAATTACAGTGCATTACTTTTTAGTACTTTATTGCTATGAATGATGTATAAGACCAGCGTGAAATTTACAGCTGGCTTTCATGACAGGATTTCATTATATACCTGTAAATCATTTGTTATTTATGTTATCATGCTGAAAATGTATGGGTAAGAAAAAAAAATCCCAAATAATAAAGTGGATTCAACGTCCATGTTTCACAGTGAGATATGTTGTAAAAACACAAGACGAGCACTGAGCTCACTGTGTGGTTTGATTGTAGCGCAACAGATTAGAAAGTATTAGATCTTAAATCTGTCTTGTTAGCGGCAGTGTCTGTGGTTTTGTGTTCAAGCCAAAACTGCATTTACTAAATACATGCATGTGTGCAAGCATACTAGTTCAGACAGAGATGCTTCCATGATCCGGTACTGTGGGTATAGTAAGACTGGCATGTTACAAAAATTAAATAAAAGGCCATTCTGTTCATTCAATATCAGTTTTACACATGACGTCACTACTGATCATGAGAGAAAATCGTAACATTTTCCATCTCATCCACAGTTAGTCTGTTAGTGAGAGGACATCAATGCATCATTCAAGGTCAAAGTGCCTCGCCTCTCCCCTGCCTATAGAGTGGAGCATTTTGCTTAAGCTAATGTGAGGATGAGACTCCGTAAAGCCACTCAACCCATCTTCATTACGTTCGGCTCTGACATTTATGAGGCTGTGATACGCTGGAAAGTGGCCGAGTCTAGGTCAGCATGTCCTCTCCCTATATGCCAATGCGATGCTCAGGTGATTATATGAGGGGCCATCCACAAGGCCAATCTCTTTTGGGTGCGCTGGCCCGTGTCTGATGAAGGTTTTCTATATTCTATACATTTAAATGGCTGAGACGCCCTCGGATCAGATGTCCCAACCTGCCCTTTGATTTACTCAGCCACTTGACAAGACAGATCTCCATGTAAAACACGCTGCTTTTATGCAATTACTCTATGAACAGATTATAAAGAATAACTGCAATGGCCTTGTGTTGTTGACAAGTAGCATGGCAAGATATTGTATCTTTGGCTTTAGATGGTCATTCTTTTAAATAATGTGAAATAAAGTATATTAAATACAGTGAAGGGCATATTCTCCAAAGAAAATTAACCAGTGGGCCTTGTGTTTGGTGAGTGTCAAAGTAGGTTCATTCGCGTGGGTATATTTCCCGTCTTCTGCCGAATTACGCAAATGCTGTACAATTCAGACGGGGCTCTGTGTTTTGTCGCTGGTGTGAGAGGCTGTGGGATTTTCCGTAATCACATGTGAAAGAGGGGAAGCCCTGTACAACGATGAGAAGGCAATACAGGGTGTGTTTCTCTTTATACACTGAGAGGCAACACAGATGTGCATGCATGCCATGCACACGGGTGCACTTACGTACACATGAATGCATCTGGAGACACACAGCAGTTCTCTTAGAGAGAAAGAGGAGGGGTTAGCTTTGACTTGCGGCGGAGGCAGGACAGGAAGTAATCATGGTTTTGAAAAACACAGCAGAGGTCTCCACAACATTCCCTAATCTACGCTGAGATATTCCAAACTCTCTCCCAGAACTGAAATGTACACACAACCGTGTGCATTTATGCTGATGAGCACACATAAATATACAAAGGTTTACACATGCCAATGGATGCATGTATACATACACTTGCATACGTACAAACATATCAAGGTATGAGCTATACAAAATGTGTGTGTGAGGTTGGGTTGAGGCGGGTGGGAGTTAACGGCTGCCAAACAGTGTGGCAGCAATACAGAGCTCTGCCCCAATTTACCTTCTCCGACCCAAACACACAAGTATCTGTGACCCATCCCCCTGACAATGAACAGCCCCGGAGCCTGTCCCAGTGCAGCCTAGCCCGGCACAGCTCAGGCTGAAACAGTTGTCACTCAGTCATGGCACACCCTGGGGACATTTTCAGACCCAAAACCCTCAGTCTCAAAGCTCCTGTAGCCCTCAACCACCCCCAGCGCCCAGCCGTGACGAGGCCCAGGCCTGGAGCTCCGTTTCCACCTTCTGCCCAGACAGGGCATGCTTCCTTCCGTACAAACACAGTTGAAGGAGAGCCTTGGCTTAGCTCACGGGGATAACACTGCTTTGGTTTATTTAACTAATTAAAGCGCTCAGACGGAGGGCGTTTTTGAAAGGTGAAAGTCGGCATATTGGACTCACAGCATCAGAAGGGGACTGGCAGGAGAAAACAACAAACTCTTTTTCTATCTCTAGGGAGAGGAGCAAACTTTGCAGCTTCATATATATATTGTGTGTGTGTGTGTGTGTGTGTGTGTGTGTGTGTGTGTGTGTGTGTGTGTGTGTGTGTGTGTGTGTGTATGTATGTAAAACATTAAATTAATCAAACAAAATGTGATATGCTGGGACAACTAATGTAAACAAACAACGCTGTGTTTTCCAAAAAAGCTGATCCCTCCTGCCACAAAATAACAGCTGTTACTAACAGCTTAAAACTACTACAAGCATTTTCTTTGACAGCAGATTTCCCATAAATTCAAACCTGGTACACACAATATAAACACTTTAAACACTAGTAATCGGGGACACTGATCTTATTTGTACAGGTCAATTACTTTATTTACTATAGATATTATAATAGGTTGCAAATAAGGATTATTTTCATTGTTGATGAATCCATTGTTTATTTTCTTGATTAACCTCGACAGTGCCCAAGAGGTAAACTGGTAGCTGGAGAGGTGCCAGTTTACCTCTTGGGCACTGCCGAGGTGCCCCTGAGCAAGGCATCAAACCCCCAACTGCTCGGGGCGCTTGTCAGGAGCAGCCCCATCACTCTGACATCTCTCCATTTGATGCATGTATATGGGTCCTGTTTGTGCATGTGTGTGTCTCGGGTCTGCATGTACCGTGTATAAGTAAAAACAACAGAGTGTAAAAATTGAATTTCCCCATTGTGGGACAAATAAAGGAATATCTTCTTCTTCTTCTATATCTTCTTCTTAATCAATTGGTTGTTTGGTCTATAAATGTCAGACAATGGTGAAAAAAATCAATGAGTGTTTCCCAAAACCCAAGATGACATCCCGAAATGTCTTGTTTTGTCCACAACTCAAAGATATTTATTTACTGTCATAAAGAATAAAAAAACAGTAAATATTGAGTCTGTGAATGTTCTCATTCATCCAGGTCATATTCACTCTGGCAACAATTGAATCAAAGGCAACTGGACGTAGATTTGACTTTGACTAGTGGGGACTAGTCAGACTGTAGCGTTACAAACTGATGAAGCCACTTGGATAAGGGGCAAAACGTCTTCAGAGACAAATCTAAGTCCAGTTGCCTTCGATTCAATTGTTGCCAGAAAGTAAATATTTACATTTAAGAAGCTGGAATCAGAGAAATTTTATTGTTTTTTCTTAAAACATTATTCAAACTAAGTAATCCATAATTGATGAATTAATGTCAAAATTTTTTTTTTGAATTATGTGCTGATAATAAATTGCTAAGCAAAACTAAAGATCATATATCCAGAAGTATGCCTATCAAAAATTCCATTGTCAGTCGCATTCCTACAATCATATGCAGGAGGTGATATTTTTATACCACTCAAACCTATTCACCTACCTCTGATGGCTTCCTGCACGTATGTGCATGGATTTATCCATCCCATTGTCACTGGACAGAAATAGTGATCCAATTTTGTGGTTGTGTGTTAACTGGAAGAATGGCCGTGTGGAAATGGGTGTGGAAATGGCCGGTGCACCCCGTTAATGAATCTGCGTGTGTGTGTAGCTAAAGGCCAAAGCACATCTGGATGGGAATTAGGGTGAATGAGGTGATAAATCAATGATCTACCGCTGGTGTCCGTGATGCTGCAGTCACTGAGCATGAAGGGCAGCAGAACAGTAGAGGAAAAAGGCTGCTCAGCCGCTTGATGTACTCTGAACTCATCTCCATTTAGACCTCAGTGCTACCAGGACCTTTGCTTAAAGGATAAATCTGGTTTATTACAACTTGGTTTTATTGTTTTGTCAACAAGCAGTCAGACAATCCGACATGTTCTCATCCCATACTGAGAATTCAGACACCTTGGTGTCACTTATCAATCGTTCACTGGCTTAGCTTTAAGAAAAAACAACACGGTTGGGCTTTAAATGACTACGTTTGTAAAAAGAAAATGTGACTTGACGTGAACACAGGACATGTACCAACAGCTGACTGTATGGTGAAAGCAAAACTGAATGCACGGGACACACGACCATGGTCTGTGCCCTGTGTTGTTGGGCCCTTTTGCTCTTTAAACTACATCATCACACTCCCAGCAGGCTTTCTCTGAACATTTACTGTTACTGTGGATGGATTTACGTAGTAGTTAATGGAAAGCCTGGTGAGTTTCATATTGTCACTAAAGGGTGATGCAGCAGCATCATGCACAACGGCTGTGACAAAGCATTGGTAATTTGGGAACCTGGGAATGAGAATAGGCTGGACAATCAAACAAACCCTCAGGTTAACCACAACTAAAGCAGTTAAGACAGCACAATGTCACTGTGTTTCCAAAACTCACTAATTACATTATTATTATTATATTACTGCATTTTATGCTTACCAATGTAACTGTTTTCATAGCCAATCAAAATGATGGCTAAAAATAAAAATATGTTGTAATAAACTGGAAACCTTCAGAAGAAACTCTGTTTAAAGCCTTGTGAGTATTCTCTGACAAGAATAAAAATAGGATTTGTGCCACTTTTGGATACAAATTAGACGTCAGAAAGGCTGATGGGAGCAGGGTCAATTGGTGTGCTGCTGGCCAGCTGCCTTTTGCAGCAGATTGGTGAAGCTGTCAGGCCGGTGTTTGGCTGTGGGCAAGCTAGCTGTGTTTTTCTTTTCAGCACTGTGTTTTGTGTGGTTGCTTTACGGCAGGCCGGCATAGCTTGTATGTGTGGGCAGCAGTTCAAAGTGAGGCATATGAATAATGAATGAAAGCCAAAGAGGAGGCTTTAAGGCGTTAAAGTGGAACACTTGGTGGAGTGCTTTCAGAGGTATCACAAAGGGGGGAAAGGCTTTGCTCAGCAATACCTGCCAGTAGATTGTTAGCTTAGCTCTCCCAGGCCAATCTGCAAGCAATTTAACATGGCTAATGGCATCAAAAATATGCCTGAAATACAGATGCACTGAATGGACAGATGCTTTTATAATATAGTCAGATTAAGCATCCATTTGAGAGTGCCAGCGCACAAGTGTACTTACTGTAATATGCTGTTTTTGCCCTTACTCAGCATGACCAGCCAAGTGAATTTAATCAACAGAGTAGTAGATACAGTAATGTGCATTGTGCATCTATGCATGTACATGTCTAAATCTTCATTTAAGACTCTACGTAAAACACACTTTTATAGTCCAGACATCCTGTGATCCTTCTATCTTAGCTTCCTTCACCATTTTGTTTTATTGTTTTAATTATGTTTTTACTATGTTTTATGTCATACTGCTTGATTTTAATTATTGTTTTATGGATAAGTGATACTGGTCTTATTGTTTTTATGATTAACACTTTCATGATTCTGTTGTTTCACCCATTGGTTTGTGGACTGCCGTTTTGTAGCCTTGAGTTCGGCATTTTTGGTCGTTGCCATCCTGCTTGGTGTCTAAGCAGAAGTGACATGAGAGGGTGGAGCTAAGTACAACTGAACACTGAAGAAGACATTTTCAGGTGAACATAATGTTACAATTAACTAGCTGAAAACACACTGTGAAAGGGTTTAACTTGTCAGACAAAAACAATGACAACTCCCACACTGGACAACACTATGGTAGCGACCTGTCAATCACAAGATAGCCACGCCCCACAGCATAACCTGCTTTATGGTTTATTTGCCTCTAAATGGGACCATAATTTATGAAATGAACATCATGCTGTCTTGAAGAAGACTTGAAACTAGAAACTAGACCATAAACTCATGTTTACAGTGTTTACTGAGGTAATAAATCAAGTGAGAAGTAGGCTCATTTTCTCATAGACTTCTACACAATCAGACTTTTTGGAACCAGAGGAGTCGCCCCCTGCTGGCTGTTGAAAGAATGAAAGTCTAAGGCACTTCAGCACTGGCTTCACTTTCAGATCCAGAGGTTGCTGACAGCTGTAAAGCAGCTTGTAAACATTGTTTCGGAAAGGTGCTACAGAAATAAAGTTTATCATTATTATTACTGTATCGTGTATCATGTATCATGTATCAGCTCACCTCTCTGAGCATGGGATCGCTGATGGAGCTGAGGTTGACGGCACCTTCGTAGGTCAAATAATAGAAAACATTGAGGGCTCTGGTGGCTTCAGGTCCCTGCTGCTTGTAGCCAAAGATCAGATCGATCCACTGGTGGAGCTGGCAGGACACAAACTCACTCTCCAGAGCCTGTAAATGAAGGAGAAGACAGATGATGCAGAACATTAACTGACAATACTGTAACCAAATGCCACATGTTGCTCATCCCATTACTGAAGAGCCAGCTATCACTAATGCCCCTCACAGACTCCTCAGAGAAAGTAGAATATCCTTCTAATTGTTCCTGTGACAGAATCTGCCAATAATTTCTATAATGAGCAAAAAGCAGAGAAAATCCATATCTGATCATATGGGAACATCAAAACATTAGGTGACTCTTGTAGTTCATTAGGGAGCCATTTCAGCCTCCGTCTTTGTTCTTTTCTCTGCTGCTTGTGGGCGGATAAGAGCACCGTGTTGCTCCTCTGCCGACGTCTCTGCATCGCCATAACACTGAGATACACGCCGTTTTCTCTCCTCATTAGCCGGCAAAGGAGGGAAAAAACATTTATGGTTTCCTCATAAAAAGAGGCAATTGTGTTAATTTGTGTAAAGCTGTCGCCTCACAAAAGCCCTCTAAACACGACCAAATTAGAATGAGGCAGCCCTTGATTGTCATTGCTGCCTTGTGTCACATTAATTTGTGACAAAACATTAGCCTGTGCTACACTTAAATGGCAATTTATATCATTTAAATTTTTACTGCAGAGACCAACGCATCCCTCACTTAAATGTGACTTTCTGACAGCTCATTCTGCATCTAATTCTTCCTGACTCTCTTAATTACAACTTTCAATCAGGAAGGAAAGCATGGGCATAAAGAGGAGGCTGTGTGCGGTGGAGGTATGACCATGTTTTTTTACTGCAACTTGAGAACAGATTGTATTTTCTGATGCTGTCACAAATTTCATAATCTGAACTAATGAGAATCTTTACAATACAATCATTGTGAGGGTAATACAAGAATGCAAATCATAACATCGGTTCCTAGAAAAGTAACCTCCTCGGACAAAGAAATAAAAGGTTTTTAGGTCCAATGCGTGGAAACAAATACACTAACAAGGGCTGTCATGTCAATACATTTTTGTTATCAACCAAAATGTGTCTTTAGCCACACGTAGAAGGAGCGTAGTTATTTGCATGTGGGTGAAAAGCTATTTCTGTCCATAGTCTTGCCGATAATATACATAAATGTACATTAATAGAAAATATAATGCATACACTATGAGTGGCAATTTTCTGTTAAAATGTGTTTTTAACAAGTTTGCAAAGCACAACATTTTAAAAGAGCAGCGTGTAGGAAATGGACACATCTAGTGGTGAGGTTGCAGATTGCAGCTAACTGGAACGTCTCCCATGTGCCCGGTGCGTAGGAGAACTACAGTGGACGGCACGAAAACGTGAATGTCCCTGTCTACAGCCAGTGTTTGATTCGTTCTGGGCTACTGTAGAAACATGGTGGCCAGCTCCATGAAGGGGACCTGCTCCGTATGTAGATATAAACAGCTCATTCTAAGGTAACGAAAACACAACTATTGTTATTTTCAGGTGATTATACACAAAAGACAAGATACCTAATTTATTATCAATATTATAGTCCATTTCTGCCATTAGATCCCCCTAAATGTCAGCACACTGAGTTTGTTATGATTTGAGCATATTTTTATGCTAATTGCAGTACCTGAGGAGGTTTCTGGACAATACTTGTCATTGTTTTGTGTAGTTAATTGATTTTCAATAATACATATAAAGTATACACACATTTGCATAAATACTTGACAAAATCTCTCTTTAAGGTACATTTTGAACAGATAAAAAATGTGCATTTAATTGTGATTAACTATGGACAATCAGGCTATTAATTGTAATTAAATAATTTAATCAAAAGTTCTATGCACAACTAATCAGTGTATACTGCAAGTTTATGGCTATTACACGCTGCATACTGGTATTTTGGCCTTACTTGTTGATAAAACTGGCAGATGGAGAGAGATTGGTCTTTTCTTTTCCTCTTTGTGTGACAACTTGACACTATGGGGTGAATTTTGCTGAAACAAAACTAAGCTCACATTTAGTATTAAGATAAAACAGAACATCCCTGGAGTCTAAGACAATCTAGACCTCTGGCATCAGCATGTTCACAGTGGGAAGTGTGTTTAAAGGCTTGTGTCATAAGGCAATCCTTTTTATTCATGTTACATTATAAGCCAGAGAATCCCTCTTTATTCAAACTCACTTTAATAACAGGCAGAGCGGGGCTCGTATGAGTGTGTGTGTGTGTGTGTGTGTGTGTGTGTGTGTGTGTGTGTGTGTGTGTGTGCGTGCGTGTGTGTGTGTGTGCGTGTGCGAGAGAGAGAGAGATCAGTTCAGTACACGCTAGGATTGACCTTTGATGGGCCTGCTCCCCTTTTTCTAAAACTAAAGCCGAGCCTGATGGGCATTTAATGTGCAGTGCAATCTACTGTCAGTCAGCACGGGGAAACAAAGAGCAGCCATGTTATTGCAGCTCCCTCTCAAGAGGCCCGCCTTTATGGAAATCACTTGCATGTACCATTTGGGGAGAGACAGAATAAGTGAGAGTGTGCAGATGAGTGTGTGTGTGTGTGCTGTGATGGCATTTTAAGTGTGTATTATTGTATTTGTTTGGTCTGTCAGACAAAAGGCTCAGCAGCACTCTGTGACTGAAGTCTAGGTGTAGGAATTTAACCTCAGCGGATCTCAGAGATTCAAAGAATATCTGCGTCCGCCTGAGGGGATACAGTAAACTGCCTTGATCACAGTTCTTCAAAGCTCTTTCAAAAAGTGCACAGTGTTATCTCAGCGCTCACACAACAATCAGGTCGGGATGTAAGTAAATCGAGAGCTATATTCTGACCCCCTGACTAAACGAGGGATTTCACATTTACGGCACACTCTTCAGCGATACAGTCAGACAGTAAACATTTCAAGTTTGCTGCTTGCATAATATTAAAGAATAAATCTGGTTATATTCTACATTTTTCATACTGTCAACATATCCCATGAAAACACCAAAACCAACAACGAATTAATCCTACAAACTCTAGACCTCCATATTTGTCCAATAAAAAAACATCAGTGAGCCACAATATAGAAGTTTTAGCAGCACGCTGAACAGCAAACTCAACTCGTCAAATATGCCTCACTCAGCTTGACCACCCCAGACCGTATGGGTTGTAGCTGCTGCCGTAGTGGGCCAATCGCACCTCACATTAAATGGAACAATACTTATGGTGATTGGCTGCAAGCAAAACCATACAAATAGCCACTTTTATCTAGGGCTGGGATTGAATGAAGGTATAGTTTGACTGGAGAAGTTTTGATCCTGCTTAGTACTGAGTTATTTCAGTGATAGCAAGTACCAATACCCACTCCTGCCTAACTTGGGTGAAGATAGTCCCCAACAATATTATTTACTCTTTTTGAGCACCATTTGCTGAACTACAGTGTCCAGCTTCTTCAGGAAATGATTTCCCACCTTTTTAATAATATTACAATTCTTGTTAGTGAGCAAAATCCAACAATTTATGTAACTTTATTGTATCATAACACATTCCCCAGTGTATCATATGGAGACGTATTTGGGGGATGGGTGTCACAATTAGTGTTTTTTATTTTATTTTTTTGTGTGTGTGTGTGTGTGTGTGTGTGTGTGTGTGTGTGTGTGTGTGTGTGTGTGTGTGTGTGTGTGTGTGTGTGTGTGTGGTCGTTAAAAAATAATTTAAAAGATTACATATTTCTGACCCGTTTTTGAAGATCAACATCTCATCTCTTCAGAAGGAATAAATGAAATTTGGGCTGAGAGACAATGACAGCGTTATATCATTACCATATCATACTAATGCGATTTCAGTTATACACATGTGAGTATTGTGACAAAATCAACAGGGACATCAGATGTTCTACTTACATCTAGAAGCCTGTATGTGTGGAATTTATTCTATATGATGGACAAGCAAAGAGTAAAGTAGAGAAATCAGACATGTACCAACAACCCATTAACAATGCTCCAGGTGAGCAGGTGTGGAAACGTCTCCTTCTGTGGAGCCACACTGAGGAAATAGTGTAGCAGAAGGTTGGGGCAGATAGCAGATTCCTGAGGTGGGATCTGGTG
Organism: Pterois miles; assembly: GCA_947000775.1. Classification (NCBI taxonomy): domain Eukaryota; kingdom Metazoa; phylum Chordata; class Actinopteri; order Perciformes; family Scorpaenidae; genus Pterois; species Pterois miles. The sequence continues at coordinate 4,091,747 of CAMQGK010000231.1, forward strand.
CCACTTCAGGAGAAGCAGGCAGGATTATTGATGGGCCAATTAGCAGCCAGTGTGTGTGTCATCCCCATCCACAGGGGACTCTCTGATAATTAATGAATAATTTAGCATGCCTTTATGTAAATGCTGATAGGGGGTAGAAGTCACTGGAATCCCACATTTCTATTGTTTGGGTTTGACAAAGCACACCTTTGAAGCATAGGGGGGTCCCCTTTGTTGTGTGCTGTGACTTGTTTCCAACAGTAACAATAATTTGGAATATTCTCCTATGTCAGAAAATGTAATCATTTACCTTAATCAGTTTTTTGCCCTTCAAAGCACCGAAGTATTCAAATTATCTCTAATTTCTCTTCTTGAATTTAATGCTTATTTGCCTTGCCTGCCAGTTTGAAGGGGTATGATAATTAACATGCCTTTTCTGTGTGTGAGTCTCACATTACTTTTGTTCCTTTCTGAAACGTCTGTAGCTGGAGTGTGAATTTAAAACATTAAAAAAAAAAACTCTGAAAACTGACTATTGTTCATCAATATGTTACTCTACAGAGGGAGATATACTCTAGACTGAGGACTTGAAAGCATGCTATGCTTATTTGAGACATCAGACTGGAGACACCAAATGATTGCAATTAACCAGCTGGTGGACATTAGACCAGGATTACTCACGAGTCCTGAGGAGAAAAGCCGAGAGCGTCTGATCTCGTCTACAGCCTCGTCTTGGAATGCTTTTTCTGCTTGCAAGTGATTTATTTTATCCCTTTTTCTTTTTACCTCGCTTTGGACTTCTTTTAGTGATTTCTTTGCTCAAAAGTAAAAGTGTCTGTCCATGCAACAGGTCTGCACCAGGCCTATCAGTGAAGTTTCTGTGCCTCGCTGTGGTTTTGCGGTTAGCTTTATGGTCTGGATTGAGCAGGATTTCACTTCAGCTTTAATGAGGTGACACTGAATGCTCTCCTCCTTCCCTCATTGGCCCTTAAAAACCCTTTTAAGGACTTATAGAGAGCTGTCTGTAAGGATGTTAAAATGTCACTTAACAAATCAATCCACTCATTTGCATGCCAACAACAGTGATACGAGCGTGCGCGCATGTGCCCGTGTGTGTGTCACTGATGGTGTGGGTGTGTAATTGAATGCACATGTTGTACGCAGAGTGTTGTCAGCGGCAGACTGTTTTCTTTTGTATCGATTACGGATGAATAAAGCAAACACTTGTCAGGTCTGTATATACTAAAACGACTGTTTAAGAACGAGCTGATCAAAACATCCTGAAAACCAGATTCAGTGTGGGTGACAGTGAAACATCGTGCTTTTTCACCTGAAAAGAATTACTCCGCTAAACCACAGAATCAGTAGTTTTCTTATTGTGCATTTTATTAAATCAAATCGGTGTGTTTCCAAGAACAACAAACATCATCATCATCCTCAGTGGAAGCCAATCTATTCTTCTTACCTTAAAACAAGTTTATTATCTCTTGTGTCATTCTCTTTTCTTCTTCCAAGTTCAACAGCCCCCTTTTATTTTCCCTTCTACTTATTCTCTCACTATAAGCGCTGCTCCCCCTTTTTTTTTTTTCTTTCTTCCAGTCATCTGATCCTTTGGATCAACTCCTCTGGAGTTGCCTTGCCCTGAGGTTGACAAGCACTCTGATTAAAGGGCTTATTAGCTCGTTGTAAATGAGAAGCCGATTGTCATTTTGAAACAGGCAGAGGAAGCCTGTTGCCAGCCAGGGGAGAGGGGCCCCCCAACATGGAAGAGGAAAGAAAAAAAAAAAAAGCAACGGGTGACGTAAGGAATGAGAGCCTTGGAGCAGCCGCACAGCTAACAAACCATTTCCTTTATTCCCATATTCACACACACCAAGAAAAGCCCAGATGGGTTGTGTGCATTACTTCAGTTCCCCCTCCTTCCCGCTCTACTAATTAGATAGGTCACAACTGTGAGAGTTCTGGCTACGGGTCAACGGAGGCACTCGCTGGCAAGTGGAACCTGAAACACTAACCCCAACTCTCTCTCCCGTCCCTCTTATTATCCCTCAGCCACTTGAAAAGCAAGAATATCATGTTATGGGGGTGAAAAGCAGTGGAATGAGCAGTGATTGGGAAAGTATCTCCCCAAAACAAACATGTCATGGTGGATTTGGTCTTAGTCAGACAAATGGCATAGTGTAGACTGCGAAAATGGTCCAATTTACAGCACAGACAATGGAGTAAACAATACTGATTGAGAAGTAAATGGATGAAGCAAATGGTGCTGAGTCAAACTCAGAAGGCAGTAATGCTGCTGTTGTTGTCTTCTCTTTACAGTCTTGAGTTAATGCTTGGTAATGACAAACAATATGATGCAGCACAATAATAATATTAAGATAATAATAATCTGTAAAAGTGCAAATAAAGCCTGGTTACCGGGGCATAAAATAAAATATTTTTAAAAATTCTTCTGACTGGCAAGATTCAAGAGAAAACAACTACAAGGAGAAAACAGCTATTTGACAACTGTCCACCATAATCTCAACAACAGCTAACAAGCATCTGCAGAGAGTCCAACCATCTGTCCGCCTCCATACAGAGAGGCTAACAAGCTACCAAATACATCACCGTCGCCATAAGACACATCCACAATAGGATGAAGTGAGCAAAAGATAAGTCAACAGTCAGAGCTGATTAAACAGAAGGCCACTGAGGAAGCGTGCTGAATGAGGGGATATTTGGATAGCTGTTGAGAGGAGCATTGTTGTCTCAGATGATTATAGAGTCGGCTGGAGGACTGGACGGTCTCTCCATCTGTCTGAAGGTGTGGAAGCCTCTCAACACAGAGTGGAGATGATTAGGATGAATGACTCAGCTGATCAGCTTGAGTGTAGTTACCCTTCAAGGAGAAGTTGTAGGGTGTTGACTTATGTGGAGCTGCAGCCTGTTAATGTCTGTGTGCATGTATGGAACAAAAGCATGGAAGTAAGCCTGACCCTTACATGCATCCCAAATAAATAAGTGCAATAATAAAATAAACAATGAGCAACAAGCAGAAATGCCGAAAATTTGATGATTGCAGATAGGACTATTTTCTTGATTAATCAATTAGATGTTTGGTCTATAAAATGCCAGACAACTGTGAAAAATGTTGATCAGTGTTTCCCAATGCCCAAGATGACGTCTTCAAATATCTATCTATGTTATCTACAACTTAAAGATATTCAGTTTACTGTCATAGAGGAGTAAAGAAACCAGAAAATATTCACATTTAAGAAGCTGGAATCAGAGAATTTAGACTTTTTTTTCATAAAAAAATCTCAAACCTATTAATTGATTAGCAAAACAGTTGATGATTATTCTGTTATTCTGTCGTCACTGTGTTATCTCTGATATTATGATGGGCATTTTTTGTGCTGATGTTTTACATAACACAAATGATTAATCAATTAAAACATTTTTAAGTAAACTTATTCTTATTATTAAAAAAAGTAAAACAATCCTCCAAATTATAGTTTAACATTAATTTAAAAACAAATTTAGACTTAAATTAGTACACAACAGAATACTGTTAAGTTAATGTGATCTCTTGTAGGGCTGATGGGTCATAACTAAATATCATAAATCAACTTTCTGTTGTCCAAATTTATATTCTAAACCATCTATAACTAAAAGCTTTATTTGAAGAGTTTAAAAGTTTTATATGAGTTTGATGCACTGTGGGAACCTGCTTTATTTTTTTCCCATCCAATTATTTTTTTTTTTAGATTTTGCATACATTGTAGTATTCAGATAAATTGTATATCAATATTAGAAAACTTCTACAATGTCGCCAAGCTCTTATCTTCTAGGAATCATACAATCATACGCCTTTTGATAGAGTTATACATGCAAAAATACGTTAATGCTTGACTGAGCACATTAGCTTGGGACGGGGCAGAGAGCAAAGACAACTGTTTGAATATAGCAAAGATGACGACACAAGATGTCCTGTGCTGAAGTGTTATGAAGTATGAAAACAGACTAAAACTGCAAGCAAGCAAAAAAAAAAAAAAAAAAAAAAAAAGCACCTAGAGTTTGGCAGAAGTAAAATGGGAGCATGGAGGAGTGCAGGAAAAGGGAGAAGGACAACATTAGTGAGTGAGTATGTCAGCAGCAGTACATCATCCCATTTCTCAGGCTCTCATCGGCCTCCTCCATTACGTCATTGAAGAGGAGGACGAGGAAGAGGAGGGGGAGGACAGGGAAGAGGAGGAGGCACAGGAGAAGGGGGGACAGCTCGTAAAACACTGAGCACACAGTAAACATGTCTGCCCTTATGCATGACAATACCCCTACAGTGAGCGCTGTCTGACATTAGCCAGATAACCCCCCTCTACCCCATGTGCTCGCTCCCATCCAACAACAAGACTCTCAGAGGAGACACCGGGGGAATAGATTAGCGCTAGGCTAACATGGTAAACTGTGTTCTATTACATGAGGCCGTACCGAGCTAGACGACGTTAAGATTTTCACTCACTCAGTCATTCACAAGTGAGTAAGTATATCTTAGTGGTTAGTGACTGGTCCTCGCAGTGGTTTACCTCAGCTCACACATAGGTTCCCATGGGGTTCCTGTGAGGATAAGATGTGGAGGCTGGTGGGAACGGCATTATGTGCGTCCCAGCGGCTGTCTGATCAGAGAGAGCAGTGAGGATGAGAGGTGAATGTAAACAGCCATGATCTTTGACTCGGTGTAGCTGGTGGTCTGAACTGGGGAGCTATCATGTCTGGCTATACGTCTTACAGGAAAAAAGTGGGACTTGCTTTTGTGGGCTGTATGCAGCTCTCCTTCAGATTTTGTACGAATGCTGGACAATTCTGCATAATGACACAATGGTCACAATATTCAGGCTTGTAAATGGTCTCATCAGATGGCAAATAACACCCAGCTTCACCCTCCTTGATCAGAAAGCGGTAGGATAATGGACTTGTCTGCCATGATGACATAGTTTCTCTAAGTGTGAACGGCTGTCAGCATATAAAACTGACTGACTTCAGAAAAGGACTTTCAAAGACGCTGATAATGTGAGTATATGAGGATTTGGGGGGTGAAGGTGATTTGGCTCATATTAATATGACATTTGTCTGTTAGCGCTAAGCGGGAGCTGTTTACCTCTGCAGGCAAGATTACTGTGGGGTGACCACATTAACAGCTGTAAGATCAAGTGTGAGGCTCGCCATCATAGTTCAAAGTGAAGATTATGAGTGTATTCAGAGAAAATTTCCACTCAAGTTTAAAGGTGCAGCTACACTACAAAACAAACACATAGCCCTGATATACTAAAGACTAACAAACAGTTGAACAATATCAAGAGCTCAAGCTGCATTTTCTTGTTTGGTTGTTGGTTAGGCCCAATATTCATGTGCTATATTGTATATCCCAGTTTGATCAACCAGCTCTTGAGAAATTTACCTGGGTCTGCTTTCTAGCTGTTCAACCAGAATACAGCAGCTTGAGTTACTGCGTTTGCTAGAAATGGCTGCCTACAGTTCCATGATTGTACATTTTAGGGGTGTGGGTAGGATTTGACCACTACTGGGATTCAAAAATATACTTGTGGAGCAAAAAAAAATGAGGCAGAAAGTCACTGAAAGCTGCTTACAGTAAACTGATAAAGTTGATTCTCAGTGGGAGCGGCAGTGATAACCTTTTGACATTACAGGGATATTGTCATGCTGGAGTACTGTTCATTCAATGAGTAATTTGATTCAATGATGATTGAATGTCAACATGAAAAATAAGATTTATTAGAGCATTGCACAATTTTTTAGGTTTGCCAATGCCAAAAACTGCAGTTCCTTAAATGGCCACTTGAGGCTGGTTCAAAAAGGGAGACAATCCCCATAGATGCCCATGTTAAAATGGACAACAAAATGGACAACAAGCAGAAAAAATAAACATGTTATAGCCTGGTACAAAAAAAGGGTTTTAGTCTCTAGCTAATTTCTCCATTCATGACAGCTGTTCAGGGGGTGAATTTTTATATAAGTCACCCGTTTAAATTATATTAAGGCTTAAAGTTGGGCATAATAGTTGGGCATCACTGTGGGACTAATAAAGAAATATCTTATCTTATCTTAATTAAGAGAGTGGCCACTTTGAGTGACAGGTTGGTGCTGTACCAGATCATGAGCTGCTAGCTGTCTGCTCTGCTGCATCACCCGGGCCCACCTCAGCTCCATCTACGATCCACCTCTTTGCCTATTTTTGGATCAGCTGTGAGTTAGGCTGTCATCATGGACTGTATATAAGAAGTGGACGTAATCTCTGAGATGTCACCAACTGGTTTGTAGACTGACGTTTTGAAGTCTCTACACACTGTGAAAGGGTTAAAGTTGTAAGACAATAACACGAACAACTCCCAGACCGGACAACGCTGTGGTAGCAACCTGTCAATCACTCAAGAAGCCACGCCCTAAAGCATCCCCTGCTTTATGGTCTATTTTACTCTAAATGGGACCATAATTTACTAAATGAACATCATGCTGTATTGAAGAAGACTTGAAACTAGAGATTGAGACCATAAACTCATGGTTATAATGTTTACTGAGGTAATAAATCAAGGGAGAAGTAGTCTCATTTTCTCATAGATTTCTATACAATCAGACTTCTTTTTGCAACCAGAGTTGCCCCCTGCTGGCTGTTGGCTTCACTTTACAGACCCAGAGGTTGATGCCTGGTCATCATTGCCAAGATGGTGACTGCCAGAACCACCTACTTTGAGCTTCACAGCCGCTCTTCAGAAACCTATGGGTGACGTCACAGAGACTAAGTCTATATTTTATACAGTAGTTTTTACACACACTAAGTACCCAAAGCAGCACAATGACTTGTCTCTGTGATACAATTAATAGCATAAGGGCTAAAAGGATTAATTTGAGAGAATCACACAAGTAACTTTGGTGTCTAACATCCACAGAGCATGTATTGGGTACTTACAGTGATGGTTTACCACATGTGGTGGTGACCTGTGGTCAACCCTCTCAGTATCAACTTCTGACCCATCACTCAAGTGGCTTTGCCCATTCAGCAAGAGGAAAGTCTCTGTGAGAGCAGTTTAATGGATGTCTATGTCACTACTTTGAGTGAGCAGATGCTTTATAAGGGGAAAAAGGCCAAAAGTAATGTGCTGCCCGTCTCTCCCATGTGTGTGGTTTGCAGGTCTGTCAGCAGCACTACAAGAGCACAGATGACTGAAGGGAACCAAACATGTGAACTATGGAGCAGCAAATGGGCCCCGTAGAGTTCAAATGGGTTAGATGGTGATAATCCCCCCCACCACCTTTCACAGTAGAGAAATGGTCTTTGTTGTCAGTTATGTTTGGACAAATAAGTGTTGAATAAAAAGATACCTATTGCTCTGAAAAAAATGCATAAAATCTGTGGACACTAAGCACCCATACTGGTCACCCAATGATCCAGAACTATATTTGCTTGATTACAAATATTTATTTCATTAATTAAAATGTTAGCTATGTTTGTGATATATTGCAAATTATTACCCTTTTCAACTGAAAATTATGCAATTTGTCAACATCTTTATCTAACAAGATACAGTTTTCATTCGGTTCATCTCAGAGTGTTCATTCATATATCTTGAGGACAGAGGTCAGTGGATCGCTTTAAAAATGGCCATGCCAGTTTATCCTTGCCAAAATTTAGCGTAACTTTGGAGCATTATTTAATGTTCTTCCAAACCAGCTAACATGACACCAATCGATTCCTTAGGTTCAATACCTTTACTCTAGCTTTAAGACTGAACCCGCTATAATCTCTAACAAACAGAATAGCAGCCAGGCCCATTGGCAGACCATCGGATTGTTAAGAGGTTAATATTTATTAATAAAAGATTGATATTGTACGTCTGCATATCAATACAATATTGCCATGTGAAATATTGCCATACTATGGTCCTCCCACTCCAACACGATGCAGTTCAAACAATATAATTTTAGAGATTCTGGCTGCTTTAATGTGAATCTTAACTCTACTATTAGACTATTCACAGTAGGAGATGGCCACTATAACAGACTGTGGTTTCGGCTGCTCCATATCAGCATCTTCAGAGAAGCCTGGACACATGACAGCACAGGTAAACATGGATGTGCACACAAACACACACAAGCATGCAGTACATACACATGATCACCTGCTATCTTACTAATGGTTAGCAGACCTGAGAAGTGAGATGTGGTCATATATAGTGGAATGTCAGAGAGGCTGACAGTGCCCAGAGACATGTAGTTATCTGCTGGAGGAGGGATCAAGTTCTTAACCTCTCCTTCGACCTCCTGGTAAAAACAACAAGCCGCCCCTGATCTCTGCGGCATGCCGTCTCAAGACCCGCTGTCTCTGCGTGTATGTGTGCGTGGGTTTGTGATGGGTCAAGAAAAAGGGAGTGTGCCTTTACAAGCAAGCCTTTAAGTATACTGTAGGCACTTCAGTGTTGTGAAGGTGCATGCTTGAAGCGTTTTGTCTCCAGTAAGTCTGTCTAAAATCCAACCATTCCTAAACACATCAAACCCACGGTTTTCTGCTGAACTGGAGCCTTTGAGCCTTCAAGCCTTCAAACTAGAGGCTAAACAACAATCTGTGTAGGCAGCTAATCTGTTGCCATGCAACACACTTTTTACTAAACATTATAGTGATGAACTATGACACTTCCAACACAGAGCAATATAAACCAGGCTACAGTTTGATGTAATGTTTATATCTTGTGCTGGATTTTTTTTTTTTTTTCAAACCAACCGTGCAACTCTCACTCAAAACAACAAAAACAAGCTGCCGTTTTGCACAGCCGCACAATCCTTTACTGTGAGAGGCTTTTAATGGCCTTTCCAGATTGGGCCCTAATTAGCTGTTAATCATCTAGGGCTCATAACCAGAGTGGAGACAGCAGGCATGTGTGTGTTTGTAAAGCGTGCATGCATTTGCGTGTTTGCGTGTTCTCTCCTGCTGTCTATCCGTGTGTTGCGAGGCCATTAGCAGCAGACAAGCTAAAGAGAGCCAAACAGCCCATTAACTCCTTCAGTCTTGCTCTCTCTTCTCCACCATGCTCATCTCTCTCCCAACAGTACCACAGTTGCCAGCTGACACCCTCTAATGCCAGTTATCTGTCATGACCAGAGACCTGTCCACCCACACATCCCTCCCTCTGCCTCGTCCTCTCGGCCCCTTTTTCCCTTTATTCTTCCTGTCCACCCTCCTGTACTGTCTGTATATATTTTGTTGTACTGTATGAATGTAATACTATACTGACAATGTACAGTTAACTGATCAAAACGTTGATAACACATAATCCAAATGCTTTTTTTGCATGACATATTAACACATGTGAAGTAGGGGTGTAAGAAAATATCGATATACGTGAATATTGCGATGTTTTGTATCAATTCTCCAAAATGCTGTATTGATTTTTAATTAACCACTTAAAAAATTGCCGGCCTCTCAGTTTTAAAGCTAGAGTGAAGATACAGGTATCATATGAAACTAGAAAACCTAAGAAATCTACTGGTACCAAACATCATACTTGCATGTCACGAAGAATCCTTAATAGCAATCCCAATTTATGCCAGATTTTGGTGAGACAAACTTTCATGGTCAGGGGTCCCTTGACCTCTGAGTTCAAGATACATGCATGAAAATGGGTTCAATATGGGTCTCCCCTTTACAGACATGCCCACTTTATGCTAATTTTATGCAGTTTTGGGCAAACACCAGGCAATTTTTTTTGATTGCAATACAAATGGGTTATTTTCACCTATTCTAAAATGGTGTATTTGAATATTTTTGCATACTGGGGTCCCAAAACAGTCTTAGAATTGCATAAATTGGGTATCACTTGTAAAGCTGAGAGTCCAGTTGTAGTCTTCTGTAATAATGTTAATCTGCATAGTAACCATTTCACATAGTGACTTTTTTTTTACTCAGATTGTGTATATATACAGTATATTCTGTATGTATATATATATATATATATATATATATATATATATATATATATATATATATATATATATATATATATATATATATATATATATATATAAGAGAGAGAGAGAGAGAGAGAGAGAGAGAGAGAGTATCATGATGTATCATGATCTATATCATATCGCCAGATTCCTGTCAGTACCTAATGTGAAGCCAACATCTTGCAGTATTGGATCAATCTGATGTGACAATACAACAACCTAAAGCTACCTGAGGTTCATAGATGAGCAACATTACAAACTTGCTGAATGTGTCTATGTGGTTATGAAAGCTTTTTTTTTTTAACTGAGCTTGTTATGTTTCTGTACACCTACACTCGCCTGCTGGGCTCGGCTGCACGCTGGATCAATATCCCAATTTGCACACAGTAGAGGAAGAAAACCGCAGACTGAAATTGTATCAGCCTGAAAGCAGTAACTAGCAGGTAGCTGTGTGTGGGTGTAGGCCATTTGGAGAAGTCTAAATTGCCTCTGCAGTGCTAAATTGGGCACAAAGGAAAGGACCAGAGGAAATTGCGGGAGCAGAGGTAGATGAGGCTGTCGCTGTTAAACTGGCAATGAAAAGCCGCTTTGTGCTTGCAGGAGCACAAAGCACATTAAGACACAGATGCCGTCAAGTTGGTTTCTCCAGTGTTACTCTTTTGACTGATTTTTGGTGTTTACAATAATATTAGCCAAATTACAAATATTCTAAAGGTGAGTATGTTTTACTTCAGTAAATTAGACTAGATTTACTCAGGAGAGCAGTATTAAAGATGGAAAATTACACCTTCTGCAAAGAAGATGGTAAAACAAAAACGGCGAAACAGTACTACAATAAAAACATGACAGAGCTGCAACTAATGATTACTGTCATTATCAACTAATCTGTTAATTATGTTTGTAATTAACTGATTTAGAATTTTAAATGTCTGAACATTTTAAGAATTACCATCATTAATTCTGAGATCCCAAGACAATGTTTTCTGATTGCTTTTGTCCAATAGTCCAAAACACACAGGCAATCAGTTTACAATGATATAAAACAGAGAAAAGCAGCAAATCCTAATATTTTAGAAGAAGTACACATTGTATTTTGAAAATAAATTTATCAATAAATTGACCAACTAATTGTTTAAGCTAGAGCTGCAACTAGTAATCAACTAGTTGTCAACTATTAAATTAATATGAAACTATTTTGATAATCGATTAATTGGTTTTTAGTAATTTGAGTAATATTTTAGGAAAGACAGTCAAAACTGTCTGACTGCAGCTTCTTAAATGTGAATATTTTCTGGTTTCTTTACTCCTCTGACAGTAAACTGAATATCTTTGAGTTGTGGACAAAACAAGACATTTGTGGACGTCATCTTGGGATTTGGGAAACATTGATCAACATTTTTCACCATTTTATATTTTATAGACCAAACAAATAATCAATAAAATAATCAACAGATAAATCGACTATGAAAATAATCATTAGTTGCAACTCTAGTTTCAACGCTACATGACAGCAGTAATGTCTCCAAGTTTCTTTGCTGGATGCTGACCAAAAAATCATCCGGAATATTCCTTCTATAGCACAAATTAAGTTCAACACTGGAAAAGAGCACACCGCCACCACCAGCTTCCCCCAATACATCCACCTTGGCCTAGACCACGCTGACAGCCAAAGAGGGAGAAGTGTGTGATTAATGATAGGGGCCTGGTCATATCAGCAGGCTGGTTAACAGACCCCACCACAAGTCTACACAGGTCACAGAGCACACCCAGCCTCATCAGCACCCATTACTACTGTGGGCACACATTGAGCAGGAAGCTGCATCTGTTTTTACCCAACATTTTACAGGGGGGATACTCAAAATGGAACAATACAGGCAGAATTATTTGCATTATAACCTATATACATGGAAAGTATATGACTTATTTTCTTCCTTAATTTGAGCCTGTATGTATCCACAAAAACACATTTTTATTTACAAGGACATTGTGGCCTTTGAGTATTAGTAAAACTCTGTTTAAAGCCAACAAGTTTTTGAAGTTGAAAGACTAAAAGTAACAATGATAAACTATTCCAGCAACACACGAGAGAAATAATAAACCTATCTAGCGCGTTTGACCTTCTATAGCACAGCAAGGTAATCTGATCCAAAGAGTTACCTTAGTTTTACAGCCATGTGTGTGTGTGTGTGTGTGTGTGTGTGTGTGTGTGTGTGTGTGTGTGTGTGTGTGTGTGTGTGGGGGGGAGAACATCTACAATGAAAATATGACAGCAAGTCAGACAACATCCAAGATGCATATACATTGAATATTTCTGCTTTGGGCTGATCGGGCGGGAAGGGGAGATCAGAAACACGATACTGCATCATCACGCACATGCACGCACACACTAGATGTGTGTGCATACAGAGTGAGGGCAGGAAGAGAGATGGCGAGGTGGATAGGGATAGGAGGGGTGAGGTGATGTTGGATCATTTTGCGAACATGGCAATCTGAGAGCTGGGGCATGTCGGAGGAGTGGGAGGCTCAGGTAACAGGAAGAGCTGTGAGACGATCAGGAAATAACACTGTCTCTTTGAATTAGAATTTCCAGCTAAAATAGGAGGGGCAGAAACCTCTGGCCAGGTTTCAGATGGTCTGGTTTATGTGACATACGAGGCAGTGTGTGTTTACAAAGTGTACCGGTGACTTGCAGATATTACAAATTAAAAATAACATCAAGATATATTCTAAATTCAAATACAGATATTCAAAAAGTATGAACAAACAGATATTCAAGTATGAAAATTAATATTCTGTTGCAAAGAAAACCTAACTACCACGGTTGTCTGTTTGGTTCGGTTTGTGCACTGAATGCACCACATGATAGGAGTCACTTTCGTTATTGAAAATGAAATCCAACATTAGGTCAAGCTGAATGAGGAATAATTCAACCGTAGTGATGGAGAGAACTCGGCCGCAGAGAGAACGACACTGTGCCGTAACAGCAAGTGCTGCATTACGATGTGTAAACAAGGCACCTATCAGCTGTGCGCTCGAGACAGACTGAAGACGTAACCATTTACAAGATGGGTGAGTAGTACTTGCTACTTTCCAACGTTTGTATTTTTAAAACAGAAAACATTATAAAACATATTATATTGTGAATATTATATTGTGATATTTACTAGAAATGACTTACAATATAGCCAACAGCAAGTAGTAAACATTCAGACAATCTCCCTCTAGCCATCTGACACTTTTTTTAAAATTCTTGTAGTGAAATGAGTATGTATCATATCAATAACTCCTCATTTCAACTTCCAGTGCAAGCTTTCAAAACAAGTGAAAACAGATTTTCTAATAATTTAATGTGTTTTTTTTAGAATAAACATTGAAAACACAAATTTTGACCGCCCTAGTCTATCTTGACTGGAACAATAATTTAACACTTTCCATTGACGCCTATAGATTGTGCATGAATTTGTGTTTGTCCGTGTATCTTACCAGGCGATTGATGCGTACAAACTCCTCCGGGCTCTTGGCCCAGGGTGGCAGCTCCACATCGGAGACTACGGTGCTGTCCTCCATCACGCCCAGGTTGTAACTGTTGGCGTTGACAAACATCTCAGGGAGGTAGAAGAACTCTGGGATCAGCTCCTGTAGGGAGACAGCACAGAGACACATTTAAAATAATACTGACTGAAGGATGCTTTGGAAACTACAGAAGGCTCAGAGAAATCACCGACCGGCCCTCATAAAGGGGTCAGATTTAGAAAGGTGTGATCTGAATATGTCTGAAAGTATTATGGGGAGCTGAAGAAAAACATACATGTAAAAGAAAAACAGAAGGGCAATCCCCGTATAAATCCAGTTCAGAAATGGTTTAGAGATTGTTTTGTGTATGTCTGTTACAACAGTTACATAGTGGAGTTTTCTAAATTGTACAATTATTCATGGTAATTACGTTTCTGACTGCTTGTCTGATGCCCGCATTTGTGCTTTGGCTGCTACAGAAGATGTCAAAATGTCTGAGCGTGCACTCGGTTGTGGTTTTTCACTACTCAGTACTCGTTTGATTTGTTTGCATCTAAGCAGCAGAAAAGGTTTTTTTCCTGCTTCCTTCCACAACAACAGAAAAAGACGTAGTCAGCCAAATTCTTTCCTAACTATGATGATTTTATTTGGCTGTCCCAAACAACACAAAGTATTTTCAGACTGAAGAGAAGTGTAGTTATGACATGAGATGTAACCCCATATGTTTAGCCATTCGTCATTCTTAACTAAGCAGAACGAGTGTAAACATTAAGACTGAGTTTGAGCTCAAAAACATGTAGATAAATCCATAGTTTGTGAAGAAATACATATTTTTATTACATTACAGCTAGGTAATAATGAACATTCACCACAATCAACTTATACTGAGTGTTTTTCATGTGATATATAATAAAATCCTACATCTTCCCCTCCTTATTTTAGGATGTTCATGAAGCAGTTCAAGTTGGCTGCTTCATGTAAATAGTAAAATAGAGAATTAAGCGTGAAATGCATATTGTGTTATAAACTGCTGGTATTAAAAAAAGATAATATACAATGTTTTCTCTCAACTTAAAGGTCTTATTGAAAACATTTTCATGTAAATGAATATTAAAAAAAAAAAAAAAACATCCATAGAGCTTTTAGAGTGGTGCCAGATAAAAGTATGACTTTTCCTGAAATTACACTTTTTTTTTTTTTTTTTTTAGAATTTATCATTTTAAAAATCCAGGTCCAAAATGTATATTTTGTCTCTGTGGACAATAACTGACATTTGATTCCCACTTCTAACAAAGCTTGTGAGGCAGTACTATAACACTGGTATCGTGGTATCTCTGGGTCGTCAGTTAGAGTAGGAAAAAAACAAATAAATGGATGAGATTGACAATAAGTGTCGGGCAACGACCTGTTGTGAAGTGAAAAAATGGAACAGGGGAGGGAGAATGCGACATCTAGAGGCTAAATATTCTCAATGTTATCAACAGCACCTTTAACATGTACTTTATAGTACAAAGCATTGTCTCATTCCTCACTGCATTGGAGGAGATTTGTGCAATGACAAAGTACATAGTAGTAATTTTCAGTCTAATAAAACTCTAATACCTTGCCATATTTCATGGTATGATTAATCGATTGCTGTAGTTTCAAAATCTAGACTAAAAGACAGCATTTGTTTTGGGGACGTGATGGCAGTCTGTTAACAAAGCTTGTGTGACTACGAGTGCTGACTGGTGCTCTGAAGAAGGAGAGAAGGATACAAACATGTTGACAGTCTGACATCAGAGATGATCAGCCAACATCAAGCTGACAGTCTGTCAGGCGGGCAGCGCTGATGGCAGCATACAAATACTCCCTTTTAAAACTTGAGCCAGAGAAGCAGATTTAAGCGATTTTTTAAAGGGCCTGGTCGGAAGTAATATGATCTCTAAAAAATACAAAAATACTCAAACACTAACGTGACCATTTTTTGAGATTAGCTGCAAATTACATCCACCTCTCATCAATGGGGGTGAAAACATCCAATCAAATGAGCAAGCAAACACGCAGGTTTAAAACAACACAGCACTTCCTCACTTCTGAAATCTCTTCACTCCACAAAACCCGACCTGAAACCAAAGGTCAGCCTCTTAACGAGGCCTCCAGCTCACCCAGGTTCACTGGCTGCAGCCTGCTGTAAATTTGAGCAGGAGGTGGCAGGACGCGCACACACACACACACCAACACTAACACCAACAAAACCTTGAGGGCTTCGCTCCCCAACACTCAAGCCTGCCTTGCATGGGCCATTATGTGCAGTGGCCCTTTTGCTCCGGCCTGGTCAGAGGCCAGCCCCTCTGATCCCCAATCCTGTCCTGTCATGGGTCACTGGAGGGGGCTCTGGCCTCTGGGCTCCTCTGCTACACTTCCACTGTTGCTACTTCTAACCCCTCTGCTCCTCTCTCTCCCCCTCTGATGCCTCTGGGCTGAGGCTAGGGGTCAGGGGATTGGGGACTGGAGGTCATGCTAGCGTCACCCTGGCTAGAGACACATTGAATCTGGGTGTTGTAACCTATTATCACCCCTTCTTTACCAGTGAGGTATGAAAACACTGGGGCTTTTTGCCCTCTGGCAGGGACAGAGGCTTGCTATCAATTGCTCCAATGCTAAAGCTAAACGGTGTACTTAGCATACTAAATTGATACATCTCATCCCTAATTCCTCTTTTGCCTAGAACATGAATGCGTGCGTCCGAGTGGATAAAGTTGACGGACGCTCATTCAAAATATGCTAAAAATTCAAGCTGAACATGGAAACAAAGTGATGTGGTCCAGATTTTCTCCTTTATTTTGATCTGAGGTTGAGCTCTCGCAGTGTGATCCACATTGACAGGTCTAGACTGAGAGAGCAAACGAGGGCTCTTGTTGGGCTTTCGCAATCAAGCGCTGGCCAGCTACGTAGTAACACAATCCATATGTTTTATCGGTGGGATGTGAAGGGGGGGTAGTGAACGCAATCAAGTGTCAAAAACCCCCAACACCAGTGCTGCCTGTTCCCCCATCCAGTGACCCAGTGCCAGGAGACCAAGCAAAACCCAGCTTTGACACAGAATGTCTGACTGTAGTCGTAAATGTTTTAGGAGTGCAGTTAAAGTGTGCACTGGGGGTTCGAAGGCCTTCAGTATGAGAATGACCTGTGCTGTTGCAGGGCAGATCCAACAGCTCAGTAGGGTTTGGGGGCCCAATGGGCAGGGATTCAAGTCCAGGTTATAGCTGGCTGAATCTGAGACAGACGGCTGGGACAGATGAGGATTAGTCCGACGCTTTGATCAGAAGACCAGGAAGCTTTCATTGCATAGGGACAATGATTGGTAGTGACTGGACATTACTCTTTTGAAACCTTTTCTTCTTTGTCTGTACGAATGCTGGATGGGGATTTATTCTCCTGGAGTGGCTCAGTGCTTTATCTCTACTAACTTTCTTACAAGCCAACCAGGAATTTCACATCATGTGCACACAAGCATTAGTATGTATACAGTACCTTAACATCAGATGTGTCTCTCTGGCAGTTCCTCCAGGCCCGTGACACTGAGGAGAAGGTGCGGTCAGCGTGGTCAAACTTCCCTCCTTGGAAGTTTAGGAAAAACGTGGTGAAGGGTTCCTGTTGATGAGAAAAAAATGCTTTAAATCGGCTGCTGTAATTGGCTAAAATAGAATCTCATTTTGTGCATCAAAAACAAGCAGTAAAAGTGTGTGTTGCTTGCAGTTCAATACAGCACTAAACCACCAAAATCGACTCTACACTCCCTCAAACAAACAGGAATCCTAAAATAAAAAATTGAAATAACAATAATCCCAGTGAGCTACTAAAGTCAATACACTCGTGCTACTGATGCATTTCTAATCATGTATAAGCTTGTTAAGACAGATCAATAGCTGTCGCTCTGATGCAACAGCCCCCAAGTGACATGAAGACAATATGCTGTGAACTAATACTGTAGATAGCTAATTAAGTTCAGCCTGAAATAACGCTGTATGCCTCATTTGATTAAAAAGTGTAAGAGGTTAACAACACTGTATCTGTGTAGTTAAAAACAACAGAACAGGATTGGGCACATTGAAAAATCTTTTACATAAAAATAGTTCACATTTATTGCACCAACAGTTTTCTGTTACTCTCTGATGTTAAGTTTGATCTTTAAGCGAGGGTTTCTGGTAAAGTGGCTTTAGAGTAAGCCTGCTAATGATGTGCAGGGATCAATGAGGCAACTCTACTGGGAGTCACTGAGACAGTGAGCTACTGGGACAATAAAAGGAGAAAACTGCACGTTGGAGAAACTTAGTAACCCTCCGTCTCCCTCGAGTGCAGTATGGAAAGATTGACGGCATCCATTCAACAAAAGGTATCAAAAGAGGAAGTGCACAATGTATTTACACAGTGTATACTCTTCAAAAACAAAACCAATCACATCTAATATCTGGTGTTCATTTAATTGCACTGCTTTTCTTGTTTTATTATTAGATGGCAACAACATAATAAATTATATGCAGCAATAAACAAGGAACAATATGTATGTGTTGCAATATTTAGCATACATATACTCTCAATTTGACAAATAAATTTGTTTCTAGGAAGTCGATGCCTAATTAAGAATGAATTAATGATAATATGAGACTCCAAAGGGAAACAATGAATAGCAATTTTAAATTATATTAAAAATAGTTTGACAAATAAGTTGGATGTGCATATTGCTGTGCGTAACTTTACTTTTAAAACTCAGTGGAAGTGGGGCCAGTGTATGAGCTGCACTATCTGTACCAGTTATTCCCAAAGACTGGGTCGGCACCCACAGGTGGGTTGTAGGAGATCTTATTTGGGTCACCAAATAAATTTACAGTAAATGTACAGCTTTGAGCCACATGAGGGAGCCTGAATGCTCATGTTGTTCCAATAATTGAAGCTACTTATAACAATGGATTTAATATGAAAGGCTTTCACTAATAAGAGGAAATAAAACATGAGCCTCTTAACTGCACCTAAACATATTTATTTGGTCTCATTTATAGTATTTAATATGTGAATGTGTTTTCAGTAACCCATGCATAAAACAAAATGGCTGGTTTACCTATTCAAAGTAATAGGAGATGATGCTGAAATGGCAGAAAAATGGTCAGGAACTTTCACTGTGAATTGGGTCGCGATAGTCATTTTTAAAAAGTGGATCCTCAGGAAAAATCTTTTGGGAAACACTGAACTATAAGATGAAAATCCTGGACTACACATATGAATACATATAATTTTTTGGATGCTTCATCATCATATTTCATTGAATTTGTCACATGAAGATTGTTGTACAAGAGGTACCACTGACAAGGATTCTTGTACATACAAATACCTTTTTAACACAAACTACACAGACATCACCGCTGTCTTACAAAACTAGATAATGTGTGTGGATCTTCTTATAATCTATAAGTGACACATTTCTGGATACTGTATCTCTGTGCAAGAAAATGCAGATTTGACAGAGAACCAATGAGGATAAATGTCTACAGTGGATGTAATTCAGCTAAGCAATATCCCTAAAATGATCAAACCATTCTTTTGTCCTTGGAGTCTATTGTGGTCTTCTTGGCGGCACTTAAACCTGCAAATATTATTTTCCTAAGGGCTGCATATCATTATTTTTTTTATACTTTGCACTAAGAATACTACAAAAATATCTTAAATTACCAGCATCATTTTATATACATTGTACTTACGATACGCAGCAACCACATCATGGTGAAGCTGGAGGTGGAGTAGTGGGTACCATAGTGGAACTTCGGCACCTGTTCATCCTCCCAGGACTCATATCTGTCTGAAAAGAACGCTGCCCTCTTGGGATTCAGAGCACCAATGGGCTATGGAGAAAATTCAAACATAAACACATTTTCAGATATGTTAAATAGTGAAAAAACAATAACCTGCAACTTTCTTTAACTGCTGCTTGGCATGAAAACAGAAATGAAGACGAGACATGGGCATGCTAGCAAAGGGAAAGCAGGAAAGCATTACTGAATTTTACTGTGAATACATTCACTCTGTGCAGCATAACAGCTGCAAGGCAAATGAAGCTGGTAACCTTTGTGCAATTTCAAATGAATATTAGATGATGTTTCCCTTCAGACAGAGATCAATCCTGTCCCACAGAGTGCTTTTTAGAGGCTTTGAAACAGAGCCCCCGCAGCTGTAGTCTGTCAGACAAAACTAATGCGCTCCAATGAAAGAGTGCCTACTAGGAATATCAATAGTAAGGCTGCGAGTTCCTTTAATTCCTACTTTTATTAATCTGTAACTAATACACTGGTCACCAGCCCTATTTGTAGTCTAGAAAAATGGTTAACTTGCATTAATTTTCCATCGCTCTACAAAACCAATAACCCTGTGCTGCTCGGCTATTATTTAAATACTCATTTATAGAAATCACTTTCAGGCTGGTTCAATTTTTATTAGTCTTCTGTTGGCTGTGCCTCATTCCCTCAAACCCCCCTTCATCTCTCTCCCTCTCACCCACACACAGAGCGGATCAATGGTAATGGAATGATGGCCTTTTGAGGATGAGGGCCTAGCAGGGCGTGGATCAATTGGATCTCTTTCATATCATAGGGTGCCTGTCACAGCAAGACTCATCTAGGGCGAGGCACTGATATCGATCTGCGCTATGGCTACTGTTCTGCGTTGGTGTAATGGGGCATGCTTGTGTTCATGTATTTGTACGTAGTAGGACTGATGCACACAGGAATTGTGCAGAATTGGTAGCTGTTTTTGTGTGTATATATGTTTCGTAATTTTGTTCCTGAGCATGTGCAGATTTACACGGCAAAACGCCTCATGCCACCACGCTGTGTAGCTGTGTGTTGACAGTGATACACTGTGGGCTTCCTCAGGGCCACTGGGGGGTGGGTGAGTACACACAGTGAATTATACATCAGGCCCATTGGTCTGATTTATAGCCCTAATAACAGTCGGCTCATTAAAAAAAGAAAAGGGAGAGGAGGCATATAAAATAAAAAAAAAAAAAGACTGAAAGTGCCACAGTGACAGAGCGAGAGGGAGAATTGTGTGCGAGTGCATGTGGCGGGTGGGTGGGTGGGGGCTGTTGGTTTGCGCGAGCCCGACATTGTTTACTGCTGTAAATTACTGTGGGGCTAGCGCTCTCAGCTTACAGTAGCTACAACAGAGCGGCGGTGACGGCGCCGTACATCAGAGCAGAGCACCCGGCCGGCAGTGTGCTGATGGAACGGCTGCTGCCGCCCCGCCACAGATTGGCCTAATATGTCGTGGCAAAGAATAGCGCTCTGATGAGGACTCAAGATAAATGAACCAATCGCGTAGTTTTAATTAGACTAGAGAGAAAGCTACAGAACAGAAGATGTGCTGGCGCTTTGAAGGGGAAAAATTAATCTTGGATTAGTCCTAATCACTTCTTCATCAACGATGGAGATTGTGTTACTGAGCCATTTAAAGTGACTGTGAGAAAAAAGTTCACAAGAAAAAAGTCCTGTTAGCTTAACGGCAGGTAACTCAAAACATATCAACATGTTTTGTACACCATTTATGACAGAACCATCAGACACCACAATATTAATAGATTGTTTAAAACTGTTCCAACAGGAAACCACCGACTCCGTGTAGAGACATGAGTACAGAGAAGTCACATTACTGCTGGTCTGCATCAGAAACTGTCACAGAAATATTAAAGAAGACATCTCATGCTCATTTTCAGGTTCAGGTTGTATTTGGGGTTTAGACGCTTTTTTTGAAAGAGTCGCTAGAGGGGTCTGAAAAGTCAATAAATATAGTGACACAGTCGCTAAGGTGGCTGCACTGCTGAGGTCAGCTGGTTGAATGGTAGTTTGATTGACACACGGGGCGGAGTCGCATGTTCTGCAGCAACAACACTGGACTGCCCGCTGATATACCTGCTTGATAATCAGCTTAATATGTTCAGACATCAGCCGATGCCGATTATGAAAAAATGTCAAATAATCAGCCCAATTAATCTGTCGACCAATTTATCGGTTGACCTCTAGTAGAGATGTATGTGCACAAGCACTGAGAAGGTGAGTTTTTCATTATATGTCCCCTTTAAAGTGATAATTGAGACATGCAACGATCCCTGAAATATCTTCCAGAGTGATTTTCTTTACTAAGTAAACTTAGCCTCCCAAATTATCCTCAGGTTGAGAACACAAATAAAATGTGTATGTATACTCAGAGGGAAAACACAGCCTCACAACAACAACAAGGATCTTCCTGCGAACTATTATAAGAACATTACCCAGCGCTACTTTGCTTTTAAAACAATAATGGGTCACCGGTGATGAAGTATAATGGCTTACCAGCGATTTGAGCATCACTTGGGCTTTGAGTCATAAATCAAAAGAGCCTTTTGAAAGCAGTGTTTATGTATAATGTCCTATTTAAACAGTGAAAATGGTGTGGAGGGCCTGGGGGATAAACATATGGGGCGCGTATGGTGAAATCAATACACCATTAGCTGATGTGGCTGTGAGTTGTAGGTTATAGCACAAAAGGTACAGGGAGCACTCAATAAATCCTCACTATTTCTGTTGCTATGTAAATGTAGACTCTTTGCTAAGGAACAACTCTTCTAATTGTTTGTTGTGTTCAGCGGTCCAGCAACAAGAATGCTTTTGCCATCGGTGTAACTGTACAATCCCATTGACAACTTACAGTCATCCTACAGCTATCTATATGTAGGACAAGTGCACTTTTGTGTGCAGAACTGGGGTGTACAAAAGGGTAGAGGAGAGTTACAACACTTGCAGTCAGTCCTAGTGTGGGCTTATCGTGACTACAATGTTATCTCGGGGGTCGACGTTTGATGTCAGGTTGAGGTTAGAGTTTATGATAAGAAAGTCCCTGGGGTCAGAGTGGCTGTGGCAGCAGGGAACATAAATTCTGTGTGGCCTCTGTTGTGCTGGGGATGATGACAGTGTGTGACACACACGCACGCACGTCACGTACACACACACACACACACACACACACACACACACACACACACACACACACACACACACACACACACACACACACACACACACACACGGCAATTTGGCTTCTCAATGTCACTGGAGGCTTCTCAGATGACCTGTTTCTATATGAGACAACCGGCCGACGTGACATAAAGAGGGGAGGGGGGATAACAGAGATGTGGATGGTGAGAAAGAGAGAGACAGTGAGAAAACTGGAACAATAAAGCGGAAACAAAGCAGGGAGAGGGTGGTGAATGATGCAGACATACAGCAAAACAGTGAAGGTCAGAAAACATTAGGATACAAAGAAAAGAAACAGAGCAGGATTATTGTGGATGCAGAACTGGGTGGGGGTTGATTTGGGGGGGCTGTGCAGCGCTGCTTGCCCTTTTGCAGTCTGCAGTCTGCCACGGTCCACTGGTCATACACTGATATCACATGTGTGTGTCAACAACATGAATAAAACAGATGTAATAAAGATTGGCCCCGCTCCCTCCCCTCCGTCTCTCTCTGCTGCTCTCTGAGGAGAAAAGAAAGATGGCAAATGATGTTGTTCTCCTTCTCAAACACTCTCTCCTCCTCCTCCTTTTGCTCTCATATTGTCTTTCTGTTTCTCCTCCTTTCACCCATCTCCCCTTCATTCACTTAAAGTCCCCAGGGCGTCGAGGCTTCACTGTGCACAGAGGCTGAGCTGTCCAAACTCTACGGCAGTGCAAAGGAGGAGAGCGGGAGGCAGAAACGAGCTCAGAAACTGTAGGAGGGCTGTTTGTGTGAGTCTGTGTGTTTGTGGGGCAAGTACAACTGTCACATTTCAGCCTACTGGGCAACATGAAGCCAGATAAACAGAGGAATTATGCAGCTTCTTACAGTGGGACAAAGCTACACTGGGAGGGATAAAACCAGAGGATGGAGACGCAGAGGAGCAGATTGGAAGTGAAAGCAGGGCTGGGGAGAACCTCAGGGACGAGGTGTTGACTGTTGGGGTGTTTGAGTCTGTATGACAGGGCTGTGTGAAAGAATGGAGGTGTGAGTGGATGGTTCAGGGCTACTGTGTTATACTGGATTAGACCGTGCAGATTTTTTCCAAGGAATAATGCATTTTATATGCCTCATGTGTGTTTAATCTTTGGATCAGTCACACCAGAATTTGTAACACCAAAACTACAAGATTCACTATTTCAGTGGTATCGCCGCTATCAGTGGATTTGCTTGCAGAGTCAATGTAAATTTGCATTGCGCCTATGTGGAGAGTTCAACTTGAGGAGATCAAAATTCTCACCATTGGCCAACAGGTAACAAACAGAGCTGGAGAGTCCAAAGTGGAGGTAGCTATCATAGAGTATTAGCACTGTGACAAGGGGCTATGGCCATGTTCAAACTGACAAAGGCCAGCAGGGGTGAAAACACAGAGGGCACTGGCAGAAACAACACTTTTCTGTCAAAAAGGTTGGACATGGCTCAACTTTTCCATGCTCGATGCTTTTAATAATTTATTAGCGCTGGGGAATATATTGATATTGTGATATGCAACTAGATATCGTCTAAGATTTTGACTATTGTAATATTGCATAACTGTCTTTTCCCGGTTTGGACTGTATTAAAATAAAGTGATGTCATTTTCCGAACTTCCCAGGCAGTTCTAGCTGTTCAATTTACCACATTACTGACAACTATTTATCAAAAATCTCATCGTATAAATAGTTTGTAAAATCAGCAATGGTCATCCCTACAATATTGTTGCAATATCAAGATATTGAAAAAAAATCGCCATGTTTGATTTTCTCCATATCACCCAGCTCTGTGTTACATGTTTTGTGTAAAGTGCTTTGAATTGCTGAAATGTGCTAAAAACTGTCCTTGCCTAAACCCAGTGCAGCATCATAAGGCAATGCACTGTATTTTACAACAGAATAAATGCAAGCATACGTTCCTATTGGGTTACTTTGTTACATGATCATTATAATGCTACTGTTTTTAGTCAAGATGAAGATTAAAATAATTTCTGCAGTGAAAAAAAAGTCTTGTAGTATTGTAAACTGCTGTGTAACATTTTGGCTTTCAACAATCCGTAAAACTCAAAGATGTATTCTACAAAATGGACTTCCTGGATATCTGATTGTCTCACCAAAACCTAAACCAACACAGCCCCTTGTGATACTTTTAAATGCAATGCTATTCTTGGTTTCAGCATGCCTTACTGTAATATGTTTCTTTTGTGTCACTAGATGAGCACCTCCACCTCTCCCTCACCCTGCATGAACATCAGATGCTCTCAGGACCTGAACAAAGTGCAACCCTGAAATGCATTTCCTCCAACATATCCCCCGTCCATTAACGCATGCCTTTTTGTTTGTATGGCTGATTTATTCAGTCATTTTAGATCCAGCAGCTTGACAGTCACTCAATCGTCTCATTCTAAAACTAATCCTCTGTCCTCCCACCGCTGGACAACATTACCCACGACTGATGTTCGGTCTGACGAGGGGAGGTGGCGAGTAGTAGGAGTAGGTTTTTAGCTTTTTGTTCTGTGTGTGTGTGAGGAAAAGACAGGGAGTTCATGCAAGTAAATAATTGCATGTCTACTTACAACATGGGGGAGAATCTTTTAAGCAGTTGCAGCAGTGTGAGTGTGTGTATTTATGTGCCAGAGAGCATCTCAGGGCAGCTCCCATTGTTTTAAGCCCAATCACTTGATGCCTGGAGCTACCAGGGAGTATTACTTCACTTCCTGGGGTGTTGCAGAAGGTCAAACTTGAAAGAATTCAATTACAAAGTTTGAATTATGGACAGAAAATGATCGCTAAACCTGAAAGAGGGAGTCACAAAGAGAGAGGAAGTGCAGTTAAAATCTGCTTTGACTGCAGCGAGGCATCACTGCCTCAACTAACACAAAACAACAACTAATCAGATACATACAGATTATCTGTAATGTATCAGCTGGAAATATGTCACAATATTAAAGGTGTAACATTAAGGGAACCACTGGCAGAAATGGAATATAATATTAACACAGTAAGTATGTTTTCTTTAGCGTATAATCACCTGATCATATGAATTATTGTGTTTTCACCTTAGAATGGGCTGTTTATATCTACACAGGGAGTGAGTCCTCTTTATGGCCTTGGCCTGGCTGCCATGTTTCTACAGTAGCCCAGAACGGACAAACCAAACACTGGCCTTCAGTCACGTTTTTGTGTTGGCCGCTGTGCTCCTACATGCTTGGCACACGTAAAAATTATAGTTGGCTGCAATCTGCAACCTCACCACTAGATGCCACCAAATCCTACACACTGCACCTTTAAACCAATTACATATACAATTTTAATGCAACATTAATTTCAAGAGTGACTACTTTATTTCAATAGTGTCTTGTAACACCCAAACAACCAAATATTTGGATAATTGAATGTAGAGCTGCAATGATTAATCAAACAGTTGTAAGCTATTAATTCGCCAACTATTTTGATAATTGATTAATCAGTTTGAGTAATTTTTTTAATGAAAAAAGACAAAATTCTTTGATTCCAGCTTCTTAAATGTGAATATTTTCTGGTTTCTTTACTCCTCTGTGACAGTAAACTGAATATCTGAGTTTTGGACAAAACAAGACATTTGAGGACACTGATCGATATTTTATAGACTAAACAACTAATCGATTAATCAAGAAAATAATCAACAGATTCACCTACAATGAAAATAATCGGTAGTCCCAGCCCTAACTGAATGACAATGACAGCGCTCAACCTGATTAAAAGATAGCAATCAGCCACCAGTGATTTAAGAGCTGGTTCACTAAACTATGATCAATGGCAATTACACAGCCACTAAATGGACTTTAACATCTGCACACCCATACAGTACACAACACAAATATCTCCCCTCTCTTAAGTGCCATCCCTTTCTTTGGGTTTGAGAAAGAAACAGAGGAGGAAAGGGGGAGGAAAGAATCTGCCTTGAGTGTTTCACCTTGGACAGATCTCTGAAGTTGCTGGGCAGAGTGAGGTCAAGTTCCTCTGTGTCGTAGTTGGTGATGACCCAGGGGAAGACCGGGTACTGGTTTAGGTCGTTATAGGTCCGACCTGATGGAAGAACAGAAAGAGAGAAAAGGACTGTGACAAAGATTTTACACATCATGGTATCAAAGAAGACTACCAACCACAGGTGGGACCAAGTCTTTGTTTTCAAGTCATAAGTCTCTAGTATTTGCACTCAAGTCCCAAGTCAAGTCCAGAGTCAAGTCCCAAACAAGTCATAATGAGCTCTTTACCAAATGTACTGCCACTTGTGTCTCCATCTACCGTATTTATATTTTTGACCCAAACACTTTGCATACTAATTATTTTTTGTTGACCACAGCATAGTTTTCATACGGGGACAAAATCATCTTTGGAATCATTTTTTTCCGACTGGCGTTGTGTAACATAACATAACTCGTGGATCTCTCCTACAACTTGACTGGCTGCTGTCAGATTGGTTAAAAATAAGTAGATCTGGGAATGAAGTGTAGACTTGCTGGGAATGAACAGCATTAATATTAGTTGATTCAGAAAATGAACAGATTCATGGCACACTTTTTAAATAACTTACTTTATAATACTTTTTCCTCTTTAGGTTTTGGGAAGGTACCAGGTATTTTTAAGTCAAAAGGCTCAAGTCCAAGTGAAGTCATGAGTCATTGGTGTTGAAGTCCAAGTTGAGTAGCAAAGTCATGAAATTTGTGGCTCGAGTCTACACCTCTGCTAACAACACAGGCTCAAAATGATGTCTGTGTACACTTCCTCTTTTGGATGGTCTGTGCACAATCTGCAGATTTTGGGTGTCCTCACCAGAGACAGTGTTGAGAAAGATGAGGTAATCGAAGTTGGATATCTCTCGGCGTTGCCAGCGCTGGGTCATGTTGGCTGCCTTGAATAGCTGCTTTGGTGTGGCCAGAGAGATTCGTCTACACAGAGAAACATATAGAAAAATTCAAGTGTTTCTTAGTAAGTCTCAGTAACACATACTGTGAAGTAGTACAGAGACAAAGTCAGTCACCACATCACAAGAACAGCAATTAGTAGACGGAAGAAAAAAAAAAAAAGCCTCGAGCTTATTAGACTTCTGCAATACAAACGTCATTATATGAAAAATCTTTTGAACTAAGTCTTGCTAATTAAGAAGACAAATATGCAATAAATTGGTCTGAATACACATATTTGCGTACAAGTGTGCGCACACACACACACACACACACAGAGCCCAAGGCATGATGTATGCTGTAGGACAAAAACAAATGACCCCCGATCCAATTAAAACAAAGGAAAATGATGGAATTAATCACTGTCAGGGTGTGAGATTATAGTCATTAGGCCTCTCAAAGGTGAAAATACCACTCTCTAAATACGAATGTACTACAAGACACACTATTCTTTATACTCTGTGAAGTCACAAAGCAATAACCTACATTAATATACTTTCTATGTGATTTTCGAAATTTACTTTTATCTCCTGTAGATCAGATCACAATTAGATGTGAACACATAGAGGAGAAAAGACGTTAAATCATTTGTGCAATGAGTTGGCTGTATTAGCTTAGTGTGTGTGTGTGTGTGTGTGTGTGTGTGTGTGTGTGTGTGTGTGTGTGTGTGTGTGTGTGTGTGTGTGTGTGTGTACGTACTGAGCTGCCCTGTGCAGCTGTCCTCAGGTCAAAGAGGCAAGGTGTAACCTGGCCTGCAAACCAGCTTGATTAATGAGCCCAACACAAACACACACAAGTTCTCTCACCCTGACTCTGTGTGCGTGTGCGTGTGTGTGTGTGTGTGTGTGTGTGTGTGTTATACACACACATGCTGTCCTACATGCCCATTTTGCCCATTTTTTGCTTAAATTGTATTTGTATAATTCTCAAAAAAGATCTTCAAAAGTCTGAAATCTAACATGCCAAAACCTGCAGTTACTACAGTATGTGTAACCTTATACAAACTTTATGCAACAAGTGAAAACACTGGATATTTACTCTTCATGTGGAGTGAATTTCAAAATGAAGGGTCTAAGGATAGAGAAGCGCATCGTATGCTGTGTATATATTATTAAAGGCACAGTGTGTAGGATTTGGCGGCATCTAGTAGTGTGTTTGCAGATTGCAACCAACAGAATATCCCTCTGCTCACTCCTCTCTTTACAAGGCTGTGGAAACATGAACCGCCAAATGCAAAACCACAGCAACACTGTTACCATAATAACACTACTTTAGGAGCATTTCTGCTAATAGATTCCCAGAAATGTTTCAAAATGTTCCTTTAAGTCCTTTTAGGTAAATTTGTCATTTTGGGTTATATAAATAAAACTGACTTGACAATTACACCTTTGGCATTAAATGTATGAACTAAAATGTAGCTGGCTGTATCGCATATTCAAAATATGCCATAAAAGTCACCACACAGTAAGACTTCCTGGGCACTACTTCATTTCTCTTGATTTCCACAGGACCATATACTGGGAACACACGTGCCGGCGGCTGGTTTGGGCTCAACTTCAGCACTTTCCGGACACAGAGCAGACATGATGTGAGTGAGGGCGAGGGAGGGGAAGGGGGAGGATTGCCCTGCAGGCTTACAAGCAACTATTTGCTCCACACTGATGGAAATAAATAAATGAACTGGACTCTGTTTGTGTGAAGCCAATTACGTTTGGGGGTGAGGAGAGAGTGGGAGGGCCGGGCCAAATCAGTGACCAAACCCCTGTGTGCATGTGACAGCAAGAAAGGGAGGGAGAAAATTCAGTTTGGAGGTCTGTAGTGTTTACATAACAACAATGTGAAGGATTTCTAAGCCCATTTCCCTCCCTTTAATGACCATTGTCTTTAATATTTTGATCTGTTCAGATGTGGCCTGGGACAGCTTTCTGTAATTGTTTTCAATGAAATTGAAGCGTTTTGTGTGCTGCTGAGCATCTCCCATTTTTATGCTCTGTGCACCTCATGTTTTTACAGGAGCGTTTTGAGTTGAAAAAATTCAACCCAGAGAGGAAAAGCACCCAAAGCCGTCAGAGTTTTTTTTTTTCCTCATTGTGGTCACTTCTGCTGAATACCTGGAGCTTTATGACTTTACCAGCCATAGTACAAACATCTGAACAGAAAACAGCAGGAAGTAAATCAGTGCAGTACTTGAGATTTTGAGTAAGATGTTTTCATTATGTTACCTTTACCATCATTTAAACTGTACTATTAACTATTTGGGTCGCGTACAGTTCATGGTATGTAATAAGGTAACATTAGCACCCATTTTGTGGTTGCCTAGCAACATATAAAATAAAAAGATGTAGCAAACTGCAAAAAATGCTCTGGCTGCCTGGGCAACAGAAAGACAGTGTACTGCACCTTGCATTTTCCACCTGCAAAACTGATCACGGCTTTACTGTGTATTTCTGTGTTTAGCTATGTGTCTCACCTGGTCTGTGGGAGGCCAAAGTTCGTGCCCACCCCAACACGAGGAAGACTGTGCACCACCTTCTTGACCGTGGCTGCATCTGGGAAGTTGAACATGATTGCCGCTGTAGAAAGGCACAGAGAAACATCTATTTATCATCTTCATATTGCTTTTATTACAGAAAATCACCACTGTAACTCTTGATAAGAGTGTCTCCAGCATCAGTACCCCAAGAAATGTGTATGCATATCTATCAGGGTGGAAATAAGAAGGTGAAATGTTAACATAAAGGTAACCATCAGGAAGTGTCTTACTTCTGTTGGCCATGAAGATTTCCAGTGCAGTATTCTGCAGCAGGTAGCGTCTGGAAAAGATGGCGCGGATCTCTGTGAACAGCCATTTTCCATGAAGACCTTCTGTATAGGCTAGAATCTGAGAGACGGGACAGGAAAAGAGAGACCAAAGGGAATGGAGTGATGAAAAACGAATCAGGAGAGGGAAGTTTAAAAAGAGAGAGCAGAGAAGGACATAAGAGATCAGAGGAAAGTAAGGAAGGAAAGGAAGGGAAGAGGAGCAGACAGCAGGCTAGGTTAGTTCATTTTTCACACAGTGATGGCACGATGGCCTGAACAGCAGGATTAATGTCTTATATTGATCAGCCTCAATGAAAAAGCGATCCCTTCAGCAAGAGAATGGGTGCTATTCAGCCAGAAGGACTGAGGGAAATGTTTAGTTCACTAAAACATAATCCATATTACAGCACACAGGTAAAAAGAAAATGACAATATATGTTGATAAGAAACAAATATATATTGTTTTGATATATTAGAAGCGTTTGATGTGACAAGGATGAAGTTAAGAGCATATTTTATGATATTTCAAGTATTTCCACAGAGGTAACCGAGACAGGGGTCAAACTATATTGTTAGCTAGCTTCAGATTTAAAAATGCTTCGATAAATTAAGCTTAATCTGTCCCCATGGAGATTGGCGGTAGCGGCCTGTCAGAGTGACTTGTCCTGATGGCCACCACAGCGCCTGACAGACCCAGATGCTTGGCCCTGCCCCTGCGATTCACACTCCTACTAATCCAGCATTTAGATTTGCTACTAACCTACTTAGCACTGCTTTGTTACCTATGCTTTTGTTTCACCCTCTTTTAGTTCCACAGGCGTCTGCTGACAGCGGGCGTACTGAGACGTGGTAGAAAGGTAAAAGGGACACTTTAAGTTGTCACAGCGTGGTTCAGAGGCTGCGTTATTAATCAGAAATATTCAAATGTGAACTAGCAAGCTAGGACTAGTGTTAAGTTAAAGGAGCTCATTAAAGGCATGGGACAGCGGAGGGGACCAGCTGAGGTCTTTGGCAGCCAGCTGAGGACGGCCTCTCCCTCGCTGTCTCTATGAGGAATAAGATCTGCCTGCACCACAGACTCACTTCAAAGTCTCTGGAGTACAATTAAATGTGGATTAGTGGCTTAGAGAAGCTGGCTGGGGCTGCGACCGTCCGTCAGCCTCCTATCTTCCTTAACAGGGACTAAAAATGATCATCCTAGTCACCATCAGCCTGTAGCCCACCCCGTCAAAGAGACCTTGTAACACGCGCAAAGTAACCGGCACAGGTATTCGTCATCAAGGAAGAAGTATTTCATGAGGAAAACTACTGTGAAAAGAAATCCTGTAGCAAAGATTTTCATTTCAGATATCAAAAATATTATTTTCTTTTCATCCACTTGCAGTGAATTTCCAAGTAAAGAAAGCACAAAGCAACTGACCGGACTGGAAACTGTCCAAAGGTGACACCAGCCATTGTTTTTATACTTCTGTGTGGATTAAACACCGTGCATTGCTATCTGTAAGTATTTCTACAAATGGTGTATGAGAACAGCCTGAATAGTTTCTATAAACAGACATAACTAATCACAGCTTCTCATTTCTCTCTTACAGTTATTGCAGGTTTAGATAATTGAATGTTGATGACAAACAGGCCAAGACACCTGATTTGTTTTCTCTACTGACAGACATGATTAAATTACCATGTCAATAACCCCACAGAAACTGCAGCATGTTAACTTACATTTTTCAATCTTATCTGATAAAAAATGAAATTCTTGTCTTCAGGTGCATGATGAGTGAGTGCTTGGTGAGTAACCTTTCACCTCCAAAGGGGAGTGGTTGACTCATTTCATCCCCAGGAGTACAACACTCAGACCTGGCGATGGATGTCAAGAAGATGCTGAAGTGATGAAGTTAAAGTCTCTGATTCCACAGATAGATATGACAGTAGCAGAGGCAGCAGATATAAGATTTGTCCCTGGACCGATGAATCTCCCGGAACGCTGTAAATAGCACTCTATTCGTGACGTTAATGTCCCTATCGGTAGCGCCCTTTCCCTTGCAGATGAAAAAGCTGACTGGGTGACAAGGAGCGTGACAAACTATCCGCGCTGTAATGCTCTCGCCGTTCAGACCACATCTGGACAAATTACAACGTCGAGGAGGATATTGTCCGAGCTGGTGTTATGACCGCGCCAGCTTCCTCTGTGAAAGATAGTGAAGGTGGAAGTGGATCAGTCAAACTCAAAGAGATGAGAATGCCACAGAAGCAAAAGAGGAAACCAGACTGTGCATCACATTTACATTTTACTATCTGAACAAAAAAGGGCTGTTTCAGTTTGAAAACGATAAAAATAAAATGACTGAAGTTAGGAAGAGGACGGCAGATTCGGATCAGGAGCTTACATGTCAACACAGTTGGTTGAGAAAAAAGCACAGTTTTATTGATGTTTCATCTCAAGTGGAACATTATCCATGGATTCAGGTCTGGTGTGTCCCCGAGATCAATTTCAAAGCGTCACGCGAGAGGACACAGCCAAACAGAAAACAAAGGCACTAGTCTTGATTGCGATGCTTTCTCTCTCCCGTCTCTCCCTCCTCCTCTTTCAACCTGTTTGTGCGCCGGGCTGCTGCTCATTTCTGAAGCACTGTCGTTTGTCTTTGTCAGACGCCCAAAAGACTGCGGAATGAAGAGGGACACATGAAGAGGGGCCGGGTGACTGTGGCTGCGGTGTGTAACCAGACACACACACACACACACACACACACACACACACACACACACACACACACACACACACACACACACACACACACACACACACACACACACACACACACACACACACAAACTGTCACTGCTGAATCTCACAGGCAGTCTTCACCAGTGAACCCTCTCCATCACCCTTTCCTTCGCAAACTCAGTCTCCTTTACCAGCCTCTTCAGAAACACGGGTAAAGTCAAGTGGAGGAACATGGTGACACTACAGATGAAATTTAATTGAAACGGCACTGAATCAGTGTTGAGTTGGAGGACCAACAGACTATCAGCAGCGCTGTTCAAGATAGATGAGGCTCTCAACTACCTTCGCCGTCGCCAGGTTGGGCGTGTGTGTGTTTTTGGGCTGATAAGACATGAGTTGAAGCAGACAGAAGCCACTGCCCAAATACCAATAAAGTAAATCCTTATTTGTCATAAAATATGATTTAACTTTAGTGTTGTTGTTTTTTAAAAAGAAATTTAACAAATTGATGCATATTTGCTCGTTCAGTTTAATGTGCTGTGCATCCTTGGAAGAAAATGAGGTGATTGAAGTTCAATTTGTTGCCTGTTATTAAGTATTTCCACATGGCTGCCTCAGTTAAAGGATAATGGATGAGGGATTTATTATTACCTTTTGGTCAAATGAAGTGGTGTGGGAGATAAGGTGATGAAATTAATGAGCGGGAGGAAGAGAGGTGATCCATCAACATCAAAAACAGAGACGAGAGACAAGCGGTATTGGGAACTCTTGATAGGATTCATAAAAAAATAAAAAATAAAAACTGCGGACTTATCAGCATGTGGAGTTGCTTTTCATTTTCCAAAAGCTGTCTATGTCAACATCCCTCGACATACACTACCCCACACGTCACAAAATGACTTTTACATGCAAACAATGGACTGAGGTTGCAAATTCAACATTAATTAAATGAGACTCCCCTTTTTCTTATTCAAAAGTCACAAATACAAGTACACCACTGCATACACTGACATCAGAGCCATGCTGTTTGTGACTTCTCCTCACTTCACTGACCACAGAATCAAGCCATCTACAATAACCAGAGTTTCAGTGGACCGAGACACCGCCGCCGCTTTTACTGCAGCAGCAAATGAGAAAGAAATCACAGACAAACACTAGCTGACATTTAAGGGCTTTCTGACACTCTCACCTGGTGAACCCACAAACATACTACAGATTACAACTCTTATAATCCTCCTCTACCCTTATCCTTCTTCGCTGCCTCCTCCTCCCCCCGCTCTCTCCTCAACCCCCCACCATCCTCTGTTCCACACTGGTAAACGAGGCCTTGTCACTCCCCATCAGTAAATGAGTTCATCGGACTAACGAGCAAGCAAAGGGCCCCGACACACTAACAAGGGTCTGTTGGCTGCCGGTGCCTCTGGACCAATCAGGACCCACATCACCGTTGACACAAAGCCTCCAAGAGCCCTCTGGAGCCAATTAAGACAGATTTTGCTTTTGAGATTGAGTGATAGCCTGAAAAAAAGATAGGAGGAGGAGTAGGAAGGAATGAGAGTACTGTACTGGGACAGTGAGATGCATCAATGTATTTTCATTGTGAAGATTTCTAAAAAGTGTTTCAATCAAATTACAGGTAAAAGGTGTATGACGGGTGAGTAGTTGAGGCTCGGGGTAAAGCTGGCAAGTCGTACAAGAAGAAAACAAAGCTTCCTCACCGTAACAACCTGAAATCATGTGACTTTAAGACAGTGCAACCACATGACTCTGCTTTCACACTCCAGCAGTTATCCTGTAGCCTTTGTGCCTCAGCAAGAGTATGATTTAACCAACTGGCCTCGACACCGTCTCTATCTGGTCATGTGCTCCGTGACTGTTGAACTATGGGAGTACTGTAGCTGAGCAAGCAGTGAAATACATAAAGCGATTTACTTTTTTGCCCAGAGTTAGAGAAGACTGATACCACTCTCATGTCTATTCCTGGGGTTTCCAGGTAACCTTGTGGTGACAACAAAAATCCAGGAAGTCACGGCCCCCTGCCAGGGAATAGCTCCACACATAACCCCCCAGTAAAACCCATACACTGTATATAAGAAGTGGACGTCACCCATTGGTATGTGGACTGCCGTTTTGAAGCCGTTTTGAGTTCGGCATTTTGGCCATTGACATCTTGTTTTTTGGCTGTCACCATCTTGATTTTTTGCAACAAGCAAATGCTAAACAAGAAAAATCTTACAGTTAAATTTGATGAACTGAAAACACACTGTGAAAGGGTTATAAGTGTAAGCACAGACATCTAACAGACCGGACAATGCCATGGTGATGGACAGGTCGCTACGACGGCGTACGGTCTGGTAGATGATAGCCACTCCCTAAAGCATACCCTGTTTTATGGTCTATTTGACTCTAAAATGGGACCATAATTTACTAAATGAACATCATGCTGTATTGAAGAAGACTTGAAACTAGTGATTGAGACCTCATATTTGCAATGTTTACTGACTTCTATACAATCAGACTTCTTTTTGCAACCAGAGGAGTCTCCCCCTGCTGGCTGTTATAAAGAATAAAAGATTAAGGCACTTCTGAAATGGCTTCACTTTTCAGACGTGGAGGTTGCCCCCTGGTAAAACCATAAATTCTTGTTTTTACACCATGGTTTTGGTATGGATTAAAAAGATATAATTAACTGATTAATATTAGTGAGCTTTAGAGGTATTGGAAAGTGTATTTTGTTACATTTGAACAGAGTCAGGCTAGCAGTTTCCCCCTGTTTCCAGTCATTATGCTAAGCTAAGCTAACTGGCTGTAGCCTCATATCAAACAGACTGATCGGCTTCGATATAAGTAATTAAAACCATTTGTGTTCACCAATGACTGATAGGCACAATTGTTCTACCATCATGTAACTAATTCAAGATGTAATCACTGGTCACACATAAAGGCCTATTTGCCTCGAGGGAAGTAAAACAAACTACAAGGTAAAAAAAAAATATACACAGCTAAGAAGCTGCGCTGGAGTGTGAGAGAATTAAAGCAAAATAAACAAGCCCAGCTTGCAGCGAGTGTAGGATATGAAGCCTAAAGGCTCAAAGCATTCAGCCTCAAACGTCGCCCAGTAAGAGTTTGAAGAAAGTCCCCTTTGAAAGGATCTGTGGGGCCACTTAGTTTGAATTTAGTCTAATAAGGATTAAACCCTTTTTTTTGGCCCTTTTCACTGTTTGCTAACAGGTTAGCCTTTTCTCCTTCCTTTCCTTGGCTGCTTAGCCTTTTTGAAGTGGGAACAAAAAAAGGTCTTGTGTGGATTTAGGGAAATGCTGCAGTGGTCTCAGGGTTAATTGGGGGAGAAGGGAAGACTTCAGTGCATTAACTCATTAAATATTCAGCCTCTGGGCATAGGCTACGAGGACGAAAGCCTCAAAAGGGCCCTGACACATAATAAGATACTAAAGCAGCAATACTAAACACTAATGGTGTCAGTAGTAGCGTTATACATTATCATGGAATTCATAAATGAAATTAACAAGTCATAAGCGCAGTAAATAAGACAATATGAGCCTTTTCAACACCAAAGTGCTACATATTTTGGAAAATTACACAGAGATAGCATTCGCGGATGCCAAAGTATAAAATGGCTCTGCTTGTTTTTTATATTCAAAATCAGCGCTTTACTTTTTTAACTCATCACAGCTTAGACTGGGGGCACAAAGGGCAGAGTTAGTGGCTCAAAGGTGATGGAGAACAAAGGATGGATAAGGCCAGAACTGAAGGGAAGACGGGTGTGAAATGCAGCAGACATCCACAAATTGTTGCGATGCACGTTTTAAACATTTATCATTTCAATTCTACATAAAAAAACATTGCAGTGCAATAAAGAAATGTAATAGTGCACATAGAAGTAAAGATAAATTAATACATTCTCTTTAATTAGACAGCAATACCACAGCAACAAAAACACAGCCATAAAAAGCAAGCTCAGCTTTGTACAAGATCTAAAATGCAATCTTAGACACCAGCAGCTACATACAGTTTAAGACCTTAATAGTATTGCTGGGCACCTGTTGAGATTGCAAAAAAGGGGATTGCATACGTTCCTTGATTTGTCATGCTCATCAGCAAACACTTGCACATCAGGAAAAGGACTAAAAGAATGTACATGCTTTTCACCGATATTCAGAAAATCAAGGAGACAGCCGAGAGCCACCGCTGAGGTGCAGGAGGTGTTTTAGACTCAATGCTATTGGCCCTCCACTCTCCTATAAGCCGTCATGGCAAACATCAGACAGGTTAAGATCGCTGACCGGCTCCTATCGCATTCTCCCCGCTTTCCTTCAATCTCTCATTTTGCGGTTTAGTGATGGATAGGCTTTTTTGGGGTTAGTGCGAGGCTTCGCTGAAGTAAATTCTTTTCTAATCCGGCTATTGTCACCAGCTTAAGTGGGTGTGGGGTGAAAAGTACACCCCTCTTGGGGAATTCAGGGTTGGTTGTCTGAAGCAAAAGAAGAGGAACAGAATAGGACTTGTATAAAGGAAACGGCTGTGGATAGTTTTGAGAATTTGATGGAGACTCAATTGGAGCTACAGGTTTATCAGTGAGAGGTATTTTGAGTCATAGCTGTAATACAGTAAACTGAATGAGTGAGTATCTCCAATACTCTGGAGGCAGATAAACTCTGAAGTAATTAAAATACAAATGAAATCAGGCTGTTCTCAAACGCCTTGTGTAGCTGTGCCTACAAAAAGTAATGCACTGTAATTCACATACCCCACGAAATCTATTTATATGTAATCCACGTAATTGTAATTGAGGAAGTATGAAGAGTGAGCGCTGTGTAGGGAGGAGGTCGGTGTGGATGGAAGAGTCAAAAAACACTGGTTACCATTAATTTTGTAGCCTAAACATAACAAAGTTGTTTCCTGTGAAGACAGAAGTTTGTTTCGAAAAAAATATACGCATAGTGGAAATTGAAATGTGCGTCAAGAAAAGTGAGCAATTATTTTTCATAAGATATCATATGAACCGTTGTATGAGGATACGATGACGAAGTTCAACAAGATTCACTCAGATGTGCTCATGGCAGATGTCTGTCTATAGTTTTCACCCTTTGTGGTTGTAGCGTTGATTTTCTTTCATTTTTTTTCTGTTGGAGAGATTTTTGGGAGGTGGAGTTTATCCAATCAGAGGTCCAAAGATACACAGTGTTGTATGCTGTACAGATTGTAATTTGTGCTTTTTAGCTATATAAATAAAACTGACTTTACATGACTTAAAAGGTCCAGTGCGTAGGATCTGGTATCCAGCGGTTAGGCTGCAGATTGCAACCAACTGAAGCCTCTCCCGTTTACCTGGTGTGTTGGAGAGCTACATAGACTAATGCAAAAATGCAAATGGCCTTCTCTAGAGCCAGTTGTTGTAAGGGTAGCATAGGTCATTTGGAGCAGAGACAGTGGGTAGAGTTGGTGTGTACGTGAGTGGTGAAGCAAGAAAGAAAGAGCAGTGGTGACGGGAGCGAGTAACTTTATCAACTCCAGCCAAGGCAGAAAAGTTATCAGAGTTTGATTTATCTGTTCTGGGCTACTGTAGAAACATGGCGGTGCAACATGGCGGACTCCAGGAAGAGGACCTACTCCATATGTAGATATAAACGGCTCATTCTAAGGTTATGAAAACACAACGATTGTTATTATCAGCTGATTATACACTAAGGAAAACATTATTTAACATTATATACCAGTTCTAAGGCCAAAATAATTTATTTTGGGGCAGAACAAGCTCTAAAAACAACTTTGACACACACACGCACACACACACACACACACACACACACACACACATATATATATCACCTTTTAACAACCTAAAGTTGTTAAAACAAATGTTGGGAAAAGTTATTTGCATATCCAGCAAACATGGAGAAATATTGGCATATATTTACAGTAGTGCTTTGGTCATCTGACGAATGCAAGTTCAATATCTGCTCTCCTCTGAAATCCTAAGGGAAATATCTGGCTCTCAAGCTGCTTGTATATAAAGTATATAAAGTTCACCAGCTAGCCTCTAACTGTGACTGGGCAGATAGTGTACAGTGCATTTATAAGAGAATTATTTGCTGAAAATACTCACCTGCTGCATTTGGAAAGGGTTCCGATGAGAGTGGTGAGAGTGAACCAAAAACACTAAAGTTTCAAACTTTAAAAGCAAAACAAATAGCTGAGAAAAGCTAAAATGATCAGTAGAGCTGAGGAAAACTACAGAATTTCTGATAATTATCTTGGTCACTACAATTATCTAACCGGACCCACCAGATGATTTGTTACACAGAACCATCTGAGAAGCCTCACTGGAAACTCTTAGGAAAAGGGCAGGCACTTTCAAAAAACAATTGATTTGATGAACAATCTGTCAATCAAACTCTTGCCGAAGCCAGTCAGGAAAACAGCAAAAACATTGTTTTGTTATACTTGGCTCATCTTTCAGTGAAGAAATACTCTCCAGTTCTGATATAACTGATGCTACTGCAGCATCTATGCTAACCTCGAGACCTCATTGTTGTTTAGAACCAACAGTCGCCACTCCGTGTCGTCTCACACATCTAAGCCACGCCTGTAGCTGCCAGTAGCTCATCACAGCTTGCTGATTGGTCTGGCTCGCCAGACACAACGCATTACTTGAAGCATGACAAGATAGGATTTTCGTGTGATATGTGATCCAGCGGTTCTCGTCTGTGAGAATCCAGCTGCCATGCAAGGTAAACAAGTGGCCCCTTTCACACCGCATATGTATGTGCATCTTTTAAGTGTAATTACTTGATAGAGGTTTGAACATTTTACTTTCATTAAACTTGGCCTCAGCATTTCATTTTTATTACAGTATACTGAATATGATTATGATTGCTGGTGTGGAACAAATTTGAAGTGCATCATCTTTTGTGGTGGTTTAGAGAAGTAAACTTGTTTACATTTTATTTGATTTTGTATTTCTAAAGATCGGTATATTCAAATTGCTTTTTATCTGTACAGCATCTTATTCTACAGTATTGCTTCTACAGGGCAGAAGTAAAGCTTAGTTGTGCTGATGTCTGCTAGAAAGGAGTCTTGGATGAGTAAGTAATCTGCAGAATGTCCCTATGGATGTGCCATTTCAACCAGACTGGATGGGTCATTAACTATAATGGCAATGGAGGCACCAGAATGCAGCAATGTTACATTCTGCTCTCCGGCACATGAGATGTCTTTACACATCAGTGCTATCAGCTTACCTTATGAAAACAAATACATCTGGTTAGAATTACTCTTTGATTTCTTTTAGGAATTAGCAGCTATAATGAATATTATGTCCTAGACCTGTCATTTTGCCGTTGTATTTATGAGGCATTTTATGATTAGAAATACAGATAAAAGGAAGCGCAACAACACACATATTTACTCAAATTCTTCGACATATGGATTTAGTTTTATCATCTGAAATACAGCACAGACCTTTCTGACAAAACAAGACCACATTTACAATTCCAATTTCCAATATGCCGAGGTGGACATCGATCTTTCAATTGTAGCCGGGTGTCTCTCTGACCTCAGCTGAATAACAGAGGCTTCTGTGAACAGCAGGTACACAGGTGCTGATTGTAATATCAGTAGCCTACCAGGCAGACTGGCATCTATAAACAGGCCTATCCATCAGGCTGGTGTGCTGCCTTTGACACACGTGTCAGAGGCAGATGAAGGGAATAAATGATGGAGAGAGGGGATCAATCAAAGGAAGGGCGGGGAGGCACCTGCCCCCTGACTGGCCCAGTCAAGCCCAGAGATGGAGCATGATGGAGGGGCTAGGCTCAGGTGCAAAGAGGGGGTGGCAGCTCTTTGTCTGGAGGTGCTTGGTTAAGTGTGAGCCAGGTCTCGACCACAGTGGTCTGTGGTTGTGTTAGGGTCCAAAGTCAGGTCACAAACAGAGTGACAGAGAGAGGTTGAGCATGTTTGTTAGTGAAAAGAGATGGGCTAGCTGTTTGTGTGTGAGGGAAGAGCAGTTGAAAGGGAGACATTAGTCATCATTAAGTGGTGAGATGACACAGTGCATAATGGTTCTTTATGTGACTGCCAATGTGGCAATCGTCTTTCCTCTACCTGTCCTACCTGGTTACCACTCACTGCACAGATTCATTGGCTGGCTGTGCACGAGTTTACACAGCCCATTCTCATTCCCAGGGCATCAAATACCGAGGCTTTGTCACGACCGCTGGTGTTCAGTACCATCACACAAGGCACCCTTTAATGCCACCATTAACTAAAACGTAAATCCATCCACAGTAACACTCCAAGACAGTGCACCGGGAGTGTGGTGATGTAGTTTAAAGAGCAAAAAGACCCAAACTGGGCCGGTGGGAGGGA
Source organism: Pterois miles (assembly GCA_947000775.1). NCBI lineage: Eukaryota > Metazoa > Chordata > Actinopteri > Perciformes > Scorpaenidae > Pterois > Pterois miles. The sequence goes on from CAMQGK010000231.1 coordinate 4,133,124, forward strand.
AGGTGGATGGGACAAACAAACACAAGTCCAGGTTCACAGAATTTAGTGTCATTTTCACTTAACACATGTTGTGGTTTTAAGCCCAACCTTGTAGTTTTTTTTTCCATAACCTAAATATAGTGGTTTGGATGCCTAAAATAAAGTAATGCCAAGGGGCATGACAAAGCGGCGGTATATGAGGAGTTGGGATGACGATGTATTGATTTACATCTCATGTATTTACATGCTTAGCATGTTAGCATGCTAAGATTTGTTCGTTAGAACTAAACACAAAGTACAGCTGACGCTGAAGGGAATGACATTAGTTTTGAGGAACCAAAGTATTTAATAAATAAAATTTGACCTGATGATTGCACTAGATAAAAAGTTCACCACAGTTATTAAAATTCATTCTGCAGAACGCGACTGTCTGTACCAAATTTCATGACACATCCAATAGTTGTCGAGACGTTTCCCTTAAAACACCAAAAACCTTGTAGTGGCTCTGGGGAAAGTCAGGATATCACTTAAGTTAATTAGGATTCATCATCTGGAAACCATGAATGTCTATACAAAATGTTGTGCCAACTAATGTGGTAAATGTGAATTGAAAGCTTTTACCTGATAGCGGCTGATGTTCAGGGGTTCATCAATGTCCGTACAACTCATCCTATGGGGACCATGAATGTTTGTATGAAATTTCATGGTTATCCATCCCATAGTCGTTGAGATATTCTACCAAAAACCAAAAGTGTCAACCTCATTGTGGAGGGAAAGTCAGATGATCACAAATGTAAAAGGGATTCGTTCTTAGGGGACCACAAATACCATCAATCCAATAGTTGAGATATTTCAGTCTAAACCAAAGTGGTGGACTGAATAAACTGACACACCACAAGACAGACTGACCAACACTGTCCTCTCAAGAGCCATGCTGCTAGCATGGCTTAAAATACACAAGAACAGAGAAAGAACCATCTTAAATTCTACCCATATATTTCCATTGAGCTCACAGTCTGACAAAGGCCAACTTCCAGAGGATATCTGACAAATATGCAACAGATACGGGCTGTAAGCAAAAGGATGAGCCAGTATTTTGGGTTCTCCAAAGCTTTGAGGCCCATCATTAACAAGTCTTCCTCCATGACTCTTAAACACCCAACATCTGGCCAGGGGACCGCTGACCTCATCCCTGCAGAATGAGTTAATCATCGCTGATATAACCTCACTCAAACAACTGGAGTGTAACACGAGAGACAGTATCTCAACCATCGATGTGATTTGAGACTCAAAAGGGAGAGGAGGTGGTGAGCATATGCAGAGAGATAAAGAGACAGTAAAGAAGGTAACAAGACTTTACTGCTCTACTGGGGAACAGAAACTCACTTCAGGAAGCTTTAAACCTTTATTTGGCCTTATCTCCTCTAATTGGCTTAAATCATTTGTAATTGTTTGCACATGTCTTAATGTTGAGCAGCTCCCAAAGCTCGGACCGTGACTTGACATAAGCAGCGAAGCAAATCGAGGGGAGCAGTATGATAATAATTGGGTTTCCTGATGACTGGATGAGCCAAAGTGGGCTGCTGGGAATGATGTCTGAGATTAAACTGGATGTTTGGGATTCGAGGAAAGCTAAAATCTGAGACGAACACATGATGCTAACGAGTCTGTCTCCGGTAAGGAAATGTTTCATGTCTCACAGGTGCTATAATTACTGTACCTGGAAACAGTGAAGGAAACAAAGCGAATGAAGGTCATTCCAACCCATCACTCTGCTGGTTGTTGTGGTGGTGTGGCTGAGCGATTTATTGACCATCTCAGGATGCACTCTGTCAGAGCGCCGAGGAGAGCGGAGGGAATGGATGGCACAGCAGCACGAAGGAGAGACGGAGGGAGGGAACGAGGAAGGCCAATATGAATGAGTGCGAGTGAGGGGATCCGTTTCCTTGGGCTCATTGATAATGACATACCTGCTTGGGCTGTCCGTTAGTCCTATAGCACACACTACTTAGGCTCTAACTGGAAAATCAATAGGCTCCTTTCTCAGAGACCTCTCGCTGCCATGGCTCTTTGTGATTGGCAGCTGCAGCCGAAGGTCGTCCCTGGTGACCATGAGAGTTTGGCGGAGCGAGCAGGAGAAGGGGGAGGGGTGCAGTCCCAGCAGTTTGACACTTTAGGGAGAGCTTAACGATATGGGACTGGTCGCTACATAACACCGGGGTGGTTTTCTTTGACTGAGTGACCATCCATTCAGCCACTCCAGCTAACCCCGAGGAGCCGTCACCACCCCACTAATTAGAGTTACCAATGTCTTCTCAATGGGGGTTTTATCATTGCATAGTCCAAGGTTGGACACTGACCTTTAGGAAAAAATTACCGATATTCTTTACAAAATAATTTACTATGTGGCCTTTGGCTAAAATTTTTTGGAAACACGGTGTGGATGTCCATAGGATTTAAAAAAAGCAGCAAAGCGTGTTAACTCAAATTTGTTTTAACGCCACGAATTTCTTTAATGCATTAACGCACACTCTTTCAGAGGTTGTAGCAAGCTCAGTTAAGAGTGAAGATACTGGTATCATAGGTATCATATGAAACTAGAAAATATAAGGGAAGAGAATCTATCGATGCCAATCAGGTCATAGTAGCTTGTCACAAAGGAGGATAAATAACGCTGCAAAGGAGGATAAATAACGCTCCAAACCAAAAAACAAATTTTTGCAACGTGAAACTGTCATGGCCATTTTCAAAGGGGTCCCTTGACCTTTGACCTCAACATATGTGAATGAAAATGGGTTCTCTGGTACCCACGAGTCTCCCCTGTACAGACATGCCCACTTTATGATAATCACATGGGGTTTGGGGCAAATCATAGTCAAGTCAGCACACTGACACACTGACAGCTGTTGTTGCCTGTTGGGCTGCAGTTTGACATGTTACGATTTGAGCATATTTTTTATGCTAAATGCAGTAGCTGTGAGGGTTTCTGGACAATATTTGTCATTGTTTTGTGCTGCAAAAATAAATATATGTCACGATTAATCAACATTAAATATTTCAATCAATTGACATCTCTAATTTAAAGCAATGCATCCTCATATAATAGTTTGTATGATCTCTTACAAAAGATATTTCTCATTTTTCGGGAGTTTTCCTATGAATTTCCAACACGTCATGCATGTGTCAATTTCTACTCCAATATCTTCAAAAGGAAAAGATTATGCTTTGGATGTAACAATGGTGTAACAAATAAATCAACACTGACTTCTGATTTCACATGGGACAGGGGACATGAACACTGGTCTCCTCGGCAAAAGTCCATTGTTTTTTGACCCACCCATCCACCCCGATCCCAACTTCCTTATTCATAATAATGTAGATTACATACAAATTGATTTTGTGGGATATATACGAATTAGAGTGAATTAATTTCCATAGCTATGAGTGGTGTATGAGAGCAGCCTGTTTAAAGTGAGGTACTTTGATATTTGTTTTTTACAGTTATTTAAATGTGTTTTGTTAGTCCAATAAAAATAAACTGCTGACATTTGGATGCCATTTTAACAAATAAATTACTTATTTTCTGTGATTTGAGGCAGTTATATTTGATTTTCACATTGTTGTGTAGCCCAGCAAGTGATCACTTTATCCACTTCTCCATCAATGAATTGCTCCCTAAATAAGTCAGAGTAGAATACTTTACACTAATAGTATAAATACTAAAAGTATATGGCAATGTACTAGAGTTGACGAAGCAATATTTTTGCAGTTAGTCCAATTACAAGCAATTTCATGTATTTTACTACTTTATACTGACATGAGTATACAAGTTGTCAGACAACTTAAATCTGGGTCTTTAAAATTAAAATTTGAATAATTTATAAATAAAAAGCAAAACTGTACTTTCTGTATTTTTATCTGTTGCTGGAGCTGTCACACAATCCTCCTCAACATTTTCATTTTTTTATGCTGCGAGCAGCTTTTTCATTTCCAGTGTGTGATGGATTGTGGGACAACATTGTCCATCACAATCACAATCAAAGACAAACTGACTTTAATGTGCATCCCTGCATTTTAAGTATGCATCATTTATTTTGCCACTGTGAACATACCACACACTCACACCGCAGTTAGAATGAGTAAATAGTTTGCTATCAGGACACAGGAATAGTTTATAATACACTTATGCTGCAGTGAGTATCTAAGGGACGTTTCCTCCAATCAGGTTTCTACTGGTGTTTCTTTTGACCAATCAGCTGGAAGTAGAGCAAATTCCACTTCCTCATTCATGCAATATTAGTAGTCTCCAGTAGTGGCTCTACAACAATAACTCCACATGCAATATTGTGTGCTAACACACACACACACACACACACACACACACACACACACACACACACACACACACACACACACACACACACACACACACACACACACACACACATCTGCTCCGTGACTTCATCAGTTCTGCTATCTGCCGAGCAGATGCCGGGGCCTGCCAGGCAATTAGTTGCCTGCGATGATTTTCTTTGAGCCCCTCTATGGAGGGAGCAGCTGGGTCCATCCGGGTTTGGGAGGCAGCAACAAAATGTGTGAACAAGGGCATCAAAAATTTACTCGCTCAGCTCACATATGTGCCGGTGTCAGTCTATGCGCACATGTACATCATGTGTTGTTAGGTACCGAGCCACTTTCCCCCCACCGATCATGTTTCAAGAGAAAAGAAAAGGGGGAAAAGAGCACTACCTACCTTATCACTCACTTGGAATAACAAAGCATGCTAACTCAAACAGATACAGGGAGGAAACTGTTGCACATCCAGTTGCAAAACTGCCCCGTTCTTTCTGTTGCCTTCTTCATATATCTCTGATGTCATGCCATAAAATGTAGCACAGCACTTAAAGGACCAAGGACCATTGTTAATATGACTGCCACTCTTGTAAATTACGTTAAGGGACGTTTGCTTTGTATTTGTTGTATGTACAGTAGGGGAGAGCAGGATCAGTAGGGACACTTTTGTGTCAACACCAAATAACCTTCCATTACTCACAGACCACTTGAACTGTAAAGACAATAATTTGTCTGCTAACAATTTAGCTTTTTTTGGCACAATTTTGTTAAATGTGTAAGGAGTGCATTTTCCCAAAATTCTGCCTCGGCAGGATGGTTGGGACAACTTTTTCTTGGCTATAAAAAAAAAAAATCTTTTAAATTGAAAAAAATGTAGTCTAAATTTAAACAGCATATATTTATAATGTCACATGGTCACACATTTCTTTGACAAAAAAAATTAATAATTAGATTTTCATAAATTATTGAGATATGGAATTGGTTTCTGAGTGGCTGCCACTCAAGTAAACATTCACTCAGTTGGTCTTAATCAATTAGGAAAAGTCTTTGTCTTGTTTTAGCTGCTTTTTGCTGATTTGTAACAAGGTAGGAACTATTAGCAATACTGTCCCAACCATCCCAGGGAGTGTAAACACACTTTGGACTTGTGTGCTCGCTACAACAAAAATCAGGGCAAGAAAATAAGTGTTCCAACAATATGGTTTTTGTTGGTGGCATAACTAAAAACTACGTCAGATCTAACATGATAATAAAAGATATTCGTTTTAACAGCATCAATTTCTTTGATGCATTAACACAATTGATCTTTTGGAGGTTGCATCATTTAAAGTTAGAGTAAAGATATTGGCACCATATGATATTAGAAAAAGTAAACAGTGCAAAGTTCTGCTAAATTTTGGAGAGGAAACACTGGCACAGCCATTTTCAAAGGAGTCCCTTGACCTCTGACCTAAAGATATGTGAATGTAAATGGTTCTCTGGATCCCCACCAGTCTCCCCTTTACAGACATGCCCACTTTATGATATTCACATGCAGTTTGGAGCAAGTCATAGTCAACACACAGCACACTGACACACTGACAGCTGTTGTTGCCTGTTGGGCTTCACTTTGCCATGTTATGACATGATCATATTTTTTATGCTAAATGCAGTACCTGTGAGGTTTTCTGGACAATATTTATCATTGTTATGTTGTTAATTGATTTCCAATAACAAATATATAGATACATTTGCATAAAGCAGCATATTTACTCACTCCCACACTAATAACAGTATTAAATACTTGACAAATCTACCTTTAAGTTACATTTTAAATAGATAAAAAAGTGTGTAATTAATCTGTGATTAATCGTGATTAAATATTTAATTGACTGACAGCTCTACTAAAAACAGTATGGTAGACGACAAACACTAAGAGCCAAAAATTACTTACATGCTTTAAGTTTTAAAACTGTGAATAAAATGGGAGGAACAGTCAGAAGGTCTCTACTTTGAGGCTGAAAGTGCAGAGGGTGTAACTGAGTAGGAGCATGGTGAATGTCATCGGTATAGTTGCATTCAAACTTGCTAAAAAGGCCCTGTCCTAACTGTCCCTGTGTCTCAACTATCCCAACATCCCTGCTCTCCCCTACAGGCTAGCGATTCACACTGAGGATTCAACAAGTAAATGAACCAGACTGACCAAACTATCACTGAAATTGTGTTTTACTACAAACATTTTATGACATTCGTGAAACAAGATCCTCTTCATATAAAGGGACCAAATATGTTCCGAAGACAAATTATGTCTTTGAGGTTGTTTTACTAATTGTAAACTATGTTATGAAAACAGTGTAGTACACACAGTAATGAGCCACCTGGGGGTACTCAGCGTAATCTGGTAGGAGAGGAGAGGGAAAAGAAGAATAAAGCTGAGAGCGTAGGAAAGAGCAAGGACAGAAAAAAACAAGATGAGAGGCAGCGAGGATACTCATCAGCTGGCAGAGATTTGCACAGGCATGGACACTGTTTTGTGCTCGTGAGGGGATCACTGTGGAGTCGTCACACAGACTCAGATCAAAGAGCTCTCTGACAGGCCCCTGATCTTTTCTCCAGTCAATATAAACTAGGGGGGAACTCTTTAGGAGCCACAGATAATTCTCAACGTTTTCAGGAGATAAAGGCCACAAAGAAGTTGCAAGAATGGATAAATGAGCGAGGTGGCCTTTGTCATTTGATATATATTTATATATATTTGTACTATAAAAGGAAAAAAGGGGTGAAATAGGAGAAAAAAGGGATAAAACTTTGCCGAAGTTGGTCCCAGCTGTCCCAACAGCGTGCTCACCCTACTTCTGTTTTCCACCTATGAATGTAACGTGCAGGTTGGTACATGAAACTTAAACAGTTTTCTGAGCTGATGTAGATTGATCTATCATTTAATTCTACATCGCCATAAAAATTGCCTCAGTTGCTCAGAAACATGTGGTTTGATAGGTGTGCCAAAACAGATTCATTACGTCTTTATGAAAGCCGGTGTCACCGTATAATTCATTAAGCTACAGTTAGCATGTCCTTTATAATATTTGGACACTTGCTCTCCAAGTCGTGTGGATTAATCTCTCTGGAGCTGTGAGTTTGATAATAAACAGCCATCCAGAAATCAAACCGCCAGACTTTTTGCTTTTCGTCTGTTTCTATCTTATTGCTTATTCCAAACACCGGGATAACTATCGTTTTCCTCGAGGGAAGGAATGCCAAATCTCAGTTTCTTTTAAATTTCACAATAAATCAATTGTTGCTTGTCTTGTCACAGATTGTGTGGATACTAAGAATATCCAGATCGGTGGTGTGTGTTCATTCAGCTGCTTGTGCATCAAGTTCAAATGCCATGACACAAAAGAAAGGCAGCTCAGTAATGTTCCACTTTCAGTGCTGGTGGGGACAACAATTAACCTCTCCGCTAAGACCAAGATTAATTTAACTATTCTACTGGGCAAACCTAAGTAAAACAAGTCAAAACTAATGAAAACTGTGCAGAATATTCATCCATAAATAGTGTAATTAAACACAATGTGATCAATGTAATTCTATTTTAATGTGTTTTAACTTTAACGGTAATTTGCTGACATGAGCTCAAATATTAAACAGGTCTTTCAAACATAACTAAATAATAAATTCTTGTAACATAAGTTCCTTTACACTCCCTAAAGCCTCAGCAGCTCTTGCAAAAAGGCAACATGATTAAGTCCAGAAGATGTGTAACTATGAAGGAGGGGGGCTCATTAATCTTTGCCTTTTCTGAAATGTTTGTGGCTTCCTTCACTTCCCTTATTGCATAGTTGGCTACTTCATATCAGTAAATGCTTCTCTGGAAATCATTTCTGAAGCAATATTCTGCATTATGTAAAAAAAATAACAAGTGTCATGGCGTTTACGCATATTTTATTTAGCATTTTATTTGCACAAAAATAGTGTTGGCTTTATAGGGCCTCAGAGAAAATATGACATTTTTCTCCCATAATGTTGCTATGGAGCAGTCAACCTTATTGTCTATGATCAACACTATTCATATTATATTACAGACCAACTGTAATCTCTGTTTATTACTGCAGGCCTGATCATTTTCTGAAAATACAGGAATGAATTAACTAAAGCTCTAGTCTAATGTCGCTCTAGGAAGTGAGTGTTTGGTCAAATGATATTCACTTGAATTTAAAACCCGTATTTAACTGAAGCCTTGAAAGAATGGAGAAAATCTCCACCTAGCTCCACATAATTTTACGCCAGACGGCCATAATGACCGCGACCTCGTTACCTGGAATAGCGCGTTAAAAGGCTGCAGAGGTACCAGGCTGCAACAGTACTTCGCCTAATTTCATATGACTCTCTGCGGGTTTTTTTTTTTTTTTTTTATAAATTTCCCGCATGCTTCCACGTCTAAATATGTCTCCTCACACCGCAGCCGCGTGTCTGTGGGAGAAAGTAATGGCTTCTTTAGTCCTCCAACATGAAGTCTGGGTGACAAGGGGACTTCAATTACAAGCTCGGAGAGACCCCTGCTTAAATTATTCAGTATGGACAAGGTTCACAGAGATAAACCCATGGGCAAATTAACGAGTGTGTGCGCGCGTGTGTGAAGCTGCGGACACACGTCTTGTTCCAGTTATTTGACTCAATCCCAAAATATTGATCGTGTAAATAACACTAAACGTTCAGTAAAATTTAAATCAATTGGTTACTTTACAAAGCTCAGCAGGTGCGTATTAGTAACGATCATTTGGCTGATTATTGTAGTTTCGGTCACTCTGATTCTCTCAGCCTGTAAGCTGCAGGTGCACTCGACACATGTAAGATTTTAAATGCGTATTAACAAAATAATAAAGACTAAACAATATTCAACAACCTGAACATTCACTGTTTATAATTTTAAAAAGATATAATTTCACATGAATGTCATAAAAAGACAATCACTAAAGGACGTAACCCAAAATAAATCAATAAAAACGATCTTAAATAAAGACTATATGGGTTAAGTTAAAAAAAAAGGTATGACATAAACATTGTTTTATTTTCCGAGTTTTCAATTAATTTACAAATAATGTGACCAGCTGACCGTCGTGTTACATATCCAAATTTAAGGGAAATCACACTTTCTCTCTCTCTCTCTCTCTCTCTCTCTCTCTCTCTCTCCTCCTCCACACACACACACACACACACACACACACACACACACACACAGATTCAAATCATCACACAGATTTTCAGACTTTGTAATAAAAGTACATGCTGCGTAAAAAATGGATGAGAATAAATAATACTTGCTGTTAATGAGAGAAAAAGCTGCAATAACAGAGCCTTTCAGGTGACAAAAACACGAGGGGGGGGGGAAAAACACGAAAAAACACACTGAATTAAAACCGGAGAGAAAAGCAGAGACTTGTCTGCAGGATAATGGTGAAAAGTTAAAGGCTGTCACACTTTGCCTAAAGTCCTAATCCTCTGAACGCACCGGGCCAGATTTCGCGCAAAGAGCAACACTGATAAAATGTTTTACTGCTGCGTGTCTTGGAGAGTATATACAGTGCAGTCTGGTCGTATAAACCTCTCTATAGGTCGCTGTTTTCTTGTGTGGAGTTGGGAGCAGCGGACAGCTCCTCGCGCTCCCAGCCGCCGCTGCCGAGGCGAACCGGAGCTCCTCGCGCCCTGATTGGCTGCGCGCACTGACAGCTCCGCACATGATTGCAGGAGGAGAAGCCCGACCCCTTTCACTCTTGCTAAAGGAACCATTCATAAACTACACAAGTCCAGCTCACAGCTGAGTGTGGACGAAAAGTGAGCGGGGGGCACAGAGGAAAGAAGAGGAGATGAGCGGTCACAGGCGATGTTTTAGCCTTTAGCGTCAGGACACGGATGGTGACCCGCAACCTGAATATGAATCCACCTAGCGCTGTTGGAAGTGCTCATGAGTTGGACTGATATTTAGCAGGCTAATCCGTTGCATCCCTATCCGTTTCCTCCTCCTCACACTGACGTCCATCCGCTGCTAAAAGCAAAACAACTTTTTTGATTACTCACTTTTCCTGCGCGGGGAAGCGTTTGCCTCTGGCTTTACCGGTAAGCATTGGATCCGTCAACTTACTGCGACTCCCCGGTGTACAGCCCGGACCTCTGCCCTAACATGATAGCGACGCAGGCAAAGCTGGTTTACCAGCTCAACAAATACCACAACGAGAGATGCCAAGCGCGCAAAGCGGCCATTGCGAAGACCATAAGGGAGGTTTGCAAAGTGGTGTCGGATGTCCTGAAGGAGGTGGAGGTGCAGGAGCCCCGGTTTATCAGCTCCCTCAGTGAGATAGACGCGCGCTATGAGGGGATGGAGGTCATCTCCCCCAATGAGTTCGAGGTGGTGCTATACCTCAACCAAATGGGGGTGTTCAACTTTGTGGATGACGGCTCCTTGCCCGGCTGCGCGGTGCTGAAGCTGAGCGATGGCCGCAAAAGGAGCATGTCGCTGTGGGTCGAGTTCATCACCGCCTCGGGCTACCTATCAGCCAGGAAGATCCGCTCCAGGTTCCAGACGCTGGTGGCGCAGGCCGTGGATAAATGCAGCTACCGCGACGTGGTGAAGATGGTGGCGGACACCAGCGAGGTCAAGCTGAGGATCAGGGAGAGGTATGTGGTGCAGATCACCCCCGCGTTCAAGTGCACTGGGATTTGGCCTCGGAGTGCAGCTCAGTGGCCCATGCCCCACATCCCCTGGCCCGGTCCGAACCGGGTAGCAGAAGTCAAAGCCGAGGGGTTTAACCTGCTCTCCAAAGAGTGCTACTCGTTGACGGGGAAGCAGAGCTCCGCGGAGAGCGACGCCTGGGTGCTGCAGTTCAGCGAGGCCGAGAACAGGCTGCTAATGGCCGGCTGCAGGAAGAAGTGTCTGTCCGTGCTGAAGACGCTGAGGGACCGTCACCTGGAGCTGCCGGGACAGCCGCTCCACAACTACCACATGAAGACCCTGCTGCTGTACGAGTGCGAGAAACACCCGAGGGAGACCGACTGGGACGAGTCTTGTCTCGGAGACCGACTGAACGGCATCCTGCTGCAGCTCATATCCTGCCTGCAGTGCCGCAGATGTCCCCACTACTTCTTGCCAAACTTGGACTTGTTTCAGGGAAAGCCTCACTCGGCCCTGGAGGCTGCTGCTAAGCAGACATGGAGACTAGCGAGGGAAATCCTCACCAATGCTAAAAGCTTGGACAAACTATAAAGCGATTGAGACAGAGCCGAGAGACATTTTGGGATAAAACTTCAGAGGACAAAGATGATCCTGCAGCTGATTCTCCAAGCAATGTGAAAAAAAATAATCAGTAACAACAATAACGCAGCGAACAAACCACAAATCCCCCTTTTTAAATGGAGCAATTGGGCCACTGCCAGACAGAAAGTGAAGGTACATTTTTCAGATAAATGTAAGAACTTTAAGTTGTCTTCTTTAAATGTTTTCACAAAGTGAAGAAACTTTTATTTAAATATATGCACAAAATCGTTAAGTGAAAGAATAATAATGTAGCGTGCCAAGTTCAATTTTTTTCATTATGTGACTTAAAAGAAGAAATGTTAATAAAAATGTTGCAAATTAAATTACAACTTGGCCTCGTGTCTTGACGTGTTTTGACAGCTGATGTGACAGGCACATCTGTTGCATTTTTATTTTTTGCTGTTGTCTGATGAAAAGAATCGTTAAATGATTCATTTTGACCTGTGATCAACACCGGAGAAAGAAAAAGGATAGGATAAAAACGCTTCTGTTAAATTTAAAGAAGGGATGTGCACAGCCCACTTTCGGCCATACGTTATTTTTTACAGTGACAAACCGGCTCTAAAGGATTTTCTCTTGAATATAAATCAACGGTCTCATGTTAATCTCCATAAATATATCTGTGTTTTAACAGCAGCACTAGCACAGTGAGGCCTGTGCAGCTGAACTGAAGCCTTAACCTGATTTTAGCTACCATACCTTTATCATCTAATCAAAATTAATGAACTCTCATATAAAAATCGCATTCAAATAAATGTGGATGTTACTAAAATGAGCATATTTAAATGTACAACATATTTAAAAACAATTACGGTAATTTCATGCAGTGTTGAACTGCACCATCACAACCACCTGTGGGTCAGCTAGTTAGCATGGAGTCAGTACTAGTAGCACAAGAATTACTAATATTAGTCCAGATTTTATTGTTCATTATTTTCTTAACCAAAGCACTACAGTATATGTGTGCAATTTATTATTATTATTATTTTTTGGATTGAAAAAAAAATTAATATGCTAGAAGACCTGATCTATTTGCCGTTATGCTTTCCCCTAAATATACTTTATTTATTTATTAATTTATTTCTTATAAAAACACTGGATCACTGCTACACAATATAAAATGTTGTGTTCAATTTATACTTTAAAATATTCATGAAGAAAAAAAGACGTCGTTTTATATTCACTATCAAAAATATTGCAAAGAGAAAAAAAGTGCGGAAACTAAATTATATATTTTTTCCTTTTAAATTAAAATATTGTTAATATTATATTAATTATTAACTTCAGACATACAGACATTATATTAACATTATTTCATCTTTGACCCATTACCAGGTGTTCAGATCAACTGAAAACACAGCAGCCTTTTATGCTCATTTCAAATAACACACTTGTAGATATTGAGGATATTCGTCAGCCTGCATGCAGCAGCACTATTTAGACGAGCTTGGCTTCAATCATTTGACCATCTGAGACGTGATCAATGGAGCTCCAGTCTCTTACCTTTGGATCGATGGCCTTGAAGCCTGGCTCGTCTTCGTCCACCTCGAAGTAGAGCTCGGAGGCGGTGACGGACAGGGTGCCTTTCACCACCACGGCCGGAGCCACCAGCTGAGCGCTGGTGCTCAGGTTTACTGGGCCTGGAGGACATGCAGACAGACACAGGCCGGGTCGGTCACACAAACGAGCAGGGGGCATGTCCTCCTCTCCACGGGGGGAAATACGCGGGTTTTACGCAGTAAAAGTAACATTAAAACTCATCGAGGGATCGCACTGAGCTGAAGGATGTTTGTCAGAGTGGGCCTTGAAGATAAACACTCCAAATATAATGATGATTTGAGCCAGTTAAGGCAATTTCTCACACGATTTATGTTTATGTAAAAATATCTTTGCATGAGAGTTGCATTATATTTAAATTTCGCGGCTATGTCTACTCTAAGCATTGTCTACTTTTCCTCCTGGAGTTCATAATGTACAATTAACAGATGCGTTCAATATAAACTCAGAACTATGGCTGCCCAATGTACGATACATGCGTATAGTTCCCCAAATAACACATCACAGGCCTGAAACTCACCATAAAATAAACAATAAAACGTGTCAAACTCGGAGCCATAATTGTTAACTGTCAGTCAGAAGGCATTGATTGCGGGCGTTTTGGGTGAAGCTCTGTTTAATCTCTCATCAATCTTAATTTATGCCAGTATGACAATGAGAGCCGGCTCAGGGGAGCTGTGGCTGTGCGCTCTGCCCGGCTCTGCGCAGAACATGAGCCATTGTGTTTGCAGTTGTGCGCTGCGGAGAAAAGAGACTCGGAGCCCGGCTTGATTTCCCTGAGCACCCGCACACTGTGCACACTGATGGAATAAACAGATATATATATTCATCCCTCTGCCTCTTGTGAACCCCGTGCGCACTGACATGTTATCCGTGGGTTGAAATAACAGGGTTTTTTTTTTTTTTTTGGTTGCATCCAGTCAAAGACATTCAATTACACCTGAAGCAGACAGCTGCTTAAGAGGAGATCTTTCCTCTATTCTCACAGTATACACATCACTTTATTAGACAGGATTCAACGTTTAATCCTATTGTCCTCCGGTTGCGTTATTTTAATGGCACTCTGAGCCCCATTAATGCAGCTTAGTGTGGTGTGCGCTGTCACTGCACATAAAAATGTGGATTACACTGCAATCCGATTAGCGGACTATATTATACTTAATTAGGATTCTTTAGCTATCAAAGCAACAAAGGGCTGACAGCATCAAATGTAATATCAGGTTGTGTTGGAGATGGTTTGATCAGGTTAATAGGCTCATGAGGGAGGTTTTATTTATGCGTTTTGTTGAATCAGATAACACGTGAGCAGTATCCTGGGATAAACTCGGCTACTGCTGGATTCAAAAAATGTTTAGAGAGCTGCTGCTGTGTGTATGTTTGTGAAATAGACCTCCAGTGGCAGCTGAAAATACTGTTTTCACTGGATAGTGGTGCCATAATGAAAGAGTTGTCTAATGCTGAGTAAGGCTTGCATTAATCGCCTGTTTTCCTTGTACATAAGGAGTCCAGCGATGCTACAAAACACCATGCTGTGATATCAAAGCAAAACAGCAACATCATATGGGAAAAATCAATGAGACCCTATGGGAGATGTTGCGCAGAAGACTCAGGATTCAGTCCTGCAAAACAGTGGAGCTGCATATGTGGGATATTAAGCTATGTGAAAATGACAACGAGCATGTTTCTTTATTTTTGTCTGGGCCACAGGACAAACAGTATGGCAGGGCTGGGGGGGGGTGAGGATGACTGAGAGGTGAGGAGGATTTCTTTACCTGTTAGGTTCTCCAGGTCCTTCTCCTCTAAGGATGACAGGGTGTCGTCATCGCCGTCAAGTAATGTCTCACTTTCAGAGTTTTGATTTCCCAGAGCGTGACTCCTGATGGACTGCTTGCCTTTGAGCATATCCTCCTCAGATGCTGGAGAGGGGAAACAGGGTTTTTTATATTTGCCTTCAATGCTGGTCATAGGCGTACAGTGTTATGCATGGAGTTCACAGACAATTAGTTAATACAATACGCAGCTTTAACTTAACATCGGTGCAGAATTTGATGGCTTTTAAAGTTTCATTAATCACATGTTTGAGCCGATTTTATTTTTAACTGAAACCAAACACACTGAGACTACAAACAGTAATTATAAGCAACTATTACGTAAGACAGTGGAAACTTTATTTTTAGAATGACTAATAAAAAGTAGTTGCGCTCTAATATTCCCACTGTTTAAAGCTACAGCTACGAGTGGCGTAGTGGTAAATATAAAAAAAGGCTGTCCATTCAAATCAGTGATTATCATAACAACCTCACATAAAATCAAAAGTTGAGTATAATCTTTATTTTCAGAATTGCATTCCTTTTGCACTCTTCATAAAACACATTGATTTAAAACTGCTTAGTAAAATATTCTGTATATCTATAAATACTTATACATTTTGTAAAAGATTATCTTCATCTTGTTTTTGTCAGTTTCCAAAAATATGAACTGTGTTTTGCCAACAGAATATAAGTACTGTGGGTTTATCCTTTAATATAACCATTTACAAAGTTGACCAGTGCTGCTGTTTAACCTACATTCCCCAGTCAGGAGCGATGCTGACTTCGTGCAGGCAGACAAACTGAAAACAACGAGCAAAACGAGGCAGACAAAAGACTAACATAGCGCTGACCCTAAACGCATCAAAGCAAACACCATTCCACACAAAGATCATTCAAACACATTTAAAACACAATATGAGGGTCACACACTGCCCATTTTGATTTCAACTCAACATGACTTGAGGTTCCAAATGGATTATTTAGAAAAATGGTAATCTGCAAACATTTAGAGAGCCCAGTGGTGCATGGTGAGGATCCACAGCACAAAGAGCGGCTGGCGAGTCCTCCCTCTCTGTAAACAGAGCTGGCAGTATAGCCAGAGCTTTCGCTGCTTCTGTGCGTGTTTTCTAAATCCAGCGTTTCTGGTAAAAGCAACACAGTTTTAATCCAGCGAGACGCTGAACACGTACTTAGTGGATTTTTTTTTTTTTTTTTTTTTTTACCATCACCTGAGGGGAGATCAGTTGCACTTCCTGAAAACGCACAGCCGCGTCATGTGGCTCTATACTTTGAAATTGCTAGAGGATAAAAAATCTCTTGTCATGGAAAATATGCAGCTCACTGATATTTAGAATGGTCTTCCTGTAATTAAGCCTCCCTGGAGGATTCTTTAGTTAGCAGCAGTGAAATTACTACCAGCTCCTCTAATACGTACCACATGCCATCGTATTCACACCGAGCAAGTGGACAGGGGACTTATCACAAGCTTAAAATACAGAAATGGACTTCAGCTTCTTTGCATTTCACTGTAAACATGCTCGGCAACCTAATTCACTGGACTACAAACACACAGTCTGATTTAACTAACCCTCACACTCCTTCTATTACCCTCAAGCACTAGTTCTGAATAGTTCCTCCTCAGTATAACATACACTGAAGTGAGTGCAAGAAATCTACTGACCATCAGCATCAGAACAGCAAGAAAAGCTATTTTGACCCGAGTCATGAAATGCGCACATAAGTGACAGGCTACGTGCTAACTTCTCACCCTTTCTCTTCCTAAAGCGAATACTGTTTATTTTTTTTCTTCTTTTAATTTGACAAGTCTGAGGTTTTGGTGGTGTTGCGCGTATGTGTGTGTGAGTGTGTGTGCGAGTGTGTGTGAGTGTGTGTGTGTGTGTGTGAGAGAGAGAGAGAGAGAGAGAGAGAGAGAGAGAGAGAAGAGAGAGAGAGTCTGTGGGAAGTACAAGCGTTTATCAGTTGGATTTAAACTATTAAAATGTGTGTAAAATATGGAATTAACTAAAATTAAGTGTTACAAATAATACATTAAATTAAAAATAAATAAAACATTTAGCGCAAACTCCCAACAATCATCAACTTTTTAAAATGTCATTTAAATTAAATCATACATTAAAAAGATTACAATGATAAATATTCTGCAAAGAGCAGGCATGCCACATTGACCAAAAAAAAAAAAAAAAAAAAATCCAGCATGGCCCTTCAGCCTCATCACTCATCACACGGGGAGCTGAAAACGTGCATAAATCCCAACAGGTTACACTTTTTTCCGAGACCCCATTTCCCGACTGAGAGGTTCAACTACCTGCTTATACAACTCAAGGCATGCATGGTCACAGCAATTAAATTGTCAAAATTAACAAATTTGTTTTTAACGGCAGCGTAGCCAGGAGTGTGGTCATGAGGCGAGTATTGATTACCAGAACAGAGACATTAGTCTTCAGGTATTTACTCTGCCACCTCTGGTGCACGGGCCCTGGACCAGACCAAATCAATCCCCAGAAAAGATGGTTCTTTCCAGGCATAAATACATAAGAGCCTACTCAAGCCTACTGGCAGACACACGCTCTCCTGTGGAAATCATCTTGGCGCAGTATGAATGATAACAGTTCATACCCTTAATGCAGAAATGTACATTTTTCTCCATGTTTAAATAACAAGACATTCCCTTCTTCTTAAAAAAAATAACATTTTGTAACAAAAGATCACTCAGGAAAAAATGCTAAATATTTTCCATTGCGTCTAATTTTATGATCAAGCGTGAGATTTTGAAAAGTGCAGCCGCAAGTAGCTACAAAATTAGGGTAAATTCAGGCTTGATCTTGTGCTAAATATTTTCTTAGGGGGGTGAGGCTGCATTCTCCCCCTCTGCATCTGATGAATATAATTACAGCCAGATATGACCTTTGTGCTCTGTTTGAAAACTCAGCCCTGCATTCTCATCTTGAGCCGCACTTCCGTAACAAATGTCGGGTCGACTAAAACAAGACGAAAGGTTACATCAGAAAATGGATGCCGGCAGGCTTCAATGTCAAAGAGTTATTTTAATGATATATTCCCGTACTTCAGCTGGGCAGTGTGCTCTCTGGAGGTAGCGTACCCTTGCCACAACTGGCTGCTGGCTATTTTTACACAGCCTTGACTTTGAAACCAAATGTTGTTTGCAGGAATTTGTCTATTTCTCCCCCACTCCAGTGAAGAATATATGCAGCACATAATTGTTTTGAATAAAACTGAATACCAGATCAAATACCTGAACACACAGAGCGCCTTCAACACATTTCAGCTAAAAGAAGTCAATGACAGAGCAGAAGTGATGTGTCTGTTCTCTGTCACGAACTAGCTGACGGGAAAACGAGGAAGAATTGAGATGGAAACAAAGTAAAATTCAGAGGCTTTGCTGCAGAAGAACAGCGAGCAGCTGGCCTCCACGCTGCAGCCATTACTGCAGACCAGAAGTCTCCCAGGATCCCGGGATCCCCAACATTTATTGCTTCTAGATCACAATCCTGTTGACTGCTGCCACACCTGCCATTCGTCTTTGGGAAGGATCTCGCATTTAAGGGGACTTTTGCAGGTGACACATAGAGGATATTTTTGGTCCATTTATTGGAGGGAGTAATTGACTGTGCTGGTAAATGTAGGACCAGCATGATGATGATTGCAAACCCTGGTGTGTGCTGGATTTTATTTTTTTTGCAGAAATGAGGGATTACATGCACACTTGGAGAGAAATGCGACTCCTGGTGTAAATGCAGGGACATGTGACATTTAGATATTGTGGTTATGAGTGACAGCTGGGAATGTTGTGCTGTTCTCAGACCAGGTTTGTTGAAAATCCGCACCTGTCCTTACAGAGAAGTGCACAGAAATGATGAAAAAATGATCAGACCTATTTAAATACAAAATGAAAATGTAATCAATCCTGTTAGTTTTAATGAGAACTCTGTACTTTGGGTAATAGAGTACTGAAGGTTTTCCAAATCACATAAACTTTTCCCTCATCTTAAGAGGATACGACTCTTTCTTCAGTGTTTGGCAGACTGCAATTTGTGTTTCACTAGTATAATATTTAAGCTGAAGGACAAATATTTTATTAGGGCGGCCTCCTCTTAGTTGATAAGTTGAATCGTTTTGGTCTTCGTCAACGAAGAGAGTATTAGTAAATTAGTCAGTTTTTATGCTTTTTTCATGCTGAATGACTTATTTCCCAAAAAGATTATGAGCACATCTTTGGTTGATTTTAAGTGCTGCTTTTGTGTGATTCTTTGTGGAGACGCTTGATTAAATCTAATCAATTATTCGACAAAATCGTGTATGAGCGTTAGTCGACTGAGTTTCATTGGTCGAGGACAGCCCTTCTGTGAACACTCATAAAAAGCTGGAATCAAACATTTGTCAGATTCTCAGTTTTTTTTTTTTCTAAATCTTTCATCAGATATTTTTGAATCTAAATTGTGAAATCAGGAAACTTGGCAATGTTTATACAGTATTTTATTTGAGCCAAGTTGTTGCACAGCTGCTTATATTAAAATAACATTAAACGCTGATGCCTTTAAATGTTTTTTGGAAGCATATTTTGTTAAAAAGAAAAAAAAAAAGGATTCCTCAAAGGGAAGTTTTGAGAAAACTGTCGTTTTTGGTATGCATGCTTAACTCAGGCATCATAGTGGCACTGAAATTTTCAAACAATAACAGATCTACGATATGCTTTAACTGCAGAAAGTTTAAGTTTGTGTCGTAGAAGCTGAAAACGTGGGCTACAGCTGTTTGTACATAAATATACTATGTATTTTGCTCATATACTATATGTTGTGATTCCAAATACTGTGTCAACAATCAAAATTAAATGCATTTTCTATTTATATATCTATAGTTCTATTAGAATTAGGTATCAATCAGAGTATCATTCCAGATGAAAGACGGCTGCTTGGTTCGTGGTGAGATGAATGTAACTATTTTAAAATAAAGTTGTACCAGTAAAGTGGCTAAAGTGGTTTTATAGATCTGTCGTTTAAATTAACTAATTGATTAGTCGACTAAGAATTTCTTTTGTTGAAGACAGCCCTATATTTCTTCAGTTAGCTAACAAAATATACTGTAAAGCAATAGGAAGCATGAATGACTTACCGCTGATATCAGCCACTGTTATGCAGCAAAGAAAAAAGAAGGAACAAAATTTCACATTTCACCTCACTCATAGCAACTCAGCTCAAAGCATGCTAACACTCAGGCTGATTATTAGGCCAGTTCTGCCTAATGGGAGGCAGAGTATGAAATTACCTTTGTGAATTTCAAATGAGGGTGCTATTTTACTGTGTCTTGTGGTACAATAAATCTTTTATTGCAGCGGGAAGACTAATTTTTATTACCTTGTACCTAGAGCTACCACCAAGTGAGTGAGAAAAGGGAGTGCAAACGTCAGGGAGGAACCTGGTGCACGGGACTGACCGTGTTCGGCCGCAGCTTTAAGCGTAGCCTCTGAGTGAGTGGATCCGGAGGGGTTCCTGATGAAGCGACGTCGCCGCCTTAAATCGTCCTCCCAGTAGTCCAGGCGCCAGAACTCCCTCGGCCGGCTGCAGCGAGACAGAGGTAGCACATGTGTTAGCAATTACCAGCCAGCATGGTATAGCAGCCCAGCATTAGCGCTCGGTCCGAGCAAGCATGCATAAAGCCAGCATTGTGTTTGGTGTTTTTTTTTTTTTTTTTTTTTTTTTACCCTCAGACTCACTCTTAAAAAACATTCACTTGGACACAAGTTTACACCCCAAATCATTGTGCTTGACAATGACAACATCTCCACCTCAAGAGGATAAGGTGCTCCCTTTTTTATTTCTTTTTCCTCCTCTCTCTCTTTGACGAGGAGAGCTATCACACTGAAATGAGCAAATGATCATTTTCCACACACTTCTGTGGTGCATGCCTCCATTCTGGGCTCATTTCAAGCCCAGCAGGACGCCTCTTGTCAGGACTCATGGCTAGCAGGATAAGGAGAAGGCCATTACAAACACAGAGGAGGGGGTGGATAGCATTACCAATATTAATCAATGTCTACAGCACCCATTTCTCTTTCCAATTTACATCTCCCTTTACCAGCCTCGGTCACTAAATCATTCTGCACTCAAGGAAAAGAAAGTGTTAACTTTTAATGAGGAGTCACTGCCATATAGCATTGTGCATGTCTATAATGAAATATCACTTCTGATTTTGAAAAAGATTTAATTAAAACATAATTCAAAATATTCATTATCCATGGCTTGGATGCAAAGAGTAAGAAAATATTTTTCTCATTACTTAAGCCAGTGTTTCTTTGCCAGTTTAAAGGGTTTTTAATTTGAAGAACTTTTTAGTACAAAATAAAAATGTTTGTGTAATTTAAGCAGCATGAAAATCTCTTTTTTTAAATGTAAAACCAGCTCATGTGTTAATGATTAACAACTCAGGTGGGGAGGAAAAACAACATGCACTTGGGTCTTCAGTGAGACTAAATCCTGTCTGTCTGACTCAAGTCAAATAGTCATTTTACTTCTACTAAATGTTCTCATGAGAAAACCTCTTTTAGGAAATAAGAAAATCCTCGTCTAGGTTTGTCCTGGAGTTAGTTTAGCTGTTTTTTAATCACCATTAGATGTTCCTAAAACCCACTGCACATTTTACCACATTTCCATGCAATACTGTAGATCTCTTTAATTCTGCAGGGCTGTGTGAAAAGTGAAAAAAAAAACAGCAACAGGATCTCATAAAAGAGTAAATTTTAGCTACCTAAAAACCATGTATGTGGTTTTGAGAAGATTAAAAGCAGAAAAAAAGGCAAAAAAAAAAAAAGAAATTTAAAAAATGTTACAAGAAGTCATACCAAGGTTTAAATGATCCAAAATATTTCTAAACTCATAAAAACAAAACCATGACCAGGTTATTCACAATTGGCTGCAATGTATCCTGTGAAGGTGTAGGAAGACACAGTTTATGGTTTCAGTGGCATAAACTATGACGGGAGTACCCCGGCGTACTTTATGTGATCTACTCTTTAACGCTGCTCTGGCCGGGGGCTCCTCACAAATCTTCAGCCCAACATCAATGATCACACAGGGGCCTCTAAAAGGGAAAGGAGCGTTACGCAAGAAAATAAATACAATTTCCAAGTGGGTCCTTTAAAACTCTACATAGCCTGGCTAATGAAAACCATTGATTATATGATTTATATGGATGAAGAAAAAAATCAGTCTCACAAGGCTTGATGATGAGTGGCGAGTGGCTGCAAGCGACTGAGGGAAAAAAAAATCAATACAGCAGAGTATTGCGATATTTTGCATGGTATTATATCGATACGCAGATGTCAAATATATTTTATCATACAAACTATTATCCTCTTAACAATCTGACCCGGTCGCTGTTCTGTCTTTCAGAGGTTGTAGTGGGCTTAGTCTTGAAGCCAGAGCGAAGATGCTGGTACCATATTAAACTAGAGAACTTAAGGAATCAATATGGTGCCAACAACGTCATGTGAACTTGTCGGGAAGAATCCTAAAATGCTCCAAAATGATAATGAATTTTGGTTAGGAAAACCTGGCTTGGCATTATCAGAGGGGTCCCTTGACCTCTGACCTCAAGATATGTGAATAAAAACTCTGAGATGAACAGAGTGAAAACTGTATCTTTTTAGATAAAACAGATGTTGACAAACTGCATAATTTAAATAACAACCGTCTGGTTGGAGTTTGCGACTGACTAGCCGGCTCTCATGAACGTTAGCTAGACAGCTGATCTCAGGTCAGATCTGACTGGTTGTTTTCCTCCACTCAGTAAAATCTTGTAGATGCCATTAGGAGCAGCATAGGACATAGAGGAACATGCTTTTATTTTCAGGTTATCTGTTTCATGTACTACTGTCAGGCTATAGCAACCATTTTATAAAAATAGCTTTTTTTAAAAATCATATTTGCTCCAATCTCACCTACTGCAGCTGTAAGTCTGGAGGTAAAATCAGTGCATAGAAGACAACTACGATATAAGCAGCGTATGAATGCCACGATAATACTCAAGGCATTTAGATGCAAATCAAACTGCTTTCTTGCTTTTAAAGCATTGTTTATATGCCATGTAGCCTCTACAGAGTCCAATGTAGTCGCATCTGCATACATATGCTACACTAAGAGCTAGTGACGTAGAATAAAAAGTGAGAAAGACTGTTTATGGTGGGAGGGAAGGGAGGTGGATGGGTCCAACAAACACAGGACTTTAAACCAGAGACCAGAGTTCAAGACTATTGTTTTGTTTTGTAAGTTACTTAGTTTTGTAAGTTAGTGACGTTTGTGTGTTTTTTTCTGTTTTTTCTCCTTGTTTCTGTATGTATTTTACCTAGTTTATGTACTTATTTTAATAATAATAGTCTTGTAGATAACATTTTTATATAGACAAAAAATGTAATTCCATCCACAGAGCTTTTAGAAAGGTGTTGAATAAAAGAATGACTTTTCTTGCAACTTATATATATATATATATATATATATATATATATATATATATATATATATATATATATATATATATATATATATATATATATATATATATATATATAATGATAGTGAATTAATAATTAAAAAATATTGGCGGATCCAAAATGAATGTTTTGTTTATTTCTGTAGAAGATATCTGACGTTTGGTTCCTGCTTCTAAAAAGATTGAAAATAAGCGCCTGGCAACAACTTGTTGTGAAGTAAATGCAACTGAACAGGGGAGGGAGAATGTGACATTGTGACTGCAGACATCATAGCGGCTGAATGTTATCAGTACAATCAATAGCACCTTTAAGCCCAACCACGATGTTTTTCCTAAACCTAACGTAGTGGTTTTGTAGCCTCAATCTAACTGCGGACGTTACCGTTGTTTTGTTGGGTGGTGTACAAATGAAACGTGAAAAGGCTAAAATGCATCCTTATGACATGCAGAATGTCCATATAATGTCGTGTAATGTCAATTCATAAGCTCTCACAATCTCACGCTGAGACGGGCTGATATGAAAAGATGTTAAATATAATGTAAAATAATGTAATAATAATAATAATGTAAAATATATGAAATATATAAAATAGCATAAATGGGATTGTAGGTTTTGTATTTTCAAAGCAGTGAGTCGAGAGAGACAGAGTGTGTGTGTGTGTGTGTGTGTGTGTGTGTGTGTGTGTGTGTGTGTGTGTGTGTGTGTGTGTGTGTGTAGAATGCAAGTTGGAAAGACACAAGGGAGGCAGGTCTGTGCAGGACCAGATTTCTCGGCAGTGACAAAGACCCTGCTCCATGTTTGCATGTGATAGTCTCTGAGCGCAAATGGCCACTTCATCATCCTGCCTGCAATGGTATTCATCTATGAAAATAATTATCAAGGTTGCGCATGGCGTACGGCTCCGAATCAGGACGCACTCATCTCATGGAAGGGAGGGGAGGGGGGTCTGTCTGATTCACACAATACACATGAATCCATCAGGAGGGGAGCCATTGGCTGCAGTAATTAGTCAAAGCATGGGGGGGACACCTCTGCCAGTCATATTCATCCAACGCGCCATGAACAGGCGACAATGGAAGTCCTAATGACGGGGCGCTAGAAGAGGTGGACGCACGATGAAAGATACCTCGTCATCAATCCCCAATGAGAGCGCCGCCGTAACAAGAATGGAGATGTACGGTGCTATGCAACCCCCCCATACCGCACACTGAGTGTGTTTCCACAAACATGATAAATTATTCAGAGCTCATCCATCCTCCTAGGGCGTCCTTGGCAGAATTTACTGGAGCGCCATTCTTCAAAATAACAACAATTAAAATAACAAAGGGGCCGGCGTTGTGCTGTGGCTCACGCCAACCACTTGTGTAATTAGTAATTAGTTCGGTCATAAAAGGTGGCTGGAAGGCCGGCTCGTTACGTCTGAAGTGGCTTTTGTCTGATAATGACGGTGGAAGAGACACAATCTGACAGACGAGGGTGTCTTCTTTAAAATCTGGGCAAAACTTAGATACAAAACACTGCAAGTCTTGTGTGTACTGAGGAGAGTTTGCTGAGCCTTTCTAATGTAGACCACATTGACTACTGATGAAACAGAGTCCGGAAGAGTTTTATGTGAAGTAGTAAATAGTAATTACCTTTTTTTCTTTTTTTTTTTTAAACATCTCTTGGATGCTCTTCAGGGGCTCTGGAGTTGTAAATCTGAGGAAGTTTACCAACACAGAGGGTGAATGTGAAAGCTCAAATTTCTCCTTTTATGTGGCCCTGATGCTCTTCTCTCTCCCTAATCAAGTAACACAACAGTTATAACTTCAGTTTAATAAACTCAAACAAAAACCATCAACGCGCTGCGAGGAGATATTTTACTGGTGGTGCTCTTTAGATATTAATTGAGCTACTAAATTGTCCATTTACATCAAAACAGAGCGGCCGTCCAAGTAGATCTGGCACGGTTAGGTGACATCCAAAACAAATGGTTTAATAGTGAGGAGAGTTCAGAATGAGAGCTGGTTCAGGATTAATGAAATGCTTATTTGGAAAGAACAGCGTTTAGAAAAGTAAAGTGGAGGGCCAAGAAAAGTGCATTAACAACGTCCTCTACAATAACACATGGGTGCTGTTTACCCAGATAACAAACAGGTCGCACATTAAATCCCTGTATGTCAGCTGATAACTGAAATCCCATCATTTAAACACAGTAGCGTTATAAAGTCAGGTCTACGGTCTGTAACACAGATAGTTAGCAGAATGCTGCTGTTAAAATTTCAACCACATAACAAAATAGAAATATATGCTTTTGTTTTTATTATGGTTGTTAAAGTTAATGTGATAATAATGCGTTCACGCAAATTCGTTTTAATGCTACTTCTTGAACGCATTAACAGAACTTTTATTTTTTAGTCTGAAGAGTGAAGATACTGGTAACATGTAACTAGAAAATCTGAAGAATCCATTGGTACCAACCACGTCATACTAGAAGTTGCATAATGCCTCAAATTTATGATAAATTTTAGCGAGGAAAAACTGGCATGCACCTTTTTCAAAGGGGTCACATGACCGCTGACATCAACATATATGAATGACGATGGGTTCGATGGGTACCCACAAGTCTCCCCTCTACAGACATACCCACTTTATGATAATCATAGTCATAGTCAAGTCAGCACACTGACAGCTGTTGTCGCATGTTGGACTGCAGTTTGCAACTGGAGCATATCTTTTATGCTAATTGCAGTATCTGTGAGGGTTTCTGGACAACATTTGTCATTGCTTTGTGTTGTTAATTGATTTCCAATAATAAATATATTCATAGATTTGCATAAGGCAGCATATTTTCCCACTCCCTTGTTGAAAAGGGTATGAAATACTCCCTTTAAGGTAGGCTACATTTTGAAAAGCTAAAATATCAGTCATTTGCGATTAATAGTGATTAAATATTTTAATCGACTGATAGCCCTAGGTTTTAATATATTAAACTTATACATGAGTCTGTTTGAGTGAGTGTTTTTTTCTTTCCTTTGTTGTACTGACTATGACAGTTTCCTGCTGCACCAAACCAATTTCCCCAGAGGGGTATTAAGGTTTAATCTTATCCTACATATAATACTAATCTGGCATTAAGACACCCTAAAAATCAACAATCCACTTCCAAGTCACTTCTATTAATCATCATATATTATAGGGATTATCAACCATCCAGTTTAAATGTTAATGTTAATAGATGCTCTCTGCAGCTCCTGAAAGTTTGATAGCGCTGCTATTTCTGTGGCACAACTCTTTGTTTGCTGACGAGGACGAATGACTGAACATCCATCAAGATTCAATCAGACAGGGTTGTTTCAGAGACAGATGCATCACAGCTTTTTCACCACAAAAAGTTTCTTTTTAAACGGACACTAGAAACTGATATTAGAACACAAAATGCATTAATTTATATTACTTTATATGTTCCCTCTTCTGTTGCAAGTCATCTTGGCATCTGGGTCAACAGTAATTTAAGTGTTGGGCAACATACGACAAAGCTTGTGCAATCATGTTTTTACCATCTTATTAATTTTCAAAATCAGATCAAGCTTATCTTTTGAAGACAATTTTACATGCTTTAATCTCATCACACCTAAGCTATGTTTACATGGACACAGATAATCGGAATAAAGGCCCAATCAGATTAAAAATGCTTCATGTAAACACGACAGTCGGAAGATTCTGATCCGATACGGCCCAATCGGAAAGAAATTTCATTCCGAATGAGAGAAGTGGTTTATGCCGATCGTTACTCTGATCGGCGTCCATCTACGCACTTTTCGTATTTGGGATCCTGGTTGGGGTAAAATTATCTCCACTGCGCATGTGTGCTACGTCAGCGTGACGCGTGACTGACAACGCAGCGTTTGTTGACAACACAGGCGGAAGTACAGCTTCTTCTTCTTCTATTAGAGGAAGAGTTAGACAACGCTGCACATGCCTAAAGGATTTATTTTGACTAAACGCTTGGTCCACGTATACGCACGTCATGATCGGATCATTCTATCTAGTGTCCATGTAAACAATGGATTTGGAATTTCCGATAAACCAGGTTCAGATTGGATTGGAGAAATTTGGCCCATGTAAACATCGCTCTAGATTACTGTGATAGTCTTTTTACGTGCCTGTAATCCTTGACTCCAGACTGTACAGAACTGAGCTGCCAGGCTTTTAACCAGAACCAAGCGATGTGATCTCTTCAGTTTCACCTTCTTCACACCGACTGCCAGTAGGAATTGGTTTTAAGATTTACTGAGCACCATACGCACCGTTACGTACTTTCAGATTATCGGGTCTTCTGTCTGCTCCAGAGCTAAAAACTAGAGGGGGTAGAGCTCTGGAATGATCTGCCTGAGGAAATCAGGTCAGCTAAGTCAGTAAACTTTTTGAATCCCTTCTTAAAACATACTTTTACCAGAGAGCATTTCCTGGTTTTATTTGAGTTTTAATTTCCTTGAACTGTCTTTCATTTCTTTTAAATAATGTTTTATTTTATGACAGGTCTGTTTTATTTCGCTGCAGTTGCGAGGCACACGGTAATGTGGATTCAGAAAAGTGCTCTTATTATAAAATTATTACATTATTTCATTTGAGCTCAGCTTCAAGGGAAAGGTAGAAATTACCTTGGGTGAATATGGAGAGCTAAAGAAAATATTACATTTTTTTTCCTTCAAAGAATTGGACGTTATGTAAATGACAACATGACCTTTATCATAGCAAGCAGGACAAGTAGAGTGAATGTGCTTTCATATATCACCACAAGCGACTGCACTTCGGCACAAACAGTCATCCATAACATTTCTGCTAAATTAATTTGGGTACAGTCAATAGGAGCTGCATATGCAGAAGAGATTTCTCTCCATGTTTATTCTATATTAATGCCAGTTCCTATTGGCAGCCCTCAAATTGCTCAAACATTGCTGCTATCCCCCAGATCATTTTGCTTTGATTTGCATAAACCATGTGTTTAGAAGAAACGGGAGCGCGGGAGTAGATTGAGGATTTGTCATGTTGAGGACTGCTTGCTGGAGCACTGGCTCTTTGTCAAACGGTGGCAGTGATCACACCGATGGTATCTCCAGACTCAAATTAAAATGAAACAGGACCAAATACCATCCTGCTGAAATTGTTTGGCATGATTAAGTCTCGCCGAAGTGATCTTCTACATGTGCATTAATGCTTATCCTTCCCCACTCCGATGAGGTTCACAGGAGACCATCTACATGTGTGTATGTTAATTCACCTCTGCTAATGTTGTTTACAAGATTTACCAGAGGTAATGTTAGGGTCACAGACCTGCCAACATTTCCATCTTATCCCCTCACATGACAGTCCACATGTCATTTTGCCCATCCGTATTATTAATCCCAAGATCGAGTCAATTAATTTGGCAATTTCGAATATGAATTTAAACATCATGATCCAACACTACACCGGATCTGTGATGTAAAAACTAGGGCTGTCAAAGTTAATGCGATAATAATGCAAATTTGTTTTAATGCTACCAATATCTTTTACACATTGAAATAACTTGTGATTTTTAGCTTTTAGTGAGCTCAGTTTTAAAGCTACAGTGAAGATACTAGCATCATATGAAACTAGAAAACCTAAGGAATCCACTGGTACCAACCATGTTTAGCTAAATTTTGGAGGAAAAACTGGCATGGTCATTTTCAAACGGGTCCCTTGATTTCTGACCTCAAGATATGTGAATGAAAATGGGTTCTGTGGGTACCCACAAGTCTCCCCTTTACAGACACTTAATAATAATCACATGTCGTTTCGGGTAAGTCATAGTCAAGTCAGCACACTGAAACACTGACAGCTGTTGTTGCCTGTTGTGTTTGCCATGGTATGATTTGAGCATATTTCTTATACTAAATTCAGTACCTGTGAGGGTTTCTGGACGATCGTCATTGTTTTGTGTTGTTAATTGATTTCTAATAATAAAAATATACATACATTTGCATAAAGTAACACAATTGTCCACTCCCATGTTGATAAGAGTATTAAACACTTGACAAATCTCCATTTAACCTCTTAAGACCCGAGCTCTTTTTTGATATGCATTTTTGATGTCTCTTTGCTATTTGGGCTTATTGGAACCTGATAAGTATAAAAACTAAGCATCATCTTTTGACATAATGTAGTTTTAGAGAAAAATTATGTCCACATATGCGGACACTCGTTCTGAATTTCCATAAAACACAATAAAGTCACCATTGTGTAATAGTGCAAACCTCTATATGTCCACTCTGAACACAGCAGTGTTTTTCCTGACTGCTTTTGCATTTATTAATAACACTTGCAAACATGTTTTTTTTTTTAAACATTTTGGAACATCACAGTACAATTTAACAAAATGAAATTTTTTTCCCCTTTTGGACAGTCATAGCAACAGTATGGCTCATTTGAAGTGCTGCAAACAGTTGCAGGACTACTAGATGGCAGTGTACGTATCCTCGTACGTGTACACAAGACCCCAGTTAAATAAAATTAAGTATTATGTTCATATGACCCAAAATGTGATGTCATCGCATGTGTACGCCAGGTCCTAAGAGGTTAAGGTACATTTTGAACAGATAAAAAGTGTGTGATTAATTTCTGATTAATCACGATTAACTATGGACAATCATAGAATTAATTGCGATTAAATATTTTAATTGATTGACAGCCCCAGTAAAAACATATCTAATAAAAAAGTCTGCACTTTAGGAACCAAAAAATTAAAAAAAAAAAAATCTTACATGCGAGTTGAAAAATTCAGCCACACTGAAACAAAGTCCATGCACATTTACATCCTTTGCTGTTATCACACTTTAACCCCCCTTTCCACTGAATTTGTTGCAAACACACAAGAGTGCACACACTCTCATTACTGACACAACACACCACTCCTCCCAATTAACTCCAATTTATCCAACAGCTTTCAAAAAGCAATCTGGAAAAAAAGAGGGACCGATATTGCATCTCTGCAACATCACCGGCTTGTGAGGATCAAAGTACTCCCATGGGTGGGAGGCAAGAGGCTTCAGACTCCCCACAATGCAGTGCAGCCAAATGAAATAATGCAAATGGAGCCCTAATTACCCGCAGCTTAATGCACAGCTTCCAATTAGCAGCAATTACACTCAGTGTAAATTCACCAACAGAAAGCCAGACAATGACACACTAATGATATCAGATTTCATGGGAGGTAAAAGGGAACATGTTGTGTTTAGTGAGGTAGTAAATATTGACCAATGACTGAGATGTTTAACAAAAGCTTTTTCAGATCAAATGAAAATGTCACACTTGATTTTATTGTTTAATGTTAAAATAGCTTCATCATTCGCTTTTATTAAAATGATCCAAGCATCAGCTACATAATAAATAGTATATACAGACGTCCCGTGCTACATGGCTGAAGTGGTACCATCTGTATTTTTGATGGAGGGTCACATTTTTCCTGTGATTTTGACAACATGCATTTAAGGCCATTTATCACCACTGCTGCGAGGTAATGAGGGCATCCACTGGACCGGAGTTGCATAATTCTGCCATTACTGGCCCATTGTAATAATCTTCTGACCTCTAGCTTTCAGAGCTGATCTTGAATGCTATGACAAATCTGAACCCAACGTTTCCAACACACCCCGAAAGAAAAACACGGCGGAGAAGCTCAAGGTCAGCTGAGATTGGGAATCGAAGAAGGGTTTGTTTTTGGCTCACATTTATAACACAAACATGAGACCATGTTTAACCTTTATCACCTCAAATACCAAAACCAGTAAGGGGTCTAATAAAAACTGAAACGAAATATAAAATTTTAAACTTTCTAAAAAGCAATAAAATCCATTTTAGTTTATGATTTCAAAACTACACAAAACTGCAGAAAATTAAAGTGATGTTAGCTCAGGAGTTTGTTGATACTTTATTAAGCAATAAACAAATCAGCGTTGTCTCCCTTGCTTCAGCGCGATGCAGGACAAGCCTCGGGAATCTCATCTGGCGAGACTGTCTGCTATTTATGAGCACCTCCTCCCCTCTCTCCATCATACAGCTGTGCCCATTATACAGCACTTATAGCACAGTGTGTGTGTGCGTGTCAAGTGCAGCAATTCCACTGCAAGGTGATTGAGACGATCATATAAACACAAGTCTGACTAACTATAATGATCATGTAGTTATCTCTTCAGTCGAGGAAATGATCTAACAGGGGAAAAAAAGCATCACTGCTGATAAAAGTATGTCTAAAATTTTAAATACATTTTCTTTCAGTGATTTATTACGTTGCTCATACAGCGTGCTGCAGGGATATATGCTTGTAGGCCAGCCCAGAAATTAGCATCGTACAGGTTCCCTCGACAAAAAGCCAATAGGGTTTTGGATTATTATAGAAAATAATCCCTGTGGCAAACACACGTTTATGATAATCACATGTTTTGCTCTGCAAGATAATCTCCACAAATAAACACCACTTTTATGATTTTTGAAAACGTGAAAATAATCACTAGAAGTAAAAAGCTAAAGACTATAAACAAAGAACACCACGTTCACTTGTTAGCAACCATCTATTTTAAGATGCATAAAAGCCTTAAAAATAACAGCAAAAAAAGAAACATCAAAAAACCCACTGACTTCCAGACGAGAGAACCGGAGGCGCTAAAATGCTAACCGGGTTTTAGGACTCATTCCTACGTTTGGTACAGATTGGTTCACACCTCATGAACACCAAACATTGTTCTGTATCTCAGAGCCAGAGTTTTAGCTTGATCACGCTGTTTGTCACACACAGCTTATAATTTAATTAGACTTTGTATAGATATAGCTAAATTGTAATCCTTCCTTCCTTGACACTGAGTGTATTGTCATGAGTTGCAACTGCTGTAAAACAAAAATCACCCCAGAATTAATAAATCTGTCTCTCCATCTGTCATCAGTATCAGTTCTTAATATCACACATAAAGCTGTAAAGATGAATAAATTAGCTGCAAACGATTAAATTAATCGGCAACAATTTTGATTGACTCAGTAAAAAAAAAAAAAAACATGTCTAAAGTCTTATTTTCTGGTTTCTTTACTACTCTATGACAGTAAACCGAATATCTTTGAGTTGTGGACAAAACGAGACATTTAAGAACGTCATCTTGGGCTTTGGGAAACACTGATCAATATTTTTCACCATTTTCTGACATTTTATAGACCAAACACCTAATCGCTTAATCAAGAAAATAAACAGATTAATCGTCAATGACTATAATAGTTCATTGAAGCCCTAATCACAAATCCTCCACACTGAGCTCCCCTGGTCTGATCCTCGTAGGGTGGTGCTGAACTTGAACTCAGACACATGGATGGAGGAGGAAAGTAGAAGATCTATGGGTAAAGGATGATCCTCAGTCTTCACCGGAGATGCTGCTATTTTATGTGGCCTTTTTCCTGCTTTAGTTGCACAACAAAGAGCTGGATTCTGAAGATAAAGGCAATTTTTGGCAAATGGTGAAAGTAGCAAAATAAATGACCTGCTGGTACCACGGTGTAATTACAGTGGCTGGAAGCATATCAATCTATCACAAGGACGAGGAGGGGGGCTGACACGCTGCAAAGGGGTTAGTCAAAGGAGATAGCCTTTGACTAACTACTGGCCCCGGACAATCGATACTCTGCAGATATTACATCCAGAGAGAAAGGAGGGAAAAAAAAGCCCTAAAAACTTCCCCAATGGCTTTTCATTCAGATATTGATCAGTTCCCTTTTATCATGACCTTGCTCCACCAAGGCCGTATACTTTCTTAAGGGTGTATGAAACTCATAAATCTGAGAGTTGCTACGGAGTCACACTGGGCCGTGAGCAGTAGGATAGTGTAATTGGTCTTTCTGGGATGGCGGCCCTCGTTCATACTTCATAACAAGGTTTCCATTACATTCCTGAGCTGCTACGAAGAGGACGAACAATACTGATGATGTGGAAACGAAGGAACGGCTCTAGAAGATGTAAAAGGATAAAATGGTTGAAAACATCCAGCTAAGGTGAAACACTACAGCAGCCTGTCATTGTGCATACACTGTATGTAGTCAGTGTTTTAATGCAGTGACTCACACCCAGGAATACTGTACACCAGAGGGTACCTCCGCTATGACTACGTGGAAAGTTCGTAAGGAGCTCAGCTCATTTGAAAAAAAAATACAAATTATCTGGTTAAATAAAATGGTGACACTTTCTGTGATGCTGACATCATAAACATATTTATAATGTGCTGTAATCTGTCTGTATATTCACAGTTACATGCACTCATTCTTGATGCTTTATTAAAACATCAGTAACACTTCATTTTATAGGTCCACAAACTTCGTGGTAATTAGGTGAAAATTAGTAAGTGACCTATTTGAAATTTCTTTGGAATTAGTGCCAAACACCTCAATAATAATAAATTTATTGAAAATTACTGTATTGTATAAACATATTTAATGATTATATTCCTCTATTTCCCAATAGCCTATCTATTTAATTCATTACCAAATAACTTTTTATTTTTTAGAAAAACTCTCTGAATCATGACGAGTTACCATGTTATACAGTATTGTGTAGACAAGTCACACAATGGTGAGATAGGTGCCTGTTTTTCTACCTACGATGAAGAGCAGCTGCTTATCAAGCCTAAGGGCCCCATTTCAATGATTATATGCTATTTTAGCATATAATCATTAAACAATGTTAACACAACAAATAACACATTATAAAATATTTTATTATGCTTTATAAGGGCAAGTATGTAGGGCACAGTGCTTCATTACTGCTGGTCACTCACTGACATTTTTCTTTTTTTTTTTGCAAGGATCACAGGTGTATTATAATTCCCATAGCTGTAACACATTAAATATATAAATACATATATTTTTAAATGCATTTTAATCACTGTTATAATGTGATTATTTTAAGTGGTCACTGGGTCATCATTCAGTTTATACAAGAACATCACAAGTCAGTGGGTGACCAGCAAATATAATTATACAGTGTTATAAGCAGATCATAATGCATTATAAGTATGCATGTTTATAATGCATTATAGACATGGGCGTCACAAAGTGCTCCCCACATGGCGACGGTGATCCGCGGCTCACAGCTAACAGCGCTAAACAATGGAAACAATAATGAAAGTGCTAACACAGATAACTTTGCTAACATTGGGGGAACCGGAGGGTGGTTGGGATGGCGTTATAACCTGTAACGCAGCGCAGTGTAGAACGATGGCCATGAGCTAGCCAGTGGGGCATGCTCACATGCTCTAACATGTACTAAAAACACATAAGGCCAGCCCGGCAATGTCAACAAGGCACAGAGCAGCTCTGATTACAAAACACACAGAGAGAGAGAGAGAGAGAGAGAGAGAGAGAGAGACTTCATTCTCTGCACATTACTCGTCTATGTCTCTGCATTGACAACAGTTGTTTGTAGTTATATTTATGCTCTGGATATCAAATTTAGCACCTTTAAAAGGGACTGTATGCAGTTTTTTACACATAGAAACATTGTCATGTGTGAACAAGTTGTAACCTAACCAAAAGAATGAGACCTTCGGCAACTTTCTGGGTTTCCTCTATCAGCCAGACTGCTTTTAATGTGAAAAACCCTGGTTGATTTTTCTGGGAAAATTCAACGGATGTGACGTCACACGCACTCACACGTGCCTTTAATTTCAGCTCAATTTTACAGGGCTAACAGTATACAACCATAGCTAACATTCGGATCAACATCGACTGGGCCTTCGGTTCATGGAGAGATCTTTGTTTGGTCAGCTAACATTACTGCCCAGCGTGTAACATATATAGTGATCTCATGGTTTTATCCGGCTAATACTGCTAACTTTAATCAACATGATGCCTGTCAATCACATTCAGTCTCATGTGTGTCGCCTCACTGTTTGACCGATGCTCTCTTGCGTCTACATAGCCTAGGCGCTACTGTCGTTGACTTAACCACAGGTGTCACTGTTAATAAGCATTTCTGAGTCTTTCATAGAGTCCCTTTAATGATCTAAAAGTGAGATAAAAGGTGGTGTTGTCCACCTTCTATTACTTGTAGTGGTAAACATGCAGACTTGAAAAAGAAATATAGACCAAACCTTCCCATGAGATCACTGTTTTCTATCATAAATAATGTATTGTGATACCTGACCAATTCAAATAAAAATATTCAGAACATGAAAGGTGGAATCAAAACAAAATCTATAGATGAGGAAAAAAAAACAGTCATTTCCACAATACTGATTAAAAGCCCCCGTTTTAACTGAGCCACTTGCCTTTTTCTTGTCATTCTAAATGATCCACTGAGTCTCGGTCTAACCTGCAACACTTAACCAAACTAACATATGGACATCATCAGCTGTTAATATGTTCCTCCATGACACTTTGTTACTATTCCTTTCAGCCCCAGCCACTGTACTGTATATACAGTGGAGGTAAATGTTATCATTGAGGCTATATTCTAATTCATATCCATGGGCCAGGCTGCACGGTAGGGCTGCCGTGGCACGTTATTTTATGTAACTGATGGAAAGCAAGTCTGACAAACTCCAACAGTCTCCCCAGAGACTTAAGGAACATCCTTTTTGTCCCGTCACAACTTTTCTGTCCCAGACACATGTCACTGCGTGTGATTAATGAGGTGGAGGGTTTTGCGTTACACCCCGTTTAAGGACTTTGCCGTTGGAGATCCCCTCGTGATACAAAGAGTCTCGTTTACAGAGATGAACATAGCTGAAGGCCCGGCTCGCATTGCTTCGAGCAGTATGTTTATGCTATATGTTTATGACTGCATGAAGGCAGATGGATGAGCAGAACTCGAGCCACCAGCTAATTGGTTTTGAAGTAGTCGGGACTTGGACTGAAGGAAACAACTGTCTCTGCCTCGGATGAGACAGGAGCTGCAGCTGCCACTGCTCAGTACATCAGGTCATATTTGTGTTTAGACTGCAAGTATTTATAAGCAAACCAAAAGCTATTATCAGTTATAAATATAAACAGTTGAATACTGTGCAAAGTAATGGACTTTTTTCAATGTAAAGGACTGATTTCAGAGATGATCTACTTTAGATGTGATTTAACAGCCTTCCTAACAATCCTAACATCCTAAAATAAATATTTAATGCTGTAACTGCTGATTACTTTCATTGTTGATTAATCTGTTGATTATTTTCTCAATTAATCGATTAATTGTTTGGTCTATAAAATGTCAGAAGATGGGCAAAATATGCCCACAGCCCAAGGTGACGTCCTAAAAAGTCTTGTTTTGTCCAAAACTCAAAGATGCTCAGTTTACTGTCATAGAGTAAATAAATCAGAAAATATTCACATTTAAGAAGCTGCAATCAGAGAGTTTTTTTCTTTAAAAGATCATTTAAAAAAATGACAAACCGATTATCAAAAATATTTTGCGATTCATTTAATAGTTAACAACTAATCGGTTAATTGTTGCAGCTCTAAAATAGTTAACTGTAAATATAATAATATATGCGAAGATTAGAATACAAATAAGAGTCAGTGTGCAGAAATGAGTCCAATCTGGTGTTTAAATCTGAATGAGGAAAGATTGGGCATCCAGCTACAGTGTTTACTCTTTTCCCAAATACAACAAAAGTCAGTGTGATGGTCAGATAAGTCAGCAGCTGCAGGGTTTTCCATCCAGCAAACAAGACACACTCTCAGCCCTTTACATACAGATTTGTGCAACCACTCATCTCTGTGGTTCAGTCAGTGTGTGCTGCAGCTAGAGGAAAGAATGTGGGAAAAAAGTCTGTCTTGTCTTTGTCTCCATCTTAACTTTTGATGCTTCAGTAACAAATATGTCCCTCTCATCCTCCGCTCCATCTCTCTCCCTGTCTCTCAGTCTGTCTTCCTGCCCCTCTTGTGCATTTCCGAGAGCCAGTGTACTCTAAACAGTTATGTCCTTGTTTCCTATGGTTATAATCTCCACTGACGTGCCGGAGTCCCATTTCCTTTTTCAGCTCTGCGTGCACAGTACCAGCGTAGCATTAATGCACAGCATGTCCAGAAAACATGCACGCAAGGCAGTGCAGACGTTGTGCAGACCTCGGCTTTAACACATGCATTACATTCAGTTTTATGTATCATAATTGTGATTTAAGTCTGGAGCGTACAAGTGGAGATGAAACGGGCTGCCGCAGCTTCTCATGCAATCGTTTCTTTTTTTTAAAATGAACATCCTCTCTGAAGTAAGCATAACTCAGTGGTATGTTTGGAGCAGAATTAATTAATTAGTGGGAGGAGGCTCACTAACAAGGCCTGTTAGAACTACAGGACAATGAGCAGTAGTGCTGCAATTACAGGGTGAATGAATTAACTTAATTATTAATTCATTATTTAATAAACATTATTTGATTAATTGGAGGCCCTTAAAACCTACTTACCCATTCAATTTCTTAATATGAGTATTTGATTAAATAAAAACAAACATATTTTAAAAGAGATTCCTGTATTTGTAATTTGAAGAGTTAAGTGGAGAGAGCAATGTGGACTATTTCAGTGCACCAAGCATAAATTAGAAATATCTGAATCTGATTACAGATTACAGTTGTTCTCTGGGGTTGCTGCCACTGTCAATCAAATCTGGGCCAAAGACAGCACAGTATTGATCACGCTGATAGCTGGGATTTTGACTTTCAAATTCATAAGAGCTAAGGACGTTTTATTTAATCCAAACTTTAACTTTGATTGAAGATTATTTAGTTAGAGAAATACCTTAGATTTGAAATTTGTTTAGGGGTAAATTTGAACCTATCAATTCATCATTTGACAAAATTAGATCAGTTGATTAGATTGATCTTTATAGTATATAGTACAGTACAGGTGCTGAGATAATGAAATGCAGTTTAGCTAACCAGATGTTTAAAAAGCAGTAGAGTGCAGAGTGATTTACAGAATAAAATATGAATACACTGGATATACAGTATGAGCTAGGGCTGGTCAATATAATAGGACAAAACAAGCCATTTTAAGATGTCGCATTGGGTTAAGGAAAATTTTGATGGGCAATTTTATAACATTTACACCTACCTAAATAATATATCAATTAATTGTAAATAATAATCACAACATTCATTTAAATAAAAGCAATCATAAGATGTAGTGTAAGTATATAGTACTTCATGCATCACATATAATTCTGTATATCTAATGGGGATATTGTGTAAAGGAAAACAATATTTCCTTTTCTAAAAGAGAACAAATGACTTCAGTGGAAAGACAAAAGCCTCTTCAGCATATTGTGTAGACACCATCTCACACCATCTTCTGTATCATTAAAGCAAAAAAGCTTTTCTAACAGTGAACGTTCTGCTCCGGCTTCTCTCCCTCAATAGTGCGCTGGCGAAATGACACAGCACAAGATAAAATAGTAATGCTAATATCAATAGTTTGTCCATTACAGGTCAGCTAACTGTCCAGCGGAACAGTTACAAAGCTGTTCCTTTTCGATCTCGCAAGGCCGATCAATACGGGGGCATACTGTTTCAATTTTGCCGGCATTGATTTTCTCTATAACACTCCAACCCTAAAGCATTCGTCTTTCTGACGGAAGGAAGATTTGATTTACTGAAGAAAAATTGGAGTGCACATCACAAAGATTTTTTGCCGGGCGGGAGTGTGACACGCAAAAAGATGGATGTCCCTTGGCTGGGAAGCCTCTAGCCTAAGGGCGTCCATTAGAGCAGTGGTGCTGCAGAAAATGAGCTGCTTATATGAGGGAGGAGGAGCAGAGGGAGACGAGTTGGTGCTCGGGGTGTGTGTGTGTGTGTGTGTGTGTGTGTGTGTGTGTGTGTGTGTGTGTGTGTGTGTGTGTGTGTGTGTGTGTGTGTGTGTGTGTTTTGGGGGGACTAGGTGTCTATTGTTGAAATAAAAAGGATGCTGATGCAGCTTTAAAGGAAAGAGTTAGACAGGGAGTATCCCTAAATCTCTGCATCTTGAATAATGTTTCCATTTGCCTCAGACCAGCTACATCAGTACTCAACAACAGCTCTGGGTGAAAAAAAAAAGTGTGCACGCTACTTCTACATCACACCTCAACCTTTTTTTCAGCTGCAGCCACCTTTCCTTTTACTTCCCCCGCTTCCTGCATCCAGAGTGAATTTCCATGGTACATTAGTCAGCCTATTAGAATGCAATAAAGAGAAGGTATGAGAGGGGAAAAAGAGGAGAGTAGTGCGTGTCCCCGGAGACCGTGAGTTGGCGTTCTCCATCATCTGCCCTCATCTCCCCTCTCTGTCCGTCGACTTTGTCTAGGTGTCATATACATGAAAGATGATTCCTGACCCAAATAAACACTGCAGCGGTCTGGATGCTCAGTGGACCTCAGCTCAAAGGAAAAAAAAAAAAAAAAGACTGGAGAGATGAGGAGAGGGAAAAAAAAAATGACATCTGCCAGTTGTTTCATTTGTGGCTATCTCACTAGGTGTTCATTTACTTTTTTCAGGCTGGCATGTTGTACACCTGAGTCTCAAGGCACTGGGACACAAACGTATGGATGAACAGGTAGTCGCTGTGGATCTGTCTGTCTTGACACTAGATGACAGACAAGGGCACAAAAACGATAGATACTGCCTCTGTCTGCAGGAGGGAATCCTCCCTGGACGCCCGGTGATACAACTAAAGCAGATAGCGAAACAAGAAAGAGCAAAAGGACAAGGAGTGAGAGAACAGGAGGAGAGAAATTGTATGTTGTGACTAAGAGAAAGGAAGAGAGAGAGAACCACAGACGAAGCAGGGGGAATGGAAAAGGGAAAATCACCTAACACCTCTTCTCTCCAGAGGCCAGGGCCGCTGTAAGCTGGATATTAAGACACAAATTGCATTCAGGCAGGTCACACTGTGTCAGAAGATATTAGATGCCTGCTGTGAGGAAACAACAATTCCCATCAGCTTGTGAGAAAATAATATTTTCATTTTCAGACTCTTTATTGAATGGAAACTTTGGGGAATACGTTTTTATGGCGTGTGAGCAGCCAGGCTTGGATTTTACACCCGAGCAACAAAAGGTCGTAATCATACCCGCGTATTGTCTTTGTGTTCCTGGATTTCATTTTCACAGCTGGAAAAAAGGTTTCATTGTGTGTGTGCGTCCTTCCCCTCCCGTTTGTTTGTACATGCAGGGATGTTGCTGCATCACACGTTTGTATGTGTTGAATTAGGGAGCGAACATTAGGACGCCTGCAGCCATGCAGGTGTGCCTGTGAGTGTTTTTTTGTGCGTGCATCTTTTCTTTTTACTTGTTCTCTTTTTGGGTTTTGCAGCACCAGATGTTTCTCCTATGTGCCCGCTTACCAGGGGCTCTGGTGCGAAGCTGCACCACCTGACCTTCACAGTAATTGACCAAAAATATTGATGTAATGGCACAGGACTGATTGTGATTTATTAAAAGAGCGCTGCACTCCAAGGCCCAGTGCCAATGG
Source organism: Pterois miles (assembly GCA_947000775.1). Lineage (NCBI taxonomy): Eukaryota > Metazoa > Chordata > Actinopteri > Perciformes > Scorpaenidae > Pterois > Pterois miles. The sequence goes on from CAMQGK010000231.1 coordinate 4,174,104, forward strand.
CTCCCTGCGCCCATCGGCAGCCATTAGGAAAACCATCAATAGTGTAACGGCATAAAGGGCCAGTAATGGGGGACTGTTCTGGCCAGGGCTCGTACAACACAATCTCCATAGTAAATAGCCTTGTGTGAGTACACATGGAGACTAATAGAAAAAGAGATGGAAGAGGGAGTGAAGGGAGGGAGGTGGTATCAAGGAAAGAAAAATATGACAAAAAATACAGCATATCCTCCTGATATAAGAGAAAAGGAAAACAAAGGCAGCCAGAGATAGACTCCTGATCCAATAGCGAACTAACCCTCTCCAGACGAGTCTCTGGAGAGTTGGTTCAGCCTAACAAGCGCGAGCAAGCAGCCGCCTCTCCGGCTCACCATTACCCACTACCTGCACAAACAGCCATCATTAGGGAATAGCTGCATCGGATTCTGCTGCCTATTTGGTGAAGCAAACACAGCGGATAGGGTTCCCTCTGTTCTTAATGTGAGCAGAGCTGTTTAAATGGCTTTCATCTCTCTCTCAAGTCAATGCATCATTCAACCCACAGCTGACATTTTCACCTTTGCAAATCTAATTTAATCAAAACCAGGAGTATTGGGGGATGAGAAAGATTATGATGAGATTAAAACCATTACAGTGGTTTGAATCATTTCCAAGGATGAGAAAAATTACATGCTACGAACATGGATCATAAAAAAAAGCAGGTGCATTGTCTTGATTAAAGGCTTTTCTATACATTGCTAACTTATTGTCCCTGATATATCCTGGCATGTGGGGAACAAAGCAAATCAAAGGATTATTTCTCATTTTTGCATTTACATATATATATATATATATATATATATATATATATATATATATATATATATATATATATATATATGCAAGGGCTGCCCTCTAATAGGTCATTTTGGTCTTAGTCACAAAGATTTTATCATTTTTTTATGCTTTTTCATGCTGAATGAATTATTTCCAAGAAACTTTTGAGCACATCGCTGGTAAACACAAGATTTAAAGTGGTGCTTTTGGGTGAGAAACTCAATTTTACCGATCTGTTAATTAAATCAACTAATCAATTAGTCCAGAAAATTAGGGATGCACCGATACGGATACCAGATCAGATATCAGGTTGATACAGACTCAAATGGCTGGATTGGACATTGTGACAATGCAGATAATCTATTCAAATCAAATCAATGTTTATATACTATATATATTAAGATAAAGTAAGGATTGTAATTCCTGTTGAAGTTTTGAGCAATTTGTTGCTGCATTAAAAAGGTTTACACCTGAATTGAAATTCCTGTTCATTTTTGAAGATTTTTTACCAAGTTGCTGGTATATGATTTATTATGTTAATAATAAATAACAACTCAGTAAATTAATTTCTATATATATTTGCTACAATTTGATGTACAAAGTGAGAAAAGCAATGTCTAAGTTAAGCCTGATGTTGCTTTACACATAAAAGAATGATCCCAGTCACTTCCACACAGTGAGGCATACAGCTTATTAATTAAACAGTGGTATTGGATCGCTACTTCTTATTGGCTGATACCTAATTCCTCCCCGCATTACGATCAACTCTAAAATATTTTACAAGGGAAAGTCTAATATGGATCTTGCTTGAAATTAAAATGATAACGTAATAATGTCAAAACTTTGGTCTTGCTTTTGGACTTTACCTTAAGGAAGAGCTTCCCCAGGCTCCATGTTTGTCAGTCAGGATGTTGACTATCTTCTGGATGAGCTGCGTGGCGGTCACATGGTCGCGGTACTTGGCTGCTCGGATCAGGTGGTCACACATTTTCTCCTCATCTCGCTTCTCCGCTCCGTACTGAGCACAGTTGGACTGGGAAGGAAAGAGAAAAGATGCATTATGCATTATGAAAGTGAAGGTGTGTGTACACAAGTCGTACACCAATGTGTCAAGACTGAATTATACAGCATATAAATTATAATTTGTGCTGGAACATATATGGCAAAAACAGCTCTATAGGATGGCAGAATGCAGACAGTGTTTTCACACATAGAAACTCTACTCTGAGTAGAACCAAATGAAAAGGGTCATTTCTGTCCCTGTGTCATGTTGATTAATAACAGTGGACACATATTTACTAATGCCCTCCAGCACACCAAATCACACGATACCCACACTGCATGAGGAGGACATTTTTCTCTGTCTGAATTTGTTATCAGAATGGGCCTTTGAACTCTGCAGCGATGGGAAAAAGTAAAACACCTTCAGAAAAATAACAGCTGTAATTTGAAACAGTGTTTTGATTTCCAATCTCTGTTTCAGAATCAATTTCACTTGTAAACTCATGGCTTACTTTGAAAGCACTATTTCAAAGTTACAGTATATTCTCACTGAAGGTGAGCATTAGGAAAGGGACAGGGAATAAAAACATGTGCTATGTATACTAACAGCGAACCATACAGATCATCAGGGCTGCATTGGTGCATTTATATTCATGTTCTCAGAACCGCAACTACAGCAAATGGCTACAATATTAAGAACAAAAGCTCATTCAATTATTAATGCTGCCACAGTTGGTCCTTATCAAATTAACCTTAAACTAACCCACTGGTATTAACCCAGATGCAGGGCTGCTTTCCCAAAGTTACCAGTAAAGCGCTTTATAATGGGTCCTCTTCTTCAATTTGAACGACAACATTTCATATCTGACAGAAAATCTATAGGTATAAATCAAATTAGAGGGTCTTTTCTGCTGGCCGCTGGGCCTTAATTATCAATCTAAGTCTCTTTGTGTGGCATTAAAGTGGGCCTTGACCTTCCAGCATGACGACCTGGGAAACAGAAATAAAAGGGAGCACGGAGAATGAATTTCCAAGTAAGGGTTTCAAATTTTCAACCAGAAAACACTGCGGTCTGTGTGTGTTTGTGTGTGTGTGTGTGTGTGTGTGTGTGTGTGTGTGTGTGTGTGTGTGTGTGTGTGTGTGTGTGTGTTGCATGTCTATTAATCTTGATCAATGGCACTGAAGGTAAGAAGGGATTGGGAAGGAAGGGATTAAGAGGATGGTGTTCAAATTGCTACAAAAGTTATGTTCGAAATCAAATTATTGCATCAGAAACTGTAAGTTAAACTTAAAACCAGGTGGCAACCTCCAGGTTTGAAAAGTGAAGCCAGTACTTAAGTGCCTTAAACTTGCATTGTTTCTGGTTGCAAAAAAAAGAAGTCTGATTGTATAGAAGTCTATGAGAAAATGAGCCTACTTCTGACTTGCTTTACCATCACAGTAAACATTGTAAATATGAGTTTGTGGTCTCAATCACTAGTTTCAAGTCTTCTTCAATACAGTATGATGTTCATTTAGTAAATTATGGTCCCATTTAGAGTCAAATAGACCATAAAGCAGGGTATGACTTAGGGCATCGCTATCTTGTGATTGACAGGCCGTTGCCACATTGTGGTCCATTCTGGGAGTTGTCTGTGTTTTCGTCTGACAACTTCAGTACTTTCACAGTGCATTTCTGAAAGTTAATGTAACAATGTGGTCGCCTAAAAATGTGTAAAGGGCCGCTCACATGCTGCGTTTTTTGCGCCCTCAAATCACCGTCACGATGTGTAGGTGGTCCCAAGGGCCTATTTTTTAGGAAGCGACGGCTTCGCCCTGAGATGAAAATAGATACTATACTTTTGGAACGCTGCTGCGCACACTGCATGTCATGGGACCAGGAACAACCTATCACAGCTGGAAAATATCTTTTCTTTCTTCTGTAAATAACAGTCTATGGTAAATATATGGAGGAGGAGTTAATAATTTTAATGCTGGGCTACTGTGAACTTTGATCTGTCACCTAGGATATTTTACCGCTTCACCCTTTCTGTCCAAGAACATCATAACATCCAATTGAACAGTCACAAAGGAATCAATCAGTAATGTTGTGAGGGAGTGCTTGAAATCCATTTATCTTTGTTTTGACTTTAGTTTAGTCAGTGAGGCTTTTACTGCTAAATTACACAAAATCTCCTTACTGTCATCGCAGTGCGCTGGTTTTGGTTTCCCTGTAATGGCAGGTACAACAGGAGCGCAACCTCTAAAGCACCTTAAATAAAAGGACGAAAGCAGCACGGCCAGCGTTTTCCACACATTTTAGACACTACATGTCAATGGCCCCCTATTCAGCATTCTGTTGGATGTGGATCTACCCTCTTGTGTCATTTCTGGTTGCACAAAAAGAGAATGTAGATGGCCAAAAACCAAGATGGCAATGGCCAAAATGAAGAACTCAAGGCTTCAAAATAGTAGTCTATAAACCAATGGGTGACATCACGGTGACTACGTCCACTTCTTATATACACTCTATGCGTTTCACTGAACACAATGTGTTATTCTGGGACAACAGAGAAACACTTTTCCAAAAAAAATTATATATGATTACAGAAATGATCCATTTTGCCAAAATAAATGGTTATGTGGATTTCCGTCCTTTAAACAGACATTAGTATGCCTATAAAGTCCATTTCCATCTGCCCCTCTCTGAGACACGTAAAGTCTGCAGTACTAATCAACAGTGCTGGGTTCAAACTCATAACCATAAACAAACACTTCATCACCTGTGTGTTGAGCCTGCACAAACACCCAAACCCTCCATGCTGTAATGGGATTTTCTCATATCCGAAGCCAAAGTCGACTGCAGGAGAAAAGGCCAAATTCACAGACTCACCCCTAAAATAACAACCAAAAAAAGCTGAACACATCAGTAGTGCCATTAAAACCCAATGCTGGGTTTGCTTGTAAGTGGAAAAGACAGGTCACTGCTAATTCCTGGGGTCATTCCATTGATGTGAAGTCAGAGAATATGCTGGGGTATTATGAAGGACTTACTGTGTTATGTTATTATGAAGGTTTAAGTGAATAACTAAATCTCCCAGTTGGCACCATCATGCATTCACTTCCATCCAGGTCCGCTGACAGAATAAAGGGCAGAAAAGGAGCATTTGGGGTATTTTCAAACAAACTGTTCTTTCTTTCGTTTCAAGGAATGTAGAGGAAACATAAGAAGAAAATTAAACGTATCTGTTCCCATTTGCAATTAGAAACATGCCTCTTTTGGAAGCGGTGGGTGTCCATGAAAAAGACACACTCGGAGACAAGCGCTTCCATTTAAGAGTGCAACTGAAGAAAAGGGACTGTTATCCTCCTACCCAGACATCCACCAGGGCACAACTTGCTGGCAGTGAGACCGTTATGACTTGCGACACTGTAATCATGGGCAGCACCTTCCATTACATGGCCTGGCTGACAGGGTCGCCCGGCGCGAGTGGCTGGCTCTGCCGAAGGAGACAGCTTGGTGAAGACGAAATGATAATGGCTGGCATTAATCGAGTCAATTACACTGAGTCGTGTCTCCCACAATTCATCAACAGTTCAAATAAATAACTGTGGATGTGTTTTGGAGTTTGGGGAAGGAAATTGGGCTGGCTGGGGAAGTGACTGGGGAGTGGAAAGAGCAGTAATCATCTCGAAAATCACATAATGGAGAAGATGGCGACATGCAGAAACAAAGTATTGAAACTCGTGCATTTTAATGTGTATCACTGAAGCAGAAATAAAACGCACATGGGATTTTTTTTGCTATAAATTGCTGTTGTGGTTCTCACTGCCATAGTCATGTTTCTGCTGTGCTGATTCTACAAATAATAAGCAGGGAGGAGACGAGTTTCACAGCGGTGGTGTTGTAACAGTATCAGCCTTATCTAAATGCTGTAGTTGTTGTCAGATGATGCCTCGGCTCCCCTCCTCCTCTCCCTCACTGGGTTGAGAGGGTTAACCAGTATAATAGGCTGGAGAATGGAGGCTCATTACAAGATATCAGCCCTATGTTTATCAATTAGAGTGACAGAGGATGGTCTGGTGGTGTTGCTGCGCCACAGTGAGCCTTCAACACGCCTACTGACAAAACCAGGGTCTCTGGGTTCTGTCGGAGAACAGGAGGAAGAAACAAAACCAGCAGAGATGTTATTAAAGCGCTTGATTTGCAATCTCTTGACATTGGTGGCACATCAGGGCTACACTCTCTCTCCAAGGCTGGGCTATCGCTCCGCGAGAATCTCCAATTTCTCACATCCGTCGACAAGCACTCCCAGAGGGTTTCATTTACAAACGGGCCGAGAAAGTGTCCAGAGGAAGGCAAGACATCAGGCTTGTCCTTGTCTGGTATCAAAGAATGCAAATACACTACAAATAAATTCCTCCTGGAACACAATGGAGGTCTAGGGAGACAAGAGGATGAAATGAGAAAGGAGGATGGGGGTCGCTAAACAAAAGTAGATGACGAACCAGTCCGCCAATTGGTTTCAAAGAGATTCTCTTGCACTTGATCTCTTGGCCTTCGAGTTTTCAAATTGCAACATAAAATGTCACCAGGGGAATTCAGACAATGGGCTCGGGAAGAAACGAGTGAAAGGAAGAGGAGGGGGAGAAAAATGAGGGCTTAAAAGTACAATGGCGAACAAAAGTCACCAAATGACAATGCCTGACAGCCACTTCAATTCTGAAATGATGCCCCTGTCATGCTGTGCTCCCAAGTATTGATTTTTTTTTCCTTCTCTTGGAGCATAGGAGGGGAAAAAAAAATCTAATCCAGTTGAAACAGATCCATGCTGCTGGCACCGGCCCATTGCTAGTGGCCATCAAGGTTAACGCAGGCGCAACACTTATCAAAGTATCTCTCCTCCTCCTCCCCTCCTCCTCCTCCTCCTCCTCCTCCTCCTCTCACAGTCTGGGGCTGATCTTTAATGGACTGGTCACCATGCTCAGCTGGCAGCCTCTTCATCTCCTCTACCCAGAAACCTCTTGTCTGCAAAACCACGCCCTGCTCTCTCCCCACATCAGTCTGCGTTGCTGCCATCTTTTCACGATGACTCCAGATCAGCTTCAAGGTCATGCCATGTGAAAAATCATACTGTCGTCTGGAGGTGAAAAATAGTCAAATGAAGAAAGGACGCGGCCGGATGAAAAATACATGGCCTCTGGATTGGCCTGAAATCACGGATACAGCGAAGCAGCACAGGGCTGGTTTAAAAATCAAATTTCTATCAACAATATGCTGCAAACAGACTTAATTTTCTCCTTAAAAACACATAACTAGACACAGGGCAATATGAAAATTTCATGTCCGAATTATCCTGGCCAAAATTAGATTCACAATATTACACCATCAAAATTTGCTTAAAGCTTTACCTTACATTTTGCTGAGAAACAAATTTTCTCATTGCATCACAGTTAGAGCATACATTTTTTTTAGTGAACATACTTTTTAGTGAAAAAACAATCAAACAATCTTAAATAAGGTTAATCATAAATGATAAGATCCCCGACATGAATAAATAAAAGGATAAATCATAAAAAAATAGCAATAATTGGGGCTGTCAAAGTTAAAGCGATAATAACGCCACTAACTCGTTTAACACATTAACGCAACTTGAAAGTTTTGGTTGTAGCGGACTTTTAAAGCTAGAAGATATTGGCATCATCTGAAACTAGAAAACCTAAGGAATCCACTGGTACCAACAATGTCATAACTAATATACCAAAATAATGTTAAATGTTGGCAAGAAAAAAACTAGCATGGTCTTTTTTTATTCATATTTTTTTATTTAACCTTTATTTAGCCAGGCAAAACAAAATTCTTATTTACAACTGCGGCCTGATAAGAGGAAAAACCTCTTGAGTGAAGGAAAAAACGATAGATAATAGAAAAAGATAAATAATAAATAAAACAAAAAACAAATAGACTATACAAATAAGACAGATTAACATTTACACCATGACAGCTCAGATTTCTGTCGTTCATTCCAGGTTGTAGCTGCAGCAACATGAAATGAAAACCGACCGAGTGCGGAGGACGTATTAGGGATATCCAACAGAATCTGGTTTGCAGAGCGAGTGCTGTAAGCAGGGGATGAAATGTGCAGGTGACACAGGTAGGGCGGAGACAGACCAAGGATTATAGATTAACAAGAGCCAGTGCATTTTTCAACGTGTACCCAGTGATGGCCAATATAGAGTACAGTGATGTGTTCATAGAGAACACCGAGCCTTTGTAGCAAACCCTTGTAGGCTGTTCTATATATAACATCACCAAACATGGGAAGGATGGTCATTGGCACAAGTGTTTTTTTAGCAGACGCAGTGAAAGCAGAGTGCATTCTGTATACGAAACCAATTTTTGTTTTGATTTTGGACTGTTTATCAATGTAGGTGGAAAAGGAGAGAGTATTGTATAGCCAGATTCTTACATATTTATATTCAGTAACCTGGTCTAGAGGAGCCCCATCAAGGGTGGAAATGCTAGGGGTATTTAAGGGTGCACGTCCCTTCTTACCAAACCACATGACTTTGGTCTTGGAGGTACTTAACCTTAGATGTAGACTAGAGAAAGCCTTTTGGATTTTATTCAAACTGTTGTGAATGAAAGTGGCTTCTGTGGGTACTCACGAGTCTCTCCTTTACGGACATGCCCACTTTATGATAATCACAAGTAGTTTGGGGCAAGTCAGCACACTGACAACTGATGTTGCCTGTTGGGCTGCAGTTTGCCATGTTATTGTTTGAGTATATTTTTTATGCTAAATGTAGTACCTGTGAGGGTTTCTGGACAATATTTTTTGTTGTTTTGTGTTGTTTATTGATTTACAATAATAAATATATACATACATTTGCATAAAGCAGCATATTTGTCCACTCCCATGTTGATAAGAGTATTAAATACTCGACAAATCTCAATTTAAGGTACATTTTGAACAGATAAATGTGATTAATTTGCAATTAATCGTGATTAACTATGGACAATCACGCAATTAATTAACAATTTAATATGTTAGTGATTGACAGCCCTGGCAAGAATGTGTGAGTATGTTCTTTCTTACTTGATAATTCATGTATTTCTATACTCAGGCATTATTTTTCACTTCTCTACCATAATAGTAAGCTAGACAACTTTTTCCAAGTCACTCTTGACAATAATAAAGATCTCGATAATGGAAATACACCAAGATCAACTTATTGTGAGTGTTTTTTTAATCACGACACACAATAGATACACTATACTATATCATCCCATGCCGAGCCTTAGCTCTGCTCTGCATAAGCTAGAAAATCATTGTAACATGGAGTCTTTTATTCAGAAATGTGAACTCACCTTCAGCTGCTCACAGGAAAAAAAAAACAAAAAAAACGAGAGAATAAAGAGACTGTGTCAAAGGAAACTGTGGAGTAAAGTCATATATCGGTGGGTTAGCTGCTCACACATAGTGATGGAAGTTGCGGAGGAGGAGGAGGAGGAGGAGGTACCTGGGGACTTCATTACGCGGACAAGTCAGCAGGACTGGGACTACCGTCTGTTCCTCAACCATCTTCTGTAACCCACTTATACCTCCTGGTGTCTTGAGTGAAACAGTCCATGTTGGACAGTAAAAAAATAAGCATCTACCAAGAAGGGACAGACAGCAATCCTGAAAGATGCCAACTTGCTGTACATTTTGACAAAAATGTCAAGCAAGCAATATGTAATACAAGATCTACTGGTGCCCAGTCTTGAGGAGTTTTTGTCTCACCGCTATATCAAGTTTCACCTACAGTCCCCTCCAAAACTATTGAGGCCAATTCCTTTATTTTTGCTGTACACTGAAAACATTTGAATATGAGACAGGAGATCAGCATTTCAGCTTCTATTTCCAGGTATTTACATCTAGATCTGTGAAAAAAAATTTAGTTTGAACCCACCCATTTTTCAAATGAGCAAAATTATTGGAACATGTGACTGACCAGTAAACAATAAATAAAGCTGAATGTCTACTCTTCTTCTTCAGCTTTGGGCTTTGCTTGTGCAGACTGCATTTCTAGTTAAAAAAAAGGTGTAACCAACAGAGAGCTGTCTATGGGAGAAAAGGTGAGAGAAGATGGAAAATCAATCAGAGCCATTGCACAAACACTGGCCATAGTCAGCACAACCACTTGCAACGTCCTGAAGAACAAAACCACTGGTGTACTGAGCAACAGATGTCGAACCGGTAGACCAAGGAAAACATCAGCAGTTGATGACAGAAACATTGTGAGAGCTGTAAAGAAAAACTTTAAAACGACTGTCAGCGACATCACCAACAACCTCCAGACAGCAGGAGTGAAGGAATCACAATCCACCGTTCACCGAAGACTTCAGGAACAAAAGTACAGAGGCTACAACAGAAGATGCTAACCACTCATTAGCAATAAGATGAGGAAGGCCAGATTAGAATTAGCCAAAAAGTACAGAGACGAGGCTCAAAAGCTGTGGGACAATGTTTTACGGACTGATGAGACAAAGATGAACCTTTACCAAAGTGATGGAAAGGCTAATGTGTGGAGAAATAAAGGATCTCTCATGATCCCAAACACACAAGCTCATCTGTGAAACACGGTGGAGGTAAAGTCATGACTTGGGCTAGCATGGCTCCTTATGGGACGGCTCATTGATCTTCATTGATGATGTAACACACAATGCCAGCAGCAAAATGAACTCAGAAGTCTAGAGAAACATCCTGTCTGCCAGTTTAAAGAAAGATACAACAAAACTGATCAGGAGATCTTTCATCATACAGCAAGACAATGACCCAAAACACACTGCCAGAACAAACAAGGAGTTCATCATGGGAAAGAGGTGGCAAAGTCAGTCTGCAGACTCGAACCCTTTTGAGCAGCATTTTACCTAATAAAGAGGAGACTGAAGGGAGAAACCCCCCAAAACAAACAACAACTGATGGTGACAACATGGAAAAGCATCACAAAAGAAGAATGCAGAAGTTTGGTGATGTCAGTAGGTCACGGGCTTGATACAGTTATTGCAAGCAAAGGATTTGCACCTCAATATGAAGTATTATTCACTTTTAGTGTATTTTACTTTTGCTAACCTAAAAATTTGGTGTTGTGTTAAAAAAGGTGCTGTCTTCTAAGTTGTGTAACAGATCTAGTAAATACCTGGAAACAGAAGCTGAAATATTGATCTCCTGAGTTTTGGAGGGGACAGTATATCCTGATGGTTGTGCCACAATGCTATCACAAATATAGACATGTTCCTGTTTTTTTCCCCACTCATTCTCTTGACAGCAGTTTTGCCCATAATGAGGTGTCCGGGCATCCAGCCCTGCTGACATGCTACATTACAGCCGGGACAACTACATGACAGCCAGCTACAGTTGGTGGCAGCTATCAGTCTGTCTGAATGATGTGGTGTAAACAGCCTTTGGGAGTTCTCGGGTTCTTCCTGTGTGTGTTTGAGTAACATTTGATCAGCAGACTGCCTCTGTTTTAACAATAACTCTCTCGAGCAGGTTTTTGTGAAATTAATGAAGTGATCTGTCTGCTGTTTGTATTTAAATTGAGATATAATACGGACCTAACTTAAAGGGATAGTTTGGGTGTTTTAAAGTGGGGTTGTATGAGGCATTTATTGATAATCAGTGTATTACCTACAGTAGATGCCAGTCAGCATACCCCCAGTTTAGAGTAACAGACAGAAGTTACCACAAACAAGCAAAACAACGGACTGCTTGGGGTGCTGTTTAGCTCACTAGGTAGAGCAGGCAACCCGTACACCAAGGCTGAAGTCCTTACTGCAGCAGCCTGGGGTTCAAATCCCCTCTGTCTACCCCTTTCAACACTGTCTATCAATAAAAATGAAAAAAAAAAAAAAAAAACACTCCAAAAAAAACCCCAAACAATGTACTGCTGTGGATGGGGCCAGCAGCAAAACATATCTTAGCCACCTAAAAGAAATCTATTTCAATTGAAGTGGAGGCTATACTTAAGTTTTGTTTACCTTGCTGTGAGACGGCTATACAGTCTATGTTTCCAACAGAGAACTGAAGCAGTTATCTATGCTCTTGCCAAAGCAATCAAAAAATTAATTTTGCCTCGCAGGATTCAGAGTTGCTGGTCTACCGCTGCCTCGATATTATGTGACTTTGCTTAGTTCGGATTCCCCAAAGTCACAAAATAGCACAAAAAACTAACCAATCGTGGCAGTGGCAGACCAGCAACTCCTGTCTTCTGCAGTGTAAAATTACATTTTTTTAATGGAGACTGGTGGATTTGGTGAGAGCATAGATATATAAAACAGCTTCAGTTCCCCGTTGGAAAACGCTGTCTAACGCCAAGGTAAGGCAATGAAAATATTCTAAATATAGCGTACACTTTAACTGAAATAGTTCTTTTTAAATGGCTAAAATATATATATTTTTTTGCCATCCACAGTAGGACATCACTTTGCTACCATCCTGTAACTCTCCTGTCTGCTTCTCCAAACTGAGGACATGTTGACCGTCATCTACTGTAATTAATACATTGACTATGGATAAATACCTCATACAACCCCACTTCAAAACATCCAAACTATCCCTTTAAGCTATTACAGAACACCCTTCCCCAGGCTCTCTCTGAGATATTCGGCTCCAAGTTTCCAGAGACCAGTGCTATGATAATACAACATAATGAGCACCAGCTCAATGTTAATGTCATTAACATGGGGGAAAGCACCAGATCGTTTTACAAGCTCAGCAGAGAGACAATGACGCCAAGCACTAATTAGCCGCTATCGTCTGGCTTTCATAGGATCTTTCAGACAGTCAATTCAATTACTCCGTATAACAGCAGAAGATGAATCAAGGGGGTATATAAAAAAAAAAAAGAAAAAATATTGAGCAGAAGGGAAGGGTAAGAAAGAATAGAAATGACTTGGGTTTTGCTCACTCTTCCCTATCTGGACCTTCTTATCTGCCCTTGTGCCCCTGAGCACGCCACATTTCATCCCTAATGAACAGCCCCATAAAAAGAGGGAGTTCGATTTCTCTCTCATCCTTTCTATCTCTCCGGCTCCCCTCTCCTTTCCTGCTCCTCTGGAAGATATCAGAGTCTATCATTCGCCGTGCCGGAGAGCAGCATCCGATCTGCAGATCTCCTTCACATTAAGGATCCTTTTAGATAGAGAACCCTAAAAGGTAATTGGATTTCCCCCTAGTTATCTTCATCTGTTTCACCCTAAGCCCACTGTAATAACTTACTCTCAGGGCCAGAGATAACTCAATTCTGTCCCACTGAGAGCCAGTGAGTGTGAGTGAGAAAGAGAGAGAGAGAAAGCATATGTTATGTCTCTGAGGCATAATCCTCTATCACTGCCTTCTAAAGGATATGAACTCTGACAAGGAGCAAACATAAATTTGTTTTTATGTATTGAATTATTCTCTTTTCTGGTGCCTTGGTATTGCTGCTGCTGTAAAGACTCTTAAAGGCAGAATAGTATAGTAAAGGAGGATGCAGATTTCATTTTGGCAATCGATGCTGCATGACTTAGCAAACCTCCTCACTTCCAGAGTAACACAATGACATCCAAAATGAGTCATTTTCAGAGGCCTGTTTTGAGGTTTATTTCTCACAAAACAATAACCAACCTTTAGTGTCACGGCAACACAATACAGAGGAACAACATTTTCAAAAAAAACTGAGACATAGCTGAAAATTATTTCAAAACCCTCCACCCCCACTCTCTGGGGGGATGTTTCATTGGCCTGTTATTTTTATTGTGGCAGTGCAAAATGAAACCGTTGGCTCTAGCAGGCTCAAACACAGCTTGTACGGAGGCAAAAATCAATACGGCAATATCAGAGCAAGACTTATCAGGGCTTCACTTCTTCTCAGAGGTCACAGAGGAGCAACTGCATTTAAGTGGGGAATTCAATTGTGAAACATTGAACACAGTTTGGGATGAGCTCTGCTCGGTATCTGATTAAGGACGGCTAGGAGACTGCGAAGGTAGAGTAAGTTTCCAATGACAACACCACAATACAACTAAACCAAAGTTATATATTTCCATTTGTTGTGTATTTGCAGTCAATAGATTGACAGTTAAGTTAACTGATGGTGTTTCTTTTGGAAATAACAAACCCCGACCCAATTACACTGTGGACAGTATTGTACTAATACAGGCCCAGTGTCTTATCTATATTACAAATATGGACGTAGGAAGTAGGGTGGATAAAGAGAGCTCGCAGAGCACAACTAACTACGTCTTAACAAATCAGCAGATGCCTCATTCTTATCATTTGCACTCTCTTACCAAACACATCAAAGACTATTCATGTCATGTTTCCATGAACAACTGTACACTTAAAGGTGCAGCGTGTAGGAGTTGGCAGCATCTAACATTGAGGCTGCAGACTGCAGCCAACTAAAACTTCTCCCATGTACCAACCATGTAAGAGAAGTATGGTGGCCGGCGTGAAAACGTGCATGTCCCTGTCTAGAGCCAGGGTTTGGTTTGTCCGTTCTGGGCTACTGTAGAAACATAGCAGCTGGCAGCCGAACGTTGTTCATTTGCACGTAACAACAAAAACTAGTATGCAAATGGTAACAAAGGAGTGCATGTTGAAGTACATGGGATTTATTGTTTTACTTTTGTTTTTTACCGTGGTATCGTTTTGGTATGGAGGATTTTGGAATTTCACTGTTTTTTTTCTGGTATTGTGACATCCCTACTACCCATGCTGCAACAATACAAAGCTGGTTAAAATGTATAAAGATGTTGTTTATAGTAATCTCCGTACAGAAGATTGAGATTCAGAGAGAAGAAATACGAAAACACACACAAACAGGACTTAAAACAACAACCAAAAAAGCAAAATAATCTATTGGATTTGGAGAGCTTGGGACAGTTAGGTTGTTATGTGCAATGCCAAACTACTATATCCCAGGTTAGAAAGAAAGAAAGAAAGATATTCCTTTATTAGTCCCACAGAGGGGGAAAAATTTTTACACTCTTCGCATCAGGGACTAATGCCTGGGAATTTGAGAAATCGAGAAGAATGTGGCCTGTGGTGACAGCAAGAGGCCGAGGCAGAGCAGGGATCATTTGGGGCTGTCGTGTGCAGACTGGCTGCCAAGTCTGTCTGCCATTCAGGCAACATACTTAACTTGTGCTGCTCTTGTGTCAGATGAAGACAGCTGCCTAACCTGGCATACTGTACATATACTTTTGCAAGAGCACAAATACAGTACATCTTTTCATAAAGTAGGTTTGCAGTAGAATGAAAAATCTGCTACATCAATCTGGTAGAATTAAATCCTGCTGCTCCAGTCTCTGTTGATAATGATGAGGTCAGGTCATGTCAGATAACACTGCAAATGACTGACACTTGGAGCTGTGTGAGTACTAAGGGTTCACTAGAACAGGATGACAATGACTCAGAAAAGCAGAGAAAGAGAGCAAAACATAGCAATCACAGACAAAACTTTGATGTGCAGGAGTTGTGCCCCCACCCCTCTGATTGACTTTCAACACTCTTGAGGGATTTCACTTTACCCGAATGTCAGAGAGACCCTTCACTGAACCATTAAAAAAACCATTGCATTTTACTGCAAAGTGGGGGCTGGGGGCTGAGGCGGTGGGTTTACACACAGTCAGCCCTTCAGGCCTGCACCTCTCAGGTCTGTCTGCAGATTTTAGTGCTGGCAGGTTCCTGAGAAATGAGGGAGGGAGGGATGGAAGAGAGGGGAGGATGCCATATTCCTGTCACTGGCAAAATACACCCCCAGTGGGAGTATAATGGACAGGATCTCAGCAGGACAGGAAATGATTTTGGTGAGATCTAGAAAGCAGAGAGAGGGGGGAAGTGTAGCAGAGTTGGACTGGGAACGGGGCAACTATGGGTGCCCATGGGTCAGGATAGAGTTGGCCCGTGAATGGCAACATTTGTGCTGAGAATGGTAGGAAGAGGAGGGGGAGAAGTTATGCTTCAGGGGCGAGCCTTCAGTTAGACGGAGAGGCACGGGGATAAATTAACACTACACAATGTTTGGTTAGTGATATGTGCCAAGCTTGATCTCCAGCCTCAATCTACTTCAGTGTGTATATATGCACACGTGTGTTTTTGTGTGTGTTCACGATTTGCTCAAGGTTATGTTTGAAAAGCAAACATTTACCCTCTAGGTTTGCTGTGACAGATCTTAAAACTTGATGGACAAGTTTTGAGTGGTCATTCAGCTCCTCTCATGTATGCTCTCATTGGCTGTTACCCCTGCCTTGTTTTCATTAAATATATTCATTGATAATGTATACAGTAGGAATATCAAACTGTTAAACCATTCTATCAAAAGAGTCTCAGTGCGATGGGCCTAAACCTACAAATGGACTCTATTGTCCGAGCTTACCAAGGCCAGGGTTCCTGCAGATCTCACAGGAGGAAATGTGATATGACATATGATTGTGCTTGGTTAATCTCTTTACCTGGTAGATCACACTTTGACTGCATACCATCAATAATGAAATACAGTACACCAGCCTCACCAATGCAACACTTGCTTAGTGCTTAGTCTTCTACACATTGCAATAGTTTGAACAGTTCAGCTTTAAACCAATTTCACACCAAGGATGGATTTTCATCTGAAAAATTAGCACGGAAATTTATAAAAATTGATTTTCTGGGTTCTTATGAATGCTTGCCTGCGGAACATTCTTGCAGGGGAAAAAATATCTGGACTGACCTCGATTTCAGCAGATTTTGGCATGTGGAAATTTATGTTTGAACAATAAAATCCTTTATTCCAAACAATCGCTGTCATTCTGCTTATTAATTAGCCACGTTCTTCTCTTTGTTGCATGGAGTGTCTTTTTGGAACAATGGGTGTTTGTTTTTGGGTTAATGTACTGTCAGACAAATGGGGTTTATTTGGTCCAATGGGACCTTTTTCGGAATAACAATGGGCCACCTCCTTCTCAACACCCAATAATGTACAACAAACACAACTACCTCAACAACCAAATAAAGGACGATACAAGGCTTCAGATCGCCAGCAGCTGGGATACAATGAAGACGGTAATGTAGCTGATGCACTTGCTAACATTATATGTTGGTCACAAAACAAGGCTAGCCACAACAGCTGATGTTAGCATTAACATCACATTTGGGGCCCGGTTAGTTTATGCATTATGTCGCTAACATCAGCCCTTCAGTTATTCTCTGTCTGTGATTTTGTTGTGTGGAGTGGACACAAGTGCTATTTAGGAGGAAACTCATTTGGCCACATTGACAAAAATGGAACACAGCAAAGTGGATAATTCACACCAGAACGAGTGGGCATATTTGGCAATGTGGAATACAGAAAACCTGCATGCAAATTTTCCATATTGCCGCACTACATTTTCGCATCTCACTGGCGAAAAACTACTTTTAAGTTACAGAATATTGTTTATGTTTATATCATTCAGAATTTGCTACAGACCAACTGGTTGCTGGAGAGGTGCCAGTTTACCTCTTGGGCACTGCCGAGGTGCCCCTGAGCAAGGCACCGAACCCCCAACTGCTCTGGGCGCTTGCATGCTTGGAGGAGCAGCCCCCTCACTCTGACATCTCTCCATTGACATGTATATGTACTGTGTGAACAACAGAGTGTAAAACTGAATTTCCCCACTGTGGGACTAATAAAGGAATATCTTCTTTGGATGGACTTTTCCTACATCTAAAGACGATGTAGTTTAGTTATATATTAATAAATTATGTAATGTATGTTAATGTTCTCATACTTATGTGTCAGTGCACGTGTTGCCAGAACTGCACAGCATCTTACCTCGAACTCTGCATGCTTATGGATGTCTTCAGCCCTCTGCCGGCTCAAGATAAACTCCGCTTCATTAGCCACACGAACCAGATGGTCTTTCATGGTGTGACTCAGCAGCCTAAGGAGACAGGAGACAGACATCAGCTCACTGGAATACTGCAGAGTGTATTTACAATTCTTATTGAAATTTAGTTAATTAGGTATATGGATGTCAATGTTACATAGATGCTTAGCAATATGAAATCATGAGTTTCAGAGTATTTATAACATCTGTATAACACTGTAATATCTGGAAACCTAGAAAAGAAACAGCCATGTAATATCCATAAAATGCTGAAAAAGAGGCGTGCAAAACAGGCAGAAAATCTAATTTGGAAACAAAAACCAAACCAGATAGATCTTTTAACTGGGGTGCAGGTGCTAATTGATTTGTTAATGATATGCATCTGACAAGAGGGAGGATCTCTGCCCATGTTGCTACATATGTAGTCTACCTCCCTCTTCTTATCTTTGTTGATGAAACATGCATGCTGTGTTTGTGTGTGTGTGTGCAGGTCGAAGAAACCTCTCTACAGCCCTAAAGGTCAGGACTGTGCAAAGTGGAACAATAACAGAGCAGGGGCCAGAGAGGAGGGATGGGGAGGTGGGAGAGGGGGGCTGACTGTGGGGATGGGATTTAGGGGCCAGGGGATGACTGTAACCTAAGCCTGCTGTTTCAGCACAGGGCAGCAGGGGAGCGGAGGTGCTGGGGCCTCTGCAGCCTCTATGGCCCTGTCGAGGCCCTGCTATCAATAACCGAGCCACTGCCCTTCTTTATGGTGCTCTGAGCTGAAGACTGTACATATGGACAAAACAGGCATCTCTTCAGACATTATGGAAATAGAAATATTTATTAATAAGTTTTATAGAGCTACAGCAAGGTTCACCGTGTTAAATTCAATACTTTAAAAGACCCTTTTACTACCACATAAACTCAGGAAAAAAAGTTTGGAAATTTGTGTTTGGTGGATTATTTCTCTGTTGTTACAATGCTAATTGACACTGTATTTTACATTGCTGGAAAGTCTGTTTATTTACCTTCACAATGATATTCAACTTGTAAGGATCATGTATTTGTGGGATCAGGTGGAGCTCAAAACAAGAGTCATTACCAACATGATCAGCTGTGCTGCTCATCCCACAAATGCATGATCCTTACATGTTGGACATCATTGTGAAGGTAAATAAACAGGCTTTCCAACGATGTAAAAATATAATGCCAATTAGCAGTATAACAGAGAAATAATAAACCAATCACAAATTTCCCTACTTTTTTCCCCAAGTGTAGAATACCATTTAACAGTCATACCAGCCAAAGTATGAAGAAAAACCAGTAAGGACAAAAATGGCCTAGAATTTTTTATTATCATATCAATTTTTATTCAGTACTTCCCATAGACTGTATATAAGAAGTGGACATAGTCACCATGACATCACCCACTGATTTGTGGATTGCTGTTTTGAAGCCTTGAGTTTACCAATTTTGGCCATCGCCATGTTGTTTTTTTGCAACCAGAAGTGGCCTGAGAGGGTGGAGCTAAGTACAACCAAATACTGAATAAGATGTTTTTAAGCAACCAAAAATGTGACATTAACTTTCATGAACTGAAATCACTGTGAAAGGGTTCAAGTTTTATGATGAAAATATGGACAACTCCCAGACTGGACAACGCCATGGTAGTGAGCTGTGAATCACGAGGTAGTCCCGCCCTAAAGCATCCCCTGCTTTATGGTCTATTTGACTCTAAATGGGACCATAATTTACTAAATGAACATCAGGCTGTACTGAAGAAGACTTGAAAACAGTGATTGAGACCATAAACTCATGCTTACAATGTTTACTGAGGTAATAAATCAAGTGAGAAGTAGGGTAATTTTCTCAGAGATTTCTATACAATTTGAGAAATTTTTGCAACCAGAGGAGTCGCCTCCTGCTGGATATAAGAGAGAATAAAAGTTTATGGTAGTTTAGCATTGCTTCACTTTTCAGACTCAGATGTTGCCACCTGGTACTTCCCTAATGATATATAATTAATTAAACTAATTAAAAATTAATGTGACCTGGATCCAGATAAGCAGAAATAAAATAAGTTTATTTCACTTGCCCATATGAAACCATGAGCTTACTGTAGCTATAGCAGTAGCTACAGACCTAAAGTAGCTTACTTTAGGTCTGATGGTGCAGAAACTGAAACTCTAAAACAATTTGAACGTCCTCCTGCACACAAAATCCCCTGTTGAACCACTTGTGATTTATGTGTTTTAATGTCTCCCAACAGGCCACAAGCATGTAGAGAAACATTTTAGAAGTAGCGTTGCTGCCTATGGCAAGAAAAATATTAAGAAGAAATGCTAATGAAATTCAAGACTTTTTAATACCTTCTAAGGAGGAAAAAGTATTGCTTGTTTTTTAAGACCTTTCACGACCTGCAGATACCCTGTTGTATCAAGCTGATTCTGGGAGGACCTTTCCACTGAGTGACAGACTTGCGTTACACAAAACCTAATTAGGGTGGACTAATTGTGTATTGCATAAAATCTGGATTTAATCAAATAAATAAAATGATGACCTGTTGGATTGGTGAATAATTTGATGTTCATCTAATCATGTTTAAATGATTGTTTCCCATAAAGAGCCACACCAGACACACATTTACATCCTTTCACTAGCAACCCTGGCTTTAGTTATGGTTGTGTAAGAACTCATAGGACTACTGTACATTGTTAGTCTCACTAGCATTACCGTGGATTAGCCTCTGCCGATTCTAAAAGCCGAGGATCAATAATGGAAAGTGTGGCTCTCTATATCTGAAATTGATGAGTTCTAAGACCAAGAGGAGAGGAGTCTTATTAGGAAGAGATGGGGAGGCTCAAATGTTGGGATAATTGAAAAAAATAGACAAAAAGCAAAAGACAGCGGCAGACAGATGAGATGATTACAGGCAGATAAAAGCTAAACCAGAGAGGCCTAAGCTGACAGAGGGACAGCAGGAAATCAGGAGCTATTTCCCAAGTGTCACAGAGGAACCAGCGATCAGAGCCCTTGTCACCTTTTACCTAACCTCTCTCCTTTTCCCAAATCCCTCTGGGATGAGCAATATTGAATGGAGCCTTGAACTCAAGGATCTTCCATCCTCACTCTCCCAAGCTCCTCCAACACCCCCCCGATCAATGATTGTTGTCCAGAATCTTGAATAGCCACCCCATCACGAGGGCCTTGGGGATCTTAGGGGGGCCTGAGGGGCTGTGATGTGATCCAGGAATGGTGAAATTGGAAAGTGGCTGATGGGTAGAGGTTGGAAAGATAATGAAGAAGAGAGGACAACACTTAGCATTTCAGAGTTACCTACCTGCCCTCGTTGACCAGCTCGATAAAGGCGAGCCCTGCGTTCTTCTGGATGGAGTTCTGCCATTCCTGCAAGCCAACAAACAACGTCAATGACAGCACTGAATTAACTTTACCAAGTAATAGGAAGTATATTTTAGTCACAGTCCAGTTGGTAAATAAATCTGCCATATTTGGATGCAGATGATTAAAGTAGTGCTAACAGAGTGCTGCAGCACTGAGTCCTAAAACCTGTAAATGAGTTAGCACTTTAGCACTTCAGGTTCCCTCGTCTTGGAAGTCAATGTTTTTTTTTTTTGAAGTGGGTTTTTAGCTAGATGTCTGAAATAAGGTCTGTGGTTAACACAAGCTGCAGAGATTTTAATGTTTTGTTCTACGATATAAAATACGTCAGTAAATATCCCACTTATGTATTTTGAAGCTTTAAGAGCAGTTGCTAACAAGTGGCTAAATGAAACCACTAAACATCATCACGGGGAACACTAGTCCACCTTTACAGCCTCGTTGTGTATACTCGCGTTCATGTGACTGTGGTGTAATTCGTTTAGAGCCTAACATTAGTTTTTTACTTCTGACGATTGTAATCACGCTTCAAAGATCATAAAAGTGGTGTTCATTTGTGGAGGTTATCTTACGGAGCAAAATGTCTAAGTATCATGCAGTTTCTTTCCCACAGAGCTTATTTTGTGCAATAATTCAAAATCCAATGAAAAATCCCATTGGCTGTTTGTTGAAGGAACAGGGCGATGCCAACTTCCAAGTTGGCCTACGAAAATATCTCCTCCTCGTAGCACTCTATACATTCCTCACCAGTTTAAAGGTAAATATCTTCAGAAAACAACTGAAATGTGATGGCAACCTAGTCTAAAAGCTGCTAAAACAGAGTCCAATCATTGTCCCAGAGTTTGTCACATAAGATTAATTTAATATCAATTAATATCAATTACTCTGTCAATTATTTATTCAAATATTCAATTAATCATTTGGTCTACAAACTGTTAGAAAAACATGAAAAACACCTATCACAATTTCGTAAAACCCAAGGTGGCATCTTCAAATTGTTTTATCCGACCAACGGTCCAAAACCCAAAGCAATTCAGTTAGGGATAAACCAATACTGATACCGGATTGGAAATCGGGATGATACTGGATCAGCTATCGGCAACAATAGGGCCGATCTATTAAATCACCTTTATGTTTATATACTACAATATAGACTGGAATTTGAATTAATTTGTTTGGATTAATTTGTTGCTGCATTAAAAAATGTTTACACTTGAACTGTAAATCCTGTAAATTTTGAAGATTGTTTTTACCAAGCTGCTGATGTACGATTTATTATTTTAAGAATAAATAACAATTCAGTAAAGGTATATCTGTGTATTTATTTGTTATATTTTTGTTAACAAAGTTAAGAAAGCAATATTTAAGTCAAGCCTGATGTTTCCTGACACGTAAAAGAATGATCCCAGTCACTTCTACACAGTGAGGCATACAAATTATTAATTAAAACTGCTATCGGATCAGTACTCGGTATCGAATGGTACCCAAAACCCTCTTATCACTGTCGGTATCAGCACTGGAAAAGTCAGATTGGTGCATCCCTATTTACAATGATATAAAACAAAGAAAAGCAGGAAATTGAGAGCTGGTGCAAAAAGATTTTTTTCTTGAATAATTACTTGAAAGACTGAACGATCGATTTTTGAAATAGTTGCAGACCACTTACAGTTGATCAACTAATCAATTAATCAACTAATTCTTTCAGCTCCAACAAAACCCTTTTAAAATTGAAACTATTCATAAATGTAAAATGTAGAAAAGTATTCACGGGAACATCCTGGTAATGTCAAACCAGTGATTTCTATACTCAGCAAGGCTACTGATCATCTGGCAAACTAGTGGAAAAGAGTGAAAGAGCAGAGTTGAGAGTGCATTTATCACAAGTAAATACACAAATTTCCTCCTCTTTGACTCACGTTATGGTTCAAGGTGTCAGTCTAAACAATCCAACCACAGCCGCGTGCGACTTTAAATCCTCAATTTCGAAGGGACAACGAGAGAAGGCAAACTCAGCGGTCATCGTCTCTCATGTTCTGTTCAATATTTCAACACCTTCAACACAACCGTCAAAAGAATAATAAAGCAACAAGGTCATGGGGCCTGTCTGAACCTCACAGCGCCTTCCCCCCATTCTTCCTCTCTGGGGACACAGAGAAATATGCACGAAAAACCTCAGGGTAGAGACTTAAACTACCAAACTACTCTTTATAAAAATCATTAATCACCGCTTGAAGTCACCATATTTCCACACATTACTCAGCTTTTATGGCAATGTGTCATCTGTTGATAAATGTGGAATAGTAATTTCTACAGTGGTGAAAATAACCACGATCCTTTTAGAAATTCTCACTTCAAAAAAAGTCCCCAAAACAGATTTTAATTGTGAAACAAGTGAATTGAAAGCCACGCAACGTGTATGTGTATCTAAGCATGAACTTTGTTAAACTCTGCTGTCATCTCTTGAGCTGATAGAGGAAACTGTGTGTTTATGTAACAACCAGCCTTTCAGTAAACCTAGAGAGCCCACAGGGACGAGGATATCAGCGCCACAAAGAGGAAGGAAAGATCAATTTACAAGAATTTCTAAAACACATCCAAACATCTTTGTACGTATGTGATGATTTTCAAAACCATACAGTTGTTTCCCTTCAGCACAACAAATGTAAAACCATCAGAAACAATCATGCACTGAGCAAAGAGAAACCATTCTTCTGTAATGCCTGCGCACCATCACTGTGTAACCACGTCATACAGACAACAAGCTAACACTTAACCTCGATTCAAAACTGCTTTTTGTCCTGGAGGACCAGATTGGCATTGACCGTGTTTACAATACATTCCAAATAAAGAGGGCACATAGGGAATAAAGGTCTGGGCTCGGGAGTGGAAACAGGGTTTTGGAGTTGAGTACTGGCAGAGGGTTTTGCGGCAGAGGAAGTGTGTGAGAGCAGCCTTGGGGCCTTCTAGTTGAAGCATGGACTGTAGTTGAAGGACATTAACCATGAGTGTTAGCCTGTGGCTGTGGGGATATCCCACACTGGGCCAGACTGGGCTTTCTAGATTTCAAATAAACACTACAGGAAGTGAGGCCGTAAATAGAGTCCTCGTCCTCTCCGGAGAACCATAAAACCAGTGACATTAAATTCCCTTTATGTGATTTCTTTAAAACACTTTGAATTTGATGCAGGACTCTGGGTGAAGTAAGTAAAGGCGGGTTCATTATTTTGTAGTTTTTGAGGTTTGTGAATCATTCTTTAGCCTCACAGTGATGTTCCTTATGTCTTCAAATCCAAACATAAAAATTTGGGTCAAAGTGTGTTTTAGCGTCAAAATGCTATTTTCCGAAGCACTTCTAAAAGCCTTTCCCCACGTGACCTGATGTAGGTTGTTGTCTCTATACTGTACATCCTTACAGTTGGTAACTTAAATGGTGGTCAGCATGCTCTTAGTTTGGAGAAGCAGACAGGAGTACCAGCACGAAGCCATGCAGTATACTGCTGGGTGAACGCCACGTTAGTTCAGATCAGAAAGTCACACAATAACACTGACTAACTAACTGATTGATAAGGAGGTAGACCAGCAGCTCCTCTGTCCCCTGAGGTTAAATGATGATGATGATGTGAAAGGAGTCTGGTCTGGAAGACCACGATATAACAGCTTCAGTCCCCCGTCAGAAAGGGCTGTCTGGTGGCGAGGTAAAGTGGTTAAAATATTCTACATATAGCATGGAATTAAACTGACATTGATTTTTTATGTTGCTAGAATAGGTCTTTCTGTGTCTCCTGTCCACAGCTGCTTTACCGCGCCGTCAGGCAGCCTGTTCAGACAGTAAATGAAGCTGTTATATCGCCCTCAAGAGCAGTCCAGACTCAATTCACAAAACCTCTAAGAACCTGGGAGTATACTACACTAAACTAAACTAAATCTACTTTTTGCAACTGCTGAGTGGGCCTTTCCATTGGAAAAAAAAAAAACAAAACGAAACAGAATACAGACGGACCCGCCCTTTAAAACAAAAGCTTCTTCAGCAGAAATAAAAAGATTATCACCAAACTGCAGCTCAGAGAGGCTTCGGTTCTAAATTAGGTTTGACGAACGGCGTGGAGGCCATTGGCATTTCGTGGACACAGACAAAAGGTGATAGCAAGACTAATGGTGTCATTATGGGCTAAGAAATGGCTCCTCTAGTTGAATTAAAAAAGCAATGACCCTGATCTGAGGGACATCTCCCGGTGACAAAAAGGAAACAGAGACAGGGCAGTGATAGAATATTGGATTTTGGCCGCCCTGGTCAGCGGTGTCACGGCTTTTATGGCCGCAATAGGGGCCACAGCCACGGCGCTCCTGATGAGAGGATACAAGCAGCCATTTGTGACCTCTCACCTTTAACCTGACCTCCAAACAGATGATAGGACAGAGAGAGAGGGCTGTCTCTTGATCATGGTCGAACATTTTACCAATGTTTAACACAGCTAGAAGGGTTTTGTTACCTTTTTCTTGTTCACGTGAGAATGAAACTTTTAATCTATTCAAGGAAATGCCCGTCTTAATGTGAAGTCAATAAGACGGCTCTGTTTGGTCTGTGTTCCACGGCGATGGCATTGAGTCTAAACACACACGCCATGCACTTCCGTCATTACAGCTGATTATCCATAATCAACATCTAAATATACCACTACCGCTAGTGAGAAAACACAGACCTCCTCAGCAAAATCGCCTTTCAAACATCAAGCTTGCCACAACACAAGGAAAACATTTTCCAACGCTGAAGAAAGAAACGACTCGGCTCTCCCGAAATAATAAATAAGTCGGTTGTGCTTTTCGGTGGCATCACTCATAATCACAAGTATTTGTTGATTTGAACGGCTATGGGAATACAACTTTAGATGGGACGACAAAAGCATAAATCCTCATGTCAAACGTGGCAGTGCAGGGAAAATAAAGAGGCTGAGAGCTACCGATTTTCTTCTTTTGAAATCCAACAAAAGCTTAACAGTTAAATGTTTGAGGGTTTGAAAATGCACATTTCAAGCATCACAAATGAATTCATATAATTCTGTCATTAACAGCTATAAAGTAAAAAGTTCAGATGATCGCTGATATCAATAACAGGTGGTGGCAAATCTTGACATTTTTAATCAAACATGACCACAAAAAAAACAGATGAGGAAACAGTTTTTTGAAGCCGTGTGACTGAAAGGTTTCTGAGCAGCAACCTCATACCAGTAATGACCAAAAAACAGCCCATGAGTGTGGATGTGGAATACACAGACAAAATAAAAAATAACTTTCACCATAAACTATCAAATATGTTATTCATCACTGTTGTTGTGACTGATTAGAGCATAAGTTGAGTAGTTTGTTGTATATTCATGTTACTGTGTCTGAAAAATGTGTGTATATGTGAATAACTATAACTAATAACACCGGTGTGTCTACTCCAGCTCTCAACAGTCCACATGTGCGTGTTCACATGGTATCTGCTTAAAGAAAAACAGACACTCGTATTGGTGTTTGCGTGATCAGATTCACAACTGAGGGAATATTTACTGATGTCCAAATATTTATACTGCTGGGTCCCTAAGAGCTTCATGGACTCACACTTTAACAGTAACACAAAGTCCCGCCACACACCAAACACACAAACTAAAAAGATGTTATAACACTTGAGCCGTGCATAAAGTATGTCAAAGTGGAATACATACAGTAAATGTATACATTATATTTCATAAGCCAGCAGCATATCATAAAAACTGACTCCTTTTTAAAGAAATCATTTTTCAGTCTTATCTTGAAACAAATCTGGTGTTTTGTTCCTTCAGTTTAATGTCAGTGGGTTTTAATGATGTAGCAGAACAAGAATACTTAAACACTGTCCAGCTGTTTCACTTCCATGTGGAACAGATGTTGTAATCAGTACCTCATTTTCATAACTGTTTTTTTTTTTCTTTACAAGAGCTGTAGGTCTCGACTTTTAAGTACACAAGAGAGTATTTTGCATGACTTTGCAGCACAACTAAACACAGCAAATGTTAAGACGCTAACACTGAGGCGTTAAATCTCAGCGTGCAGGATTTGGCGGCATCTAGCGGAGTATCCCTCTACTCACTCCTTTCCAAGACTACAGCAACATGAGTCGCTGAGAGCAAAACCGTGGTAACGCCGTTCACCTCTCTCAGAGGCCATCCTTACCATAATAACACTACTTTAGGAGCAACAGAAGTCAGACGGCGGCTGGCGGTACCACGGTTTCACAAGTGTGTTGCAGAACTATGGTGGCCTTTAGGTAACGCAAAATCGTGAAAGGCTCCTTCTAAAGCCAATGTTTGGTTTGTCCGTTCCAGGCTACGGTAGAAACATGGTGGAGCAACATGGCGGACTCCGTGAAGAGGACATGCTTATTTTATGCTAACGAAAACACAACGATTCTTAGTTTCAGGTGATTATGAACTAATGAAAACATAGTTATGAATATTATATTCCATTTCTACCAAAAGATCCCCAAAATGTTACACACTGTTCCTTTATTACTTTTCTAACTCCAGAAAAATGCTCTATTGGTGAGAGTAGGATCAATCTTTTCTTCTGTGTTACAAACATTAATATAAATTTTCAGACATCTCATTTGGAAACACATAATATGTAGTAATTTGAACTTGATAAATGAATGACTTAAATGTGTAATGATTATAACATATTAAACGTTTAAGTAGGCAGTCAGTGGCATTTAGTGGTTAAATGTTTGGGTATAATAGCATGTGTTTGGCTTTTTAACCAATTTCTTTCTTGAGCTGCAGTACATTAGTTTGTCGCTCATGTTAGTTTGCTTGTTGCATTGGAAATAGGTACGCACAGTGTGCTGATCAAGAAGCCAAGTGGATGATCGAAAATTGTTTCAAAATCTATATCCTGTTTGCAGGTGTGTCATGCAACATTTTTGCTGAATCATATTGTTTCTATGCAGCCAAATACTCAGTCAGCCTGTAGCAATCCATTGCTGCTGGGGATCTTGACTACTGTTAAGTCTATTACTACAACCAAAGAGGAAAATCTTAACGTAGCAGATATTTGAATAATGGTATGAATCCAAAACCATCTTGCTTGTATCTGAAATGATTTGGAGATGGAGGTGGAACCACAACTCAGCTAACTGAATGTAACCCCAAAGGATCATAAAAATAGCATGTAAAATATGCCCCTTCAATACCACAAATCTCTACAGGACCAAACTTAATGACTCATCTCACAATACCAACTGATTGCCATCAAAATACCCAAAGATACTGAATATAATGGTTGTTAAAGTATGACTGAATTATGCATAGGGCCCCTGAAGTATGAGCAGGAAGGACAGTAAATCATGTCCAAGTTTTGAACTTTGCTTTTACCAGATCAAAAAATGCAGAGAAGTGAATTTCCACTGCAGATCAGAGCGAAGAAGCCGGAACACGATATTATCAGTGGGATGGCTGAGCGAGGATAGCAGGGGGAGAAACATAAGAATACATTCCAAGGTCTTATAACTTGGGACCTGTCAGGTAAGAAAACATTACATTAACAGTGCCTGACAGATGGAGAGGGCTCTGTCAGGGAAATTCATTTATTTGAAACACGATTATACGCTGGGTATAAATAACCAACCATTCATGCCACTTGAGGCCCTCCAGTCCCAAGCCACTTGAAGCCAGCTCACAGTAAAACCGGCTGGGAGCCAAATTAAAAGCCACTCAATTTTTTAAGGAGTCTCCCGTCTGATTCTCCCCTCTCAGCTAGACTCCACTTCCTGTGAGGAAGTCCCCATTGACCCCCACCTCCTCTAACACAACACGCCCCGCCGCCTCCTCTCTGGCTGCATAGCTGGCAACGATAGGGAGCCTGCAGAATTAAGTGCCAGTTGGTGTTACTGTGTTTTCTCTACGTCTCACAGGATAGTACCTTCTCAAAAAATATCCAGCATGATCCTCTGAAGTACACAGGGATGGCGGGGACGCAGAGCCGCGTGGCGTGGCTGTAAAGGGGCACTGGAGCAGAGCGTGAGGCGAGGGCGAGCAGGGAGGGAGGGAAAAATAACACTTTGATTTGCACTGATCTTGAACCTTGTGTGCCTGTTTAACTGCACAGTGGGGTGTGGGTCTGACTGTGAGGAAAATGATGGGGAAAGTATTTTTGTCCCCCTGTTTCATCACATTCCTCGCCAGTTCTCTCACCTCTCTCCACTCCCCAAGTGGTTCATACAACACGGCCTGCTCTTGATCCATCAAAGCCTCACTTACAGGGGAGAAGAAGAAATGTGTCCACTGACAGATATAAACGACTAGTTAGACTTCACTGTCACCAACTTTTAAAAAAAGCAACTAAAAGAGCAACAAAAAATTAAAAAAGCAACCATGCCTACGCTTTCAGGGCCACTAAGCTTCCAACTTGGTTCCCTTGTTTCTCAGATTATGTTATCGATCGGGCAGAGCATGATGCCTGTGCACTCCCGACCTGCTCCCTGACTGCAGGGGTCTAGACTTCTATGGCTCGGCCACTCTTCCTTCTAACCTGGAGGTCAGAGGGTCAAAGGTCAGGAGGAACCAAGTGTTTGGGGAAGTCAATGTCCTTCTCCCCGCTGACTGGGAGAGAGAGGTGCCCATCTGTTAAACAGGTTAACTTTGGTAAGGCCGAGGCTGGGAACATATGATAATGTGTGGTTATTGGATTAGCGGGTAAGCATTGATGTTACTGAATTACCATTAAAGGATTATCCGCATCAGTGGACCCAACAAAATGCTGTTTGCTTGATCAAAGCTCTAACAAGTTCACTAAACAACTTAATCAAAAATAATAACTTTTAACACATAAACATTTAACAGTGTAATTCATGACAACAGTAAATTCAAGGGTCAATTCATCTAAACAAGAAAACAAAATCTCACTTACCCCTATAATGCAGCTAGTTTTAAGATATCAAACGCTGATTTTCCTGCTGCCCCCTCAATTCAATTTGGGGCATATAACGTTAAATCAATGCTAATGCTGCGTTCACATGAAATCAGACAGACCATATACAGACAACACCTTCTGGATGACATAAAATGGCAAAACCAAACACGCATGATGATAAGTTGCTATAGTAACGAAATAAAATATATGAAATAAAATGACTTTGTGTCTCCTGTTTTATGCAATTATTCTATTAATGCATGTAGCTATAAAATGCAGCTTTCTCTTCATATTCTATTGCAAACTTAACTTTCTTAGTGAGCTACATAATATCCAGATGTAAATTCCATCGCAGAGGACAGAAAAAAGCTAAAATATTTGAACTCTGAATGATAATGCCATCTACCGTTACTGGCACTCTCTGCCCACCTCACCTAATTTTACCGCCCTGCTCATCTACTGTTGGCCTGTTTCCATGTGAATGCAGCATAAGACGCTATAGCCATGCTAGTGGCTCAGTGAGGCTGCAATGCAGTGCTAAAATGCTGATGTTTAGCACGTAATGTTTACCATGTTCGCTATCTTAGCTTAAAATGTTAGCATGCTAACATTTGCTTATTAGCAATAAATGCACAGTACAGATGAAGCTAATGGGAATGTGCTCACTTTTGCAGGTATTTGGTCACAAATCAGTCTTAAGAGAATTCATACTGAGGGGGACGTGAATGTTCACTTGATGCAGTAAAACTTTGCCCTGCTGGCAACACAAGGGAGATCACCAAAGTATAGCCACTTTCACACCTGTTCTGGTGGGAATGTTGGACCGTCATTCCACCTCGCTGGTCTGTATAAAAACTACAGAGACCAAGGGTCAGACAGAGATGTTCTGCCACTGAGCGGGCAGCCGAGGTGGTCATGGAGGCGAATCAACATCTGTGTAAAGAAGACAGTCGGGACAAAGGGACCACACACACAAACACTAGATGTCGACGTTGTGTTACTCGTCACCTGAAATGCTGGCATGCTATCTAAAAATCACACACCGGGGCAGGCAGCATTATGCTGCCCTTGTTTGATTCAGTCTAAAAATGCAAAGCTGGAGAAATGGCAGGTCTGCTTTATGGCTTTCGCGGGTAAAAAGAGCTTGTGATTCAGCTTCAGGGGACCATGATTGTCTGTATAAAACTGCATGACAATCCATCCAATAAGCATAATGCGTCCCTGTGACTCTGGTGGTTAATTCACAAATCTCACTTTTCATAGAAGTGTAGTTACTTTTTAAGGAGGAAGTCACCATCTGTTAATAAAAATACACAATGTCTGAGGTCTGTGAAATAGCCATTGTTTCTACTTTTTTTAAGTGATTTTTCAATGCTGTAAATAAATAAATATACATATTTATATATTATAAATAATAAAATTCCATTCATGAGCATTAGTGGAGACTGTAAGGAGACTGGAGTCTATAAAAACTAAATTATCTATATTGCTATATACCAAGTACAAAATGTTTTTGGTTTTTGTTGTATTTTGTTTAGGTGACCCGACCATTTTAAGTTAAGAATAGAAGAAATACGGAGCACTACTTTAAGTGTAATTACACTACATTGAATGTATTTGTAGATATGTGAGGAAGAGCAGTCGTTCCTATCTGGGTTTGACCACCATCATGAAACCAGAGCCCCTCCACCCCACAGCTCTCTCTCTCTCTCTCTCTCTCTCTGTCTCCCTTCCTTCCTCTCCATGTACAGGATGCATTTCTGATAAATGGCAGAACGATGGATGGGCTGACAGAGGGGCCGGACAATAATGGCTGATCTACAGGACACAAATGCAGCTACTGAGGAGATTTATGGGCCTCTGCTCATCGTACACTGTCCAGCAACCCAAGAGATGATTCCTCAAAGCTCTGGATGGACGGCAGCGAGCGCAAAGGGAGAGCTCTTTCTCTTGTCTCAGTGCATTATTTATTTATCAGATGTTTTTGGTGGAAGCCACTTCAAGAAGTGCACCCAGGAAACAACACGCTGGCCGTAAAAATGACAAAGACAGGAGAAAACAAGTGTGAAAGGGAGAGTGAAACTGTCACGGTGAATCAGGGGCATGGGGAGAGTGGTTCTTTACACGAAAGACCCACAGTGAACCACTAGAAGAAACTTAGATGATATTCATGTAATATGCAAGAGGAAGCCATCACATTCAATAACCTAGAAGGGCTATGACATCTTGATATTAACCTTACAGAAATTATTTCTCTGTTAAATTGAAATCTTCAAATAAAAACCAAAACATAGCATATTAATCTAAGCTGGTCAAAGAACAGAGAAACAGACCACTGTTCAACTTCTCACTGATAACAAGAGAAATGCCAAAACACCCCTTTGTTGTTTGTGTTTGGTGTAATTCTTGCTAATATCTA
The DNA here is from genome assembly GCA_947000775.1 of Pterois miles. NCBI lineage: Eukaryota > Metazoa > Chordata > Actinopteri > Perciformes > Scorpaenidae > Pterois > Pterois miles. The sequence goes on from CAMQGK010000231.1 coordinate 4,206,506, forward strand.
ATTAATATTGTCTAAGTATGCATTACACTCTACATTCTCAAAATGATGTTTTAAGCATTCCTGTTAGGGGTGGGTGAAAAAAAAAATCAATACAGCATAGTATTGCGATATTTTGGGTGGCAATATCGTATCAATACACAGACGTCAAGTATTCATCTTTTGTTATTTAAATTGATAAACTCATAACAATCCCGGCCGCTATTCTGTCTTTCAGATTTTGTAGCAAGCTCAGTCATACAACGAGAGAGAAGATACTGGTTTTATCTTAAACTAGAAAACCTAAGGTACCAACCATATCATGTTAGTTTATCATTATCAGTAGAGTGTTATATCATTATACAATATTATATTATTCTGTTTTTAAAAGTAACAAATACATGTAAGAACATTTTAATGTTGCAGTTCATCAATGTGCCAACTTTATATACTTTGTGCACTACTTTATAGATTAGCAGTATTGTACTGCGACATGTATGTTTTTTAACGTAAAAAGTAACTAGTAACTCTTAAGTTTCAAATAAATGTAGTGGAGTAAAATAGTACAATATTTTCCTCTGAGATGTAGTGGAGTAGAAACATAAAATAGAAAATAATGAAACAGTCATGTAAAATACAAGTACTTCAAAATTCTACTTGCAGAGCAGCGTAAATGTACTTAGTCACATTCTACCACTGTATTTTATAGACCAAAAAACTAATCTGCTGATCAACGGATAATGTCAATAATTAAAAAGCTAGTTTGAAGTGACAACAATACCAGCAGGTGTAGATACAGTAGGTGGCAGCTCTCTCTACTATTTTGCGCAGCACTCTGTTGGAGCTACAGTATTTCATCATTAATCCTCATTTTGTATATTCAGCAGTCCTCAAAGATCAATATTGCAGCACAGAACAAGGCAGCATGCCACCCCAACAGTTAATGTCTGATCAAAATGGTCCTTTAATTGGGAGCACAGTTGTAGTTGTTTAGAAATGGGGCGCTATCAAACAGCGGTTTACCATCCCCTCTTCAATGCCAAGCTGATGTGGCCGCCAATGCAACTTTCATAGGCTCCCTGATTAAAAACTGCTCTGCGGTCCCTCGCCTCCTGACCCTTCACCCCGGCTCCACTCCATCTCAGAGCTCGGGAAATTAATTAAAATTTCACAGAGATGGTATCGCATCGCATCGCAGATGAAGGTGTGGGGGTGGAGGGGAGAAAAATCAATCAAAATCATCTCCATCTACTCCCTCCCTGGTTGGCTTGAAGGCAGGAAGGAGTCACAAGATGGCCACGGAGGCACTTCCTGTGAGACGATTGAGTGCTTCCTGTGCCAGAGGGCCCAACAAACTTTGCTAAATAATGTCATCAATCATGGCACTGGCTCGCTCTCAACTGCCCCACAAGGTGGACAAACACAAATAATTATACGTAGTAATATAGCACAGAGGAAAGTCTGTCCCTGTTTTCCTCTTTTCCCCAGTGGAAAGCAGCATATCACCTCCACCTTCCTCCCCCCACTCCTTCCCCCCTTACACAACAATAAAATTACATTTGCATTAGCTGTGAGAGAATTTGGTTGGATGATTTATTGAAGCAATCAACACTACCCTGGCCAATCCCTGTTCCTCTCACACAGAGAGTGTGTGTGTTGTGGAGATTGGGTGGGGTAGCTTGGAGCTCAGAGAAAGGAAGAAATAGCTTGGGCTGGGGACCAAAGGGGGAAGTGAGGCATGTGCTGTGCAGCGGAGCAATCACCAAGATTCTGCCTTTGATTAGATTAGCATTAAACAACACCCTGACAGATATGACAAATAGGTGCATTAGAGCCCGTCATTCTTCTCTCTTTGGTTTTCTATCTAGCTTTCACTCCTGCTATTCCGTCGTCTCTGGACATTATAGGGCTCGCATTCCCCTCCATGTGTCCCGCTAGCGCAAATCTATATGCGCGGCCCCTGACATCCAAACAGATGTGTAATCTGACTGTATTACCTTTTTAGAGAAGACGCGAAGTGAATAATGGGAACCAAACAGAGTCGGGGTTAAAAGGGGGAGAAGGTGGAGGGAAGAAAGCCAGATGACAGGTGCTATTTCTTTAGAAAATAAAGCTGATAAAAAAAAAAAAGCAGAGCGCAGCAGTGAGAAAGGGGACATTAATCAGGTGTGTTTTTGTATTATTGGATATCTTTGTTTTTCATGAGGTGCTTTAAATGGTAAAGATGCAAACAAAAGGGGCCAGAGGGGAGTTATTATCTGTTGTCCTTGTCACTGGATGTGTGTATATGAGGGTTTGTGTGTGTTACGCTACCAAAATAAATAAATACACTGTTTTATGAGATGCATTTGTGTACTGTGTTTTGGTCGACACCTGGAAACTTAATAGCCTTCAGTAGCTTTGTGCGTCTTAATGCTAATCAGCCATCCCGGAGTGATCTATTGACACACCCGATCATTGATCTGCCCACGCCTGCTTATGATCCCCGAATTAGTATTCATGAATCTGGCAGCAGCTAAATAAACTTGGCAACAAAACACCCACAAGACAACAGAGAAGAGAGGGATAATCAATGCAAAGCACCATCAAATCTACATTATCCCTCCTCATCAGTTTGGCCAGGCCACAAGGGCCGGCCGCTCGGGTCAGAGGTGACGCGGACAGGTCGGCCACCCTTGACCCTCAAACCAATATTTGCGGCCAGAGATGCCTTTTCTCCGGTTTCTCTGCCTGCACTCGGGACGGGGTGAATGTGGGGAAGGTGGACGAGGTAGTGTGGAGGGGAAGATAAGGCGTTGGATGGCTCACTGTCTGTGCTGTGGATTTACTACATTCAAGGTGAGCCTGATAAATCACATCGGAGAGAAAAGATATAGATGCCAGACTTGCCTGTGAACACAGAAGCATGACGAGCTCCACCACTGAGCTGCTGGACTTTATACACACCAGGCCTGGAGAAATATGAAAGAAAGGGAGTCAGAAAGATGCACATTTGACAATATATATATTTTTTTATTTCCAAAACCTCTCTCAGTACTTGTGGAAACACATTCATGCACTACACAGATACACACAGATTACCTAACCTTGTCCCATCTGCAAGTGAGCAGATAGTATTGATGGGCCTAATGAGCCGACATGATGTTACTGTAAACTAATACATATTTGGGCCTTGTATTACAAGCCCGACTTGGCCAGCATATGTCCCATTGATCCCTAATGGCGAGACCCCGGGCTTTTAGAGGGCAGGGGGCCACTGGAGTGTCCAGAGGCTGCTGCACATGCACAGACGGGGAGAGGGCAGAGTAGCCTTTGGTTTTTCAGTTGCTCTTCATATGACACACACATGCACACACACACACACACACACACACACACACACACACACACACATGCACACACACATACACACACCTCCCCCTGCCTTCCCTTCAGGCCCCCCTGCAGCTATCAATCAACTTTCCATTTTGTTTGGTGGCAGCAGACATCCCAAACACTGCTATTAGTGGCCTGGCCTATGACCTGGCCCCCTAGAAACCTTCAGCACAGCTAGCAGCCCTTGGCTCAATGCACACTCATCACACTATTAGATTAACAACAGCCTGGATATGTTATTGCATTTAATTGAGGACAACATTTAAAAGATGTGCCATAATTGAGGTAAAAGTGAAAAAATGTATTGTGTTTTGTATCCATAACATGTCTCTGTGATGTTGGCCTTACTCGTGCCCTCAATAAGGAGCTCTTGTCCGTGGCTGCCCAGCAGGGTCCGAGAGAGGAAGGGGGCAAAGTCCACAAAGATCTCCCTCAGCAGAGGGGCGGCCTTCTCCAGAGCATGCTCCAGACGCTCTGAGATACTGGAGATGCAATCCAAACAACACACAAAGAGTACACCCTGAGTAAAATGAAAATGGCACGCAACTCTAAAAATATATCTAAGAGTTTTTAAAACACAACATCAGTAAAACACAAATTTTTTAACATGGAAAAAAAAAAAACAAATTAGGACGAATCAACAATCAGCAGATTAATAACTGATGCTTATGTGTGCATAAAAAGCTGATAGTGTGTGTGTGTGTGTGTGTGTGTGTGTGTGTGTGTGTGTGTGTGTGTGTGTGTGTGTGTGTGTGTGTGTGTGTGTGTGTGTGTGAGAGAGAGAGAGAGAGTGAGTGAGAGAGAAAAGAAGATGAATCACCTCATATTGGGGGCTGTGTTCTGGGTCACAGGGGAGAGTGGGGGGACAGATGGCAGGCTAGCGCTGGCTGGAACCTGGCCGCCTGCTGCAGGGAGAAACCAAAGAACTCTGTTATTAGTCTGGATGTTGGACAAGAATACGATGCTACACACACAGCAATACATTATACGACCAGGGCAGCACCATAAACCTGTGCGGAAACATGCATGATACAGAATAATGCAATAGCCTCCATTCAAATGTATGGAAGACGGGGATTTATGGTCAAATAGGGCAAGTGGGGTACATGGTTAGATAGTGGCTGATGTACTCTAAGCACAATATGTCTTCCTTATCAATTTACAATTCAGAGGTTTTCATGATGGAAGCCTCTAAATCGTGCACTGAAAGGCGGGAAATGTTTCACTGTCAGCTGCAGGCAAATTTAAACACAGTGATCATTTTTGGATGTTTTTTTTTTTTTTTCAAAATACGTCAGCCATATATCAAACACATTCACATATTAAAAGGTGCTATTGATAACATTCAGCCACTAGATGTTGTATTTTCCCTCCCACGTTCAATTGCATGTTCGCCACAACAAGTCGTTGGCAGCCACTTACTGTCAATCTCAACTGACTGTTTTTTCCGAACTGACAACCCAAAGATACCAGGTGATACCAATGCTGTTTTACTATTGGCTCACAAGCCTTCTAACAAGTGTACTTTATTTATTATTATTCATCTTCTTTTTTTTTTTCTTTTTTAAATGTAACTTAGTTTTTGTTCTTTAGCCTTTATGCATCAGCGGTGGGTGATGGTTGGGTGGGAGGGGGCTTCGAGGGGGAAAATACCAAAATATGGAGATACAGTTATTTACATTTGTGCTTAATTTGTGTGTTTCTGTACACCTGATCTTACTTCCAATAAATTGTTACAGAAAAAAAGTGGGAACAAATGATATCTTCCACAGAGATAAACAAAAGATTTTTAAAATGATTAATTTACAGTCATTTTTTTTTTTTCAGGAAAAGCCATACTTCTATTTGGCACCTTCCTACAGGCTCTGTAGATGTTATCAATGAGACCTTTGAGAATTTGTTATAAATGAGTAATATTTTCAGTGTTACACCTGTGTTGGTATGTGAGATATTAAAAAACCGGCTACTATTTTTTCAAATTGTTTTTCCTCATTAAGTCATTACATACCAATTTACCCCTCTGGCCTGTTTTTGTGACTGTTTCATTACACAACTAAAAGGTGCTTTACGACTCCATTCTGGAGACAGAGGCACACAAGGTACAAAGTCCGTGTTTGATTGATCTGGCAGTAAATTCACTTCCCTGTGGCTCATAAATAAGCTAATGCCCAGCTGAATATGGAGGAGGGGGATTCCTCTGGTGTTTCAGCGAGCTTGTTTTTCCAGCCAGGACAGTCTCCAAGCAGGGATAACTCTTAAGGAATGACAGACAGTGTAATGTGGAATTGTGTGTGTGTGTGTGTGTGTGTGTGTGTGTGTGTGTGTGTGTGTAAGGTGTTAAGCAGCGCCATGTGGGCCTGGTGAGAGTATCCCTCTCGAGCTGAAGTAGCTCCTTCAAACAAAGAGGAGTAAATGAACGTCTCCATTAGTCCTCCCACTGCCCCACTAAAACACACTCACAAAACGTATTTACTCCACACTGCTCGCTGACACAAAGCACCCTGAGCATACAGCTTTAACAATTATCATTATTCACATGCACGCACACACACACACACAAGCCTGATTTTACAGTGAATCTCCTAAAACACACAAACCCCATCCTCATGTCGCTCCCTCCTCTCTTAAACACACACAGACTGCTCAGTGAAAAAACATTTCACTTTTCTACACTCACACATGCAGAAAGGTGATGAAAAAACAGCCGGCCGGCCGATCATTATTTACTGTCACTGCTCAACAGTGGCGGCTGGTGACTCAAAAAATTGGGGAGGAGAGGAGGAAAACCAATCCACTAACCCCTCTTCTCGTATTTTGGGCTCAGCGCTGCTTGATATACAGTATGTGCTCTCATCTTCCTAATTTTATCATATGGAGATGGGGGTGTGTGTGACAAGTGTAGTATAAAGTATTATTAATGTTACTATACTAGTTGCCTAGGTTACTTATCTCTACTTCCTACATAAAATTAAAACTAAGCAGTAAAACAATGGCTTAGAAGATTTCTGAAGGTGGGAATACACCTTGTGTGTGTAATGTGTCACTAGAAGCCTGTCTGTAAAGTGCACAGCAGTCCGTCACCAACGCCGGGGTCCAGAGCGGCATGCCAGGCCGCCGCACATCTCCATAGCTCCACTGTGGGTCCAGCCTGGACAGCTGATTGTGGCCCGAGGAGCGAGCCACAAGCCCTGAGAGGAGCTCTCTCCGTCCACCCCCGGCAGGGTCCGACTACTGCCGCTGCTGTGCGTCACAGGCAGCTCCGACCCTCGCTCAGCTGTCCAGACTGAGCCATGGCAGGATATGGTGGCGTTCAGCAGGGAGACAGTCTGCTGCAATGGGTTCTTCAGGGCTGCTACAACAAGCTACCTGTTGTGTTAGCTAACACTAATAGTAGGGCTGACCGATAAATCGTTAACACCGGTATAGTGTTAGTAATTAGCTAACACTGGTAGCTATGGCTCAATAAACACACATAAAATAAAAAAGAGTTGTTTTGTTATGCGTTAAAAAGTAGGTCACAATTTACACGTTCTAATTAATTTCTAAATAAGCTGCTGTCTGATACGTTAGTGCCAGTTCATCACGTACGATACAGCGATAAAGACTGAAGATGATATTTGGACATCGTTGGACCTACACGCTGTCAATCTTGTGTTCTGCTGGTTGTTGATTGGTAAGAAGCTGAGAGAGGTCATCCTCCCTTGGAGGGTCATTTGACGTGTTTTCACCAATAACAGACAAGCATGAAACAAATGAAATGCATTTAGTTGAAATAAGAGGTCCTGCCCTAAGGGAGGAGGGAGGGTGCATGTCCTCCTCTAGCCCCACGATGCCCACAATCACGTCACACACACAGGCTGCCCTGCAGGTGTCACTGTGGAGGCATTTTAATCAGACTTTATTAAATCTTGGAAGAAGAGAGAACAATTATTTTATAAATGATGAAGAGTTTTGGTAAAGGTTTAATTCAACCAATTACTTTCTATATTTTTTGCTCCCTCTTGCCTCTCAAAAAATAGAAGAGAAATAACCTCCTCTGCCTCTATGGACCAGGCTCCACTGCTGCTGAATCAGTCAATATAGGAGAGGTAGTGCATTCATAAAGCTGAAATAAAAAAGGTATGACTTTATTTTATTCAATCACTTCCATTCATCCTTGGAGCAGAAATCACTGTACTTTTAAAGTCCAAATGCTCAGTGTATACTCTATAGAAGGTACTCTCACATTCATATTTATTAGGGCTGTGTATAGGCAAGAATCTGGCGATATGATACGCAATAATATCTTGCGATACTAAATTATACGCGAGGCAATATATTGCAATTATTTAAAATCAAATTTAAGAAAACAGTCATAATATGAAGACAATTCACCATATGCATAAAATCTGAGTGAAAACTGTTCACTTTTTTGAAGGGCCGTCAAAGTTAATGCAATAAAATACATTATTCTTTTTTTTTTTTTTTACGCATTACTGCAACTTAAGATTTCTAGGTTGTAGCAGGCTTAATTTTAATGCTAGAATGAAGCTACTGAATCATATGAAACAAGAAAACCTAAGAAATCCATTAACACCATACCATACCAGTTTATTAGGAAAGGGGTTAAATAACACTCCAAATTCGCAGACAGAAAAACTGTCATGGCCATTTTCAAAGGGGTCCCTTGACCTCTGACCTCAAGATATATGAATGTAAATGGGTGCTGTGGGTACCCACGAGTCTCCCCTTTACAGACATGCCCACTTTATGATAATCACAAGCAGTTTGGGGCAAGTCATAGTCAAGTCAGCACATTGACAGCTGTTGTTGTCTGTTGGGCTGCAGTTTGTCATGTTATGATGTGAGCATATCTTTTATGCTAAATGCAGTGCCTGTGAGGGGTTCTGGACATTATTTGTGTTACTAAGTGATTTAGATTTACATTTGCATAAAGCAAGCATATTCTTATCAAATACTTGACAAATGTCCCTTAAATGTAGATTTTAAACAGATAAAAAAAATGTGCATACAATTTGCAAATAATTGCAATTAACTATGGACAGTCGTGATTAACCGTGATTAAATATTTGAATTGGTTGACATCGCTACATCCCACAACAGTGGAATCTGCATTTGCATTTATCACAGTCCCTGCAACATCCAACATCATATCACTACTTTGACAGGGCATATATCTTGTCAAATGGAGTATTGACTGGGTTAATTTTTGTATACCAGAACTACTACATTTACTATCAGTAGTGTTTTTGAGAATCCATAAAGTATCACAAAACATTATAATCTTAATAATTTCTTACACCTTTAATATTTACAGCAATAATTGTTATTTTTACTTTTAATGTTTATATAGTTTTATTTTGGAATGTTTTACTTTTATTTTTACTCTATAAATCACGACGATAGCTGCTACAACAATAACAACTGATTTAGTGTAATTCTATTGTGTCACACCATCTTCTCAAGCCTTTAACTGGATTACATTGTACAAACGCAGCAATACTATTCTGCCAGACACTCCACAGAGGAGAAAAATCTCTTAATAATATTGACTTTTTCACAGCAAGCTCATCCAGGATATGACTTATCTGCCCTGCTAATATTTGAGCATGTCTGTGTTGTCTGTGTTGTGTGTGTTGTGTGTGTGTTGTGTGTTGTGTGTGTGTCTACTCACTAGCTGCAGAGTCTGCAGAGGTGCTCTGGGAGGCGTCACCAGAAGATACAACAGCGACGCCATCGATAGGTGTCCCACCAGACACAGACGCAGCAGTGGCTGCTGGGATGGCGGTGGAAGTGACTAGAGATGGTGCCATTCCAGCTTTCTTGGGTGCAACAATGACACTTCTGCAGAGAGAGACGAGACAAATTATTCATTTAATTGTCACCTCGACAGAACTACTGTATAAAAGGCTGATGGTGCCAGCTCACAGCGAGCCTCTTATGACTTGAATGTACACAGTATGGCTGAAACAATACTCAGTTGTAAATCCATTAGACTGGAAGTGCAATTACAGGGCTATTTTAGTGGCACAACATATTTTAAAATAGTCACATTCATCTCGCCACAAACCAGCTACCTGCAGCAGTCTTTCATCTGGAGAAATAGTCTCATTCTAATGAAACACAACAGCTTTGTGAAGAAAAACATATTTAATTTTGCTTGTCTTGGGCGTCACAGCATGTACAGTAGTGTATGGACAAACTGTGCATGGAATATTTCAGTATAACTCGGCATTATAAAATTATAAACGAAGCCCACTTTTGCCATATGTTCCTCTAAGACACAAACAAACTCTGAAAAGCACTGAAAACAATCCTTCTAAAGCATATTGATAAGGACATATTTTCATTGCTAATAGGATAGCTGGGTTGATGCATGGTCACACATGCAAATACAGCCGAGTGACCATCGCCTGCAGGGGCAATATTCACATGAAAGTTCACCAAAGTTTAGCCAAAATTAAACTGCAAATTCGAAGATGTACTGGAAGCAAATGTTAATTTAAATGTTTCTTTTATCAAAATATGCCAAACTTCTAAAGGCATCAGTGTTTAAAGTTATCGTAACATAAGCAGCCATACAACAACTTGGCCTACATAAAACACAGTCCAAACTTTGTTTCCTGATTTCACAGTTTAGATCAGAAAATATCTGATTAAAGAAAGAAAGAAACCACTGAGAATCTGACATATGTTTGATTCCAGCTTTTGATGCCTGAGTGTTCGCAGCACTAAAGTGTACGCACATTTCTGCTGGTAATCAAAAAGTATTAGGGTTTGATATCCATTTTGCTTACGTTATGTTTTACCTTAAATTACTAAAACAGCAGTTTTATCTATTGAGCACAAATCCCTGATTGGTGGGGAAAAAATCATTAACTCCACAAAGCAAGCTATAATATACTAACCATAGTTCAATTATAATATGCTGAAAGGTTATTATAAATTTTTGCCCAATTTTGCCAAAAACAATTCTGCCTACTGAAGCATTAACAGGCACAAAGGTCCATCTCCCCACATCAAGAGGATCACAGGAACCACCACCTACAAAAAGGTATAGACTGTACATGTTTGTTATATACAGCAGAATATGATTTATAAATGGGGGATGAGGGGGCCTAGACAGTCAGAAGCAACCATTCAGTTGACAGCTAGCTTAAATTTCTAAACTCAGCTATCTACGCATTGATAATGCTGCTCCTTTAGATGTCCCTCTGGTAAAGTAACAGGAAGTGTTTCTCGTAGTGATGCGGTACGACTGAGTGGAGTTCAATTCCCATCCGGCAAACAGCAGATGGGAGGGGAGTAGCATGCAGATAAGCTGTCAGTTCAGACCAGGGCTCTGACAGACCACTGGCCATATCAAAGAAAGCCTGGCCTGGCTTATCAGTGCTGACATGGGGGAAGCAGGGTCTAATCACTGGCTACTGCTCCCTCTCAGAAACACAAACCAATGCAGGCTCACCAAGATATGCACACATGAAATGCACAGTATTTGAACAGGGAAAGAGAAGAACGGCAGCAAGCAGACAAAAGAGCTAACATACATTCCTGCACGTTCCCAGCGTCGGTGTGCGTGCACGCTTTCATGCACACACAAGAGGATAGTTGGGTCTGGCTCCCTGTGGCGCAGACAGATACCTGGCTGCAGAATCAAAGGCTGTTCTCACTTGATTTAAGGCAGGTGATCGGACCTATTAAAAGTTACTGTGAATGTTAAACGCTCACGGCTGCTTCGAGTGATCTATGATTTAAGAATAGAGCTGCTTACAGAGGCCAGTGGCTTTACAGTGTAAAATACAAACACATACTGAAAAGGTATGGCCAGGATAGGGTGGAGATAAAAGTTTCTGCTAACTTTTTTTTTCTGTTCTGATAGCGAGTAGGCTGGACAGTGGTATCAGGGAACAAGGGCGATGCTGATGTGAAGCACCCCAGGTGTCAACAGCAGGCCCCCTGCTGTGTGGAGGCTGGGAGTGTGTGTGTGTATGTGTGTGAGAATGTGTCCAAAAATATTTGAATATATGCAAAGGAGTGTACAAATATACGCACAAGTGTACAAGTGTGTGCGAGTGTGCCAGTGAACATGTCCATGTATGTGTTTGGCCTCCCATCTGTTCCCCCGGCAAAAGGCCCAGTGAATTATTCAGCAGGTCATTAGCCACACTTATCATGAGTGGGCCGCCCCAGTCGATTAATCAGCCGTCAGCGGCCCCACTCAACCCACAAACAGGAGCCCAAGGCAGTGTGTGTGTGTGTGTGTGTGTGTGTGGAGGGTGGTGTGTGTGTCTGTGTGTGTGTGTGTATGCTGGGCTGAATTATTTAAAAGCTTTAACCTATAATGGATAAGTGCAGTAAACACTGTGATTCCAGTAATCTCTGCTATTTCAGGTAAAACAAGTGCGAGAATGAGTAAGGAAGTGTCAGCAGTGAGTGTGAGTGTAAAAATACAGTCCGCTAGAGTGTTAGCAGGGTCAACTGATGTGAGGGAGGGGAGTACACACCCCAGCAGAGCTTTGATCTCTACCTTCACCCTCGCTTCATGCAACCTTGTGCATGTGAATGTTCAAAATGTTATTCGTCGACATACACAGGAACACATTTGTATGTACACACTACTTTCAAATCAACTGTGATTAAGTCCACTGCATCTCAAGCTGTGATTGGATGATGATGGCTGGTGTGGGATGGGCTTTAACTTGATGACATCAGTGATTAATGAGCGGAGAGACTGGGACCTAAGGGGCCTGCAAAGTATGAGAATAGCAGAATCTCAATGTTTTTCACGTGTGTTTGTGAGCACAAGGATATCGCACTGCATGTGGTATACATGGTGATTGCATCAGAAATGCACTGGTTGGAGGTTACTTATTTAAACAAAAAGCTGCCAGAAAACATGAGATAAAGGAAAAAAAAATGTTGAAATGTTGTCTGAAGTGCTGAAAAAAAAGTTTCATTTTGTTAAACGTGCAAAATGCAAGATTGGGCACATTTCTATTCCTCCACACAGTTCTCAGCATGGTGGTTACTGAACCGACGGCTCACAGTTAACGGTGCTAACAGTGAAAACAATGGCAACAATGCTCATAGAGCTAAGTGTTAACCTGAGGGGGGAACCGGAGGGTCAGTGCTACGTTCCTGTAACGGCGGCGTCAGTTGGGACGGCGTTACCAGCTGTAACCGCTGTATGAGAGCAGTGCAGAGCGGCAGCTGTGAGCTATCCAGTGGGGTATACTCACATTACTCACATGCACTAAAAGCAGGCACGGCCAGCCTGGCTATGTCAACAAAGCACAGAGAAGCTCAGATTACAACACACATATAAGGAGAGCGACTTCATTCTCTGCTCAGGTAGACATTACTCCTCTATATCTTACATAGCAAATAGCTGTTTGCTGCTATATTAATGCTCTGGATATTGTATAGAGAACCTTTAAATATATACCTTTTGCAATGTGTAGATATATGCATGTATGTAAACACTTAAATGTACACGTGCAGGATGTGTATCTGGATATGCATATCCTGTAGTGCAGCCTTTATCTTGTAACCAGGGAGGCATCTTGGGAGGTATCGTGTCTCTTTAAGTGAATTCTGTGTGTTCATCACTTTAAAAAGAGTAAGTTTGCAGGGTATTAAAACCAAAATAATACAATACTGTATATGTGAAATAAAGCCCAACTGATGTATCAATAGGGCCAATACAGGTGTGGTTTTGTGAGGAGATATGTAGTACAATTAATTCATGTTTAAGTTGCATTTTAAACATGCTTTAAGCCTTATTTTTATTCATTCAAGTTTAAAATACTTGATTCTTTATTGATGTCATTTCTAGTGAGATTTGCAGGTCATCTTAGAATTAAATGCTACAGTAATATTTATTGCTCTACTTTTAAGGTTGCTGCTGCGGCAGATATCTTTGTCAAACCTTTTAATAATAATTTTTGAGTGTTTCTGGTGAAATATGTTTAATTCTTTGCATAAACATTTGAAGGAAAGTAGCCACACACTTGCAGCCATGGTGCAAAGAATTATTTAATAATTTACTAACTTTTCAATAAGACTTTCTTGATTTTCATAGTTTTTTGCATCATGGCTATGAATGTGCAACTATTTACCTTCACACCTGTACTTTCACTGTGGTCAGCACTTTTAGCACGACTAAATATTGCCTGAGGTAAACTGTAGCTAATGGATCCCCCCTTCTTCTGAAATATCAATATGTTAAACTGTATCAACCATAAAAATAGTCTCCAAAACTTAAAGCAATTAAGTAACTTGAATAAAGTCTGCTCTCCTCTTGTTACAGTCTTAATGACACAAATAAATGTCTGATTTTAACAGCCAACAACACCAGGTTATAAAGAGCTGATTAGTTTGATGCGAGATCACTAGAAAGTTTGTTTCAGGTGTATTACAAAAGGTGAACTTGTATGAACCCCCATCCCTTTTTTGAAGTGTGATGTAGAAATATGAAAAGGCAGCAGAACGACTTTCATTCTTTCAGTTGTGTTTGTGTCCGACATGCTTACCCTCTTCCTAAGCTGTACATTAACAACACATCGGCATCAACACAACTCATCTGTACATCTACTCTCACATGCATGCAGAGTCTGCCGCCAGGAATGCAAACAACTGAACCATGTATATCCCCAATGTCTAACACTCACATATTCTGCTGAACCGTGCGGTCTAAATCATCGGCTTGTACAATGACACTGTTTAGTTCTGGTTAGTGTCAGCAAATATTTGCAGACTGGCTGTCATAACAGGGGCATGGCTGCGAAATGGATGGGAGAAATCCAGCAGGTCTCCACTAGTAAATAAATCAGTAGGGATACTTCACCCCTGACCAACCCCCCAGTTTTTATCTGGGAAATCCCAGCTTCTTTCATACGTTGGTCTCGTAAATCCAGCCCTCTGGGTAAGTGGAAAGTTGCCATGTTCTGGCAGGAGATGTTAGTGTGGAATATCAGCTCTGGGGTTGTACTGGTGTCACTGGGAGACTTACTGGTCAGTGGGAGATGCTGAGCAGTGATAGAGTCATTACAACAAGATAATAAACACAGAACATGTCTGCATGCTTGGTAGGTAAAGATGGTAAGGGTAAGGACTAAAGACAGCAGGCTGATAAAGAGTGGTAACCTCAGGAGATAAGAGAATAAATACAGGTATAAAGCCAGTGAGTGATATGGATAGTAGGGCAGTTTTGACCAAGAGGCATTAAAAATAATTTGGTACCTCTCCAGTGAGGTCTGAGAATGGGGGAACAAAGGGAATCTGGGTAGAAGAGCCGGTATCACGGTATCACAAAGCTTGTAATAGACCAGTCTGTCCACCAGAGGAGGATAGCTTGCCAGTGTCGCATTTTGACTCACCAAGGTATAAATATTACACACAGCAGGGGGCAACAAAACCAGTTAGGTTTAGGAAAAACATCATGGTTAGCCATAAAATTTGTATGTAAACTAACTAACATATGCACAGAAACAACGTAAATACAAAAACACACACCACAAACATCACTAACAAAACTTCCGCCATAAGCAGCCTTCCGTCTTTATATTATACGTCACGCTCTGAACATAGCATATTCACGTGGATGCACTTACACTGCAGTCAGTACAGACTACATGGTGTACTATGACACGCCTAAAACAAGAACAGCGTTCTTATTGCACACTTTTTCCTTGCGATTATTGTGTCAGGAATACACCTTTTCATGCAACCAGGCTGCAGAAGAAAGGCTCGAATGTGTGCATATGCTGAGTGCTGAAACAGTCTTGTCAATTTAACTTAGTCACCAAAAAAATGGACTCACTTAAGCTAATTATTTTTAGGCAACTGATAACAATGATTGTTGGTTCAGGATTCTCAAATGTGAAGATGTGTTGATTTTCTCTATTTTAAATCAATCCAGCTCTATTATCTTTGGGTTCTGGACTGTTGGTCAGACAAAAGACGCAATTTGAAAATGCTATCAAGAGCTCTGGGAAATCGTGATGATCATTTTCATTATATTTTATCCTTTTATAGACTCCATAATTCATTGAAAAGAAAAAACAGATTAAAGATAAAGCAGGTGATATTCTGTATTTCATTGTAGTGCTGGGCAATATATCGATATATCAATATTGTGATGGGAGACTAGATCTAGTCTTAGATTTTGGATATCATAATATCGCATAAGTGTCTTTTCCTGGCTGTGAAGGCTTAACCCACTTACTCATTATATCCACATTACTGATGACTGTTTATCAAAAATCTCAGTGTAAATATTTTCTAAAAGAACCAATGGTCAACCCTAAAATATCGCTGCAATATCAATATCAAGTATCAACATTGTGATTTTTGATTTTCTGCATATCGCCCAGCCTAGGCTGTTTCCTTGACAACAGATTCTATGAAAGGACCGAAACCAACAATGAAATAATCAACTAACAAGTATTGTCTCTGTATCCAAAGCCTGATCTACAGTAGCTTATACTTCTGTATCGTAGACTGCCGTTATTGTCCAAAAAATATTTAAAAAAATCAATGAGTCACACCTGAACACTGTGTGACATGTTCCTTCATTACCATGAACATCACACACTGTCCTTCTGTTGTAAATAGAGCACCAAATATGTAGGGCTGCCCCCCTTCGTCAATTAGCAGATCATTTTCTTTGGTCAGTTCGGTTATTTTTTTGTTTTTTTCATGCTGAATGATTTATGTCTAAGAAACTTTTGAGCACATCGCTGAAGTGGAGGTTTTGTGTGACTCTTTGTGGAGAAACTCAGTTTCACAAATCTGTTGATTAAATCAACTCATTGATTAGTCAACAAAATCGTATGTGTTAGTTGACTAAGAATTTCTATGATCAAGGACAGCCCTACAAATACGTATTAATCCCAAACAACTTTCCCGAAAACCGATGTTCGCTTAAAGCAGTGACCAACTGTTTCACGAAATAAATTATCCTTTTTAAAGAATGAAAGTATGTATTTGTGTGATTTTTCGGGATTTACATTCTCAGTAGGAACCAATGAGCTTGGTACTGAGAGCAAGACAAGGCTGGAAATTATTGAAAAAAAATGTACTGTTGGTGTATTTTTATGTGATTTGTTAACAATAACAAAAACATAGAATATTGCCAGCCTTTTGCTTTAACTGATAATAAATTAATTATAAGTTAGAGCCCTACTGTACAATGTGTTCATGTGTGAACACCCTCAGAGAGGCTTTTATATTTCCTGTTTAAAGGGAGCCGGGGTAAGGTTTGCTGTCTGTGCCTGGGCTGTGTACCTTGTATGAAGAGCCTCCCATCGGCAACGAGCGAGCTGTTAGTCTATGTTCTCCAGCTCTCCTGACGTCCTCTCTTCCTACTGAGTGTGCTCAGCGGACAGGAGCCAGTCTAATCCCCCTGATATGAGGAGCGCCCTGAGACCTGACAAAGCATTCCTCAGATAAAGACACGCGATCACAGAGATGCCGTGGAATTCCCACAGTTGGGGGTAGGCAGACTGACTAAGTGTGTTTGTGAGAGCGAGAGGGAGAGAGACAGAAACGGAGAAATCTTTTCTTCAGTACATGAGAACCTTGACTTGACATCACCCCCATGGAGACTTCTTTCTCCCCCTTCTCCCATCCCTCTCTCAGTCTCTACCACCTTCCCCCTCTGCCGTTTGTGAACGTCAATGCTCCAAATGCAAACCAGACCGGTGACATCTTCTCTCACCTGGGCCCGTCTGCGGCTTCAGTACCAGGCTCTGCTTTTGAAGCCTTGCTCCTGACTGTTTACCCCCTGCACCTCTAGGGGTAATGCAAATTATACAGCTTTTATGCCAGACAAAAAAAAGGGCTTCAAATGAAAGACAGGGGGAGACGAGCAGCAGGAGAGATGAAAAAGAAAGTCGTTCAATATCAGTGACATGGTGAAAAGAAACAGCTTCCTGCCAGCTTCATTCCTCCATCTCTTCATCCCAGACATGACTCCTGTTCTCTTTAAGACAGGCTCTCTGTAAGGCGGTTTGCTCAGGATGAGGAGCTACACCGACTGCTAAAAGAAACAACAATGGGAGTACGTGAGAAAGAGAGATTCCCCCGGTTCAAAAGGGTTTCTGTTACAGAATGTTTTCTCAAGATGCACCTCCTCTGAGGATACCAAGCTGAGATGTCTTCAAGGTCTGACTTTCAAAAGTCCCCTGCAGGTATGTTGGGATAAATGGTACGAAACTGTCAGCTGTGAAGCTTGAGAATCACACGCACCATATGAACTCTAGAGAACCTTATGAAGTTGTCAGGTCCGCACCAGAGGAATTTTAGTCCTGATTTTTTTTTTTTCCCCACAATCACAATCGTGCAGAGCAGAAAAGCATGATTTTCTATAAATAACATGAGAGTATATGTGTACGTTTCAACCTGAGCGCTCACCTGTCAAAGGAGCGAAACTGCAGTGATGAATCTCTGGCCGCGTCGCCCACACTCCCAAGAAACGCTGGTGGCAGCAGACTTTGGTCCACCATGATATCATCAGCTGGAGCGCTCACCAAGCTGCGTAGGATGTCCTTCACATTCTTGCCCTTTGAGTCGGCGGGAAGAGAAGGTCTGACCTCAGACGACAGCGTAGACAAGGCCTCTGAGATGGCGTCTGGGCCGTGAGTCACGCCAGAGGATGACAGGTCTGCCTCACTTGCGGCGGTTGAGGTGTGGTCATCACCAATGCCAGAATCATACCGCCGGAGAGACACGCCGTTCTCCACTTCTGGTCCACCAGAAATGGCACCGCTATCTAAGAAGACACAAATAACAAAGAAGAAAAGTGAGCAATAAAGCCATGTCATATGAGTTGACTCCCACAATCGGTCACAGGGTGAATAACAGGGACAACACAAGACAAAACTAATAAACTTTTTTTTTTTGTTATTGTTTCTAATTCTACAGTGTAAAGCTGTGTAGCGCAACACAGTATATATTCAACATCTCTAAAAATATTTACATGGTGCTTGGTACTTCATGTCACTGAGCTTGGTGCTTAGAAACATTAAGTTCATCAGCCTATTTTATTTGTAGTTTTGGATTTATCCTATGATTATTATCATTAATGTGCAATTTATTTTTATTATTATTATTATTATTATTATTATTATTATTATTCCTACTTTATCTATTTATTTATTTATTATTTAATTTAGTGGGGGTTTTTTTAATCTTTTTTGCACTGACAATAACTCAGGTTTGTGTGGGAAATATACCCAAATATGGAGGGACAATCATTTACATGTGTGTTGTATTTGTATGTTTCAGTACACCTGACGTTACTTCCAATAAAATCTTACTGAAAAATAAATACATTAATAAAAATTATTTATATAAAAAATCCAAAAACGGGTTGTAGACACTCGAGACAAAGCTTTGCTATTACAGAAAGCAGAAAAGCATTACAGATTGCAGTATAATCTTCCTATGCAGATACAGATTTTCTGCTGCTATATACCTGTGCTCCTGGCAGACTGGGATCGCTGAGGGTGTTTCTTGTCATTGTGGGGCTCCAAGATGTCGCGGTACTTTGACACCATGAGGACTGAGATGAAGTAGACAACAGCAAGCGCCAGAAACTGAGCCTGCTTACTGTCCTCCTGAAACAAACAAAATACACTAAAGGATCTGTGTCTTCTCCAGAAAGCTCTCATTTTTATGGGTGTTAATGCATGCTGTGCTGTGTGCCTGTATGTTGCACAGATGCATTTTCTGTACAACTCACGATATCTCTGAAGACGACAGCCCTGAGTCGGTTAATGTCCATGTCCTGAAGAAGACGGTCCAGGTCTCTGATTGGAGACATCCCACCTGTCACTGCATCAACAGGACTCTGCATGGAAATCAAACCATTACCACATGAAATATATTATAGTCTCTCTGCCCTTTTACACCAGTGAGGATGTTTATTAATCCATGTGCACTTCATGAAGCAGGGTAAGGTTTCACAGCTTAGGGAAGCTATCCCTCCTGGGATCTTGTCCTTAACATAATGGCTTTTCTATGGAGCCACTGCATTATAAATGAGCTTTAACACCCGGTTCAGGGAAGAGCAACATGACTTTACTGGAAGTCACTGTATCAAATCAAAGGGGCAATGACAAAAAGCCTGGTCCAGTGTCAGAAATAGCAACCAGCGGGGTAATATAATAAGATATGAGCTAATACAATAGCACTTGGTTGTTGTTGTTGTTGTTGTTGGTGAGAAGGACAAAGGACAAAGGACAAAGCTTCTTCTGGTTTATTACAGAGTAAAGGAAAGAGAGCAAAGGAAGATATTTTCAAGTGTAAAAAAGCCTCCAGGACAAGAGTGATTACTGAGGGTTACAATGTTATTTTGTATTTTAAAGCTATGGTCGGTAATAATCCTCCAAAACATTTTTGGTTATATTTGTTGATATTCTATTTACATCCCAACAGCAATCAATCAGTCAAGTGTTCGGTATCTGACTGTAATAAGCCCATCCGATTTTCATTCAGCCCAAATGAAATTTAGCTGTCCTTCTACTCATCTGAATTCCTGTCTTTTATCTCCTCCTTTTACCGAAGCTGCTAGCTTGACAGCTGTGAGTACTAACAACAGTCATGTTGGTTGTTTGCATTAATAATGATAATTTTGGGGGAGCGGCATTGGAGGGAGGCCTGAAGGGACAGACTGTCATGGTACATCTCCACAGGATCTGTCCTGTCCACGCTTCCCATTCATTGTCTATGTAAGCAGCAGTGAAAAGCATTGTGGTTGCATGGCGTTGCATTTCGAGAGACAGGTGGTCACGTTGGCCATTCCTAACTCAGATAAATTTGAGGTCGCGGCTACTTTGTGCAACTCAGGAGCGTCCGGCGTGACTTGCTGCCTCTGGAATCTCTCGAAAACTGTTTAAACTAACTGTTGTTGATTTAAAATGAAGACAGATTCAGTAACTGCTTGGCTTATTTTTCACCTGAAATGTTTTCAGTGAACTATTTTTGTAATATACAAGAAAAAAAGTTTCCAAAACGAGCCACCACATTGGTTCCAGTTTGAAAGCTGAGAGCAAAAGCCGTTCTCCAATCAGGTGTCTGGTGCCTTGGGTCTAGTATAGCCCATCAAGCACCCAATGCTGGGAAGCGAGGCGATCCCTCACGTCCAAAAACTCCCTGGGGAACACATACCAATCAGTGCCAGCTTAGAGACTTTCTTGCTAGATCTAGTGCTGCTAGCTACTTTCATTGGAAAAAAGTCGGCGACACTGGGCTGGGTTTTTGGTTGAATCAACCCTAGCTTTAAGGGAAATACATGTAAAACAACAGAGGATATGTAGAAAAGGTGCAAGATAATGAAGTGAGGAGATGATTTGAGTTACTTGCCTGCGCAGCTGCAGACATGGCTGCTCCCAGCGCCGTGCTGGGCATGGCTGTATAGCTGCGTGCTGAGGCTTCTGCGCCCTGCTTGATCTGGGCTTGCTGACACTCCAGGCAGTTTCTCACTGCCATAGCACACACTGGGGAGGGATGGAGGAAGAGACATTACATGACATCATATAAATAATGTCATGTTCAGCGTAATATGTAGAAGCGTTATGCTGAAGTGCCTAAAAAGAGATGGCACCCAAAGCAAAAGATAGAGAAACCATTGCTCATAAACTGAGAAAACCGCAGGAGGAGAGAAAACCAAAGGAGAAAAAGTGGGGCCATGACAAGGTCAGTGCTCTGGCCAACTCTGGCAGCATCGTTCACTCTTCCCTGCTCCACCTCTCCTCCCAAGGTCACAGTGCAAGGGTGTGCTCTTGAATCACAGCTCCCATAATAAATGACACTGCTGGGGAGTGCACATGCTGACTAGGCAGCAAGATGAGTCCCTTTGTCACAAAAAAAATCTTGCGGTCCTACAACTTTATGTGGGTTCAAAACTGGCGCATTTAACCATTTGTAATCTAATGTGTTGGAGGCCCTCTCAACCCCTCCCGCCGTGCTGTGCTTGACAACTGACAAATGTTAACTCTAAGCCATTTAGATTACGAAGGGGGGAATTATTCCGTCTGGAAATGGGTTCGCTTTTTCCATTAGGACTACTCTTTCATACGACCATTTATAAAACGAGAGGGGGGGGGGGGGGGGAGCGTTGGAGATGCTAAAACCTTGTTACAGTCTTCCAAAATCAGATTAGGTGCCAGCAATAGGGAGTGCATACCTCATCAAATATTCATTTCATAACGGCTGCTTTCTAAAACTGGACCTGTAGTACGCTGGCATCACTTTGCAACAACGAATAGTTGGATATCTGAGAGGCTCTTTCGCAATTTTTTGTATGTAACCTTCACTGTAATGAGTATCTAACAGCAAAAACTGATAGCTGGATATGCGCCATTACATATACAGAACAAAGCATGAAAAAATGATTTAAATCAGTGTAGAAAGTATTGCACCACTTCCACTTCCAGGGAATGGGTGTGTTGATCTGTGTTTGCTGAATAGGTGCACCACATAAAATGAATAATGTAAGAATTTCAATATCTTTTATTCAGCTAGAGCTCTGCTCGGCTCCTGATGCTGTCAGAGGAAACTGTAATAGCTGGGAACAGAAGGCAGAGAGAAAGGCCTCGGGCTACGCTGCAGTACAGTGCAGCCAAGGCCATTATGTAGAACTCACTATATCATGATAGCAGCCATTTTAGAGTGTTGCCATGCAGTGGGGTTATAATAACAAGATAAGAAGAGCACTGATAGGAGCAGAGTGAAAGAGGCGAGGGAATGAGAGCGGCGGCTGGAGATGGAGAGGAAGACGGAAGGAAAGAAAGAGAGAATACAGAAGGGAGGGTCAAACAGGCTACAGGGAGCCATGACTGAGGCGAATACCAGAGGTTACTGCCGGCTGATAGGAGGTGGATCGATGAACAGCGGAGGACAGAGGGCTCGGTAAAAGGAGGGGATAAAAGACAGGAATTCAGATGAGTAGAAAGACAGCTAAGCAAAAAAAAAAAAAAGCAGGGTTCGAGAAATAAAAAATTGGACAGACGAGGGAAAGAATGCATGAGATTTAAAGCAACTGCTATAGGAGTAATGAGTCTGTTCTAATAAAAGAGGTCGACCACATGATGAGGAAAAGAAACAAAAACATGAGTGTGCGTACCGAGGCGCAGGCACTGCCGCAGGATGCCTCCCGACGACATGTTCTTCTCAGCTTCTATCTCAGTGAAGTTCATGGAGCTGGCAAAGACGAGGACATCCACCAGGTTGATGAGGCGCTGTAAAAAGGTGACCGAAGCCTCAACTGCCAAGCCCTGGGATGGTTCAATGCTCTCCAGTTCATGCTGATAGTAGAGAGAGGGAAGTTCACACAGTAATTGATTCATTTTTTTCATAAATGACTTTCATTCAGTATAGAACGCAAGTTGTTTGTAAAAGCTTCTTTAAAATTGTTTTGCTTTGTATAAATAGTAAATATACATTAAAAAAAAGAGTACAGTATCTTTATTTAGAGGGGGAGAATGACATGCTAACATACAAGCAAAGGAAACATTTTTGCTTGTCCTTTATATGACAACTGACATCTCAAAGAACAGAAGAAATAGCATAAAAGTTTATTCTGGACCTGTAAGAAAAAAAAACTTAAATCAAGATCAGCCGTCTGAGATTTTTTATTTTTATTTTCATTTTTTTTTTTTTTACCTTTATTTATACAGGTATGCTCATTGAGACACAGGGTCTCATTCTCAAGAGACTAGACATTCAAAATAATTTTACAGTTACTTCCAACTTTACAGTTATTTTCCATAAGGTTGTTGCAATATATCGGTATTGACGATAAATGTGATATTTAAAAATGTTGATATCATGTTAACAATACATACTGTATATAATCCATCTTAATTCATTGTATATGTTACACTTATTTAGTGTAATTAATTTGCCAAAAAAGAAGCAAAACACACAAACAAAGTAAAAAAAATTAATTTGACTGAATTTTCTACAGATATTGGGATAATATTGTTATTGTGAATTATTTAGGCCATGGTAATCGTGTAGTGAAAGTCTGATATTGTGACAGACCTAATTTCCCCTATAAAAAATGTTTCTCAAAAACAGGGACATCATACAAGACTTAGAACAAAGCCCAAATGGAGGGGTTGGGGAAAAAATTATACATAAATATATCTAAAAATTGTCCAAAAATGCTTAAAAAAATGTAAAGTAGGTATGGAGTAAATGTGACAGCTACATATGCTGATAACACATCTAGATAGTAGAACATTTATAACTGGAATTTGTTAGATTCCATTTTAAATTTTGAATTAATGAATCATAATGGAATTGAACTTCAACCTGTTTCTTAGACAGAGCGGTAAAGTCATTGACAGAAGCAGACAATCATGTAAGAGAGCCGCAGTCACTGACAACACAAAAACAAACTAACCATGTTAGGAGGCAGCTAACTGTGCTCTAATGTAATTGGGAAAGGTCAATGTGGATGGATAACTTCCTGTGACATCAACTATATATACGGCGACAGTTAAGTACACACACATACACAAGAGGAGACTCACAGAGGAGGAGGTGGCAGCAGAGAGCAGCGGTAAAATGCCTCCACAAGCCATGATGAGGTTGTCCACCACCTGGGAGATGAGATGAATGCTGTTGTGGACAAACACGACGTTCTCACTGCTGTTCACGAAGTCCAGAATCGTCTTGGTGGAGTGACTGAGAGGAAGAGGATAAAGAGATTGCTTTGTTAATAAAACACAAACTAATTTCAATGTCATGTTATTACTGATATTATATGTTGTAGTCTTTTTGTCTTGGAAAAGCAAATTAATAAAAAATAATAATAATAAAAATTTTAAAAAAATCTGGTTTATAGCCAATTAGGTTTTCATATACAAGGGATTTGCTTTGGTATATGTGTGCATATTAACATAGCAAGAGAAATTTAAATTAAAAATGAAAGTAATGCAAAAATCAAGAAAAATAAATAGACTAGTAAAGTACAATACAAAAAATACTATATGACTATAAATACTAAATAAATACTAAAAAAATCTGTAAAATACATCTGATTTAAAAATGGAAGAGCTATGCACACAGCAGAAATATGTACACAAAATAAAACCTCTTAGAAATAGAAGCACGGTATTTTGACTAACTTGAAGAGAGCATGTTTTTGACTTCAAATAACACAGTGACTTGCTGATCTACCGATCAGGCTATTCTTAGTTGCCATTAACTGCTGTCATTCAAGGAAAAAAAATATCCTACATTGCTTTACAAAAACATTTCCTGTGCTTTGGTCTACACCTCATCAAGTGTCCTCAACAGGCATGAATTTCAAAGCATCCCTAGGGACTTGATTTTTAGTTTAATGTAATGTAAAATACTGCTTTGTGCAAAGATTGCTGCTACTAGAAATATTTCTGGCCAATATCTATTTTTGCCTTTAAATGCATAAATATGCATTTTAAGAGAAATTCCTCATTTAGAAACATGGCAAGTAACAGAGTTTGTAATGTGCAGTACATTTACTAGTAGATATCAGAAGTGAAATCTACCCAGTAACAAAAAGATCCCTTTCAGGCACCACTTGATTAGGAGAAGGCTGCTCCTCAGAGGCACAAAAAGCCAATAAATCTCTATTCCATTAATCAATTAACTAAATAATTGTTAGCTAAAGCATTAGTAAAGTCAAGAGTCAGCGGGTTGCTACCCTACCTCCTCCACATCTGAACATCTGTCTCAATAGAGAAGAGCAGGTCAGCGAGGAGGCGTTGGTGCATGTGCGACCAGCGGAATTCTGGGATACGAAACATGGTGGAACGAGGAGCCGAAGTGCTGCTGCCGTCTCTCTGCTGACCTGAAGATCCTGCTGCTGGTGCTGCCGCTGGCTGGCCTTGGCTTGTTTCCTACAGAGAGATACCAGTAATACACAATTAACTGAATATGATCAGTTCTTCATTACATAATTTAGTGAAAGATCAAAAGTAGATGCAAACCGTTGTAGAGGTCTCCTTCAGTTCAAATCTCTCTGTGTCTAAGGCCACGTTGGACACATCCAATCGGGCAATTTTGATCTCTTTGGTCTTGCTAACAGTGTCGACACTCTTCTGGATGTCAGAGTTTGAGGCAGTGGCGGTGCTGCTGCCTGTGGGAGCGGAGAGGGTGTCCTCTTCAGTGATGTCGGTGGTCTCTGAAGGCTGGCTAGGTGGAGGTGAGGGTGAATCGGATCCTGCTGAGACCTCCTGGGCTGTAGAGGGCGGTGTGGAGTCAGAGGGCTGCTGGTCTGCAGAGGAAGACTGTTCATCTTTAACTTTTTCTTTGGGCGGTTCTGTCACACTTTGTTCAGGTGTTTCAGCTGGAGGAGTTTGACTCACGTCCTGTTTCTCTTCAGTTTCACTCTCTTCTTCTTTTCCAACCTCCTGTTTCTCATCTTTATCCTCGTCTGTCTTCATCTCACAACCTTCCTGATCATCTTTGTCACCTTCCTCATCTTCATGTTTATCTTCCTCCTTTTTTCCTACCTCCCCTTCCTCTCCGGCAGCAGCTGAAGCATACGAGGACTCGTCTTGGCTATCATCCGTAACGTGGACCTGGTCGCTGACAGAAGACACGTCAACCATGTCCTCGTTGAGGACGGAGGCTCCACCCAGTGCAGTGTTCTCTGGACAGGCCTCAGCCTCGGGGGACGTTTGGTCAGTCTTACCTTCTTGTTCTGACTCCACTGGCAGTTCTGTATCTGCTTCATTCAAAGAGTCTTCTGTCATGGAGTTTGAAGATTCACCTTTGGCAGGCTCAGATTTTTCATCATCTGTTACAGGTGTTTGTGTGTCATCACTCGCAGATGTTGCAGCAGCATCTCTGACCTCTTCAGTTGCTTTTGTGTCATCTGTTTCAGCCTGGTCGCTGACTGGCGTTTGTAGGTCGTCAGTGTTCTTGTTATTGGAAGTCTCAGCCACTGGTTCCTGCTTGCTGGTTTCTTCACTCTGTTCCTCTTCATCTTTTTTTTGTGTCACAGTATCTTCGGTCTCTTTTCCTTCATCACCTGAGCCATTCTTTGAAGTCTCCTGAACCGGCTCTTCTTCTGCTGTGCCGGCCAGGATGTTCGACATGGTGACAGATGTGTGCCCCCTTCCATCAGCAGCCTCCAGAGGGCTGGAAGTGATGGGGGACTTCTGGGACAGCTCGTCCACTGTGAGCTCAATGACGGTGGACGGGGCCGTCTCCTCTGCGGGTGGCCCATTGACACACTCCGTGGTCTCCAAGCTTTGGCTAACACCAGAGATGGTTCTGGTGGTGCTCAGAGAGCCTGCAGACTCCTGACGCCGGTACTGACGGAACATACGGGACAGATTCTCTTTGTGCTGCTCGAAGGTGACCTGCAAACACAAACAAATACATGTTCAAATGCATGAAACACTTCTAGTCTTGGCACCAATCTACCTTACTGGTGTATGCTTTAATGAAAGGATGATTCAGATTTACTTTAGAACTTGGATCTTATATTTGTAGTTTTTAATCATATCAATTTCCATCATATCAGTGGATTATGATGACATTTATTTAATAAAGTAATTGCTGAGACCTGAAAACAAAGCAACATTCCTACAATAAAGTCCAAAGGGAAAGAAACACGTAGTAAGATGATCAAACAAGACAGCTCTCTCAGAATATATTTAGAGATAAAACTGAGAGTGAGTGCATCAGAAATGTCACTGTACAGTAAAACCTATGTGCACACAAATGTGATTAGCACAGTAGGTTAACCAGTAAGTCAGTTTGAGAACTGTGATGGATGTTAAACAGGAACACATAAGTTTGGCTAACCTAAGGGCTTGTTTAAAACCTTAAACAGGTACACATACTATTGTAGGATCTGGCGGCATCTAGTGGTGAAGTTGCAGATTGCAACCAACTTCTTCCATGTGCTGACCCAGACACAATAATGTCCCTCTCTAGAGCCAGTTTGTCCGTACTGGGCTACTGTAGAAACATGGCAGCCAGCTTTGTGAAGAAGGCCCACTCCCTATGCAGGTATAAATGGCTCATTCTAAGCTAACGAAAACACAATGATCCTTATTTTCAGGTGATTATACACATAATATTAATATTATGTTCCATTTCTGCCAATAGATCCCCCTAAATGCTACACACTGTTCCTTTAACGCTCATCTAACCACTTGTGTTTCTTGCCCAATTAAAACTTTTTAAAGTTGCGGTGTTGTTTGTTATTACCAATAGAATATACAGCCAAAACTACAAAAACAAGACCCAAATTGCTTTCAGTCAGGATTATCCTTAAAGGACCAGTGTGTAAATTCTGGCGGCACCTAACGGTGACGTTTCAGGCTGACGGCGCGAAGCATTTAGTAAATGCTTGGCGCCGCTAAATCTATGGTAACAGACCGCTAAATCTATGGTAACAGACATGAAAACACAAATGGCCCTATCAAGGGCTGTAATAACAGTAATGTAGGTCATTTTGAGAATAGCAGCCAGTGTGTAGAGCGTGTGTGTGTGTGTACGTGGGAAGTGAGTGGTGAAGCAAGAGAGAGAGAGTGCCGTGAAATGTGTGTGATATGTATGTCGAAAAGGCGACCTAATGGGGCAGCAGACAGAGTTAGTTTAGCTTTGAGAATTCAAGTTCAGTGGAAATTGCAGTTTGTACAGAAATAAATGCTGCAGCTCCTCAAGACCAACAGAGGTTTCCTGCGTCTTGTTTCCCTGTAGAAACATGGCGGCCTGCTCCATGAAGAGGACTCGCTCCATATGTAGATGTAAACGGCTCATTTTAAGTTAACAAAAACAAAGATTCTTATTTTTAGGTGATTATATGCTAAGGAAAATATACTTATTATATTCAATCTCTGCCAATAAAGCCCCCTAAATGCTACACACTGGTATTTTAAAGTGTACTTTCTATAATACTGTTGGGAAAAAGTACGTAAAGACCATGACTATGCTTTTGTTTAAGAATGTGGAAAATGCATCAGAAAATGTTGAAATATCACCACCAAAATGATAATTAAGTTAGGAATAATGTACAGGTGGATGCAGGACTTCGTCCTGAAGGGGTTTATTGCGTAACAATGACCAGTTCGCTGTACATTATCCCACTACATGGCTACTTAATTGAGAAATCAATAATTTGACACAAAAATGGTCCTCCAGTGTCTGACATCAGAACTGTGTTCATAGTAACAGTCTGTTATAAATAATAACAGACATTCAGAATCAAGTATTCAACAAAACTGTGTAATAATGATCCACAAACCTACAAAACAATACATTTTTAGCAGTTACCTCATGATGTACCGGTAGCTATACATAACAATTCCAGCAACAGCCATCACATATTTTCCCATCTCATCAAATATGCCCTCCCTCTGTCTAACTAATATGTATTGTGTACACATTCAGACCTTTACTTTATTATCTCGCAGCGAACATGTTTCCAGATGAACAACAACTTGTTTCATCTGGAAACATCACATTATGGAAGCAAGATATTCTCCAAATGCTATTTAGCTGTGAGCTTATTACTGCATCTAACCACTGGGACCATTTGTGGCTAACTGTGCCATATTTAAAACTTTTCCTCTCTCTTATGCGCCACTACCCACGGCCCTATTAACCCCTATCAGTCTTCTTACATCTGATACGGGTAGACTAGACTGCTAGTCTATAACGACAATAGTCTGCAGTGGCATTTGAGGAAGAGCCCATCCATGTAAGCAGTCATAGATTAGCAGTAGATACTATTAGTGTGTGTCTGCTGGCTGTGCTGAGTGCGTGTCCGGCATCGGCAAATCCTCCCACGCCTAATTTAAGACCCGGCATTAATCACTGGGCTTGGAGGACAGAAAGTCAAAGACAGGAGGGGGGGCTACGAGACCGACTTTGCTGCTTTTTCACCTGAGGCTATTTGCACAGAAGGAGAGAAAGAGAAAGAAACAAAGAAAATGAGAAAACCAGAAATCAAAAAGAAGGGAAAAAATAAGAAATTGCCAAGGAGGAAGAGGAAGAAAGTGAGTCATTGAGAGTGGAAGAAAGGAAAGGGAGAGAAAGAAGCTGATTATTTGTAATTAATTAGGCATTATTGTTCTAAATTAGCCTGCTACACGGCTGCTCATTAATCTTCTGAAGTGGGAGGCAGTGATTGGTAATCCATAGCTGTTTTCAGAGTGCACAGCCTGCTCTAAATGCGCCAGCAGTCCGTCTCTTTCTCTCTTCCTCCCTCTCTCCCAGTGATCGCACAGCAAGACCTTCTACCCCATTAGTTTGAGCTTAATTTGACATTTAGCATTTTTTTTAGCAATTAAAAGGCCGCATTAAGAGCATGCCGCTATGGAAATTATGCAGGAGAGCAGTGAAGAACATAACGTCATAGATCCAGGATGCAGACTGTACATTAAGATGATGTATGTTGGCCTTAAATGGGGCTCTGTAACAGATCCAGTTACCATTAGACAGAGGTAGTATATGTCTCTGTGGTTTTTAAAAGAGCATTTAGCCTCGCTACAATATAGAGAAACTGCCTTGGGTGGCTGAGACATCAGCGCTGATCTAATCTAATTTCATTCTACTCCATGACTCGGCCCGGCCTCAGTGGGGTATGGGAAAATGTTATGGTAATGTACAAAAACATGGTGGGCTTTTCTAATGTGACAGGTAACATGGTATTAACTGGGCGCAGCACACAAAAGACCAGAAATGGTCTTTGGAAGGGGACACACTAGCATAAACAAGACGACACTGCAATACTTCAACAGGACAAGTTTCTGTAATTTCACTTCCCACAATACTTTTGAAAAATGAAATAAATCACAAACCAGTGGTGGAAAGTAACTAACTCCAAATAATCAAGTATTGCACTTAAGCGCAATTTTGGGGTACTTACACTTTACCTGAGTATTTCCATTTTATGCTACTTTATACTTCTACTCTACTACATTTTACAAAAACATTGTAGTTTTTACTCCACTACATAATGTACAGCATTGTTGTGAAATAAAGCCCAAAAAGGCGATGTGGCACCTCAACACAAAGGGGTATACATCACAATAATGACCCACTAGCTGTACATTATCCTGCTTATTACAGTTACTTACTTAAGAAATCAATAATTTAACACAAAAACGGTCCTCCAGAGTCCGAGATCAGAACTGTGCCCATAGCAACAGTTTGTTATACATAGCAACGGTCTGTTATAAAGAAATAATAGAACACTGCAACTGACCAATCAGAATCAAGTATTCAACAAAGCCATGTAATTATAATTTGATAACTTTAGTTACTTTAGAGATTTTGAATATCAACACAAAATATTAGACCTGAAACCGTTAATTGAATAGTTCATCGAATTAAAAAAAAATAATAATGTCAACTATAGTATTTCTACAGTATTTTCAATTAATTAAATTAATAATTTCAGTCATTTTCCAGACAGAAATAGTGAAACACTCATTGTAAACCAAATATTTTTTGGTATTTGGACTTTTGGTCGAATACAACGACATTTGAAGATGTCATGTTTGGCTCTGTGAAGTTGTGATGACCACTTTCTGACAGTTTTTGTGACATTTCTTAGACTAAACAATTATCAATTGATTAAAAAAAAGGTTGTCAAATGAAATGATAATCGATAGCTGCTGCCCTACAAAATATTAATGAACCAATTCGTTATGATATATTATTATAGGTTAACCTATCCACACCTGTATCAGTAATGTATATAAAAACATAATTAATATAAATATTAATAATTAAAAGAACCCCACTTTACCAGCTGCAACATTAAAGTGATGAACACATTATTGCATCAATAATACAATAATAACATATATGCATAATGCTCACTTTTACTTTTGGTACTTTAAGGGTATTTTGATGCTAATAATTTTGCACTTTTACTTAGTATTACTACTTTTACTTATGTAAAATATCAGACTTCTTCCATTTCTCTCACAGCAAATACACAAATATCTCTACAGTCAAATGAGACCTGCGATCACATTCCAAGTCATTCCAGTCATTACTGAACCTGGACCTTCCTCTGTCACCACGTCTGTGCTGTAAAACTGATCTGGAATAAGCAGAGGCCTCACACACCACAACCTGTTTGGTGAGGGTCAGTGTGGCAGAGCACTGATCTTGAGAGACCCCCACAGTGGGAGCCTGGGAGCCCCCATTTAGATAAATAGATAGAGAGCGACCACAAAACAAAGGGGGAAATGGGGAGGGCAGCATGGCTCTAATCCGATTAGCTAAATGCAATTCCTCCTCCAAAATCAATGTCATCTGCTACCGCCGTGCTGGCTGGGTGGTTTTTCGCTCTCGTTCACAATATCTTCCTTTCTCGCTCGTTGTAAAAACATTTTTCTTCTTAGTTTTCTCCTCCCGTCTGATCCAGTGATATGCATACAGTCTGTATCTAATTTCTATCACAACCATGGGAGGACAAGCTTGCACAAAGGTCCTTCAGGATACTGTACACTAAAATAGCTTTAATGAGGTTCCCGTTGGCTCATTACTATACATTTTACTTTGAGACTAATATTTATTTAAGAATTACAAGATAAAAGATTAAATATGTGGATACTTGTGCTGGTAATCTATTGGATAGTACAGACAACACTTGATGCATGGCTATTTTCCAGCAGTGGCTGGTCAGTGTTCTCACTTTCTCCCTCCTTTGTCCACTTGTCAATATATCTATCTGAACCACAGCTTGTGTGTAACATCTCAATAACCCCAGAGGGCAACACCTACATGGCAACACTATTCTGCATTCCACCCATAAACCGAAAACGGGTAATAAAACTAAATTCTCCCAAATATGCTCAACTTCTGATATAAACTGTAAAATGATCAGCAGTTACTGTCTATTATATTTTGTCAAAGATCTGCTGGTTCATTTCAGCTCATATTTATCTTTGTGGTAAAATGTCTGACAGATATAATGAAGTTAGCTGACAGTGGGAGTCTGGAGGACGGAGGGACCTTCACGCCCCGATCTCTCTCTCTCTCTTTTGGAGATCTCCTTGTTCTCAAACTGATTTGTGTGCAGAGATGGACGAGGGGCACCTTGGGTGGGTGTGTGGGCTGAGGGTGGGAGGGCTGTCGTGTCAGCGTGCCCACCTGCAGGAACATCTGTCTATTCAGAGACACGCTCACACAGATATGCTTACTTCCTAATGACTGACATAGAAGGATATACACACATACACACACACACACACACACACATACACACACACACATACATACACATACACACACACACACACAGATTTCTCTCATAAATCTAAAATTCTCAACGATACACCAGGCTCTTAGTGCATCTTGCTAGTCTATGTTTTGAC
Organism: Pterois miles; assembly: GCA_947000775.1. Classification (NCBI taxonomy): domain Eukaryota; kingdom Metazoa; phylum Chordata; class Actinopteri; order Perciformes; family Scorpaenidae; genus Pterois; species Pterois miles. Next base: position 4,239,205 of record CAMQGK010000231.1, read on the forward strand.
AGCACACACATTTTACACCTATAGATAGGTATTTAAAGTTGCAATGATTAATCAATTACTTGTCAACTATCAAATTAATTGCCAGCTATTTTGATAATTATTTGGTTTGAGTAATTTTTTTAAGAAAATAAGTCAGAACTCTGATTCCAGTTTCTTAAATGTGAATATTTTCTGGTTTCTTTACTCCTCTGTGACAGTAAACTGAATATCAGAGATGTGAACAAAACACTACATTTGAGGATGGCATCTTTTTTTTTTTTTTTTTTTTTTTAACATTTTTAACCATTTTATAGACCAAACAACTAATCAATTAATCAAGAAAGCGTCGACCATGAAAATAAATTAGATGCAGCTCTAACTGGTATAACTGCACAAAAAAACTTTAAAGTACACAATATAGTCCATACGGTTTCTGTTCACTGTTGCACTCAGCAAGAAAAATAAGTAAAAAATATAGTTTTTAAAGCCAATAATGTCACAAAATGACCTGAACTGTGGACAGAAATAGGATAGTTAACTCATACTGTTCAACTTTTATTTTATATCTTAAAAACAGAAAGAAGTAAAAACAACTAGAAGAGCACTTAGAGAGCAGCTCTCTGCCAAGGCTGCTTCCATCAGTGAAAAATAATGCGTGTATCCACCCTGTGACTCAGATCTGCTCCAGACAGTAATGGTGCTTCCTTGGCCCACGCTGCACCCTTCCACTCCCTTCCACTAGGGGTGTAACGATACATCAGTGTGGCTCGATGTAACGATTCACTGATCAGCGACCCAACGTCATCAGTGCAAAGTGAAAATATCACTATCTTTAAGATGCACGTCTGTCACCATTTCTGTCCAGTTACACCTCCTTCCTAAACATTCAGACTGTGCTTAAACATGAGAAATGTTGCACTTAATAGTAAACAACATGACATTTATATTTATTAAAAATAGCTTGTTTTTTTCATTTAAATGTCTGGAAGAGTGCGAGTTGATATAAATGTAACTGATTATGTTACATAGAAATGTGATATTGTCTCACATCGATCGCAGGCCCCTGGATTGAATCGAAATCGACATTGTACCGTTGCAGACTTTGCGATTTCAGCAAATATCGTGTTGCTGTCTTAAGAACTAATATATCGTGTCATGATGAAACTTATGATTTACACCCTTACCTTCCACCAAATTTCATGAATATCAGGACAATGTTTTTTCTGCAATCCTGCTGACAAACATGCAAACAAACCAACAAATCAAACCTCACGGGCGTTGGTAATATAAAGTATGGAGACAAAAAACACAATAATGCATTAAGAGTAAATGCAGTACAAAGCCTGTACTAGTACCTAGTACCTGTACCCACATTCAGTATGAGGCATATTATCGCACTCTACATGCCAAACTGACAACTTTAGCACGGTTGACAAGAGCCAAACCAATTCATAAAGTCTATGTAGACGAGAAGTGTGCAAATATGTATTTGTGAATGCATGTATGCAGTTATCAAGAGGCTCCCAGTGGGCTGGTTGTATTTATGAGGCCTTGTTTCTCTGATTGTTCTCGCACAGTTCCGATGAATATTCAATGGGCTCAGAGAGAAGGGCTTCCTAGAGCCCAAGAGAGGAGGGCAAAGAGTGTGCCTTGTACACACACACACACACACACACACACACACACACACACACACACACACACACACACACACACACACACACACACACACACACACACACACACACCCTGCAGCAGTGGGAGGAGAGAGCAACAGTGACAAACAGCTTTGGTGCTACAAAGGTGGCAGGAAATCTATCAAACGGGACAATAAAATTGCAATTGAGTTTCTTTAGCTTTTTTTATAGCAGATGCATGTATCTTGGTGGCTAGCACCCGCTGCACCTATCCAAGTCACCGGCGGGGTCCCTGGCTGCACTGCACTGTGTGTGCATTTATGTGTGTGTGTGTGTGTGTGTGTGTGTGTGTGTGTGTGTGTGTGTGTGTGTGTGTGTGTGTGTGTGTCTCACATCTTGCAAGTGCATGGGTTTATTCACACACACTGTATGTGTGAAATTCGGTTGTTAGACGAGTGCTGTGCATTGTAGCTAAAGCCAAGAAGAAAACAACATTAATCTTGTGCAATTATAGGAGAAAAGCCAATTACAGCCTGTCGTGTACAAAGAACAACAAACAATTTCTGCACAACACCACAACTAGACACTTTGCCGTGTTGCAACTCACTGCAGCAGCAATATGAACACATGGAACAAGTACAAAATCTTAAAGTGAAACTAAAACCTTATGGATAAAATGTACATAATAACAAGCCAATATCTCTGAATAATATTATGTTTATACTAACATTATTTACTTTATAGTTTATTTTTTTTCTGTCACTGTCCATAATACATTGGAATTGTTATATCTAAGATATACATATGTTAAATGGAGGGACCGTAAAAATGCTTTTTATGCTACTATTTATTGACAGAATAATACAGTTAAGGATGCAGTCTTCTGCTGCTGTACATACATATCTCATATTTTCACTGCAGCACAATGTGCCCTCATCTTTGTGACCATCTTACACCAAATACGTTGACTACCAGTGTGTAAAATTTCTTAAGACCTTCATTTGGGCATGTTTAATTTTCACTAGTAGTTCTACAGTGTTCAGAGGTGTGTGGAGACATGAGAGCATCCAGCGTACAACACACACCATCCTGCTACTACTGATTATCTCCCAGGCAGTCTATTTGTGCCCCCTACTGGACACCAGCGCTCCCAGCAGCCTCGCACTGCTGCAGTGGAAGCGTCTCATATCACAAGTACTTCTTTAACCCAGCCTTCAATCTGCCAGGCTTAAAAACCCCCCAGACCACAATCTGACACCAACCTCAATTACTTCACTGCTTTGGACCAGAGTAGCGTAATATGATATCAACAGTGAATTTCTAAAGCAGTATTTTGAATTTGGCTTTTGGAAATAAGAAGTGCCAGAAGTTTATTTTTATCTGTGCAACGTGAAAGAGAGAGACTCACTATACATAAATAAAGAGTGGAAGGGCTGGTGGAGTCATTCCCATTGGTTTATACTGCAACTAGCTTTTAAATTATAATCACTGTATGACTTCCATAGTGTAATCTGATGGGCACTGAGAGGCCAGGTTCAATTACTGTGCTAGGCTGCGCTGCAAGTTAGAGGGTCAGACGATAATGCTCTCTAATTTCTTAGTTGATGAGCTGCATTATGTCAAACTAAACATATGGGTGACCGAGCTGATGGCTGAAAACTGCTGTCCGTTTGGACGGAATAGGAAGAGGAGGGCTACGGTTACAATAATGTGGTGAATGTTTAGGCTGACAATACTGAAGCAAGACGGTGTGTGTGTGTGTGTGTGTGTGTGTGTGTGTGTGTGTTTACTACAGAGAGATAAAGAGTGTGTGAGTTAAAACGAAGAGAAACAGAAACGGAAAAAACTGCAAAAATGAAACAGATGAGGAGATAGAGGAAGATCCACAGAGAAAGATAAACAAAGCAGTGTCTGACCAGTGTGTGTGTGTGTGTGTGTGTGTGTGTGTGTGTGTGTGTGTGTGTGTGTGTAATGAGCGCTCTGACCTTGGAGTGGGTGATGGACAGGGTGTCCACCCAGACGCGCCAGCCGCCCCACTCGTATTTGATGGCGTGGTAGAGCAGGATGCGGAAGATAGCGTATACCATCTCTGTGATTTTCTGCTCCTCGCTGTTCTGCGGGTTGATGAAGCACAGAGAGAGCATCCACTCCTGCCACACCGAGCACTGCAGCAGGCTCCTGAAACAAAACAAAAAAAAAGTACATGGACTATGTGTGTGAGTCCCACCGGCGTGTAAACACTGCGCGGACTGGTGTGTGATGTAGTTCTCTTTCTAGTGAATTCCTACCTGCGGTTCTCTCGGCTGTTATTGAACAGTTTGATCATGTCTGACAGGAAGACCTTGCGCACCTCCATGCTCTCGGGGGATGGGGGAGAGGTCTTCAGCAGAGCAGCTATTACCTTCAGAATTTCTGGAAATATTAACAGAAACATAACTCGTATGTTTAAGGACTGGGTTAAAAAGAAAAGAAAACGTAAATAATGTAAGAAACTATCAAAATAGGGGCCGTCAAAGTTAACGCGATAATAACTTCATTTTGACACCACTAAGTTCTTTAGCTCATTAATACAACTTGCAGTTTTTAGGTTGTAGTGGGCTCAGTTTTACTGGCAGCATATGATACTAGAAACAGAAGTAACCCTTTGGTACCAACTATGTCATATCAGCTGGTCACAAAATAGGTTAAATAACACTCCAAACTTTTCTGGCAAGAAAAACTGGCATGGCCATTTTCAAAGGGGTCCCTTGACCTCTGACCTCAAGATATGTCATGAAAATAGGTTCTGTGGGTACCCACCAGTCTCCCCTTTATAGACATGCCCACTTTGTGATAATCACATGCAGTTTGGGGCAAGTCATAGTCAAGTCAGCACACTGACACACTGACAGCTGTATTTACCTGTTGGGCTGCAGTTTGCCATGTTATTATTTGAGCATATCGTTTTATGCTAAATGCAGTACCTGTGAGGGTTTCTGGACCATATTTGTCACTGTTTTGTGTTGTTAACTGATTTCTAATAATAAATATGTACATACAGTATATTTACATACAGCAGCATATTTACCCACTCCCATGTTGATAAGAGTATTAAACACCATTTTCCCTTTGAGATATATTAGAACAGATTAAAAAAAGTGATTATTTTGCAGTTAATCACAATTAACTATGGACAATCATGTGATTAATTACAATTATTTATATTTATTATTATTATTTTACAGGCCTGTTAAATACTAATATTGTAGAAGTTACGGGAGAGTAAAGACAAACTTCTATCTTTGACTACTCAAAGGCTTGTGGTATGATTCAGCAAAGCTAACACTAAAAACAAACCACTGAGAAGACGTTAGTCCAAACTTACTGTGTTACTATGGTTACACACTGACACTTTTACACTCACTGTGTGAGTGTGACACAGTGTGGTTCCTTAACAAAAGAAATTCATCATTTTTCATTTCCACAGTAATAAAGCAGGCACATTTGCACATGATGATAAGAGTATTAAATATTTTAAGGTACATTTTGAACAAATAAAAAAGGTGTTATTAATTTCCATTAACTACGGGCAACCATGCGATTAAATATTTGAATCAATTGACAGCCCTAATCAAAATACTTCTCATTCAGTTTATATGCCTGTATGTGGCCATTTTGTAATAAAATACTGCAGCAGGTTGTATTTTATTTTATAAGGATTATAATTAAAAAAAGTTTTGGATTTGGAAACATCCAGCATTCTGCTTGGAAATAAAACTTGCTTTATGGCTGCAGAAGGAGGAACTGCACAAATCAACAACTAAATCGTACATTAGTCTCAACATGTGCAAATCATTGTGTCACAAACTATCTGAACTCCCAGCTGTACACACCTGAAAATCTGTGCCTGTGGTAAGAAAAACAGAACGGAGGGGAATAAAAAAAAGCCTAGGCCATTGATCTTTATCATACTGTAATGGTTTTGGTATTGTTTCAAATGAGAGAGCCAGAGTCGCAGGCCCTTCTGGAAGGCTTGGCTTGGGTTAAACCAAAGAGACTGACTGTTTAGATGAATTATCTAGACAATGTCAGTGTCCATTTACTTTGAGTGGAGAGACGGCGGGGCTTGGATTTCACTCGTCTCTTCAGACCTTGGCGCTAACCGATGCCCCCTTGCCCCGGCAGACGGTTGTGTTGTTTCTACGCCTTAGTCACTCAAATTATGAGTCGCTGAACCTTTACCGCCAGAAAATTACCCCAGCATGTACCGGGAATGAGGATGGAGGGATGGCGTATTCCCCTTCTTTTTTCCATTTGCTCTTGGTTCCTTTCCCTTGAGTTAATTTGAGGGAAACGGTACTTCCTCGGTTTGTTTGATTGGCTCTGACATTACTAAAGACTGCAATCAGGGGGCCATTTTGGGAGTTTGTCGCAGATTAAATCAAGAGAATGCACGGCAAAGGAGAAACAGACCACCGCTCTGTGCTCCACAGAATGTGATCACATGTACAAACCCATATACAAGGTTTCTATGATATACACCGCCTGTCTGGGATGGTTGGGTAGGAGAGTTTTTAACACAACAAAGGCTTAAGATAATCAACGTGTGACTACAAGAGGACCTTGTCAGATTAAGGCTGGTTGGAAGTAAACCTTGGTTGTGATTATACAGAGTGCTTGGATTTCAAACTGATTAAAGCTGTTTTGCAAGTGTGCACACGAACAAGGTGCATGCATATGTGGAAGCACCGGTATGAAAGACAGAGGGAGATGTTTTCTTTTCTTAGCTGAAATGAATACTTAACATTTCAACATATGAAAGATGTTGTGAGCAGACGTGAAATTGGAGGTAAGTAACGGCCTGAAAATATAAGATGGGAGCGCTGATCAAAGCCTGGAGTCTCTGCTTCGGCGTATTATGCTGCAGCATATGAAAAACGAGCATGCACTGTCTGCTAGTAATGATGCACTAGTAGGGGAAAAAAAGAGAGTATATAGTAACACTACATACACATACATATGCACAGTATGCATGTATTTAAATACAGTTTTCTTCTAAATCATATATTACATCATTAATCTGTTTAATTTTATTTTATGATCAATGAAAATATTTAAATACATTTATAACAAAATACACAATATAAAATAATATCAAAATATATTTGATACACTCTGTTTTATGATGAAATATGTTTTTTTTTTTTCAATTAAGTGAAGACACCCCAGGGGAATAGGGTAAAACATGTTAACTAATAGATATCACCATGAAACTGTATTACAATTTTTTTTTTTTTAAATTAAAAAAAAAAATGTTTTTAAAAATTGTGGTTCAATATGCAAATAGACATTATCTTGTGTTATTTTTTGGTGAATTTAGGAGAAATTAATGTGTATTTTGGAGCCACTAGTCTGGAATAAGACATGTTATGGAAGCAAAATAATACAGTAAAAAAACCCAAGATCTCAAAATTGTTTTTGCCTGGGGTGTCCCCCCTTAAGTAATAGCAAAACTACTACAACATTAAATATTTACTAAATACATATACTACACATAAATTATATGATTTAAGCAAATGCATTAAAACAACAAACAATAAATCCACTTAAATGCAATTACATAATTCATTAAATGAATTATATGCACACACAAACAACATTTTCACAATAATTAAGTTCAGTCGTATTTCATAACAATTCTTTCGTTATATGCAAATTAATCCTGACAAAATATGATACAGACTCCAATAAAACCAGCAGATGTGTGTATATTTGTCACACATTTATGTCGTGCTAGGATCATGCATGACATCCCAGGTTCAGTGGTATGAAAATACCCTCTGGCTGCAAAATTTATGTGGTTCATTTGTTTGACTGTATATAGCGACTGCGCGGTTCCACGGGGAATAATCCTCCCGTGCAGTATGGAGCAATAGGTATGTAGAGGGTACGCTGCAGGGGATGATTTAGGAGAGTAGTGTGGCGCAGAGGAGGCACTTACGCGGGTTGAGAATCTTCACAGTGGAGTCGGGGTCCGGATGCTGTTTATGGATCACTTGAGTGCAGATCTGCTCTGTGAGAATCTACCAGGGGACAGAGAGGGAATTCAAGTCGTAAATATCCACATCGGCCTTAACAATAACAGAGACACAAACCACACTATGGATACATTAAGAAATGTATATGTTACACCATCATGCAGTATATGGCTGGATAATTGACAGCTTTCTGCAGGTGGTCAGCCATACAATTTATTATTTCAACTAACTTATCAAATTGTCAAGTTTAGTAATAAACAGTAAAAATGAAGTTAAATAAGTTAAAAAGGCAACAAAATAAATATTGGCATGCAAACAGAGGTTATTATTGTACGTCTATGAATATCATGGTGTGTGCGTTTGAGGACTGACTTCGAAGAGCACGTTGTAGGTTGTCATGGTGAACTGGCTGGAGTGGAGCATCAGGCGTTCAGTGAGCAGCGAGAAAAGGCCATGACTCAGCATGACCTCAGTTTTCCTCCTGATCAGGATATGAAGAGGTCAAAGGTCAGTCACTAAACATCAGTATTTACCAGACCACTGTTGTACCAGAAACCAACGCAGCGCCTCCTCTAAACTGAAACATGTTATACAAATCTGGCTTGACATCAATGCATAACAAAAGTAATATAGAATCATATTGAAAATATCCTGATATACAGTATCATATTTTGAGAAATGACGAGCAAAATCTGGAGTTTCTTAGTCAAATTATTTCATCTGTAGCAGAATAAATCAGTAGAGTTCCAGCTGACATTTGACATGGAGGAAATGAAAAAGAGAATCACAGCTGACTAATAAAAAAAGAGCAGTTCTTCACAGAAAACTCTTCGTCGCTTTCATCTCTGATCATAGATCAACTCCAATTTTAGTAGTGTAGCTCAGCTAAAGAGCTGTGGGCTGTTTGCAGATAGTCTCACGATCAACAATCTTTCATCTGGATCACAACGCTTCAAAAAAAAAAAAAAAAAAACTGTTGCCAAGACCGAGCTAGGGTTGTTTCTGGTACTCCAACTTAGGATAGGGTGCACACACTATAATTATATAGTGGTTATTAGTAAGAATAAAGTGACGTACAGCTTGCAATATGAACTGAATCTCATTGTGCATCATCACTCAAAGTAAGTATTGCACTGGACATCTGATGGCTTCTTAGACAAAAAGACAGCTCACCAGTGACACACATCTAAGCGGTGGTTAAATGCCTGATGATTTACATTTTAATTTTAGTTTATTGTGACAGTGAGGCCTGCAGCTGGATAGAAAACAAACATTAGCTGAACCCGTTTTGATTGTGCTATTTAAATGCAGTGGTATATTCACATTTTTCTGAACACTAACATTTTACAGCTGCTCTGTCAATAAAAGGAACCATTAGGAATCGGACTTTGCCTTTTAAAAATTACAACAGTGAACAGCTACATACAATATAAAGGCATAACTAGCATAATAATCAATACCTGAGCAGTTTCACATATCAAAATTTAATTCACTTTCAGATACTAATCACTTTATCACTTAAAAAACAAACATACATGCATACGACCTTCACTACCCACTGAGCTACAGCTGCCCCTTTAAAAGTTCAGTATGCTTAAACAAAGTATGCAAATAGCAAGTAACTTGCATATGTAACTGTATTCTACTGTATAATGTTCAATCTTTATAAAAAGATATAGTTCAACAATAGCTATAGGACTATACAGTTAGGAATGTGTGCTATTATATATAATTTGACATTTCTAATGCAGACTGAAGTGATAATTTTTAAAGAACAATGCTATACAGTGGCAGGGATTTCAGTTTGTGACTATACTTACTTTGGTGACAAGTATTTCAGGAAGTAGCCCAACACTTTGAGTGTCTGCACTCTTATTCCTTCACTTTTTGAGGCCAAAAGTTTGTAAATCACACTGTGAAGAAAGAAAATTAAATAAATTATATTTAAAGAATAATTAAAAAGTAATATTTGAAGTAGACAACTAACACTTTACACACTTGAGCATTCCACTGGAGATTTAGCAGAGTAGCATGTACCAGGTTCTCTCCAAAAACACAGTTTTTTGAATGGGATCCAATATCTTAATTGTTTTATAAAACACTTACACTACACTGACACAAGACTGAAGCTATGACACTGAAAATAAGCTGATCATTTTCACTTTGAGCAAAAACATACAAAACAACAAGTACATCAGCAGATAATATAAACAGTGATCATTATACCGAATCCCGTTGCGCTGGTCGAAGGCCTGGACCATAGACCCGGGATGTTCAGACATCAGAGCCACCAACAACTGCAGTACATCCATGAGATTGTCATCCTGGTGTACAGACAAGAAAGGACTTGAGGTTATTGTGGGGTTACCATAGAGCAATGGGAAAAATACTGCATCTAGTGAAGCTTTCGAACAAATATCTTAAATTATGAGGAATTCTTAGTCAGCTACACATTAGTAAAAGACAGAAGCAGATATACTGTATGTAGATCACTCATTACTATTTATTCTTGTGATGTTTAATTGTAGTAGCTGTAACTGGAGAAGGACAGGTTGAAAAAAAACAGTAGAAATAATAGATTACATCACAAAGCTGTATAAAATGAAGGGCTGCTACATGTCGGTGGCTTTTCCAGGCTATGTTGTAATCACCCTTTATTCTTACAAGGTTCACTGCGTTCCTGACTGATCTGACTGATTCATTTGTTATGCATCACTCCACTGTAAACAAAACCACTTCTGTCAGGACCTCGAACTGGCAGACTTGGAAAAATAACAAGAAACAGTGATGCTGCCGTTAGCAACAGCGATTGTTTGCTGTTGCTCTGCATGTCAGACAGTGGGAGGACAAAGTAGTAGAGCTATGTTGCCATCTGGTGGTCAGTGCTGCATGAACAACATTACCTCATGCATGGTAAGGAGGTAGTTGAGGATACTCTGTAGCTCATCTTCCTTCACGCCGTGATCCTAGGATATAATCGCACAGATTATTTCACAACATGTCCAGATATCTTGATATTAGCATGACTGTATTTTGGGTAGATTCAAGGCTTCATATTTTACACACAGAGACAAAAGAAAGAAACTATCTACATAGACAGAGAGATCTATAGCTATATAGATGGACAGAGAAATCTATATCTATACAGATGGATAGAGAGATCTACTGTATATCTATATAGATGGATAGAGACATCTATATCTATACAGATGGATAGAGAGATCTACTGTATATCTATATAGATGGATAGAGACATCTATATCTATACAGATGGATAGAGAGATCTACTGTATATCTATATAGATGGATAGAGACATCTATATCTATACAGATGGATAGAGAGATCTACTGTATATCTATATAGATGGATAGAGAAAAAAAAAATAAGAGATACATATAAAAATAAAAAAAAAAAAAAAAAAAAAAATCTATATCTATACAGATGGATAGAGAGATCTACTGTATATCTATATAGATGGATAGAGACATCTATATACAGATGGATAGAGAGATCCACTGTATATCTATATAGATGGATAGAGAAATCTATATCTATACAGATGGATAGAGAGATCTACTGTATATCTATATAGATGGATAGAGACATCTATATCTATACAGATGGATAGAGAGATCTACTGTATATCTATATAGATGGATAGAGACATCTATATCTATATACTCTAGATGGATAGAGAAATTTATATACAGATGGATAGAAAGATCTACAGTATATCTATATAGATGGATAGAGAAATCTATATCTATACAGATGGATAGAGAGATCTACTGTATATCTATATAGATGAATAGAGACATCTATATCTATATACTCTAGATGGATAGAGAAATTTATATCTATATACTGTAGATGGATAGAGAAATCTATACCTATACAGATGGCTAGAGAGACCTACTGTATATCTATATAGATGGATGGATAGATGAATCTATGTCTATAAAGAAGGATAGATGATAGAAAGATCTATATCTATACAGATGGATAGAGAGATTTACTGTATATCTAGATCTATATTGAGATCTAGCTTTGGCATCGTGAGCATACCTTCATTATGAGCTGCTTGACAAACAACAACAGAAAGGCTCGCAAAGAAAGGATCTCCTTCTGGTTCGGCCTTGGGCCATCTGAAAACCCAAATAGCAAAACAATGGCTGTTGAAATTAGCTGATAAATGAGCACAACACAGACTGAAATTATAACAAGATCAATCTATTCTTTCTTCTGAAAGCAAAGTTCTACATATATACATATAAATATACACGTGTGTGTGTGTGTGTGTGTGTATATACACATATATACATACATATATACACATATATATATACATATACATATATACACACACACCCTGCACGCACACATATATATTTATTTATTTATTTATTTATATTTGAAAGGAGAGTCATAGCATACAGCATACATCAGTAGTGTACACCATAAAATTAGACTATATATTTGCATTCAGTGTGCATCCTCACCTATGCCTTTGGGCACGACTCCACTGCGGTCCTGGGGGCTGATAACCCAGTAGTAGTATTTCAGTGTGTGCATGACCTGGAGCACAGTGCCCACCCTACGAATGGTGTTGTAGATGGTCACTGTGCTGATGAACTCTGTTGCCAGGTAAGTGTAGAGGGTCAGTTGCACCTGCGAATGAAAAAGCGTACATGAAAACACACACACGCTTGATCGTTTTGAGTGGACTAATCCAGTTTTAGAGTGTCCTAGCTTCTGAGCCTCTAAGGGTTGTAGGCAAGCCACTCATTTAAATAGCTGTCATTTAGTCATAGGTGGAGGGAAACCTTGAACTCTGAGCTGAACTCTGAAACACTGAAAATAAAAAGTAGGTTAAGAAGACTGTACAGAGCAAGAGAGGGTGATGACAACCCTGCAGTGTGTAGTAAGGATCTATACAGTATAGTATAATATACGGATGTCAAGTATCGATCTTTGATTATAATAATAAACTTTATTTGTATAGCACCTTTCATACAACACTGCAACTCAAAGTGCTTCCCAATAAAGAAAGAGCATTAAAAAGAACACACAAATATTTAAAATTATGACAAGAAAAGAGGAAACAATAAAACAGTAGAATTTAAGTAAAACACATAAAATCAATAGTGTTGCCAAGCAGTGTTAAAACTAAATAAGAGTAAAATGCATACATATAAGTTAAATGAAACATGTAAATAGTACAACACGATGCCTGTGTTAAAGTTCAGCAGTGTTAAAATTAATTAAGAGCTAATTAAAAGCTAAAGGTGAACAGATAAGTTTTTAGCTTACTTTTAAAGATATCTATTGAGTTGGCTTCTCTGATATCTAAGGGTAGTGTGGTCCAGAGTTTTACGGTGTAAGTAACAAATGCTGCATCTTTAATTTTCCTTGGACTACTGTAGGGAACCTTCAATAGACCAGCAGCAGATGATCGAAGTGTTCTTGGAGGCAGATAGTAAGTGAGGGAGCTGGTGGTGTAAGTTGGTCCTAGCCCATGAAGTGCCTTGTACACAATGAACAGGACTTTGAAGTCAGCTCTAGATGCTACTGGAAGCCAATGTAATGAAGCTAAAACTGGACTAATGTGCTCTCTCTTCCTGGTTCTGGTTAACAGCCAAGGAGCAGAGTTTTGAATAAACTGAAGTTGCTCGGTGGTTCTTTTAGGGAGGTCAGTAAAATGTACATCACAGTAGACTAGTCTGCTTGAGATGAAGGCATGTATTAGTGTTTCAGCATCTTTTTGATGTACAAATGGTCGCACTTAAGCTGTTTCTCAGGTGGAAGAATGATGTCTTCTTCACCTCATTGATATGGGACTTGAAGCTAAGATCTGAATCTAATACAACGCCAAGACTAGTGATCTCAGATTTAATCAATGGAGCTAATTTCCCCAGATTACTGGACAGCTTTTCCCTTTTTGCTTTGGGGCGTACTAAAATAATTTCTGTTTTGTTCTCATTTAACATTAAAAAATTATTGCTCATCCAATTGTTCAAAGCAGCAAGACAATTTGTGATGGAGTTAAATGCTGCAGCATCGTTTGGTTCAGCGGATGTACAGCTGTGTGTCATCCGCATAGCTGTGGAAGTTTACGTTATGTTCTCTGATGATGTCACCGAGTGGCATAATGAGAACAATAACGGGCCTAAACAACTCCCTTGTGGAACCCCATAGCAGTTGTCATGTTCCTTAGATGTATGATCTCCTAGGCTGAGATAGAACCTCCTCCCTTTAATATGAGTTGAGCCAGTGTAGTACACAATCAGTAAGACCAACCAGCTTTTTGAGGTGACTGATTAGCATGTCGTGGTCAATCGTAGAAAACACTAAGGTCTAAGAGGATACGAACTGAGACCTTATTTGCATCAGTATTAAGTCGGAGGTTGCTCATGATTTTAGCAAGAGCTGTTTCAGTGTTGTGGTGTTTTCTGAAACCTGATTGAAATTCTTCCATGATATTATTTTCTTTAAGGAATGTGTTGCACCGATACTGTTCTTTCAAGTACCTCACTAATGAATGGGAGGTTTGATATTGGTCTATAGCTGCTAAGTGCATTACTATCCAGGTTGTTTTTTTTGTTTTGTTTTTTTTAATAAGGATTTTACAACAGCTGTTTTAAAAATATCTGGTAAGATACCAGTTTCAAGTGATGTGTTTCTAATTGTTAGGACATGACTGTAATTAAACAAATCTAATGAAGATACTGGTATCATATGAAACTAGAAAACCTAAGGAATCCATTTGTGCCAACCATGTCATACTAGCTTGTCGCAAAAGAGGTTAAATAACGCTCCAAACAAGTCTCTCCTTTACAGACATGCTCACTTTATGATAATCCCATGCAGTTTGGAGCAAGTGACGGGAGACTTCGACCAATCACAGGTCAGTTCAGAGAGAGAGAGAGAGAGCGTTCCTACTGGCTGTGGTCTGGTTGATGGGCGGTGCTTGGTATTTACTCAGCTGATCTCAACATGGCTGCTGGGTCACAAACTTTCTCATTATACAGCTAAACAACAACTACAAGATGTTTCTGATTGACTCAGATTGACAGCTGACTCTCACAGATGGCAGCTGAACGGCAGACTCTAGATCAGCTTTGACTGGTTGTTTTCCTCTGGTCTGTGAAATCATGCAAATGCACAGGAGCACTGGAGGACACCGGAAGGTCACAGAGGACACAGAGACATAATTTTTTTTCATGTGTGTCAGGATATGTAAATAACTGTCTGGATATATACTGCCAGGATATGTAAATAACCTTTTTAAATCATATTTGCTCCAATATCGTGATAATATCATATCATGGGGCCTCTGGTGATTCCCACCCCTACTATCTACATGTGCATATCTCCATCTTTACAAATGTAACTGAAAGCATAAGAATGTGCTGCTGTGTACAGTATATGTGTGTGTATTCCTATTACCTTGGCAGGGGCATGGATCCAGATGGCAGGGTTGAACAGAATGTGGTCACACAGCTGCTTGAGCAGCAAGATGCCATTCTGCAAGTTGCTAAGGTATCTGGAAAAGGCCAGCACAATGTCCAGGACGGGCCGCGTCACATGCACCTTGGAAGACTGGAGAACAGACGGGGTAGAGAGAGAAAGTGCCACAATAGGAGGTGGGGGGAAAGGAGAGGGTGATGTGTCAGAGAGAGAGAGAGAAAGCAGAAAGGGGTGAATGAGGTACAACACAGAAAGGGGAGGGAGAGGACACATGATGCAGAGAAAGACGAGGAGGAGCTCCTCCTCTGCCTAACAAGCACACAAGCCAGCTGTGACCTCTAAATACAGCTGAGGGAAAACAAAGTCTGTCTCATATTAAGTGTTGGTGTTGGTGTGTGCCTGTGTTAGTGTGTTTGTGGCGGTAAGGGAATTAAGATCAGCCCACTGGGTTCATTGCGTGCAGCTACTGGTACGGGAGGATGGCCCTTGTGTATTTCTTTGCCAGCTGAGCCAATTTGTGTTTGTCTCACCTTCTCCAAAGTGTAGCCAATGACGAGAAAGCCTTTGCAGGCCAGCACCTGCTCTTGCATAGCCACTGAGTTCTTCAAGAGCTCCATCACAAAGGATAGCAAAGTGCAGCTAAGAGGCCCACAAACAGACAGACAGACAGTGACAAGGAGAAAGAGAGTGAGTTAGACAGTGACAATAATCTATGTAAGCTGCTGACAAAGCCCCGACTGTGAAGGGCATATCCTGCACGAAATGTGATTGAATGAGGGTGTCGTGTCCCCATTGTGTTAGGACAGACTCTAGTTAGCATCACTTTCAGGGCAGCACATATAACAACGCTGCAAATTCATAAGCAAGATGCCCTCACAGCTTCCCAGCTCAGCAAATGTAAAAAAAAAAAAAAAAAAAAAAAAGTTGCAAATGTAAAACCTCATTTGAAAACCATGTTTTAAAACTTCCCATAGGTCTCTTTTTGACCGTGGTATCTCTAAATGTTACAGGTGAGGATGAACAAATGTTGACAGGCAATAGCGTTACATGACAAACCAGCAATAATGGACTAACAAAAAAGTTAAGTTAAGTTAGGTTAGGTTAGGTAAGGTAGGGTAAGGGTAATGATACTGTACTGTAAATGTTATTTTATCTTAACCAAATGTTATTTTAGATCAGTACATTTTCTGTTCACCACTTACATCCAACTAATAATTTACCTGAGCACACAGGTCCTAGACAGTAATCTAAGGGCAAACACTTACCTAAAAATTAGGTAAATAATGTCTCTTGCATCTTCAAATTATCTAACATACAGTATTTTCTAAGGTGGTACATCTAAAATGGTTGATCCTGAGAACATTAAAAACCAAAGCAGCAGAGGCCACGACATCCTGACTTCTAGTCCTGAAGGGTAAAGCTCCAAAAAAGGCTAGACCCTACATTTCCCATGATGCAGTTTTTCTTCCCTTTTTCTTCCTGCCAGGTAAATGTCCACATCTTTCAAATTTCACACCCCGTTTGTAATGCAGGCTGTCCTCTAACAGGGTTCCCACTCTTTTCTAGAGATCATATTCTAGGACGTTTCCAGAGATGATCTAGCCGGTATGGCAGGCAGGGATCACGCTGTACACTAAGATGGTCCTCTCTGTGGAAGCCAGACTGAAAAGACGTGCAGTCTATGGCTATAGCTTGTCTGTGAAATCATCTCTTACGTGCTAAGAAATTGTGATAAACTGACAATACATTAATGAAAACATACCTGCAGACGTAGGCATAACAAGCTAGCAAGCATGACAACTTTAACAACTGAACCAACCATGCTCACCAATTTAACATTATTCAACCATTCAAAACAAGTTGGGAAGCTACCATGTGACATGTGACTTGGGGGAGGTGATCACAGTGTTTCCACAACATAACTAAGAGCAGCTTATTCAAAATACTACATAAACTACTATTTTTATGTTAATATGATCCTGAATATAACTTAGGGCTTGTTGGCTTGTGCCAGTGTTACCCATTTTGGGGAGCTCTGGTAGACTAGTTCATTCTCAGCTAAAGGACATTTAACTTCTTCTCTCATTTTTCATGGGTTTTCAATGTCTGCAAAGTTGGTCAGCTTTTTTCCAGGTTTTCCAGGACACCAGGGAACCCTGCTTAAAGAATTGTAATGTCAACCCCAAACCTAAATAACCCTCATGCCATCACTATGACATCATTTGGGTTATATTCTCATACTTTAACAAAGATCCTCTAGAGACACAGAAGACAACATGCTACATCCAATGAGATGCTTTGTACTCTCCACGATGAGTAAACTGATCCTGATATGTAGAATTTGTGGTCTTTAAATAATATTGAATTTCATTGTTTATACAATTAAAATTTGTTTTCTCTTAGAGGTTGTAATACAATAGTCAAATATGAACACAGTCACTGACAGTTTACAGCCATCAAACTACCAGCCTTAATATTTACATTTAGTCTATGACATACTATCACAATGGCTCAATGCAAAATATAAAATAATGATTTAGTGAAGGATAAACAAAACGGCATATTTCATTAAAGTGTGTGTTGTGTTTGTGTGTTGTGTTTTGTGTGTGTGTGTGTGTGTGTGTGTGTGTGTGTGTGTGTGTGTGTGTGTGTGCATGTGTGTGCATGTTTACCAGACAGAGGTGTCCAGCTCGTGGCTGGAAGGCTGGCAATAATCCAGCTGTGCAAACAGAGGGAAGAGGACCTGCACGCCTCCAATAGAGTGTATGCCACTCTGGACTGAGTGAGTCACCACGGCCTTCACGTCCTGCCGAAACAAACACACAACGATGAGGCGACATTTAACATGTTGCAGGGCCAGTATTTGCATATGCGTGACAGATATTTGTTCTGATAATCACAGTTATGTGCACTGAATTAGCTCTATTTGAAAGTAGCTGCACAGTCGCAACCAAACTAATTATTTCTTTCTTCTTCAAGATTTCAATACCAAGTGTTTTGTTTCTTTTGTTGACTTGTGACTTAATGAGAAGAGGAAGTTGAGGATGAGGAAAAGCTGATCATTTTTTCTTTGGGCGCCAACATTTAGTGCGTTTCAATCGAACTCTGATGCGGTTGTTGTGAACACAGTAATCGTACTCTGGTGCAGACGAAAACGAGATCGCTTCCGAGAGCTGGTCTCGGATCGTTTCTAAAAAAAAAACTAAATGCAGGCTGCCTGTGTGGATATTTGTTGAGATGGACACAGGTAAACGACAGGTTAACATGGTGGGAGAGGACCTGGACTTATGCAGAAGTCTAATGTTTGCTTGGCATCTGGTCCAAAGAGAACATACAGCATATACTAAATAAAGTCCACAAAGATAGTGACCTTCATTAAGTCATTCCAGATAAACTAGAGGAGAGGGGAATTGTGCACACAGTAGATCAGTGCCGAGTCAAAGTGAAAGTTTGTCCACAAAGTCCCTGCGTAGAAGTGACTGCTCTTAAGACAAAAAAAAAATAGATTCACTCAGTTGTATATGCAACATTTCTTTTTTTATTTTGGTCCACTTTAATGTGTGCACTGACCGAGACTGAACCAGACTAACTAGAAAACAAACCAAAAGCATAAATTTCACTCTGATTTGGACTAACCAAACAGACTACGGCTTGTGAAAGTGCCCTTTTTCAGTAGTCTGGTGCATCAGTTGGTGTCTGTGTTGCAACAACAACAGCAGCTTGGCAAACCATTTTCCTCTCTATAGGATAGGAATTTTTGAGCATAGCATAGCAAAGCAGAAAATATAGGTCACATATTCATTCATATTTCACACTGTGTGTGTCTTTGTGTGCGTCTTTGTGTGCATGTTTGTGTGGTGGAGAAAGCATACGTTGTGTGTGGCAGCAAAAAGCTTCCCTCACAAAGGAAACAAAGCATTTTCTTTGATGAGAGGGCATGAGAGAAAACTCAATTAGTGCTTTTAGTCCTCGAGAAAAGAAAACTAGAAGTGAGTGAAGACACAGTATTGTGTGTTTGTGGTGTGGGGGAATGTGTACTTGTAAGCAGCATTTGGTAAACTTCCAAAAAGGTCACCAGCTACTTCTAACAGGAAAGACGCACGACTGCTTGTACGTAGCTCCAAATTAAAGGGCGTTCCCAGAGAAGGCTCATTCCAGAGTTCCAGCACCAGTGTGGCATTTTTTTCAGCAGCTGCAGCACTCTGGCAAGCTCAACACATTTGCACCTCTGCCCTAATGAGGCTATTAAAATGAAAAGATGCCAACTGGGCCACTTTCATTATCGCAGTTAGGGGAAATAAAGAGTAAAGAGCGGTACATATGGAACAGTGGGAGGGAAGGAAGTGCAGGTGGTGAATGAATTTGCACCGACACTAATGTCTGCGTGGTGACTTCAGATTACATTTAAATAATGGCTATCCTAACTATATTAACTTGAACTCTGAGGGCTATCAATGGCAAAATCTTACATTCTTACATTAAAAGGCATAACTACCTGCAGCATGAGTGCATGGGGTGAGTGGACGAAAATGGAGGCGTTGTCCTTCGGGGAGGACTCAAGGCAGAGCTGGGCATCTGTGGCGCGAGGGTTATAGGTGAAGGCGATACTCGCGGACAGCTTGCCGTCATACAATAAGGTCTTATGATGCTCCGCAAACAGCAAGTCACTCTCCGCCTTGTACTTGAATGTGCCCTTCAGAGAAGGAAGTAGAAGAAGGAAGGAGACATTTAGTGAAAGAGAGCACACAGCCATGACACATTAAAGAGACAAACTATCTTTTTCCCCACTAGTAGTATCAAATTCTGTCTAAACCTTGTCAAGAATAACAAAAGTAAAGCGTCAAATATTGAACTCTGCTGCAGAACAAATTTATCTGTCCAAACAATCGTTCTTTGTATATTGATTTATGTGTCCCTCTTGAGTGCGATTTAATGAACAGTTCATTTGAACTATCTTTTAAAATCATTGGACATGCCTGGACAGTTGCTTCCTCACAGTGATTATGGGCACTGGAGATACAGCATATCTTGGCATACATAGACAATTATTTGCGACTCTTGCCTTTTGTTTTATTTTGTGTTTATTGTATGTCGATGAATGTTGATGTCGATGTAAATGTCGATGATGAAAGCTTATTCAACCATGTTAAATTATCCTTTTTACATTTTAGAATGCTCTGCCAAGCATTACAGCTTTGCATTATAATGCATCATTTGACTGTGTAAGTTAATATACATCTCTGTTAGATGTTTCTATCTCACAGACATATCAGGATTTAGGGCTTCCGACCTGGTAACCCGGTCCCAGCTGATAGATAGCCAGGATCTGAGCAGCGCTGAGAGACTCTCCGAACAGGTAAACGGCGCCCATCTGTCCGCAGAACACACGGTTGGCATCTGCTGTCTCAGACGATCCCAGGAAACACTTGTCAAACGTCTGCAGCAGGAAGGATGTTGGAGGTAGAAAGAAAACACAGAAATAAACAATTAAAAATGAAAGGGGGAGGTGAAAGGAAGCAAAGAAGGAATTGCAGTTAGACAGGAAGGAAGGATATAAAAAAGACCAAAAATAGCCAGCGAGAACAGAGGGAAAAGGCATATTCATTGTTAACACTAGCTATAATTGGCAACACAGCCTCAGACTATGAGGATACTGTGGCTAACGTGATAATGTCCCGTCATCCTCTGGTCATGGTCAGAGAGGCAGAAGTGTTGAGAATGATGAGGCCACATCTCAATCAAGATGCTAATTTGCTTTCGGACATACTGACACATCCAGAGGATTAAACTACACTGTGGAGGCATTTTTATTCCAAAATAAATTTGATTTAAGAATCTCATAACTCAGCATGACAGAAAATAATCCTGGTGACTGTGACAGAGTTCATATAGTGATGTGTGTATATGTACTCATTTTCCACTGTGCTATCCCTGGTAAAGATGAAAAGAACGGTTTTACCCTCCAAGCCCTCTGACAGCAAAGACTGAGATTAGATATATCTGTAAGCAAGGTTTGCTTTTCAGTGCTTGGTACGCGGTCCTGCAGCAATATCTGGTTCTGAAATTGATATTTGACAGAAAATCTGTTACGTGCACCCACATGCACAACCCTGATGTAGCAGCAGGTAGAACTGTAACATAAAATCTTGGCAGAGGTTTTATGCGGTAAAATTTGTGGTTTTTAAGTACACACAAAACACACTCATCCATAGAAATGGGCAACATAAAAGAATAGTTTGGTATTGGGGAATACGCTTATTCAAGTGTTCAAGCGTTAGATGAGAAGAATGATGTCTAGTCAATATGAAGCTACGGTTAGCTGCCAGACAGCTGAACATTAAGCCTGGAAACAGGCAGAACCAGCTAGCCCGGCTCTGTCCAAAGGCAACAAAATCCAATTACTAGCCCCTTTGAAGCTCACTAATTAAAACGTCAAATCTTGTTTGGTTAACCCTCTGAGACCCTCAATAACACAATAAAGATAAGCTAAATTTTAGCGAGGAAAAACTGGCGTGGCCATATTCAAAGATGTCCCTTGACCTCTGACCTCTAGATATGTGAATGAAAATGGGCTACCCACGAGTCTCCCCTTTACAGACATGCCCACTTTATGATAATCAAATGCAGTTTGAGGCAAGTCATAGTCAAGTCAGCACACTGACACACTGACAGCTGTTGTTGCCCGATCAGCTACAGCTTGCCATGTTATAATGAGCATATTTTATGCTAAATGCAATAACTGTGAGGGTTTCTGGACAATATTTGTCACTGTTTTGTGTTAATAAGTGGTTTCTAATAATAAATATACTGTAATATAAACATTAAGCAGCATATTTGTCCACTCCCATGTTGATAAGAGTTTTAAATACTTGACAAATCTCTCAAGGTAATTTTTTAACATAAAAAATGTGTGATTAATTTGTGATTAATCACGATTAACTATGGACAATCATGCAAATAATCATAATTAAACATTTTACTATAATATAATTTGCAGTTGCGAAAAATTTAAAAAAAATCCTATTATATATTATCACAGTGCTCAGTGTGTTTAAAATGACTCTCCCCTTTACCGTCATGCCCACTTTATGATAATCACATGCAGTTTGGTGCAAAAACCATACAAACCACATTTTAAACATGCAGTTTAAATGAATTATTTTCGCCTATACAAAAATGGTGTATTTGAATATTTCTGCATACTATGGTCCCTAAACAGTCTTAGAAATACATAACTTTGGTTTCACTGTAAAGCTGAGACTCTTGTGGATGAGCCCAGTTGTATTCATGTGTGATGATTTTAGTCCCCATAGTAGACATTTCATTGTGGTGCAATAATTTTTTGAAATTTGACTTCACTGTACAAAATGACATGTGGTGACCTCAAATAATAACAGCATCATGAAACTTTACAGCCACAAACTAGACACCTAGAGCATTCAGAGGATCTATCAGGGGGTTTCTGAGCCGCTTCCAGAACAGAAGAGTCTTTTTCTATGGTGTTCCTCAAGGTCTTTGTGTCTTAATGTGGTATTTTAGAGGGATTATTGATCATTTTTTATCAATTCTCAAGTGGCAAAGAATAATTAAATTTAGCACCAAATCTGTGTAACAAATGATATCGACCCAAAAATAGCTATAACAGCTTATGAGACATAACAGAGCATGGGGATGGCAATCATGTACTTCCATTATAATGTTTCAAGCCCTTATACACTTTCAAAATTCATTCTAATAAATTAAAGAGTTGCTTGATTCATGTATATTTCTGATTGAATGACAAAAACAACTTGACACACAGTGCTGAGCTGAGTTCAAATTAATCTTCAGATTCCCATCTTTCAGGTGATGCACATCACTTCTACGTGACATCTACTGTTGACCTGCTAGCTCCCCCTAAAGACCCTGTACCCCCTTAAGAAAGACAAAAACGAGTGGGTATCCTAGGGTTAATCAATACAAAAATTAAAAATTAAAACAATACAAAGTTGTGGTTTTAAGGGGCATAAGTGCCAGACTATTTCTTGGCTTGGTGCAGTGACTTCTGCTGTTTCCACTCTTTATGCTACTAAACTAACAGACCGAAGCTTAATATTTACCATACAGACATGGGAGTGGTATAAATTTTCTCATCTAACTCTGGCCAATACTAATAAATAAGCCTTATTTCCAAAATTTAAAACTATCCCTTTATGTAAGTATCCACTGGATGATGTGCAAACAGCAAAAAAAAATCAAATTGCTACTACTTACATCACTGGTGTTGACAAACCAGGCGATGTCTCCAAATGAAGCCAGTTCTCCGTTCACATAGCAGCTAATTTCACTGTTTTTCCAGCGGTTGTAGATGTGAACAAGAGTCACCATGTACCACTGCAACAGCAAAAAGAAGAACCAGACTCACACAATGGAAAACTGTTACTGTATATGTGAAGTATCAATCAGTCAGCATGTGGTGAGAATCATCTAGTCTACTCAATTGGCCTGCTTCAATCATGTTTCAGTCCCCTCAAGCTACGATCCCAACTACTTAGATTCCTGGCTTCCTCCTCAGCCAGTGAAATAGGTTACTGATGTTACCAAAGCGAAATGGGTTATTATGGTTTCTTCCGGACATGAAACAAGGCATTAAAAATAGAGTGAAAAATCAACTAAAATGAGTTCTGGGTCCTCATGAGGTTTATTGAGGTAAGGTGGTGCCTTCGTGCCCAGGGGAAAGAGAAGGATGTTACATATTGTCCACAAGCAACAGGATCTCTATGACTGCAATGGTCGTCAGTGTGTGCTGTGCCCGGGAGGGACTGCAAGTATTGGATAATCCTTCTCTCCTGTCGCCCTCATTCCTCCTCCTTCTAGTTTTGCTTCTCCCCAGAGTCAGGTAAGATGTGACAGTTCTTTCTCACAGCATAGTCTAGATTTACTGTGTGTGTGCATATGATTGATTATGTGTGTGCTGACATATGATTTCTGAGCTCCATCTAGGGCGACATTTCCAGGATTTGTCTTTTCATGAGCATGAATATTTGGTTGACCTGGGTCACCAAACCAGTGCCTGTATTCTGCTTTGTTTTTTGTTGTTTTCATACCTTCTGGGGTTTGAAGTCGTACTTTACACAGTGCTGGAATCCTTTCCCCTTGGATTTTAATGAGGTCACTATCAAACAGCCACCCACAAAGTGTGCAGAGTAACCCATGCCTTTACTGGTGCGAAAGCTGAAAAGGAATTAAGGGGAAATACACACAGATTTAGTGAGGCTGACGACATTCAAGGGCAACATGGGTTATAGTGTGCGATATCATATAAACACTTTAAAAGGGTCTCAAAAGGACAAAGATAGCAAATATCATTTCTCAGCTGCACAGACTCTTCCCATCATTCTACATGTCCCGGCGAGACGGGCCCCTGCATGTGATTTAGTGAATTAATCTCTTTTTAAAAAGGGCACGGGGCTGAAGAGGAGCTTTTATTACAGATTCTCTCAAGCAGCTCGTTGGCCATCTAGCTTGGTTATCACTTTCACAGAAGCCCAAACAGATTCCTGTTGTATAAATTAGATTTTTGACAGAGATTAATTATTGGTTGAAAAGAAGATCAGCCAACCCTCGGCTCCTCAGAGAGGATGCAAAGGATGAGGAGACAGGAAAGATGGAGGGAGAGGCACTGCCATTTTTCATCTGTGAGGCTTGAGGAGGCTGCACTTTTACTTCTGTAGCACGTTTTTGGGATTCAAATGCATTTAATTTACATTGGGTTATATTGGAGACATATGTTCACACTAGGATTGCCAAAGTTAACGAGATAATACTTTAATGCAAATTTGTTTTAGCGCCACAAATTTCTTTAAAGCATTAACGCAATCAATCTTTCAGAGGTTGTAGCTAAAGAAAAGTGAAGATAATATATATGAAAAAAGAAAACAAATAATGCTCCAAATTTGTGCTAAATTTTGGCAAGGAAAAACGGGCATGGCCATTTTCAAAGGGGTCCCTTGACCTCTGACCTCTAGATATGTGAATTAAAATGGGTTTTACGGGTACCCAAGAGTCTCCCCTTTACAGACATGCCCACTTTATGATAATCACATGCAGTTTGGGGCAAGTCATAGTCAAGTCAGCACACTGACACACTGACAGCTGTTGTTGATTGTTGTCCTGCAGTTTGCCATGTTATGATTTGAGCATATATTTTTTTGCTAAATGCAGTACCCGCGAGAGTTTCTGGACAATGTTTGTCATTGTTTTCTGTTGTTAATTGATTTTCAATAATAAATACTACATATACATATATTTACATAAAGCATTTGTCCACTCCTATGTTGATAAGAGTGTTAAATACTTCTCCCCTTTAAGCTACAATTTGAACAGATAAAAAATGTGCAATCAATGGTGTTTAACTATGGAAAATCATGCAATTAATGACAAATATTTGAGTCGACTGACAGTCCTAGTTCACACTTAAATTGCACCCATGTAACACCACCTTTCATGCTATTCCCCTCTCTGTGCTATTTACACTACAAATGTCCTCTATGTCCTTGAGTCATTTCTGTATTCTATATACAGTATGTTGAAACAAAATTAAACATTAAAATGTCAAACAAAGGTTTGCTTGCTATCCCGAATTTCCCTCCGGGGATTAATACAGGTTCATCTTATCTTATCTTGAATGATAAGAATGGTTTTGTTACCTACCAGTACAGGTAAGGCTTGTCTTTGTCTACATTGATGTTGTTGAGAGGATCCATGCGGAGCCACGTGTGGAATGTGAACCCATTCTGGTACGGCCATTTTGCTATAGGAGGCAAGGCTATAGCCTGTTGGGAAATAAATCATAGAAGAAAGCAGGACATGTCAATGAACTGTGAGTCCTGAAGGGAAAAAAATAACCACTGAGAATTTTAAAATTAATAAAAAACTGTTAGTATAACAGCTTAGCCTGAAAGCAGCAAAACTCATGTCATAGTCCACAAATACTGTCTGGGAAAAGAAAAATGTATAGCAGGGTAACACAGGAAAATGAAGGCACACCTTCTTTTCAGATACGTTGCTGAAAAACACATACAAGTATTAAAGTTCAAATCAACCAAATCAGACCCAAATCCACATGGCAGACCTGTACACATAAAAGCACTGTCACCATGGCAGTGTAGTACAGTATGTTAAGAGCCTGACATAGACTAAAGCAACATTCAGAAGAGCAACATTTACACAACCTCCTGTACAATGCACATTTAACGCAATGAAAAGTTCATTAATATTAATATTACAAGTCAGTTTGTTCTGTACTCCTACAGATAAATCCCCACATTTAGTAGATTATAAAGAGTTTGCCTTTAAAAGGACTTATTCTGCTCATTTTCAGGTGTTATGGGTTTCTACTAGAACATGTTTACAAGCTTTAAAGTTCTAAACATTTGATTTTCTCATCCTGGAGCTGTGCTGCAGCACCTCTTTCTGAACCAATCTATCCGAGCACACTTGGCCTGTTGTTGCGACTGGCCAGCCGAACCAAACTCTTTGAACGCCGCTGCAGCTCCGCTCTAACTAGCCGCTTGGCAGGTATTATGCAAATGTGTTACTTAGTGACATCACCACGTTATGGAAGAAAAGGCGGGACTTCAATCAAGGCATTTGAAAAAAAAAAAAAAAAACAACAACTACATATCGCACTAAAGGAAAGAAAAATAACACAAAAGCATGATAGGTCCTCTTTAATTACTTTTACTGCATTAATGACATCATAACCTGAAACAGGAAGAGGAAAAAACAACAGCACAGCTTTCTATATATGTGGTGAACAATGCAGGCAAGAGCAAAACAGTGCATATGTAAAGTTCTAACACTGGAGAGAGATTTAACATTGTAATTTAAATGAATGAACAATGTTTCTGACATATAAATGCATTTTCTTGAAGCAACTCTGGTAATGTGATTCTTTTTCGGGTAATTTATTGTGTCACATTCAATGAGTGTACCAAGGGTATTTGCTTACTTAACATTCATCTTTATATGCCCTTCTTCAATCAAAACCTTATACAGGTTGTTCGGTGCTTAAATGAACACATTATGCATCTACAGAAGGACAAGAAAAGGACACAGCCTGTGTATGTAGTATGATTTTCCATGTTACTAATGATGAAGAACGCGTCAGAGGTTTTGAATAAATTAACATGTCGAAAATTGTCAAAACATGATTTGAATAGACCAAAGCTGAATATCCAACAGCCACAACATGGTGCATTTGTAGATACTATACAACATTTCAGCAAGTGTACAATAGCCGCTGAGGCTTGAGGAGTCTGAGGTGTAATGGCTCACTAGAAAATATCTAAAACTAACAATTAGAGAGAAATTACATGGGTCAGTGCATGGCTTGCTCACAGGAAATCAGCTTGGAAAGCACTTAGTATAAAAGGATTCAGGAGAGAACATCATGTAATATATGAAATTCTTTCTTGCTCCCTCTCATTACTGTATAATAGTCTTTATATTATATATTTCTTGCATTAATATCTAGCAGAAAATCTTGCTGCTCGTGTACTGAAACAGTCCAACACTCACCTCTAAATTCACACTAGTCAGCTCAACATCTCAGTGCAAACAGACTTAAAAGGGACGCCTTTTCATTCTGTGGTGCAGTGTTTGACATTACGTAGTATACTCACAGCTGCATTTTTCCCTGGAAAGCTGAAAAATGAGTCGGGGCCATTCCTGTGAGCCATATACTTCAGAACTGACAGAAGCTTCACTGCGTGACGAGGCTGAGGAATGAACAGAAAGACACACAAGGATAATTTTCAGACAACAGACAGTGCTGATGTTCAAACAGACGTGCATAAGCACAAAAAAGGATAAGTTGCAAGATGTTAAAACCAAAATTACAAATATATATTCAAATCAAGCACAATTATGGCACTGAATCTTATGTTCCAGGAGGACGAAACAGGTTGTGTATGATGCAAATTAGGAGAAGTTAAAAATGAATCACATTTTCTTTTGTCCTGTCCATATTATGATGAGTTAAGGATGCCTGTTATAAATGAAATATCTGTTCAAAATCCAGAAATGTTTTGCTGCACTGATGATGACTGTGTGGAATGGCGAGTATTTCATTTTAATGCTTATAAATTGACTACTTGGAGAAAAAAAAATGCCAGTATGGTATATTAGTTTAATATTATTTGTAATTTATGCTGCTACTCTGGTTTCTGCATTTTTCTTTTCTTTATTTTCTAAATAATGGTGTATTGTAAGCTCATTGGGGCTGGGCATATTATCTTTGTATGACTCAATAATACTTATAATCAAATCACTTACCGTTTATGCATTCAGCCACAAATGATTACAGGCAAGTACAACTCTGGTTCTGCATATTCTAAATTTACCTCTAAAGACTCATCACACTGACATCCACAGAGATTTACTCAGCAGCACACTTTCCTATATATTTTTACAATTTTCAACTAGGTTGTGGTTTATACTGTTGAGTACCAGAGTAGTTAAAGTTCTGCACTCATCCCATCCAACCTGTCTCCCCAGATACTTCACAATAAACAAAATTAGGAGAGGAGCAGTGGCAAGAACTGTTTGAAAGTGGGAGAGTGAGGTGAAATTTAAAAGCATAAAAGCAACTTGCCCTGTTTCCTTGACAACTTGATTAGTGTCGGTGATCGATGGCTTACTTTTGTTCTCTTCATCTGTTTCCCCTCTGTGCCACTGGTCCTGCCTGGATGCAGTAACTTATCTTCTGTACACGTATCATACATCCTGAGTTCACTGTGGCTATTCCCTTACAGACGCGTGCACACACAACCACCCACGTAGTCTATTTTACAAAACTAATGTTCTTCAATGGCAAAGTCTTTTAACATTATGCTAAATATTGCCTGAAAAAAATAATTCAAATTCAGAGTTTTTTTGGTTATCTCATGAACACCCTAACGACATTAACACAGCCCTGCTCTGGATCCAAGACTGCTACAGACTAGTAGTCTGGTTTCGCATGATTTATCTTGTCTCTGTGATGAGGACATTGGCCTGTGGGATGGCAGCAGTTGAAGTGTTGCTAGCACATTCCTCATGCTGGTCCCAGACGACCAAGACAGATCACCGTGGCATGACTGACTCACCCACTGGCCTTTCTCTCCCTGCAGTTTGCTGAAGAAAAGCTTCAGCTCTTTTACTGTGATGCTGTAGCTGGCGAGCACCCCCAGCATGTCCACCAGTAGGTCTGCAAGACACATACACATACAGAAAGGGGTTAAACATGGCATGTTAAAACAGAAAGATTGAAAATTTACACCAAAAGGTGAGACGAAATGACTGTATTTTGCTAAAAGCAAAAAAACGCTTTAGCATTCATGAGATAGTACATCTGGTCACAATTCACAATCTTTCTTGGTATTTTGATCAACTAAATAGCTCCGAGAAGCTAAGCAGCTAAGACATATTTAAAAGAAAAGTAAAGTGAGCAAAACCAAGATAAAAACAAAACATGAGACTTAAAATAGAGAGGAGATTCTGGGAGTGCGGCCTCTTTCATTAGTTATTACTGACTAACGGTATGACACATCTATGACTAGTGTGTACACATACAGCCCTTGGTTTAAACCTTGAAATATGATGGAGAGTGGCAGTTGTGTCTGGCAGGTCTTTTTCCATGTTCAGTATTAGTACTAGTACTGTTCAGCTCAGTCCTACACAAACAGTATTTCAGAGCAGCCCATTTAAAGAGAGGATGAGACGGTCTTCAAATCTACTGTAAGAGCAACAGAAAAAAGGTAAAAGTTGAGGTGGTCTAGTGGCCTAGTTTAAGGCATCTGGGGGCCTTTGTTACATGTCATTCCTTATACAGAATTTCTCGCCATTTCCTGTCAGCTTTCTACTGTCAATAAAAATAATTAAATGTACAAAAATAAACAGTAATAAACTTAAAGGGATAGTTTGGGTGTTATGAAGTGGGGTTGTATGAGGTACTTATCCATGGTACGTGTAGTAGATGACAGTCGGCACGCCCTTATTTTGTGAAGCAGACAGAAGTTACCGCACGGAGAAAACAATGGAGTGCAGCAGTAAAACATATTTTAGACACCTAAACGAAAGGCCCACCTAAAACACCAGTATTGGTTTAAGTGGACGCTATATTTAGAAACTGAAGCTGTTGCATCCATCTACAGTACCCTCTCTCCAAAGCCACCAGACTCCTTTGA
Source organism: Pterois miles (assembly GCA_947000775.1). Taxonomy (NCBI): domain Eukaryota; kingdom Metazoa; phylum Chordata; class Actinopteri; order Perciformes; family Scorpaenidae; genus Pterois; species Pterois miles. The sequence goes on from CAMQGK010000231.1 coordinate 4,269,515, forward strand.
AAAAATCTGTAATTTTACATCACAGAACACAGCACATAACTGTTTTTATTACCTGTCGGAAACATAGACCATGTAGCTGTCTCACGGTGAGGTAAACCACCAAAAATGTTTTAAATATAGTGTACACTTAAACAGATATTGATTTTTTTTTTAGGTGGGCCTTTCTTTTAGGTGGCTAAAATACATTTTGCTATCGACCCTGTCCACAGTAGTACAGTTTTATGCAGTAACTCCTTTCTGCTTCTCCACACTGGAGGTGTGCCAACCTTCTTCTACTGTAGATAATACACTGACTATGCATAAGTACCTCATACAACCCCACTTCATAACAACTGTACTCATCTCTTTAAAGCTTAACATAAGACGTATTTTAAGTTGTAAATGTCAATAAATAAGGGGCATTAGCTCTATGAGACAATTCTTAGGGAAGAAAGGACATAGCATTTGTACTGTGGTGAATATTACTACAGTATAATCATTACTTTCAGCTGCCCAGTTACTGTTTGGCTATATCACCCCTGCTTGGCTGCACAAACCCTCTAGGCCAGTGCTGTTCTAGCTGGCAAAAGTTCACTGAGCCGAACACTGTAGGATTAATTCGGACTAATTTGCAGATGGGCAACAGACTAGACTGAGACTCTGGGGAGACCGTACAGGATGATTGTGTCCACTTTCACTGCAGTACATCACAGGGTATGCAACAATGGAGGATAAAACCATGAGGTTATTTCATAAAGGAAGAGCAGGTAGGAAAGTTTAGAAGAGGTTTCTTTGTTTATCGATTCCTGTTGGAGTTCATCTTTTTGATTGCTTCCCCTCCACACAGAGTTCAAAGCAAAGGCTCACCAACAAAACACCTCTTGTAGTGTCTTGACTTGGTCAAGCAAGACAAGTATGTAGCAGTAATATAACAAAAATGTAGTCATATGCCTCCAATAGAAAGAAAACAAAGAACAATTTTCCCTGCTAGGTGCCGATCTTAAGTACCTGCGATCATGCTGTCGGTGGTGGATATGCGCTGCAACACCAACTGGATGAGTCCCACATCAGTGCACGCCTGTAGGTTGCGGACGCTCTTCTTGAGGACGGCGGTGAAGATGCTCCAGACCTCAGCTTGACATGTGGGCTCACATTTGTCCAACAGCTCCACCATGCACACGATGCTCTCGGGTTCTTGGATGATGAAGTTAATCTCAAGGTCAAACTGGCCGCCGACCAGCTGGGGGAGAGATAAGAGAGGTGAGGAGGGAAAAAGTGTTTCATTCAGTTATTAGCTGTATTTCCATTCAATTGTCAAGCAAATTTTATGTAAACTTTTGATATAATTAATTTTTTTTTTTAAAAAAGCCAGTTTGGCGTGTTTCCAATAACTGGGTTGGAGCGAACAAACTCTGTTACAGCGTAGTTTGGTCAAGTAAGTTGCCGGTATAGGCTACACGTGGCTGTAATCCACCAGTAAACAGATCTTAGAAGAAGTAGAGGTTGTCGAATTGGCCATATAACTACATACGAGAGTAAAACGGCGAGAGGTCCTCAGGAATTTGTTTCAATTGTTTTAATTGTTCTTTTACATCAGCTAGTATTGTTCATGATTCACGCTGTTCGGAGACAAAGAAAAACGTGCATTATGGGAATATTCAACAAGACGCTGACAGCTGATCAGTCATATGAGTTAAATGCTCACTACGTCAGAATTTATTTGGCAAAGGCAGTTTCCAAGATCCATTTAGTGCATCAGCTCCTTTATCAACAAAGGCAAAAAACACCTCAAGTGAACATATAAACTTTCTTCACAATTAAGGCAGATTTATCAAATGTTGGTGTTTCCATACAGATTTTCTAATGCGATACTTCAAATGTGCATAAAAATGTGTGAAGGAATAGTGAGTAAACAAAACAACGCAATAAAAACTGCAATGAATTTCTCTTTTATCACCAGCAAAACATAACCAAGAGTTTCAAAAAAGGCATATACAGTATATGTGCTCACATTAGATGATTAATCATGCATCAGAGCTGCTAGCTAGACAAATGGATTAAAGGTCAGGGGAGAAACACAGATCTCTGTCAGTCTATTTGTATGTCTGTTTGTCTGACAGCAGATTTGACTGTTTGCAGCTAGCCTCGAGACTCTGTGATAAACCTAGAGCGAAAAATATCAAACAAGAAGCCACGTCAGTGAAACTCACTGAGACAAGCAGACAGACAAACAGTGGGAAGTGTATTTAGAGGTCTTTTGTTCCTGTAGGCCCCAGATAACTAACAGCAACTGACACAGCCTGGCAGATACAGATTAAATTCATTTTCACTTATGACATAGAAGAAAAGACACAGTGACAGAGTACTCCTAATGTGTTTATTAAAACAGCAGTATGTATACAAATTTTACACTTGGGAATATATTTTATGTGTAACACTTTCTTTTACAGCCAGTTGCACTAGCCTGCATCTTAAATCAAAAACACAAAAATTGTACTCATGGTAGCAAGAGAGGAAGTAAATGCATCCCAGCATGTTAGTCGGTCTTAACAGTGATCTCCAGCTAAAGCTCGTTCAGGAGCTGCTGAGGTCGACTGCTTGTGGACTAATGTTCTTCGTGTGTGGAAATAAATTGTTTGAGCAATAAATGTCATAATTTGTCACTTCTTAATAGTTGTGATGACATTTTTATTATTGAACCCTGCCTAATAGAAAAAGATAAGGAAAATAACAGTGTTGATGTAAAATTAATATTGTGAGTAAGGCTGTCATGTTTAGAATCAAGGAGGTGTGACTGGACACAAAAAATGAACGGGCGACAGTCGTACTCGGCCATTAGACAGGCTGGATGTGGAAACAATATGATCTGGTGCAGGGAATGGAAACTGTCCCATTAAAATGAGTGAGGTTGGATTATTTGTGTGTGTGTGTGTGTGTGGGCGTGCGTGTGTGTGTGTGTGTGTGTGTGTGTGTGTGTGTGTGTGTGTGTGTGTGTGTGTGTGTGTGTCTGTGTTGAGTACAAGATAGGGAAGGAGGGGAAACTGGGGTAGCACTGCTGCCACAACGTAAAGACGGGGGGATAAAGTGAAGATAACACTGACACACACCTCTCCTATTGTCCGTTTAACCTCCTCTCACAGATACCTATTCACATTTCATGTCAAGTATCAACATTAAAACAATGATGCTATCCATCACCTTACACCAGGCCCGTTTCCTTTATCCCTCACCTTCATACCTTCTGTTTTTTAAATGTAATGTAAAATATTCTATACTAACACATCGAGCTGCAAGGATTAATGAATTAGCTGTCAACTATTAAATTAATCTGCAACTATATTGATAATCAATTAATCGGTCTGAGTAATGTTTTAAGAATAAATAAAGTAAAATTCAAAATTCTCTGATTCCAGCTTCTTAAATATAAGTATTAAATGTGAATATTTTCTGGTTTCTTTTCTTCTATATGACAGTAAACTGAATATCTTTGAGTTGAGGACAAAACAAGACATTTGAGGATGTCATCTTGGGTTCTGGGAAACACTGGTCAACATTTTTCTCCATTTTCTGACATTTTATAGACCAAATAACTAATTGATTAATCAAGAAAATATTCAAAAGATTAATCGCAAATGAAAATAATTATTAGTTGCAACCCCATTACAAATACAAACAATTTAAAGTGTAAAATGTAAGTCATATTTAGCTGTCGTCTTTAACCTGTCAATTACTTTTTTTAATTAATTGGTTGTTTAGTTTATAAAAGCAACAAAATGGTGATCGCTCAGTTGCTTGTGAATCAGCACAAAGTCAGATTGAAGTTGAAAACACAATGTTCAGTATTTTTCTTTGATATATGACTTACAATAAATAATGAATTAATCCATACATTTTTTTTTTTGACTGACTTGACAACAAATCATCTCCGAAAATTGCATTTTGAAGGCCCCCCAGCCGCTCGCCAGGCAGAGCGTGTACCATTAAGGCTGAGTCCTTACCGCCCAGGGCCCTATGCTGCATGTCATCCCGTTATACCCCTGCCTTTCCTGTCTCTCTCTCTCTCACTGACAAATAATTCAAAAAATGCTGAATAATCTTTAAAAGAAATGCATTTCGTGGTTCTGAGAGGTTTGTTTACATTTTCATGTTTTAGTCACCATACAAACCAAACCTTTACTTTAATTTGAAATGAATTAAAGGTTTGGTTCACCCAAATTACAAAAACATTATTTTATCCCTTACCCCCAACTGGTACCTCTCCATGTAGAGTTTTGTCACATCCATATCTGAGATTGCTTCTGCCACCCCAGAACAACAATGGAGATGAGCAGAGTTGAAATTTTAAATGTAGTATTGTGGGTGCTCGCAGCCTTCAAAATGACATTCAAACTTGTGGTTGTATGACTCCGCCAACCAGTCAAGTTTCAGTTTACGTCCATGTCTGTCTAAAATGCCTTTACTTCATCCTATTAGACATTTACATGAAATTGTCATAATTACCATATGAATTCTTGAGTTATGGCCAAAAACGTGTATCGTGAGGTCAAAGTGACCTGTGGTCGTTTGTGCTAAATTTGGAGAAATTCGAGTTCCTGAGATATCACGTTCACGAGAATGGGATGGACGTAACGTCACAGCGACCTTTAACCACCGAATCCATTCATCTTTGCGTCCAGATGGATGTTTGCGCCAAATTTGAAGAAATTCTCTCGAGGTGTTCCTGAGACATCGTGTTCACCAACTGTGACCAATTTATAGAAACTTACTAAACCGTATACTGTATGTAACAGATGGATAGATGGTCAAACAAATTCCAAGCTGTCTTTCAGATGAAATGACAAATGACAAAATAATTTCAGTCAAAATATCCAGCAGCTACCTGTTAGGGCAACAAACCAATGTTAAAGAAATAACACATGCACCAATTAAAGGCCCACTAGCAACCTGTGACTTCTTCCCTATTTTGTCACTTAGCAAGTCAATGATAAATCACAAAGCTCTCCACAGAGTACCATTTATTAACTTAGGGGATAGATTGCAGCCAGGTCTGCCATTAATGGATGCTGGGTGCCATTTTGCCACAGTAACAGTTGATTTATGAGCCTGACAGTGTGCGCGAGTCATCCATCCATCACAGTCAGTTGACCAAGAAGACGGAGAACAAATATAAGGATGGAGAGGAGACAGAGTGCCACACTATAGTGACATAAAGCTGGCACAAACATAAGGACACGGCTGAGGTTGGACCTGATCTGTCATTTCCTACAAACAGAAAAGGTTTAAGACAAATTGAACAATTATGTTGTCACATGATGTCATGGTGTGTGGTGCTTTTTATAACTTATTGTTGTGTATCACAATCACATCAGAGTTTCTATTGGCCCAAAGCTAACATGGGCCAGAGTAATGGAAACAATATGCTTGTTTTATTGGTGCAAACGGTCTTTATCTGTAGATATGCAAATTAGCTAATTATGTCACAAACCCCATGAAAGAGTGCCACCGATCCCACTTTGAGAATCACTGATCCAAAGCATAAATAGATTGATAATGAGCTAATTATTAGTTAAAACCCAAACATTAATGACTCGAAATTCTTCGGTGAAAAATCATCTTTCTCATAGGCAGTGTTCACGTCATGTCATCCGATAGTGGTCCTTCAGTTGTGTATTTTATGATAGAAAAAAAATCATTAACATATTCAAATGTACTTTATCGTAGGTAGCACTCTGTTCCAAACCTGTGAACTCTGTACCGCTAACCAGCCAGCTGAATCAGAATACAAGCGTACTGGTATGAAACCTCACAGCAGCTGGTTATCTCCCTGTTGTTACTGTGTACAAAATATAGCAAAAAACATCAGCATACTTTAATTAATAAAAAAACTGAATTATGCTGCCATTAATCAACTGGGATACTTTGAACCTTGATGTAAATTTGAAATCAAAATGAAATTTCGTATAGCTGAGTGAGAACATTTAATGTGTCTATTGGGGCATGGCAAAGAGGTTTACAGTCATTCAATTTCTTAAATTGTTCAATTCAATCATTTACATTGCTCTATTTCAGGAGCAGGTGGGAAGGGATGCCAGCCTCTGCCTCGGCTACAGCCAAGGAGAGCTCTGCGGCTAAAAGCTGCCGTAAAGCCAGCGTCTTTATGGCAGCTAGAAACCAGATCCCTGGCTGGGTAACCCAGCCTGGCTGTTCTCCCCTGAGGCCTGCCTGAATTAATCATGGCTGAGCAGCCCAGCAGCCACTGGGCCGTAACACAAAGCACAAACAGGCTTCTATGGTCTCCATGGAGAACAAAACCAGAGGATGGACCAGGGCTAAATGGTACGCAAGAGCCAGAATTCATATCTATTGCCTCAGTTATACTTGAGTTTCAGGAGACCAATGATGGTGTAAGGACTCTTGGAAAGAAATCCATTGTCTATAATGATAATGCCTGACATGAGGTTAATATTTCTACCACATGTAAACAACTTAATCATGGGCTGCATAATGGAGCGTTGAAAGAAAACTGTTATGATGTTTCCATTCACCTTTTTTTATGCGCACTTACAATTTGTACAAAAACTTGAATGCAAGAAATAAAAAAAGAAAAAGAAAATATAAAATGCTTTCAGCTTGGTTGGGGGGGGGGGGGGGGGGGGAGCCTGTCAGGGAAAGTGATTTTCTAGACCTTGATGAAGTTCCTCAATTCAACTATAATTCCCAAAGAAATTAAGAATAAAAAAGGGAAGATACTGAGGGTTTATCACAGGACGTAGGGAAGGAGATGTGCTAGAGTTACTGGTGGTCAATTATGAAACCTAGACTTAATATATTTGTATATTTTTGGTTGTAGTAATAGTAGTATTGAGCCAAAATCAACAAAATTTGCTTGAAACTTTGGCAACAATTTAATGGAAACAAAACTTAAAAGTGGTAAATGCGAGATTTATTTTGCAACTGCACAGCTCTCAACATGGCAGCAGCCTGTAGCCTAAGATGCTAACAGCTGTAACAGTGAAAACAATGGCAAAACTGCTGACAAAGCTAATAGTGTTAACCTGAGGAGGAACTGGAGGATGGATACTACACTTCCACAATGGCGGTGTCAGCTGGGACGGCGTTATCAGCTCTAACTGCCGTATAAGAGCAGTGCAGAGCGGCAGCTGTGATCTATCCAGTGGGGCATACTCACATTACTCACATGCACTTAAAGCAGGTGCTGCCGGTCTGACAGTGTCAACAAAGCACAGAGAAGCTCAGATTACAACACACACAGACAGAGTGACTTCATTCTCTGCTCAAGTAGATATTACTCCTCTATATCTTACATAGCAAATAGCTGTTTGCTGCTATATTAATGCTCTGGATATTGTAAGTACATTGTATTGTATGCAATTTGTAGATATATGCATGTATGTAAACACTTATATGAACACATGCAGGTGTTTCTGGACACGCATACTGTAGTGCAGCCCTTATCTTGTAACTAGTGAGGCATCTTGGGAGGTATCGTGTCTTTATTGAATCTTGTATGTTTATGTCTTGTGTTGCTGGTTAATGAATCACTTTAAAAAGAAGATGCTTTGTAAATGCAGGGTATTAATGGCTTGGCTTTGTGAGGGAGAGTGACCACTCTCTGCTCAGGTAGACTTTACTCTTCTGTATCTTTACATAGCAACTAGTTGTTTGATGCTGTATTAATGTTCTGAATATCGTAAATAGCACCTTGAAGTTTATTAAAAGGCATATATTTAAAGCATGTATTATATATATATATAAAGATTATGAGTCCAGTGTAAAGCACCACATTGAGATCAGACCACGTTTTGGCAGCGAGCAAGAAATTGAGACCGAGAATAGAACGAGTACTAAAAGAGCAGAGCTATTTGAGGTCAGCGCTACACAAAACAGACTTCTAAATCATTACAGACTGCCATGTGATGCTGATGAGAGAAAGCAACAAATGATGGCCACTTTGTATGAAAGGGTAGGAAATTACCCAGCTAAAAGTAAGAGGCAAAAACACCGCTGCTGCCAAGCCATGGCTGCAGGGCGATGAGACCCTCTATCCATTGTGTGTGTGTGTTCGAGCCCATGTTGATGTTCGTCCTTCAGTTCCCTCCCTAATGAAACAGCAATTAATTCTATGGGTGAAATCATTTGAATATGAAGTCATTTGCCTGCAGGAGACGACAGCACAGACGGACAATAGAAGAACGCCCGGGACAAATTTGTGCTCATGTCTAGCATGTCTCTAGTTTGTCACATGGCTTATGTCACGCTTTTGAATTGATGTCATCTGTCAGTTTGGGAGTGTTAGACATGAGGACACATCTAGTGGAAGATCTGAATAGTCTGATGTTTGATTGGCTGCATTAAAGTGCAGGCAATGTGTATATTTGTGATACCTCAATGTTGAAAACAAATATGTAAATGTCATTTTAAGGCTACATTAAATTAGCCTTTTACAGGAGGACTGTGAAGGCCAGCTTATGCGCTATTACAACACAGTTTGACCATCATTTAAGGTAAAAAAAAAAAAAAAAAAAAAAACACTCAACAAATGGGCTGTCAGAGTGACCATGCTTTCACCACCACTGGCCTACTTTTTCAACAGCTCTTCTAACTGGATCTCTTTTAACGAGCCGTCTTGTCAAACCAGCCAGTTCCAGCTCATTCTTTCACGAGAGTCCCCCTCCACACCACCACGCAAACCCAAACATCCATCACGCTGACCCAAAACATGAATCGTGATATGACAACATTTTATAATCCTGCACTCTTCACTGCTCATGAACGCTCCCATTTCCAGCATACTGTGCCGAAATGGCTCCAGCAGATAATCTGTCCGACTCAAATCCCTCCAGTGCTAGCACTGATATGAGGGAATGAGCTTCTGATGGTGTAGATGAGAGGAAATAGCGAGACGAAATGCATGCATTATATCATGCTCTGGTTATAATACATTCATAATGTCCTTTATATGAAGTCGTACCTACATTTAGGATATATGTATGTAAAATGACACAGCGATAAGGGCAAATCTTTCTCAACATAATGATGATGAAGAACATCAACATCTCTTTAGCTCTGCAGAGTGCTTATTGTTCAGTTTATTGACTCTATTATTCCTTTGAGCATCTCAGTTGAAAGGTACAACCATCATAAAACTAGGGCTGTCAATCACTTACAATATCTAATCATTGTTAATTGCAAATTAATCACACATTTTTTATCTGTTCAAAATGTCCCTTAAAGGGAGATTTGACACAAATTTAATACAGATTGGGTAAGTATGTTTTTTTATGCAAATGTATGTAACTTATTATTTAATTTATTATTAGAAATCAGTTAACAATTCAAAACAATGACAAATATTGTCCAGAAACACTCACAGTTACTGCATTATAGCTTAAAAAATATGCTCAAATCATAACATGACAAACTGCAACACCACACTTCAGATTCACATCAACAGCTGTCAGTGTGCTGACTTGACTATGACTTGTCCCAAACTGCATGTGATTATAATAAAGTGGACATGTCTGTAAAGGACTCGTGGGTACCTGTACAAGGAAAGTTAAGGGAAGTTAAGAGGTTTAGGGACCCCTTTGAAAATGGCCACGACAGTTTTTCCTTGCTGAAATTTAGCTTAAGTTTGGAGCTAAGCTAGTATAACATGGCTGTTACTATTGGATTCCTAAGGTTTTCTGGTTTCATATGATGCCAGTATTTCCAGTCACTTTAAAATGAGCCAACTACAACCTCAAAATCACAAATTGCATTAATGCATTAAAGAAATTTGCATTATTATTACATGAACTTGACAGCCCTAATTGAGACTAATATGACTCCATCCATTCATATCTACCACTTTTTATGTTCACAAAAATCATTGAACAGAAATACACTGACTGGAATATATCATGATGAACTGTTATCACACAAGAAGGAATTTACTGCCATAACAACATCATTCTGCCATATTTCCCAGCCCTGCTCTCTGCACAGTCTGCAGATGTCGCAACTCACAGATTCCCTCGTTGCTGCCTGTAATACACAAGAATTATGGATTGCTACCAGTTTGTCTGTCTTATATTACGTTTGTTACTCAAGCTTCTGTTGTTGAAAATATTCACAGAACATCAAACCGATATCCCGCCTGATGGATGAGCCAGCCACTCGCAGGAGTAGAAGGTAAAGTGGTGACAATTATGTGTGGCGACCATAGAAAACACTGGTTCAATAATCACAGCTGACTCACCCTCACTTCATATAGAACAAGTTGTTATTAAAAAAACACTTGATGAATATTTTACACAAGTGGCACCAAAGAATCTGTTTATGTTGGAAACCAACATTAGATGAATAAAATACAGCTAAAACAGCTAAAATATGATGGGTTTATTCTCATTATTGTGAGATTAATTATTCTAAAGTTTAAAGATTGATCATCTGACACTGTTGATCTGTCTTCCTTACACGAGACCGACACTGTGAGACAGCGAGGAGAGGTACAGTAGGTGGAGAGAAGTATTTTAATAGCTGTATTTCTAAGAATATCTTCAGAGGGGCAACCTGCCAAGCTTTTGTTTTAAACAATGGCTGACAGTCATTTTCACACTACATTAAACGTGATAATGCCCAGGCAGTAATCTGATCAACACATCATTACCTTTGTTGTTCCGTTAATTTGCCTGAGGACTGAGGTTTGGTACAACATGCAGAAAACTGTAGATAACATGTGTGGATACAATTGGCCTGCATACGCCTATACCGTTTCAGATTACATTAAATTGAATTCTTTTGTGCAACCATAAATCATTTATCCTGTATTACGCCGTCATGACAGAGACAAAGACCAAAAACAAGCAAAAGGAAAACTACCATAATTAAAAACCACAGTACATTTCATCCAAATGGAAGAGAGAGGATTTATATGAAACCATCCATCCTTCTGTAGCCATGCTGCACCATCTTTCTGTTTCACTTGTTGACAGATGTGATGAAATTACATCAGCATTCCTGTTAGGGCTGCAACTGACAATTAATTTCCTTATTGATTAATACATTATATAATATGTTATATAATGTCAGAAAATAGTAAAAAATATCCATCAGCAGGGTTGTCAATGTTAACGCAAATTTGTTTTTACACCACTCTTAGTACAAGAGAGAATATCGTGGCATCATATGAAACTAGAAAGTTTAAGGAATCCACTGGTAATAACCATGTCATACTAGCTTGTCATGAAGGAGGCTAAATGAAACACTACACATACACTACATTTTGGCATGGAAAACTTTCATGAGCATTTTCAAAGGGATCTCTTGACCTCTGGCCTTAATATATGTGAATGAAAACGGGTTCTATGGGTACCCACAAGTCTCCCTTTACAGACACGTTATGATAATCACATGCAGTTATGCAAGTCATAGTCAAATCAGCACACTGACAGCTGTTGTTGCCTGTTGAGTTTGCCATGTTATGATTTTGGTGTATTTTTTTATGCTAAATACAGTACCTGTTTTGTGTTGTTAATTGATTTTCCAATACACACGTTTGCATAAAGCACCATATTTGTCCACTCCGATGTTGATAAGAGTATTAATTACTTGACAAATCTCCCTTTAAGGCACAAATAATTTGTAATTAATCACAATCAACTATGGACAATCATGTGATTAATCATGATTAAATATTTCAATCGAAATATGTTTTGTATGATTTAAAACAGAAAAACAGGAAATCTCTATATTTAAGATGATGAAAACTTCATTTTCTGCCCTTTTTGCATGAAAAATTACTTTTACAATTAATTAATTATCAAAATGGTTAGCAATTATTTTTCTGTCGGTTGACTAATCAATTAGTTGACTAATCGTTGCAGCTATAATTCCTGTATAAGCTCAATATTTATTATGCCACCATCCTCCAAAATATAACTTCTCATAAAGAGTACTAAACTCTCTTCCACAGTCCAGTGCACTGCCCTAAGCAGGAGGGAGGAATATAATCTCTAGCAACAGCTTCTCATGTAATAGTTCAGTAAACACACATAAACACAAGTACATGCATTTGGATAACTTCTTGAACCAAAGCAAGAAGCTGCATTTTGACCATTTTCAACTTAGCGAAGCATTACATAAGGAGGTGCATAGCAGACCTCTTTAACACTGTCTATCTGGCAATCTGGCCTAAAGTGCAGAGCGGCTGCTATTGTCAACATAAGGAAAAGGCTTGTCAGGAAATGGTCCTCATTAGACATCAGAGTCCAAGCTTTAGGGCAATCCTTTAGTTTTCCAGAGCAACTTTGACCGACTTAAGTCGTCTGCATCTGAAATGACATGTTCAAAATGAAAATAACACTTGAATACAATCTATTGACTGCATGGTTTTCTACTCCAGAAAATCTTTATGTGTCTCTCTGTCGAGAATATGATGTCCGGTACAAAAAAAAAAAAAAACTCATGCTGGAGAATATATTGTTACTATTAATGTGAGCCAACTGCCAGATAGCAGGCATGGAAAGAAGGGATTTGATCAAACAAAGAATTTCATTGTTTGACACAGCAACGCCTACAATTTTAGTTTGCATAGTGGCAGTAAATAGGAAGGTTGGCTCTGGTGTAACATGTTATAAATAGCAGCTGGATCAGGGAGGTGAAGAAGGAAAGAGATAAACATCCAGCCTGCCTTGATGCGTGGAGAAGTGAAATGGGAATTTAGACACATAGAACAGACTCACCCTTGAGCAGTCATTTCTACATTAAGGTAGCCTGTGAGGTTTTCAATGTGAAAACAGTTTGGCTCACATTCAAGAATTTGTACCAAATCCATTAAAAGTCAGATTCAATGCAAGTGACGAGGGACAAAATCTACACTCATCATTGTATGCTAATATGATACCTCTTCAGCAGTCTTTAATATCCAATTCCATCCTTGCTTCCCCAGACAGTGTTTCCCTGTTGAAATGCAGTGAAGGATAGTAACACAAAGAAGAAATTTTCTGCTAAAAAGACAGTAACTTTCAGGTATAAATCAAACCAATGTTAGTCATAAACCCAAAACACCCAATCTGATTTGTTACAAAACTGATTTTTTTTAATAACAAAAGCACCAACATCATGAAAAATTACACTTTTTATATAAAACATTAACCTTTGGAGAATCGAAGCAGAGATGCTATTTCACACGGCAAATGCCATATGAGTGCAACTATTTAAACTATCTAAACTATGTTTAGATCATAATCTATGTAAGGAATTTATCAAGAGACAAGATGTGACCGGATCTGGACAGCTTAGCACCTCAGCTAAACAGTTTCTTGAAGGAATCTGGGAAATGGGGAACCAGGAAACTGCCGTTGCATACCTTATCACAGTTGTTCTACTCCAACCAGAGGGTTTGTACGTAACTTTGACACGCTAGCCTCCTTCAGTATCTCTATAAAATCTGGTTAACAAAGTTCTCAAAAGCTACTGAATACAGTGCTGGGTGCAAATGCTTGTATAATGCCAGTGAAACATTTACAGCACATGAGTGGGCTTTCCATCCCGATGTGGAGGCAGTCACTTTGACAAAAGACGTCGTACGGGTTATCTAGTCAACGTACCCTCACACAATGGCTCGCATGATTTCTTACTAAAAATTATTCCTCATTTTTTTGTGCGTTTTCCTACGAACATCCAGCAACATGTGATGTATATGTCAATTTTTACACACCAATCTTTTAAAAATAAAACTACTAAGGTTTAGGAAAAGATTGGCTTGGTTATATTTAGGCTACAAAAATACTTATTTAGGTTTAGGAAAAGATCGACTTGATTAGGTTTAGGCAACAAACGTACATAGTTAAGTTTAGGAAAAGATATCAGTTTGGCCTAAAATATCACCAGAAGTGGTGCAACTTAAGTACAGATGTTACATGACTGATAAATCAACACTGACTTCTGGTTTCACATGGGGTACAAACACCAGTCTACTGGGTGAAAGTCATTTTAAGCATTTGGTCTCTAAACAACAGTAAAGGAAATGTTACTTGAAGACCCCAAAACATGCAAAAACTTGGAAGTTTTTGCACTTGGACTTTGAGACACAAAACAATGTTTTTGGATGTTTCAGGTACAGAGACATTTGCCTCTGGGACTCTAAAATGTAGTGTTGTTGAACCTTGATGACTTGGGCATAATTCAGTGAAACATCTGTGATGTAAGCTGCCAGATTGATAACCCCGGTGATGTTCCAGCATGAACACACTCAACCTTTTAACATTTACTTTGAGAGGCTTGTGACCAGGTGCTGCCTGTCTGGTGGTCCTGTAGATGTACGATGGCCTGACTGTTTATGGGTTACTGCCTCATTCTTTTGACATCTCAAAAGGACTCGTGGATGTAGCCTATGTTTGACATGGATTATGGCATCACAAGTTACCAATAACAAAGTAAAAATCTCAAACATTTTCTGGTTCCATCATCTAAAAATTTGTCTGCTTGTCAGTTCAATAATGTTATGATTAAGTAAATGATTCTTATTTACCAATCAAATAAGCTACAATACCCTAGTATTATTAAAGCCTAAAGAGAGGTGTGGTCTAAAAGAAGACCAAACATTTGTCTTATCAAAAATTGTCAGATCAAATATTCTATAAAAATGTTTCAGTGTAACATGAAATATACAGTTAGGCTAAATGCAGAAGGTCGGGGAAGTTTGTGGCTTTAATCAGCGATGACCTCAACAAACAGCTACTTCTCTTCAGATGTGTTGAAGAGTGCATAAATTACTGAGCCAGATTAAAGAAATATACAGTATGTTACGATAGTGTACGATAGAGTACACCAGCCAAAAGTTTTTATATTATGCTTTTACACCTGCTCTGAAATGCTGTGTTTCAGTTTAACAGTATGCATGTGTACTGTGTAAACCATAAAGTGTATATAAAGATGGACGACGCATCTCCACTTCCTCCCACTGTACAGAAGTGAAGCCAAAATATCCCGGATACGGGAGCTGCCATTTTGAGATTTGAGATATTTGGAGCCAGAATCCGCGCAGTAGTGATCGTGTGGTGGAGCTGCGGTTTCGAGGTCACCGGCCCGAACCAATCACAAGACGTGCACGGCTGCAGCTTTTCAGCGAGAGAGACTCACAGCTACCAATCGTTACGTCTCACCCCCTTTTTTATCGCATCAAATAACGAATTGAAACCAAACCTATCAGAAAACTGAACACTTGAACATATATGAGCATGATAAGAACTACCAAAAATGACCAAGACCATCTTCTGGGAAAATTCATTTGACGCCTACTTTTTAGTTTGGCCCATGTGCCATCCGCTAACATGGAAGAGGCAGACTTTATGACCTCTACTGCAGCTAGTTACTGGGGGGGCGATCGAGATGATTTGGCTTCACTTTTGGGAGCTGTCATGTCGTCCATCTTTCTATACAGTCAATATATAAATCGCCAATGGTTCCACAAGACACACATACACTTTACAGTCATTTTTCAGCTTAGCCACTACCTTCATATCATCAACAACACCTTTACCATAAGAGTTACAAGATGGGTATGAAGAGTTGTGGAAACCCACATGGGTTACCCCACATGTGATGATTAGGAGAGAGTAAACCTGATTATGTTCAACTGTGTCATTTACTGTATGTAGCTCAATATCCTAATCAAACCAGAACTGCTCAGTACCTGATACATCCCTGACAAAAGAATCATGTCATCAGTTTGAAAACAAATGAGGTTAAGAGGATCCTTAGATCATAAGAGAAAACAGCTATTTGGTAGCTTAAAAATATACACGTCTTCCCAAATGTTGAAGAACTAGTTTTTATCCCAGTAAAGAGAAAAAGAAAAGTGATCTCAAGGAAATGTAAAATGCCTGTGGTTCTGGCAGGTGATTTAATATCTGGGTGTGGATTGCATGGCCTTCGACTCACCCTCATACCAAAAAAGTTCATTAATTTAGGCTATGCACACTCCTCCACCTTCCACAACCTTTCCTCCTCCTCCTCCTCCTCCTCCTGCTGGTACTGATGCAGAGCCTGGTACTTCAGGAGATAATCTTTCAAAGGGGGGGTCTGGTACAGCGATTAAAACTTACTTATATTGTACATGCTTAAAGAAGACACTGTTTAAATACTCTATTAGGGGAATTTGAAATGGAAAGCCACCAGTCAGCAAAATTACTTAATTTGAACTAACCACGACTCATCCAATATTAAATAAAAGTTCTGTCTGTGAGAATAAAGGATGAATTTGTGTTTTGTCACAACACTCTTGATGGTTGTCGCAACAAAAAATGCTTAATTTTTTAAAGTAACGGACAATGTCATGGACATTCGTGCAGTGTGAATGGACATTTTGTTGTCATGGGAATAATTGCAGTTTCATTCTGGCAATGGAAGAAAATCTTGTCATTTTACAGTAAAAATGCTAAATGTCATTGTAATGCTCAGTCCTGAATAAAACCATAAGTAACTGTGTGACCATAATTTCATTGTATTTATACTAGGGCTGTCAAAGTTAATGTGATAATAACGTGTTACCACAAATTCATTTTAATGCCACAAATTACTTTGGCGCAATGCACAACTTGCAATTTTTAGGTTGTAGCAGGTTCAGTTTTAAAGCTAGAAGATCCTGGCATCATATGAAACTAGAAAACCTAATGAATCCATGAGTACCAACCATGTGCCACTAACTTTTTGCGAAGGAGGCTGAATAATGTACTAAACTTATGCTAAATTTTGGCAAGGAAAAACTGGTATGGCCATTTTCAAAGGAGTCCCTTGACCTTTGACCTCTAGATATGTGAATGTAAATGGGTTCTGTGGGTACCCACAAGTCTCCCCTTTACAGATATGCCCACTTTATGATAATCACATGCAGTTTGGGGCAAGTCATAGTCAAGTCAGTACCTGTGAGGGTTTCTGGACAATATTTGTCATTGTTTTGTGTTGTTAAATGATTTCCAATAATAAATATAAACATACACTTGCATAAAGCAAGCATGTTTGCCCACTCCCATGTTTTTATAAGTAGCTAATACTTAACAAATCTCCCTTTAAGGTCCATTTTAAACAGATAAAAAAAGATTAAATATTTTAATCAATTGACAGCCCTAATTAAAACCTAATACAATTTATGTTTTATCTAACTAAATAATGCGACCTTGGAAAGATCAAAAACGTTTCCATTTTGCTTTGTTTTAAAATAGCTCAGTTCACTTCTACCAAAACATAAAGATGTCCTGGCCATTACAAATAATACATTAAGTAAAATCAGGTAATCAGAGTTTCAGAACACTAAATCCTAACATAAATAGTGTGGGCAAAGCTTTGCTGTTTCCACAGGGCAAAAAGAAGAAGTAAACGATGCCACGGAGTTACTACAAAATCAATTCCTGTTTTAGCGGCTGATATTACGACAATGTCATGGCACTCAGGAAGTGAAGAGTTTCCTTTTGTGGTTTGTGAGCCACTGAGATGCTACAAACTGGCAGGTGGTAGTTAATGGGTGCAAGGCACAGATTCATGGGAAGGTTTAAAGACTTACAAGAGTAAATATTGTGTAACATTAGATTATGTGATGTTTATTTATGGACTGCATCTCTTGTGTGTTGCCTGTAGTCCTTACAGGTTGCATGCCAGGCCTTGGCAACAGATGAATTGCTGATGCAGAGAGTGTGACAGCAGGTCAAGGGGAGAGGAAACATCTAGTCAGGTTGAAAAGCTTTTTTAGCACTGGACAGCCAACACAGACTTATAGGTGCAGTGAAGATACAGATAAATAGATACTGTATATTTTGATATATAAAAGTGTCTGATTAATATTTGAATTCTTCTTGCCATAGCTTCAGTGTAGTTCTGGGTTTGCACAACAGCCTTATCAAGAACTCCACCCCAGTAATTTATCGATGTAAAGACATAGTAGTTAAAACAGTCGGACATTAGCTTGGCCAGTTAATTAAGTGTGCGCTTAATTAACTAATAATTGATATCAAATGTCTTAAGAGTGTCACTCCCTCCTGTTTGTAACAGAACTGCTGTTAGAAAAGGGATCAGTCTTGTCATCATATGTTTTTGTGAATATCTTTGTTAAAATTATATTGTGCTTGAATTAAAGATATATGACATTGTTTCATAAAATTAAGTGTTTACATTATTATTTTGTAATTTATCTAGTCATATAATTAGACCTCATTTTAGCACCATGCACGGTCCATAGTACACTGCAATAATTTGCTTTATACATCCTTATATTTACATTACCTTTCTGAAACAAGCCTTAATGTTCTTATGTAGCACACTATTGAAATTTTCAAATTACGCCAAATAAATCTGTTACAGGACCAGATTTGGCCGACAGGCGTCTGTCTGCCGACACGTCTAAGTCATACACAGTCACACCCCCACATTTCCAGTCAGAGCAGAAGTTTGGATTGTTGTGCCATCTGGTCTTAGACACATACTCTGGAGGTTTGCACGTAACGCCTGCATACTTCACATGCATGCACTCGAAAGGGTGCAGTTTCTATGCAAATATGACAGGACCCAGTTTCAACTTGACAGCTCTATCACACAAGCATAGCTAAGTAGTATATATGGCAATATTTTGACAAACTAAATAACTAAGGGACAGTGGAAAACAAACAAAAGCATGGATCATAACAAAAAGTAATAAATGAAGAAACCTTTTTATGCCAAATATCCTTCCTGACTGCATGTGAGTCAGATATATCAACTCACAATAATGAGAAATCCTTTTAGCACTGCTAAAAGCTCACTGGAAACAGTGTTCTTGTGTCCAAATGGATCTAGGGGCATTAACATTTGCTAAAAATACAACACAAATAAATTAATTTGTGTAACAATGTCAAGAAAGATCTGACATTAGGGCCTACACTGAAAGAACATATAATATAAATCTCTTAAAAAACAATCATTATGGAAATATGATGCAATTTAATTTAGAATAAAAAACGTTTTTGGCCATACTGCATCATGCAAAGACCTTATGTTAAGCCCCGCCCCCTGCTGCTACTCCATCAAGTTGTCGCCCACACTGTCGCTATTTGCACTCCCTGAAGAAATATTATCTAATTTTTGGAAAAACAAAAAAAGCAATTTCAGAGAGAAGGATTTACAATATGAGTTTGGAGGATGTATCAGTATGTCAAACAGATTCAGCAGCAAAAAACGATTACAAAAGTAAAGATAGAAGCTAAAGCCTACAGATCACGGTGTAAAAGTGAACCACTACATCACCTGGCGATTGAAACAGAAGACGATGAAACTAAGAAACAAGACTGTTCCTGTAAAGCTGAGTAGGTGTGTATATACCAGGGATGGTGATTTTGAAAGATTTTCTTAACTGATAACCGACCCTCAATAACCAATTATTAACCGTTAACTGACAAGATTTGTGTCTCACATGCAGCGGTGCCCCGGCTGCAGTGTATGAGCGCAAAAAACAACTGAGTCAACAGTTCACGGTGCTGCGTTCACTGTCTCCACGTCACCGTCCAGAAGTGTTAGCAGCCACGGTGCTGTGTGTAGTGTCGCAGACATGCAGCCACTTTCCCAGTAAAAGTCTGCACTGCTCATTTAGTTTAGCTGGTTATCAGCTGTGTCTGCCAAGCATAATGACAGCAATTATCTTACAAACACTGTGTGTGTTTGTGTTACCTTAGTAGCTGCTAACTGCTAGCGTTGCCGGTGGCTTCATGCTCGCTGTAGCGTAACTTCAGTGAGTTTCCGACAGACTGTGTGTGTGTGTGTGTGTGTGTGTGTGTGTGTGTGTGTGTGTGTGTGTGTGTGTGTGTGTGGCAGCAGTGAGTGTGGGTTTGTTGGTGGTGCTATAGCTGTGAACGTAGCTGTAGCAGACAGTGTGTACATATTTGTCAGTGAATAAATGTTACGAGGCTACAGGCTATAACTCCTCAGCTGGACGTCCTGAGCCAACTTCCTGTTTCTGCGCCAGCTCTCTCTTAAGGTGGACCAGCTTTTCTCCCTTAAGTGATGAGCCGCTCCTCCTAATTAATTATTAATATTTCTTATACTGCTTAAAATGATGGTTAATTATTAAAATCCTGAGTATTTACATTCAGTATACTCCCAGTAGCTAGCTTGATGCAGATGTGCTAACAGTAGTTAATGATGTGGTAACATACTCTTCTTAGGCTAATGTTGGCGCCACAGATTTTTACTTAGAAACATAACATTTTAGAAACATATCTCCTTCCAACTTCTCCGCGTAACGAGTATCATTATTACACAGCTCCAGGCACAACATTTAACAATGACTAGCTCCAAATCCACAAAACCAGTCTGAAAATGAAGAAAAACTGAAACGATTGCATGATATGAAGCAGAGCCATATAGTTGCTGGGTGGGACTTCGCGAAGGGTCAACACTATCACAGTGAGCTTTAAAAAGCTATTTTGTCCTAACAAGAGACCTCCAAACAGGGTATATCTTCCTGTAATATTTACAGGTATGTTTAATCATTAAGTGTATATATGATATACCGTGCTACAGAACATCAGAGATAAAAAGCATGCATTTGGATTTAGGCACTGTGTATTAAACCTGTTAGAAGCTTCTGTGATCGCACATAACAATTATATTGTTTTCCTTTGAGAAATCTCCCCCACTGGGACTAAGGTGAGCCAACACCCTCTGGCTTCAGCGGCACATTTCTTGCATAAAAGGAGCAGCATTTCATATTATGTTTTAATATTCACACCTTTTCCCAGCATCCAACACTGGAACTTGGCTGGCAGGCAAGCAGTATTAGCATATCATTACACCCCCTACTGTGAAGAGACGATAGCGGGCTGGGAGGTTAATAATGCTTCCTGTTACGCCAAAAGCTCTGCTATAGTGTTCCAACATGTCAATTTAAACATTGTGCTAGCATAGTAAGGTGGCAGTAGTTGTAGTGATTGCATGTTGCATCCATGCGTAAGTCACTGGGAATTTAAAACACTTTTCACAGTGCATTACTCAAGGTGCTTTTCATAGCCAGTGAATTTCAAAAATGACATTAACATTCATGACAAATGTCAAATGTGAAATTATGCACTCCAGTTATAGTGCTGTGTCTGGCAGTGACTATAAAGACAAAATATCTTGGATTTCATAGTATTCTGGAAGTATAGAAACCACTAAGCAACATAAAAGCAGAAACACCTAAGAGGTACAATGGAAAATGACCTCCATTTTATACAGAGCTGTTGCAGGTCTGCATGCGTCTATGAAAACAAAATATCAGTTCATCGATTTCAGCTTGAAAGCTTTAACAATGAGTCTAATAGTTACCTTGCTAGTCAGGCTAGCATCATTAAAATGATATGAGTTGTAGGAAGTATGGACAAAGTGTAGTGGATAAGATGTGATGGCAATTCCACTTACTAGCTTTTTCCAAAGCGTTGTTGTTAGTATTGTTCAACCTACGTCGGGTTTAGGAATTGTTTTAGGAATGGTCAATGGTAGTGAACTGATACCAGTACTGTAAATTTACTACCAACTGACAACCTTACTGTTACTTTCCTCTCTGCTCTGAGCGCATCACCAGCGTCACTCTCTCTCATTCAACCACACACTCGCTACTCCTGCACTACACATCGAGCTATTCTTTAAAACTGCTACGCTACACTCATACAGGTATGCATCAAACTGTGTCAACACCCTACCATCATTCGAAACACATATAGGAAAATGTAAATGTTACCAACATAAACACTGTTGTGCAGATTTATTTTGAAAAAGCAACAGCGAATGGGGAAACTCTGGTGCAATTGACCAATGGTGTAACACCCCAACATATAAAGATTATGTTGTCAGTGACTGGCTTATATAGTCAAGGACAAATATTCCAGTTCAGGCAGTTTTGGCTGCAGATAAGGATGTTTCCCTGAAACATCTCCCTTTGGAGTTTGGAGTATTGGGTGGGAGGAGACTCCGGGGCATACGCTGATGAGCTGAAGGAACAACAACTCTTCACAGACTTGCTATGGATAGTTGTGGGGTAAATGATTTCAGCTTGGCTGAGATGTCCCTGTTGCCACTGCTCCCTTGAGTTGTATAACCAACAAGAAAATGGATGGGTGGTGAAGGGAGGGATCAAGCAAGACCCCCATCCATATAGTCACACACAAATTATATCTAAGAATAAAGCTGCACCGGGCATGATCATGTCAAAACAAAATGTCAAAATAAAAGCTGCACCAGAGAATGTCATTCGGTCTGACACACCACCGTCCAGGAGCGTTATCATTCACAGTGTCGCATGTATTGTTGCGGAAATGCAGCGACTTACCCAGTAACAGTCTCCACCACACATTTAGTTTATCAGGTTGTCAGCTGTGTGTCTGCCTGGATTAACAATAGTGAATGTTTGGCAAACAGTGTGTGCGTTTGTGCTACGTTAGCAGCTGCTAACTGCTAATGTTGCCGGTGGCTTAATGCCCACTGTGGCGTAATTTCAGCGAGTTTCCGACAGATCAGGTCTGTGTGGTGGCGGTTTATTTGCTGGTGAATAAATGTTATGAGCTACAAGCTACAAGTCCTCAGCTGAAGTCCCGAGCCAACTTCCTGTATCTGTGCCCGCTCTCTCTTGAGGTGGACCAGCTTTGTGCCAAGTTGCTCCTCTGCGTTTTTCTCAGCTTTTTAATTAATTATTAATATTTCTTTTCACCGTTTAACTGATAGGTCGGTTAAAATGTTTAATGTCGGTTATCGGTTGAACGGTTAATTATTAAAATCCCTTATTTGAGCTGACCCTAGCTATTCTAATGATACAGTATTAGTCAACATACGGTTTCTAATTGCCCATGAGGCCATTTCTGGGGCACAGTTTAATTAAATGTTTGAGAGTCTCTGTTCCCAGCTTCCTCCAGCATAACCAGTAGCACTCTGTTGAATGCCTTTGTGAGCTGGCACTGTTTATAGGTGAACATTAAGAGGAAAGATGTAGGCCAAGAAGTAGACTACACCATGGCCCTGTTTCCTGAACAGTTGGAGATGCAGAGAAATGATGGTGACTGGTTAATCCTACACTTCAACACCCAGCACTTGACGTTGAATGCTTTGAGTGGAAAATGGGTAGTCTGCTGCTGGCTGAGACACACTACTCACTCGGGAGATATGGCTTCATCGACTTACTGAAAGCCAACGATGAGGAATAAAAGCCACAGATAAAAAATATAATAAC
This sequence comes from Pterois miles, assembly GCA_947000775.1. Classification (NCBI taxonomy): domain Eukaryota; kingdom Metazoa; phylum Chordata; class Actinopteri; order Perciformes; family Scorpaenidae; genus Pterois; species Pterois miles. Next base: position 4,292,721 of record CAMQGK010000231.1, read on the forward strand.
ACAATTTGTCTTTCACAAAGGTTTGCTCCCTCAGAATAATTGGTATTTACTCCGACAGTTGTAAAACCAAACTCTCAAGTGAACAGCATGAGATTTTGTCTATTGTGTCACCTCTATCAACACTTTGGAAATCATCATGCCTCGTAGAAAATGTGTTCTGTTTCCATGTTTACCAACTGTACACATGAGCCAATTAGTCCCCAAACAAGAGCACAAAATAATTACTCTTCAAATGAGTGCACAAAATTTAAGCAACTTAATAATTAAAATCATGCTCATTGGGCTGAAACGTGTATAAACAATGAAACCAATTGATTATTCTGTGCTGTGTCACAATACTGTAACAGCCAGCACACAATAACCCTCACCCTCCAACAACAGAGATGTCCATAGGTCACATTGCAATTACTGTAGGAGGAAAAGACAAAACAATCCTTTCAGCTAGTTAAGCATCAAATTGCCATGCTGAACAAGTTTTCACAACCACTGTGTCCAAAGCCGGGTGTAAAAACAAACATATGGGTTTGTTCAAAGTGCTAACAATCGCTAAATCAAATTGTAAGAGATATACAGGAATATCTGTAGTATAAGGTATGTTAAGAAGTTTTTTTTTACATCTCCTGATTTGCTCAGAAGTCCATCCTGGCAGCACCGATTTCAAATCGCAAATAGTTAACATGTTAAATATTTATGATGGGATATCCTGTTGTTTGGGGAACCCAGAGAACAGCTGATAACACCGTCATGTGTGAAAGAACGACAGACAGTTGGGAACCAAGCTGACTGAAGGAGGACAGACAACAACCACAGTCATGGCGGCTGCTGCAAATGTAAACTAAAGTATAAGGTAGTAGTAAGAGGGACCTCAGAAATGGAGGACCAACTTGTTGATTTGTAGCAACAACACAATTCGTTTTAAAAATGATTTTTGTAGCCTTTTATGCCTTTGTTTTGACAGTGACAGTGATAAATACACTGTAAGGGGGATACAGAGGGGATGACATGCAGCACAGGGCCACAGGTCATATCCAAACCTCAGGCTGCTGTGGTAAGGACTCAACCTTCGTACATGGAGCACCCCAAAACAAGTGTTTATTTAACGTGTCTTCATGACTTCACCTATTATTTTTTATCTTTTCTTTGCGAATTTTCAGTACAAAGTAGCGCAAAAACACTGCTAAGTCTTCCTGCCTGTCGCCCCCCATGTTTGTTGACACTCGAGTCACATTTGATATTTCTGGTTTGGGAGTCAGGACTGTTGCTTTTCATGAAAGGAATCTGTTAGCGTGTGGTGTGTTATATTAGCCAAATCATTGCTCTCCACACACTATAGGAACCAAACTGTTAAAGATATAACATGTGGGGTCTCTCACATTTTCAACATCTGTTAAGATTTGAAAAGTCTTTTAGAGTGAGCCAGCCTTTATTTGACAGCACATCTCTTTCAAACATGGTTGAATCCTGAGGCCATATGGCTGTTTGTCAGCACACAGCAGGCGATGAGGCATGTGGGTGCATTATCTGATCTGCTGGGGGGCCAAATAATGTCAAACTATACAGGTAAACAGAAAACGAACATCCCAGTAGAGGTCTTTTAAAACCAGTTTCACTTAAATTGCATATCGCCTGGTTGAATCTGTGTACTCTCCCTCAAGATGCTCATTGTGTTGATTTTACCACTAGAAACTAGTGTAATGGACAAAAGTTAGGGTTGTCCTCGACCAAAGACTAATTGATTAGTTTATCTAATCGACTGATCTCTAAAACTGACTTTCTCCACAAAGAATCACACAAAACTCTAAATCACTTTAACTCTTATGTTTTACAAGAGATGTGTTTATAAGTTTATTGGAAATAATAGGATTTTTCAAAGTTAACGCAATAATAACAAATTAACACAAATTTGTTTTAACGCCACTTATTTCTTTAACACATTAACGCAGTTTATCTTTCGGAGGTGGTAATGGGCTCACTTTTTAAGCTAGAGTGATGACTGGTAGTAGTAGTAGTCGTGATAGTGATACTGGTATCATGTGAAACTAGGAAACCTAATGAATCTATTGGTGCCAACCGTGTTATGTCTAACTAAGGAGGGTAACAATCCAAACTTGCGAGTTTTGGCGAGGAAAACTGTGATGGCCACTTTTCAAAGAGGGCCCTTGACCTCTCACCTCAAGATATGTGAATGTAAATGGGTTCTCTGGGTACCCACCAGTCTCTTCTTTCCAGACATGACCACTTTATGACAATCACATGCAGTTTGGGGCAAGTCATAGTCAAGTCAGGGGCACTGACAACTGTTGGTGCCTGTTGGGCTTCAGTTTTCCATGTTATAATTTGAGCAGATTTTATAAATATAAGTATTTTATAAATATAAACTCAGTACCTGTGAGGGTTTCTGGGCAATATTTGCCATTATTTTCTGTTAATTGATTTCCAATAATTAAGACATAAATTTGCATAAAGCAGCATATTTGTCCACCCCCATGTTGATAAGAGGGTTAAATACTCGATAAATCTCCGTTTAAGGTACATTTTGAACAGATGATGTGCGATTAATTTGCACTTAATCATGGACAATCATGCAATTAAGCACAATTAAATATTTTAATCAATTGACAGCCCTAGAAATAAGTCATTCAGGATGAAAAAGCATGAAAAAAACTACAGTATTTTTCGCACTATAAGGCGCACTGGATTATAAGGCACATTAAAGCGAAACAAAATGGTCAGATAAGTCAAACTTTATTCAATTCATTTAATAATTACTTCAATAACGCTCAACACTTTTCAGTTGTAACACATGAAATACAAAACAATACACTCACTTTTCAGTTCATTCCTCGTCCACAAATCCATCAAATCCTTCATCATCAGTGTCTGAGTTAAACAGATGGCCGATTTTAAGTGCGCCTTATAGTGCGGAAAATAATCAACTAAATCCACTAAGATCAAAACAACCAATTAGTCAACTACTACGACGAAGAGGGAGCAGCCCTACCAAAAATACTCTCTTCTTAAGGGAGATAAACTTACAGACAAAGACAACAGGCATTGTTATGTTAATTTCAAAAATTGAGAAATGACACACTCAGGACTATAAACACAGTGGAGGCATGTTTATTTAGACAACAGCCCTCAAGAGCTTCAAACTGCTTTGAACTACAAGAGGAAAAAGGTGTGACCGTGGAATTGGGCTGATGCGACAGATAACCGAGAGCAGCAGATAGGGTTTCATTCATGTGTCAGATTAGAGGGCTCTTTGTTACTGCCAGAGAGGGCAAAGCATGCCTGGAGAGGACAAGGATCGCCCTCACTCCCCTTCCACTTGTGTTATTGTGTGAGGCTGAAGGGAGAGTTTTGTTGCATTCCTGTCCACATCGTATGCACATACTGGGAATTAAAAGAAGCTGCCATGTTGATCCTCAGGGTCATAACTCCCAACGTTATTGCAGTGATTATTGTTTGAAAGGCGAACATTTTTTAACTAGTACACCTTCACATCACTTAAAACTCCTACTTTCTTATTAAGCTCTTCTCATGAGAGGAGTAAACAAGAAAATAAAAGCTTGGCACATACAACCTAAACCATCCTCATACCTTATCTCCGTATCTAACCGCAGTTCTCACAAGTTAGTTAGTAGGCAAAAATAGCCTCTGCTGCTCTGTTGACACCACAAGTAAAACTAGTAAAATCAATTTCACGATTTTAAAACCTGATTCATTATGAATTCCAGAGCACAGCTACTTTGCATGATCCTCCCCTGCAGTGGTGTGTAAGAAAAGGTACTAAGCAGACTATTTTAAGATACAAAGGGAAGATGCAGTTTAGAACAATTACTTTCACTTATGACAGCATCGCATCTCAAAGGAGGATCCTCTGTGTCAACATCAGTAACAGCAATGAGAAAGTGGGCAACAACGCACCATCAAGCCGATACTGTGCATGTTCAAGCAAAGAATGACAACTTAAAATAATTCAGAACAAATATAATAAACTAGATTTCTCTTTGACACAAGTAGAGGTACAGAAAGCCTGAAACTCAGAACAAAGCAAGGTGTCTGCTTTTTCTGTAGGAAACTAAATACAGGCACATGGCGTGAAATATTTACAGACTTGAAACATGAGAGGACCTTTAAGCTATAGCTACAGCTGACTATAGATTTAATAAATTGAATTTAGACTGGCAGTATAAATAAACAGTATACGTACAGTTTATAGACTGATTTCCAAATAGTCCTGTAATAGAACAGAATCACTCTGGTTTGTGAGGCCCTAGGACAGGTTAATATGAATGTTTAAACCCAAAATGGACACATCAAATAGGAAATAAATCCTTCCAAAATTACACAAATTAAATGCGTGGTTTTCCTTTGTCGCAGACCTTGGGCCCTATCTAACACCTGCCACAAATCAGCGCACAGCGCAGCTCAACTTTCATTGCTAGTTTCAGACCGACACAGTTGTCATTTTTACGCCCAGCGCCCATGTGTAAGTATTAAATGTACTTACGCCCATCTGGGTGCCCATGGGTGTGTTGGCCTTAGAACGAGGTGTAGTCAGGTACTTTGTTGGTGCATTGCTAACTTGAGGCAGCAGAGTAAGACTGCATCATTGACCAACAAAAACCTGGTCTGCACTCTGGTGCAGACAGAAAAGGAAAACACAAAAGTCAGGCAGCAACCGACAATTCAGAATATAATTAAGTAAGGTTCTCAGGCATGACTGCTCAACCTGCAGCGCGCTCTCCGTCCTGCTCCGGTCACCATGACCAGAGAGATCACGCTACTCACATGCCTCTATGGCGTCTCCTGTCCTGTTGTGTGTGAGTAGACGTAGGCTACTTCAACGTTTATGGGCTCTCTCCCCCTAAACGCCGGCTGATGAGGCTGATGGATCCACGTGTTACAAATTGTTAAATAGGAAGGTGCCAATGTTAAGGCGCACCTGACTTTTATAAGGGAATGGGAGATGACTCTCTGACTGGTCTGATTCCTGTTATGCCCAAACACTCTTATGATTAATTAAGAGACTGACCAGCCCTTTGCCCCTTGGGCCTTACTTTGAGCCCAGATTATGGACTAACTCGTAAAAGTGGAGTTGGACGCCCTAAATGTACTTGTGCCATGCACTTCAGACCATGAGCTACATATTGTTAAATTAGGGCCTCTTGTGTTTTTGGCATTCTTTGCAGCTAAAAGGAAATAGGACAGCCTTTTAGTCAACTGATCAGCCATTTTAGTCTTAGTTGGCTAAGATCTCTTTCATCGATAAGTGTTTTTTATGCTTTTTTAAGCCTGAATGATTTAGATGATTGATTAAATCAACTAATTGATAAGTCTACAAAATGAGTGCTAGTCAACTAAGAATTCCTTTGGTCGATGACAGCCCTAAAGGGAAACCTATATTACATTTATGTAATGTTTCAAATTCATAGACAATAAACAAAGACATGGACACAACCATGCGCACGGATAGATCTGATTTCCACTGCTGGGATGTCCACAAAGCCAGCATCTAACCATATGACCTTGACTTCGGGTAAAGCCAAAGTTACATTCCTCACAACAAAGTCACCCATCTCCTGTGTCAGCTAACAGAGGAGCCACAGAGCTTTACATTAGTCAATGGTTTACAGAGTCCTGAAAGACTCAGGACGGCAGCATTGTAATGTTAGAGTGAAAACTGAAGTGATACTGGAAAAGGTGATGAATCCTGATTATTGGTCTTTTTGTTGTTGACATGTGTTCAGTTCAGTTGTTTTTTTGGTTGGTTTTGTTGGTCCACTGATATAACGGAGGCCCAATAGTGTCAGCCCATACTGGATCCTCACAAACTCATCATCTGATGCCCCGATAGCTCAGTTGGTAGAGTGGGCACCCATATACCAAGGCTGAGTCCAAAGTGCGGTGACCCGGGTCAAAATCCAGCCTGTGGCCCTTTCTGCATGTCGCCCCCCTCTCTCAGCTATCCACTGTCCTGTCAATAAAGGCTTAAAAAGCAGAATAAATTATGATTTAAATTTAAAAAAATCATCACCATCTGCATATACAATACAGTGAGAGGTTGAGTCTGTTAAGAATACTTTTATGGTCCAATAAGTTTCTTTTCTATTATCATCCCATAATTATAGGATCATCATTAGTGCCCCAATGCTCTAATCTTTGCACTCCCATTTGTTTCTGTGGCAAATGTTGACAACATTGAATACAGGGAAGCAGTGAACCACCTGGTGCTACGAACACTCATTGCATTGTGGAAATAGTCATCTCTGTCTACTTTTATCTATTTACCCAAGATGTCATTATGTCTTATGAGGAAACTAAATGAATAAACTACCTTTGCATTAACAGGTAGTTTCAATACGAAGTGGCTGCTAGCTGTTCCATAGCTAACCCTGCCTGGACAGATACATCAGTCAGTAGTGTTTGTTGCAGACAACCTGACTGAGAATTAAAACCCCACTTTGCAACTCCTTGCAGCTTTCAGCATATTGTTCTGTTTAGCAAGACCAAGAAACCCAAGACAATACTGCTTCCTGTAAAAATGTGGGCTGCTATTTACAGCACAGGAGCTCACACACAGTGACTGTATGCTACCTGCTTTAAAAAGATGAAGTAAACTAGTGACTGGGAAAGAAAGTCAAACATTTACCAAGTACAAGAGACCCAGATATTTTTTCTCGAGAGTTGGCAGACCAATCTAGGGCTAAAACACCAGTGACCATTGGACCATTTTGAGTCTGACAGGTAGCCAGAAATAAGTCTCCAATGGTTTCTCTGGCTCGCTAGAAGTTTTGTGCAGTGCAAGAAGCATACTGTATAATCAGTTTGTGTGATCTTGTGGGCTGGGAGCTGCTACTATCTGGACCAGTCTGGTTTTTTTTTTTTTTTTTTGGTGCCAGAACAACACAATAAGATGATAATAAGCTGCATAAAGTTGTGAATTAGTGCATTGGTTCTCTGGAATTGGGAGCAGCCCTTTCATACCGTATTGTTATTAGTCCTTTGACCCACTGTAACATGGACATATGGACATGGTGGACATATTGCTCATTAGGGCTGATACACCTGTCTCCCAATTCAATACTATCACAACACTTAGGTTCTGATTCGATATGTATTGCGATTCTACAAGTACTGCGATTCAATATTATGATTTATTGCAATTTTTGTTCACATTTTTAACACTTGACCAGGGGAAAAAGTTGAATTATACACTTCTAAGGAAAAAATCTAAATTAATGCAGTAAAAATAATTTTGATGATGATGATGAAATGATTTTCAGTATGTAGTCAGAGGTGTCCTGAAGTCAAATAGATCAGTCATTGTCTGGAATTATTTAGTATTTTTTTCCAGCAACCCAAAAATCAAAGATCACAGATTTATGAGGGATATGTAATGTTTTATACTTCTGGTAAATTTAATACAATTATCCAATTAATCTTATTTCCATTTATGCATTTTGAATATATGGTTCCCTTTGTCAACACCTTATTTCGAAAACCAGACGTAGTCACATGTGTATACTTCTGCTAACTTCGCTAGCTCTCTCGTTAGGTCTGTTCTCTTTATACATCCATGGTCAGCTCCATCAGGGACGTTTGAATGCATTTAACATAAATGTCAGTATATGGGTGCTCTACTGTTGTAGCGTCGGCCGATTTGACCACAGAGATGACAGTGACGGCTGGCTTGACCACATGTTACCGTAGCATGATAACATTTCCTGTCCATGACAGAGTTAGCATGCACCTTTAGCCGTGATGTCTAGTTTTGCTTTTCCTGGCAATGTGTGAAACCCAAAGTGTTTCAATACTTGACTGTACGTGTAGTGTTTACCACTCATCACCATTCATAATGTGAGGGGGCAGGTCGTAGACCCTCCACCGTTCTAGTTTCTCATTTCGGCTCGCGGCAGTTTGTTTTGGTTGACTGATACTGAGCAGATGCGATGTAACATTACTGCAACGATAGTGGTAACTTCCCCAACTGCTTAATGTTGCTTTAAAAGCTAAAAAGGTAAAAGGCTTTTTATTACCAAATCTGTGCAGCCTTACGATAACATTTGGAGAATAGTATTTTTGTTTCATGCTTTTTACTGACAATAACCAAAAATGATTAAATACTGTAAGCAATAAAGCTCTGAAGGCCCTCTAAGAATCCTGTGTGGGTGGACTAATAGCGGTGTATAGTGGTGTAAAGAAAGTCAGGTAAGCACATTCGTGTGAGCGAAAAATGATTCAGATGGTCCTTGATTTCAGCCGATTTCCAGCTGCATAGATATATGTTTAACCGGTCCTTTGTTCCAAATGATCGTTGTCATTCTGCATAATAACTGGCCATGTGCTTCTGTTTGTTGGATGGAGAGTGTGTATTTTCAGGGTCTTGGAACAATGGCAGCTTATTTTTGAGGTAACAGACTGTCAAACAAATGGGCCATTTTCAGTGCAGTGGTAGATTTTTTAGACTATTGCTGTCTCGGAGTAACAAAGGGCCATGATCTTCTCAACACCCATGTTGTTATATGTTGGTCAGGGAACTGGAACAAATCTGGGGTCCGACTAGTTTATGTATTGTGTAGTTAACATTAGCCCCTTAGACATAGGTTTTTGTTGTGTGGAGTGGACACAGGCACTATTTAGGCAGAAACTCAGTGGGCCTCATGAAAAAAAATGGAGCATGGCAACATGGATAATTCACACCAGCTCTGCTTAGTTTTCAATGTGGAAAATTTGAATGTGCATTTTCACATCACACTGGTAAGAAAGGGGTTTAAAGCTGAAATGTAATGTCATTCTGGACAGCAAAGATGGCCAAAGCACTGAGGGAGGTGTAAAGCTGCCATTTATTTTAATCAGCCACTGGGAAAAAAAACAACAACATAGAAGTCATGCTATATATTAAAGTGTGATGCGACTGCGCTTATGCTTGCTTTCAATGCATGAAAAAATAAACAAAATGGAAAAAAAAAATAACTTGTGAGGTTCACTGCCTCCAGCGCACTAGCTCCGCTTTGGAAAGACTTTGATATTGTCAAACAAGACAGGTATACAATCCAACGAGCCATGACAAGGCAACATTTCTCAGTAGCAGAATATAAGGGACTACAGTTAATATGTCGCTATGTGTTAGGGACACCACCACATGGAAATATCATTACCATATCAGTTTAAATATTAACAGTTAGATATTACAAAGTGGAGGCCTGAAAAAGTTTCAGCTCCTCATTCTCAACTTTACTTTCACTTTTGACTGAAACATACTATACCATACTAATACTATCGTACCCTAACAGAAGTGGAAAACCCACATTGAAGTGTGAGGTGCAGCTCCTTTGGCAAAAAATGAGTCAAAAACAAACCCAAGCATAATGAGCTGCTTTTTTTTAACCCCCCCCCCTCCCCAACCCATGTGTCAGGAGTCATAACAACCACTGTTTTAGGCTACACTCACATTTTTAAGATAATCCTCCAGAGGAAACTATGTCGCATTCGACCAAATACAGAGGAGGACTCACTCATGCATTGAGATGGCTGAAAATTAGATACTGCTAAAGGGAAGACTTGGGCCTCTGTGGTAAATCACATTATCACCCAATTGAAGGAGTAGAGGATGTGGAAGGTATGAGAGGGTGATGAGCATAATGAAATGCATGGTGCCATCGCTCAAAGCCCTGAAATGACACTGACCATGCTAAACATGGAGTCCCAGGGGCACAGGCAGAGCTGCATGCTGATAATGCTGTCAAAACACATGCCTGGTTGTCTCTAAAGCTCAAGCAAATGCAAAGAAAATCATCTAGTAATTAGAAGCCATCTCTCTTTGGCAACTGAAAACAACACTTCCTTGTCTGATACTCATCATAATCCACTACAGGCAGTCACATGTAGTGTAACGACTCGCGTTAAAAATAACAGTCTGACAAAAAAGAGACAAAGGCTGCAAGACATGAGTGAGCGGCATCTCTATCAAACTATTCCTTTCAATATATGGCTCTTATTAAAATACTAATTCTACATTTTCTACTGTAGCAACATGAGTCACTCAAAGTTGGCGGTCTGCCCTTCAGCTGAAATCCCTGGCCTTATTTTCAAATAAGCATCCTCTTTTTTCATTAGTATACAATGAAGTAAACATTTTTGCACCACAACTGAGGCTGGTGAAATGGCCCAATGCTAGAGCTGAAACGCTAAGTTGATAATCAATTCAATATTTGCAGGTTCCAGCTTCTCAGATGTGAGGATTTACTGCTGCTCTAAGAACTTGTGATGGCCTTTTTCAAACATTTTCTTTAAAAAGGCCAAGAGATTTAATAAAATAAAATATACACTTCAGTTTACATCTCAGGCTTAACATGAAAAATACAACATTGTAGCTATAGCGAACACTAACAGTAATAATATATTAATGCAATATGTTTTAACATCACTTATTTCTTGAACACATGAACACACCTTGCAATTTACGGTTGTAGCAGGCTTTTAAAGCTAGAAGATACTGGTGTCTGAAACTAGTTAACCTAAGGAATCCACTGGTACCAACCATGTGATATTAGCTTGTTGCGAAGGAGGCTAAAAACGCTCCAAGCTAATGCTAAATTTTGGCGAGGAGAAAATGGCATGGCCATTTTCAGAGGTCTCTTGACCTCTGACCTCAAGATATGTAAATGAAAACGGGTTCTAAGGGTACCCACAAGTCTCCCCTTTACAAACATGCCCACTTTATGTCATAGTCATAGTCAAGTCAGCACACTGACAAACTGACAGCTGTTGTTGCCGGTTGGGCTGCAGTTTCACATGTTATAATTTGACTATATTTTTTATGCTAAATGCAGTACCTGTGAGGGTTTCTGGACAATATTTGTCATTGTGTTGTGTTGTTAATTGATTTCCAATAAAGAATATGTACATACATTTGCATAAAGTAACATATTTGCCCACTCCCATGCTGATAAGAGAATTAAATACTTGAAAAGTCTCCTATAATGTGCATTTTGAACAGATAAAAAACCTGCAATTAACTATTGACATTCATGGAACTAAAAATTCAATCAACTGACAGCCCTACTTTTTTGTTTTACCCATAAAGACGTCGCAGCTGACTCGCTGGTTGGATGATGGAATAGCTTTGTGTTTAGCGGTGATTCAGCCTCCTGAGGAGAAATGTCCTTACTACAATTCACAGTTGGGGGTTGGCATTGGAGCAATCTTAGTGACTACAGACATGGAGGATGAGCCTGCCTTTCCTAAAAAAAGACTCCATTGTGTTGCTACTGTGACAAAGCAGTTTTGCTGGTTCCACCTCCACCTCTCCCCTCCTCCCTTGTCCTCCAACCAAACCAGCCAAACTCTACCTGGGCATGTTCTTTCTCCTTCACGCTAAACTTCCTTGTTACAGTTTCATTCATTCTCATGCAGGTGGTGGTGCAGCAAAGTCATTTCATAACTCGGGCAGCCAAAGAGCTGCAGACAGACAAAGCTGGATAAGGACTATAGCGGTGGCCAACAGGTAGTAGACAGATAAGGCGCGCGCACACACACACACACACACACACACACACACACACACACACACACACACACACACACACACACACTCCCTCTGCCTGACCTGGATGTGTCACAAAAAGCACTAGCTGATTTGCTCCAGCAGCTTTGCTGCCGTGATCGCTCTCCTCACGTAGCATCCTGTCTTATTTAATTAAAAACTGGAGATGCACCGATACCAATACTGGATCAAACATGGGGCCGATATTGACTCAAACAGCTGGATCAGATATCAGTGATAATGGAGCTGATTTATTCAATTCTATGTTTATGTAATTACTTAGTTAAATAAAATTTCCTAATCATTTGAATTGTGTTTTTATGCAAATAACCACAACATACAGTACTGTGTACAGTACCCTCTCACCCCCACAAACAGGGCTCCCCAGAAGCTGCGGTGTACTACAAACACTGTAGCTTACCATGCATATGTCTTGTGTAAAATATAGTGACACTGAATGACATCATATCTAACATGTTATTTCTTCATTTAGTGCATAGATTTCAAAAGTGGCCCATAGAAAAATACTATACTGCAGGCAGTAAAAAAGTTAATGTCAGACCTTGGCAATAGGCATATGAAATGAAAGAAATATGCCAAATATGTCAGCCTAGTTTTGCACTGAAACTGAACACTAAAAGCTGTAGACCAAGCTATTTGGTTAACAGTAAATAAGGAATACCCAATTTCATAAAAGAGCAACCAGAATAAAAGTCATTTAGCATTGACTCAAGACAGTTTCCAATGTGTGCTCCTCCCCATAAAGTCCCAGCAAAACCACTGGTGCTAAAATATTACAATTATTTTGAGTTGTAAAATCATCAGCGCCTTTTCATGCAGATGAGGATGATGTCAGACTTTTGCAAACGTTTCCATGTCACTGTCAGTAGCCCACTACAGCGTGACAGCATGCTATCTAAGGCCTATCCTGAGCTCTCATAATCAGCTTACCAGGTTGAACACCGTCTCCACAATGTCTCGGTTGGAAACTTCGCCAACTTCCACCAGGCCAGCAAGCACGGCGAATTTCATCTTTATCCCCCTGATAGGCACTCCGGGGTTGAGCGCCATGGCGCCTGCTCCCCCGTCCTTTCCATCACCTGGCTGCGCAGCGGCCGCTGTCTCCTCGCTAGCCATTGCTACGGAAGGACGGGACAGGTGGTGTTCACAGGTAAGGCACCTGTTCACCTCCGATGGTGACAGTGCAGCCGATGTCGGGAGGAGAAAGAGGGCTCTATCTCCCCTTCAGCTGAGTTGTTGACAGTCTGCAGGCACCCAAACCAAACCTCCCCATCCAAGAGAAATAGCTAAAGTGGGTACAAAAAGGCGCAAAGGTAATTAGTTAGCCGTTGACACTGCGGGACTAGATATGTCACTCCTCAGTGAACTCTCCCCTGCTCCGTAACTTGATCCCAGACGGATGGATTAATGTCGTTAAAAGCAGCGAGGAAGTCTGCAGCAGGTAACAAAAGGGGGAAGGCAGGTGAAGCAGAGCTCGCCTTTAACCCGTTTTCCCGTCCGCTCGGTCAAACGGCAAACGAGGATACGGTGACTTTCTCCGTTCAGCGGTGGAAGTTGCTATTGTCACTGAGTCCACACTTGACAGGTAGAGCGCTTGGCAGAAGCAAAAACTCACAAACTGGATAGAGGGGTAAGTCCGTCAACAGCTCCGGCGGGAGTCGACAAAAGAGAGCTCGGTCCTCGCCGGTAAACTCCCCAGACTTGCCTAAATGTCAGCGTTAACCCAGCGGCGCTGCATTCTCTTCCTGATTTACCCCGGTAGCTTCAGCTCGTCACCGCCATGACAGTGTAGCCCTTGAATGAGCGGCGCATGCGCAGTGGGGAGCAGCCTATTGAGCTCATTGGCAGGTGAGCCGCTCAGGTGGCTTCAGAGCACGAGACGATGGACTCCGGTCACATCAGCAGCGCTGCTGTTTATTCACTCACCGACACTAGTGTGTCATCCTGCTGACAGGATGGAGAGTAACGCAGGGCATCTACTCAAGTACTGTTACCTGCTTGAGTACAGTTATGAGATACATGGACTTTACACTTTACTCGATATATATATATATATATATATATATATATATATATATATATATATATATATATATATATATATATATACACATTTCATTTTTACATTAAAAAGTATGATTCACTTGTATAATATGATGCAGTACTCAAAATATTCAGTGTCTGAAATTAGCTAACTACAACTTAAAAATGCTCTGGTGATGAAAACAGAATAATATGTGACATTGCATAATATGTTATATGAGCTATTCTATACTTTGAAAGGAGCCATTCTGCATAATAAGTACTCCTACTTTAAGGGAAGTACATTTTGTCCATAATACTTGTGTACTTTTACTTAACATTGTGAATGCAGGAATTTTATTTATAATGGAGTATTTTTAAACCATGTTATTTATACTTTCCACGTCAGATATATAATATTGTACTTTTTACTCCACTACATTTGGATACTTATAGTTACTTTTCACATTTAAAAAATTTGATGTTCTTGTATATGATGCAGTACTGTACTACTAATCTACCCAGTAGTATACAGTTCAAAGTATTCAAAAACTGTCTCCACATTATAACTACAAAATAAAATGCTCTTGCAATGAAAACAGAAAAATATAACACTCTCTACAACTTTGAAAGGCTACTCTGCATAATGAATGTTATTACTTTAAGTACATTTTGCAGATCATGCTTATGTAATTTTACTTGAGTAACATTTTGAGTGTAGGACTTTTACTTATAAAGGAGTATTTTTAAATCATGTATTTATACTTTCACTTAAGTACTGGATCTGAGTACTTTCTCCACCACTGGTATTAACATTTAATGCTATTTTATACTAATACTCCATCAGATGCACTACATTTATCTTACTGCTACTGTTACTTTGCACACTAAGATTTTACATGAAATAATTTTATGGGTTCATATAATCTGATGCATTATTCTGAACTACATAACTGTATATAAGATAATATTAATGTCATCCATCCACCACAGGAACATGGAAGTGTCTCAGCAGCTGAAAAACAACAACAGATGTAAAGTAGACTATAGATGGCTAAGTATTAAAAAACATGAATCATTGTATTCTACCATTCTGCACTGAGTACTTTTACTTTTGATACTTTACATAGATTTTGCTCATATGTCTAACACTGTTATACTTTTATTTATGTTAAGTTTTGAATGTAGGACTGAAACACATAATGGAGTAATGTTACATTGTATTATTACTTTTACTTTTTAGGCTGGCACACTTACAGTATGTGAAAATGAAAAAATGAACAGCCAAAATGCCATTAATCTAAATTAAATGCACTACTACCACCTACTATTATATTACATCTGAAGAAATGCAGGAAAACTTTCATGCTGCCTATATGATACAGGGATACACACCGCATGCATAATAATAAAAAACAGATATCTTTACATATTTTTTATATTTTGTAATATGTTCTATTGTCAGTTTTTTAAAACTTTCTATTAGGTCTCTTAACGTTTGCATTGTGTTTATAATTGTTAGCTGTTTATGCACCAAATCACCAAGACACTTGTATGTGCAAACCTACGTGGCAATAAAATGGTTTCTGATTTTGAATAAATCTTTAACCTTTTGATTCAATATTATATGAATTTAGAAAGAAATATAGATCAGAAGATAGATAGAACTGTAGATACAAATCAAACTGCCGGATATAACAGATGAAAAATACCATAAATAATAAATCAGTATATATCTGTACCATACTATGAGACCCCAGAGGGAAGCTTGTATTCTAACCAAACAAAAAAAATACAGAGTGGGGTAGAAATGTGTTTAGAAATTTGTTTTTCTGCAGCACAACAGCACATTGACAGATGTCTGCATCCCAAGGCAGTGCAACCCAAACATTAAAGCAAAGTGACAGCTCTGCTTTGCTTGCCTTTTCAAATCACCACCAACAACCCATGTCATGTGAGATGTTTACATAACTGAATAGATAAGAGCTCCCAGTTTGTCTGTTGTTGTCTGTTATTGCATGAAGGAAACTCCAATTAAAATCCAATCTGTAAAGTTGTAATCCGTATTAAACAATGCACATAAGTTAAAGTATTTGTCTTCTCCTTTCTCAACTCATACAGGTGACTTCACATTTGCTCTGCAGCATGGCTGAACAACTATGAGTGTTGTTGCCATGGAGGCAGCTGGCGTCACTGTTACCACTGACCTCCCAGTAAAGTGTAGCTGAGCCCTCGGGGACACTGGGAGTCATGGAAGCCAGCAGCACTACCCGAGAGACGCAGGCAGGCCTTGTCTCTGATGAAATGACCTGAAATCAGCAGACTTGTTCACTGCAGCCCAAAGGTAGACCTTCTTAAATACGGCCTCGCAAAGCTTTTATTGACCTTTGAATTGAACATGGACCCCATGCCTTATTATTTTTGCTCTGTGGAGAATTATGGAGAAGGGGTAGGTCTAAATAAGCTTATGCTTCATCCTACTCCTTTTCGGGCATGATGGGTTGATTTTTAGTTATTTTGTTTTGACTATTGTTATCTTTGCTTTGATTATTCTCATTGGTTTTGTTTGTTCTTTTTCTTTTTTTTGTTCAATCTACTTGTAGTATTACTCAATCATGTTCGAAATAAATCATTCATTCATTCATTCATTCATTCATAATGAGACTTCAAGTTTGAGACATTCTGTGGCATATCAGCATTTTACTGTTATCATTTTTTGGCTCTCTTCCTGCCATCCTGTTCAAAAGTCTCACTATCCGAGAAGGAGATTATCATTTCTGCAAATTATTAAGTGTCAAATGAAATGCGACAGTTAAATCGGAGAGATCTTGCTAAGAGCGTTACGTGCAAGATTCACTTTAAACACATTGAAAGCAGAGAAAAGTTAATTACTGATGAGAAAAGAAAATTTCAAGTCAGCAGTTAGATTTTAATGCTTGTTCAAACAATACAGCCGACATTTTAGATGGAATAAAAACAAAACAGCTCCATCAGGGGACCCAAACTTTTCTTTCTTTCCTGGGCCATATTAACCTTCTGTGACTAGGGGATCCCGAGGCGTTCCCAGGCCACTGTAGAGATATAATCTCTCCATCTAGTCCTGGGTCTTCCATGGGGTCTCCTCTCACCTGGTTGTACCTGGAACACCTCCCTAGGGAGGCGCCCATGGGGCATCCTTACCAGATGCCCAAACCACCTCAACTGGCTCCTTTCAATGCAAAGGAGCAGCGCCTCTTCTCTGAGATCCTCACGGGTGGCTGAGCTTCTCACCATATCTCCAAGGAAGGCGCCAGCTACTCTCCTGAGAAAACCCATTTTGGCCGCTTGTACCAGTGACCTACTTCTTTCGGTCATGACCCAGTCCTCATGGCCACAGGTGAGAGTAGGAACGAAGATTGACCAGGAGATTTAGAGCTTTGTCTTTTGGCTCAACTCTCTTTTTGTCACAATGGTGCAGTAAAGCGACTGCAATACCGCCCCCGCTGCTCTGATTCTCGGCCAATCTCACACTCCATGGTCTACTCACTTACGACAACAAGACCCCGAGGTACTTGAACTCCTTCACTTGGGGTACTCATACCTGACCCATACCAGACTCATTCCTGGAGTAGGCAATCCATTGGTTTCCCTGCTGAGACCCATGGCCTCAGTTTTAGAGGTGCCGATGCTCATCGCAGCCGCTTCACACTCGGCTGCGAACCGATACAGTGAGTGCTGGAGGTCGCAGACCGATGATGCCAACAGGACCACAACATCTGCAAAAAGCAACAATGAGATCCTCAGCACAATGAACTACAAATTCCTCGATATACTGTCCATGAATATCACAAACAGGATTGGTGACAAAGCGCAGCCCTGGTGGAGGGTAACTCCCACCAGAAACAAGTCTAACTTACTGTCAAGAACCTGAACACAGCTCTTGCTTTGGACATACAGAGATTGGATGGCCCTGAGAAGTGACCCCCTCACCCCATATTCCTGCAGTACCTCTGACAGTATCTCCTGGGGGACCCGGTCATACGCTTTCTCCAAGTCTACAAAAGACACGTAGACTGGATGGGCATACTCCCAGGATCCTTGCGAGAGTGAGAGGTTTTTTTATTTTAGTGGTGGCACCACCAGCTGCACTGAAGAATGAGAATAATCTTGATGGCCATATTATGGTGTTTCTGCTGCAGTGTCTAAAGGCTACTCATTTGCATTTTCAAAATAATTTTGCATGCACAGAGACACTGCATTCATCAGACTTTTGTTACTTGTTTAGATAGGAACATATAAATGTGTTTACCTTGGGAAGGATACTGACACTATGATCATTACGACCACTATGAGTGTGCAGTATTTGTTTTCACTTTGATTATATTTTACCAACAGATGAAATTCTTCCCTTTGTCACAATAAGAGTGTGGGCGGATAACAGGCTACACGCCCGTCCTCGTGACATATTTATACATAGAAGGACTGGTTCTGCCTGTTCAGATGTAAGGATGGTGGCTTTTCATCTATAATACACGTAATCATAACACCATCACTGGTTACTTTAATTGTTTTTAAAAGGCCATTGTAAAGTACAAATTAAACACAATATATCAGGGACCCCTTGCAAGGGAGAAAACTTTCCAAGGACCCCCTCATAATCAGAACACTGATTAAGATTTACTAAAATTTATGCTCATAGATGTTATTGGAACTATTGTTTCTAAATCTTTTCAATTTAAACACTACAGACCTGTTTCATAGTGATAAACAGAAACACATTTCACTTTTAATCATGTTACTACCACTTATATACTTTTAAATGGAGGGTCATTTTATTCAAATTGCATTTGGACTTGAGAGCATTTATACTTTTCAAGTAATTGATCTTAAAATCTTTCAGAAAATGAACAGTATCAAGACTGGCACAGTCCTGATAAATTCAAATATTTAAAGTTACCAGTCTAAAGTCTAATGAACTTATTGCTGTGTGTCACAATCATATCAGAGTTTCTATTGGCCCAAAGCTAATGTGGGTGGGTGTAATGGACGCAATGTGCTTGTTTCATTGGTGTAAATGGTCCCCATCTCCATCGCCATCACAATTTTATTATTCATAGCAAATTATTTTGTGGATCTCCTGACAGAGTGCCACCCCTGGTGGTACCCAGACCCCACATACATGACATGATATGTAAGGAAGCAAATAAAAGCTGGGAGTTTATATTGAAATTAATATCTACAGTAACTGTGAAATTGAATCACCACTGAATAATGCTGAATTTGTAGCTTTCAAATGTTTCAAATGTTTTTTTTTCTATATTAATTGATTTCCAAATTTTTATTTCAATTAAAATATGTATTCCTCACTGTGAAGTGGGGATTCTTCGTTTGTGTAACTGGATAAAACTGTAAATTTCACATTTTTGTCAATTGCTTAAAAAATGAAAATCATAACGACGTCTATTTGCTTCCATAAACACCACAAAAAAGTTGCTTACCCGGTAAACAGTTACTTCATGAGGCCAATGATGTTATCATAATATTAGTCTCTCACCAGCAGAGGACGCTAAAAGGAGCCACAACAAACCATCGCGAGAAAAGACAAATCTCACGAGCTAAGTCGATCTCTTTATTTCTCGCGGTATTTCCTTTTTCCTCCTCTTTCACTCCCTGTAGCCAACATGGCAGTCGGCAAGAATAAGAGGCTGACCAAAGGCGGCAAAAAAGGTGCCAAAAAGAAGATGTAAGTAGCAAATTCTCGCATTATTACACGAAACAGGCTTTTCCCTCTCCGCCGCTGTCACTTCGCTGCGAGAGATGTGAAGGATGAAGCCGATTTCAAATAGATGTTACAGGGCCAGTGCTAGTCTCGTCACCGGCCTCTGTGGCGCTTGGTGGAGTTGTAACATGCTGTTGTCCCCAATACTCTGACATGTATTTTGACATAATTAAGTTAATTGAACAAACTTTAGTATTTCATGCAGTGGATTCTACTTACGACAGAATAAAGAGCTGTGTCATTTCAGTCGCATAGTTGAGGCCAGTAAAGTTAACGTTCTTTGCTAAAAGCTACCAAATGCTAACATGGGTTTAGCCGATTTAGCTATCAACATGGCAGCCGAACGCCTCAATCAGATGATTACTGATCAGGAGAATGGTGCCGTTGGGCATAAATTACTAACCCAGGTGTCTGGATTGTGTAGCTGTGTTTAGGAAAGTGCTGACATTGATTAGATGGAGGTAAATCCTTCATGGTGCCTGCTAACCGGAGTAGTGTCCTTCCTAGTGCGTGCTGCTCAGCCGGGTTGTCAGCAGTGTGTCTGCTCTCAAGCTCCCTGTAGAAACCCGGCTGAGTGTCCGTTTTGCTGGTAGACCTACCTCTAAGTGCTTGTTTCTTTCCTCCAGTGTGGACCCTTTTTCCAAGAAGGACTGGTATGATGTCAAGGCACCAGCCATGTTCAACATTCGCAATCTTGGCAAGACCTTGGTCACCAGGACTCAGGGAACCAGTAAGTCTTCACTGTATGCATTCTCAGTATGTGTGTGTGCAATAAAACTCTTTCTTACATCAGGCTGTCAGTGGTTAAATCGAGCTAGATGCTCAGAGTCCGTAAAAGTGAAAAGTTATACTTTAAATGCTGTAAACAAATATCCCGTTACTAAGCCTCCCCAGATTCCAGAAGTTGTCATTACTTTCATTCATACAGTGCTTGCTTTCTAACTTATACATGTTACTCTCAACCACTCAGGAATCGCCTCAGATGGTCTTAAGGGACGCGTGTTCGAGGTGAGCCTCGCTGATCTGCAGAACGACGAGGTGGCCTTCCGCAAGTTCAAGCTCATCACCGAGGATGTCCAGGGCAAGAACTGCCTCACCAACTTCCACGGCATGGACCTGACCCGCGACAAAATGTGCTCAATGGTCAAGAAATGGCAGGTAATGATCATGTTGTTATGACTAGTACTGCACGTCCCTCTGAAAATGGTCACGCTAGCCATTGTGATTTTTGGCAATGATACCAAGTTAATGGTTATTTCACCTTTGTATTCATTCTCAAATGTTTGAGATTCAGTTTACAAGTAAATCATTTTCTTAATAAATGTTAATTTTGGTTTATATGCCTCGCATGAAAAATTGAGTACATCTACAACATAAGCTGATTTTAGGAGCAGTGGTAGTGGACAAGTGAAGTTGGGTTGCTACTGGAAGGTAAGTTGGACTGCTGGGGAAAATTTAACAGGAATGACAGTTGAAGTTTCTACTCTAAGGTGCTCAATCTACTTTGCAGTACCAGATTTTCTCTAGCGGTAAAGAGACTGGTACTGAAGAGATGTTTCTAGAAAAAAAATCGTGGATAATTGAATGAGGTTGCTGGATCATTGTTCAGGTGATGGTAATATACTCTGCATATTTTCCAGGCAGTGTTTTATAATCCTGGAGCTGTGAGGAGGATAGTTTGTCAAACAGTCATTAAGCTCCATGAACATGGAAGAAAAGTAAAATTAGGCCAGAGTTGTTGTTTTTTTTCCCAGCCCCTAAATAACTTTGTAAGGCAACTGAGTTAAAGCATCAGATGTATTTGTGATTACTGGAAGAAGAGTTATATTTGCAGGAGCAAAACCTTTTCCTCCTGAAAATATTGAGGGATGGTTGTACATTATTCATCCTTTAGTAACTTGGCATGCATTGTGCTTTCCAGAATATGTTTACAAGTTATGAAATAAGTGTGTATGTCTGACACCAAGTGAACAACACTTCATTCTGTCACAGAGGTTGTGAAGATATTATGTTTGAGGAAGGAAATGTGGGAAAGAAGCAGTTTGAAGGTAGAATACAGGCATTGTCACAAACTGAAAGGTGTTAAGTTGGAGACTGTTGCAGTCTAACCAGAACTGATTGGCTCTTTCCCCTCAGACCATGATTGAAGCCCACGTGGATGTGAAGACCACTGACGGCTACCTTCTGCGTCTGTTCTGTGTGGGTTTCACAAAGAAGCGCACCAACCAGATCAGAAAGACCTCGTACGCCCAGCACCAGCAGGTCCGTCAGATCCGTAAAAAGATGATGGAGATCATGACACGCGAGGTTCAGACCAATGACCTGAAGGAAGTTGTCAACAAACTGTAAGTCATTGACCTTTTTTTTTATATAACACTTGTCTTTAGCAAAACATGTAGTATGTATTGTATTTATATCTTAATTGTTGTTCTCATCTAGTCAGAGATGGTGACTTTGATCAATGGTAGTTTATTTTTGTTTGTATTTTGAAGAGTTTCCTGGTGTTTGACTTGTGAATACCCTTAGCATTAATGTGTTGTGTGTTGTCGTGTTCCAGGATCCCTGACAGCGTTGGTAAGGACATTGAGAAGGCCTGCCAGTCCATCTACCCTCTACACGACGTCTACGTTCGCAAGGTCAAGATGCTCAAGAAGCCCAAGTTTGAGTGTAAGTGACGCACAGCTGTAACACGGGCCGTGCCTGTGGATTTTATTTTCCACTCTCTGTGGGAACGCATGATGACAAACCGTTTCGGTCCCAGATGATCGCCTGATTACTACCCATTGAGATCACCTGACGTTCCCATACAAGAAAACCATACCGTTTTCATTGACTGTGTGGAAGGATGAAGCAGGTTTCAGTGTAAAATCTTGAATGGGTTTGAGGCGTGATGGATGAAAATCATTACAGCATCATTGCAGTTTTCACTTTAAACATCCAGCTGCTTATTGCCAGTGTCCTTAACCTTTGTAGTTAAAAGCTTATATGTGTTGTGTTGCAGTGGGCAAACTGATGGAGCTCCACGGTGAGGGCGGTGCCGGCAGTGCTGCAAAGGCAACCGGTGACGACACTGGAGCAAAGGTGGAGAGGGCTGATGGCTATGAGCCCCCCATCCAGGAGACAGTCTAAAGCACCCTGACAGATTTAATAAAAAATGTAAATGACCAACAAACTCTACTGTTCTCTCTCTGTCCTTTGTTTTTGTGCATATAGAACTAGTGTGTTTTGTGCACATGTACAGAAGGTAGACACAATAGAAACTGTAACATGCAATGAAATCAAATCCAGTAGCCCTGCACAACACTTTGAGGCTGTAGTCCCTGAAGTTGTATCATAACCTACATAAAACTTGCTTCAATCCAGGGGAAGCGGGTGCTTCCAGGATGTTGAAAAGTTTTCTGAATCTTTCTTCATTTTTTGGGTCATATAATATTAATTGAGTCATGCAAAAGTCAACAGGTCTTTTTATTTATACCAATCTGCCGTAACAGGTCAGCATGGGCACTCTGACTGGTCTGCAGCTATGCAGTCATATATGCAACAAACTGTGATGCACTGTGTTCTGACACCTTTCTATCAGAGCCAGCATTAACTTTTTCAGCACTTAGAGCTACAGTAGCTCTTCTATTAGATTGGACAACAAGGGCCGGCCTTCGCTCCCCATTGGGAACATCCCACAGGGCTTTAGTTTTAGAGATGCTCTGACCAGTCGTCTAGCCATCACAGTTGGGCCCTTGTCAAAGCCGCTCACATCCTTAATGCTTGCCCATTTTTTCTGCTTCCAACACATGAACCTCAAGGACAAAATGTTCACTTGCTACCTAATATATCCCAACCACTGCAGATGCCATTGTAATGAGATTATCAGTGTCACCCGTCAGTGATCATAATGTTAATATTATGCCATATTGATGCACATGTAACGCTGGGGCAGGGGTGTCAAACTCGTGATGGTCATTTTTACACTGCTGTGGCTCAGACGGTAGAGCAGGTGGTTCGATTCCCGGGTGCTCCGGTCAAATGTTATGTCTTAGATCAAGACGTGTGTGGATGAGTATTTAGGTCAGATCCTGATATCTGTGTGTGAGAGAGTGGGTGAATGCTGACATGTAGTGTAAAGCACTTTGAGTGATGAGAAGACTAGAAAAGCGCTGTATCATCGCTATATATTCATTCAGTGTCTGCAGCAAGCTCCTGAAGGCCTTCTACCACTCTGTGGTGGACAGCACACTGTTCTTTGCTGTGGTGTGCTGGTGGGGTGGCATCAAGGTGAACAGACTCAATAAGCTGGCGAGGAAGGCCCTCTCTGTGGTTGGGCTTGAGCTGGACACTCTGGGGTCAGTAGCTGAGAGGAGGATGGACAAAATTAAAGCCATCTTGGACAACCCCTCTCACCCTCTCCACGATGAGCTGGGCAGCTCTTTCAGTCAGCACATCATCCCACCGAGGTGCAGAACTGAGCGCTTCAGGCGCTCCTCAGTGCCCGCTGCCATCAGACTTTACAACAACATCTGCCTGGAGAGCCTCATTTTTGATCTTTTGTTCCTCCAGTTGCTTGTTGAGCAGGTTCACCTTGATCAGGTGACAGTCGCTGTAGTTTTCAACTCTTTGCAGCTGCACCCTCAGCTCCAGCACCTTCTTCTCAAGAGCCTCCTGCTCCTCGATGTTGACCTGGTGCTCTTTGAGCTCACTGAGCTCAGTTCGGAGGCCCTGGCTGTCCTCCTGCTCAGCTAAGAGCTGCATGTTCAGCTTCTCATTGACGTATATACGGCCCCCCAACTTTATTCTCTGCCTCATTAGCGATCTATTTTTCTTGTCCTGCAGGATGTGGTTCTCGTCCTGCAGGGACCTGTTGTTAGTCTGCAGGAAGAGGTTTTCTGCCTGCAGGCGGCTTTTCTCCTCCAGCAGGGTGTTGTATTACTCCTGTGGAAAGCTGTTCTCCACCTGCAGGAGGTGGTTCTCCTCCTGCAGGAGGTGGTTCTCCTCCTGCAGGGAGCTGTTATTTGACAGTTGAGACTTCAGCTCCTCAATCTGCTTGAGAAGAGCCTCCTTCTCCTGCCTCTCACCCTGGCACTCTTGTTTGAGTTCAGCTCTAAGACCCAGGCTGATGTTCCGCTCAGCCTTGAGCTTACTGACCAGCTCCCCATTGATGTAAACCTGTGTTCTCAGCTTTGCGGAGGTCTCCGGGGCACTGGACTTCTGCAGCCTCTCCACCTTATTGCTGAGCTGCCTTCTCAGCGTTGTTTCCCGCTCCAACAAGTTTTTGAGCTCACGCACTTGGTCCTCCAGGTTGTGGCCCTGAGGCCTCATGTTGTTCTTTCCAGGCATCATTGGTTGCTGGTACATTCCTCTTCCAGATATCCTGTATACTGCTCTCGGCCCTCTGTTTATACTCTCACACCAGGTAGAGAACTCAGAATCAGAATTCAGTGTGGTGTTATGGAAGCCCATTGTTTTTATATACTTTTTTTTATTGTACACATATTTATATACAGAAGTACTACCATATATAGACAATAAGAAACAATGAAGTATCCATCCATCTTCAACCGCTTGTCCCGTTAGGGGTTGTGGGGGGGCTGGAGCTGATCTCAGGGCTACACCCTGGACAGGGCACATAGAGACAGACAACCATTCACGCTCACATTCACATCTACGGGCAATTTAAAGTCATCAATTAAGCTGTGTGTCTTTGGACTGTGGGAGGAAGTTAGAAAACCCGGAGAAAACCCACGCTAACACAGGGAGAACATAGAAACTCCACACAGAAGAGCCCCAAGCTGGATTTGAACCTGTGACCCTTTTGCTGTGAGGCGAAAGTGCAGCCCACAATGACAATATATAAAACTCAAATGATTACATCTTCATTTCATAATGCTAGCGTTACATTAATCACATTATATTCATTTAATCACTTAAAGGTTTAACTTGCTTTTTGTTTTGTTAAAGTATTTGAACCTGTGACTCTTGCTGTGAAGCGACAGTGCTAACCACTGCACTGCGCAGTTAATTACCTGTTTCATGTAGTCAATATTTAGTTTCTACATTATTTTTATTTAAGATATATAAGTGCACAGCAGTGCAGACACAAAATGTAGATTGGAGTCACAGATCATAGGTGTTGTTCAATAAATGTTTACTGAAGCTGAGTAAATTTTGTGTTATTATTAAGCTGTTATATTTTATCAGATGGAGGAAAAAAAAAAAGAAAATCAGCCAAACATATTGGCCCCCCCCCAAAAAAAATCGGCATCATATATCGGCCATCGGCTATCCTGATTCTGTAAATTCCCATATCGGTCGACCTCTAATAAGCCTAATCCATTCTTTGCAAACCCTCGCAGACCACATAAAATGAGGTGCTGGGCCTAATTTGGCCCACGGGCCTTGAGTTTGACACGTTCTCTAGGGTACTGCAATGCACTGCAGTTACTGATTCATTCTGCTCTTCAGATATTAATTAACCTCATGTATATATGATGGGAGGAGAACGAGACAAACCACTAGATGGTACAAAGGCACAGTGTGTCCATCCACTAATCCCGTTGGGGGGGCATTAGGTGAAGGTGGGATTCACCCTGGACAGGTCGCCAGTCCATCACAGGGCACATAGAGACATTCACATTCACACCTACGGGCAATTTAGAGTCATCAATTAACCTGCATGTCTTTGGACTGTGGGAGGAAGCTGGAGAACCCGGAGAACACCTACGCTTACACGGGGAGAACATGCAAACTCCACACAGAAGGGCCCCGGATTTGAACCGGTGACCCTCTTATGCACAGTTGGTGAAGAATCCAAAACATCACATTATACAGTATATTTAAATTGCCAGCCAGCTTCACCCATGTTTATTTATAACCATGATAAATTATTCAGTGAACATTTTATGTTAAGGCAGCCGATGAAAACACGTTGTGCTATGAGATGAAATACTGCACTCCAGTTAAAGGCAGTTCACTTCAGACTTCCACTTCTGCTGGAAACATCTGGCCTCAGATCTCATGTCAGTTCTGGTCACTCAGCAGCGTCTGTGTTTTGTTGTACTGAAAGCCACATGGTGCTATCACAGTATTTGCACATAATTTTTAGGGACCAGGGCTCGTTTCCCTCTCAAATCACCCAGGAACCATTCCTGATCAATGGACTCCAGACCGGTTATTATATCCCCAACCTGAGAGAGAAGAGAAGGAAGTGAGACTGGTGCTGATTTCTATAGATATTCTTCATCTGTGAAGTTGTGCTGTACAGTAGTCAGTATACCCGTAGAGAGAGCTCCTCGTCACACTCTGATGTGAAGTTGAACATAGCCCTGGCTCTACCACCACCACCACCACCAGCAGCAGCAGCTCCACTCTGCTGGTTATAAGACGACTGCTGGCCTGTTGAAGAACACATATACTGGATTAATGAATAATAATGATGCTGGCTTAGTAAAACTGTCCATTTGTGCCAATTAGAGCCGAAGCAATTCGTAGATGAGTCGATTGTCAGAAAACTGTCAAATATTTTCACAATCGATGAATGGTTTAAATACTTTTTCAAGTACAAATACCATACAATACCCAAGTCTAGCTACTTAGTAGTGAGTATTTGGTGCTCTTCTTTGACCTGTGAAATAGTAAACTGAATACTTTAGTCAGGCCAAACAAGTCAAGACAAGTTAAGTCAAGACATCACCTTTGGCTCTAGTAGAATTATGAGGCACTTTTATAGCTCAATTAATTGAGCAAATAATTTTCAGAAGTATAGATAATGAAAATAATACGTGGTTACTGCTGTTCTGCTATTAACGTTGCTTGTCACTGTGAAATGCTACAGTACAGCTTTAGTCTTATAAAGATAAATAGTGGTGGCCTCTTTTAAAAAATGTTCAATTACTTGAAGAATGTGTGACAATGTAGTTAACCATCATGTTTCTTATACGTTCCTATAGATCCTCTCAAACTTGACAACATAAACACTGTAAATAGACCCCATTTTATTTCCTGTTCCCACAGAGTGCTCCAGAGATGATCAGTTTTTGTAGGCCAACCAGGAAGTTAGCGTCACCCTGCTTCCCTCGACAAGAAATCAGTGGGATTTTGGTTTATTGCAAAAAATAAGCTCTGTGGAAAACACACGTTTATGATACTCAGATGAAGAATCAATGCAATCACCAGAAGTAAAAAGCCTATGTTAGGCTATAAACAAACTACATCATGGTTGCAAATATACACAAAGAGGCTGTAAAGGCGTACCAGTCGGAGTGATGACGTGATGACTACCAAAGACGCATTAAGGCTTCAAAATTCATGAGTGGTGTATTTATTGGCATTTTATATTGTAGAACAAAGGTTAAATCCTCTTAAGCTTGTGTTAACTGCAGACATTTATTTTTTTCAACTAAAAACCCACTAAAAAAACCCATCAGAGTTCACGACAAGTGACGTGTTTGAAACGGAGGAGCCCATGGAAGTTCATTTATTGGTGATAACAGGTTAACATATTGTAATTTTGGTGTTATTGTTTGTAATTTTAGAATGTGTCTGAGGAAAATGTTGTTGTTGTTCCTGTATTATGTTACCCACTTGCTAGCTTGCTAAATTTTAGCCTCTGTGGCTTGTAGACTAACGGTGCCTTCAAACGGTGTCGTGTTTCCGTGTTTATGAGTTGGGCCCATATGAGCGCGCCCTGACGTCATACTCACCACCTTGTACGTGGAAGTTTCTAAAAGCTCCGAATTCACGACTTGTGACGTGTTTGTTGACGCTGTGAGAAAAGGTGGAGCCCATGGAGGTTCATTTATCAGTGCATAATAAGTTAATATTGTACAGTATATTGTAATTGTAGTCATATTGGTTTTTTTTTTGGTAATTTTATAATATGTCAGAGGAAAATGTTGATATTCTCAACAACCTCATCTTTCTCCTCTGTCATTATGCCTTTGCATTTCCTGCATTATATTACCCACTTGCTAGCTTGCTAAACTGTTAGCCTCTGTGGCTTCTAGACTCAAACAGTAACGTTAATATTGCCGTTGCTTAGCAGCA
This sequence comes from Pterois miles, assembly GCA_947000775.1. Taxonomy (NCBI): domain Eukaryota; kingdom Metazoa; phylum Chordata; class Actinopteri; order Perciformes; family Scorpaenidae; genus Pterois; species Pterois miles. The sequence continues at coordinate 4,321,106 of CAMQGK010000231.1, forward strand.
GTGTTTTTCAAGATTTAACCACTTGAATGTAATGCATATTGTGTACATGGCTTCCCATGTCGTAAACACAGTAAACACAACCCCATAAGACTCGTTCCTGTAGTACGCTATGGTTGTCAATGTTATAGCTGACAGGAAGTAAACTTCAAGCAACAGAACGGCAATGAAAAGGTCCATAAGACACTCTCAGATGCTCCCTCTAAATATTTACCTTTACTGACACCCTAATGATAAAGTCAGTGATGGAAACAGAGTAGAAATACTGGAGATAATAATGAAAGTTATTTTGGTATATCAACAACAAACGGATGTCGTAAAAACTTAATACCTGTGCTGCTCTCGACAAAAGCTCTGGGGAAAATGCCCTCTCTGCCGTTGAGCCGGCCGCTGCTCCACTCAGCATCAATGTGCCGGCTGATCTGGATACGATCGCCCTGTTGGAATGACAGGTCGCCTTCTGAAGTCCCAGCAAAGTCATACAGAGCCACCACCCACTCCGTACCAGGCTGAGACGCCTACAGAGTGACCAGGACAAGAGATGAGATGATAGAGTTGCATGTAAAACATTCAACTCTGACAAACCTTTATCAGATTTTGTTACAATTTACAGAATACACTGTGTGTAATGTAAAACCAACACCATCCTTGTTGTTGTTTCTGTTGATATAAATATTGGTTACCTGAGCAGGTTTGGCAACTTCAGGGTGCGTACCTGGAGACGCAACCATGCCTGTGGGAAGCAATGGTGTGCAGGTTATTAAAAAGGAAACACATACCAACCATTCACCATTCAACCATTAAATAATTCTGTGAAGTTGTGGGGTTTTGTGACCTACTTTAGAAAATGTATTTTAAGCATGTAATAATGTAGTTGTGTAATGTTTGCTGATTCCTGTATTTTTATACTGTGTATATTGAATTTCAAAATACAGCTACAAATTCAGTATTTATATTTATAACATGCAGCATTTTCAACCAGAATGCAATTCAAAAGGTCAAATTTCATAATGGGAAATAAAACTGTAATGTATTAATTATAGGGAAAATAGAGACAACGTTCTGTCACAGTTATTTCACTTGTGTTGGGTTTATAAGTACTTGTTGATTATATAAAGAAACCTTCAGAAGTTATTACCCAACAACTAAATGAATAAACAAAATAAGATTGGAGAAATTTGGGGGTTGGGACTTCAACTCGTGGCCTCAGTGTTTCTTAACTCCTCCTGGTTACAGCCCTTGTTGCATTGTGTGTTTGAGACCTTTTGTAAACAGCTATTTAATGAAATAGAAACAGAAGCACAAATTCCTGACATACCACCGAGGGAAATGCCAGACAACGTAAAGCAAAACGATGGATACAGGCTCTTCACTGACGGACACAGCTGCTCTATTGTTTCAATTTAAGGATAACATTTTTGGTATATAGAAATATTACTGTTTTAAGAATGTGTAATGCTACTAACTCTCGGTAGACAAATCAGCCCATAGTGAAGAGAATGAATGGATTTAGTTTCTGTACTTCCAGCTAATCTCACCAGGCAGCGCTATCCCGATGGACTGTCTCTTCTGCTGACTTGTAGCCGGAGGCAGATCTTCAATGACCTCTACAAAGTTGAGAGGGAAGATACCAATCGAGACGCCAAGCTGTCCCCGAGCCCACTCCTGTCCAACGTACGCCTTCAGCTGGATCACATCCCCCTCAGAGAAGGACAACTCATCACTGTTCTCCCCCTCAAAATCGAACCTCGCCACGCATCTCGGACCACTTTAGAGGAAACATTTAAAAGTCAGGTCAGTCTATCAGAGTAGTTATGTTAGTGCAACAGTTTACGATGTAAAAGCTGTACCTGACTGTTGGTGGTGGTGGCCTCGCTTTCCGTTCAGGAAGGGGTTTTGGTGAATTTGACTAGTTGGAGAAATTACATTTTTTAACTCAGGGAATCCCGTAAATGTGTCACCAAAGATGTAATCGATGCATTGCAAGAATGGGTTTCACTGACTGAAACTTACCAGGACTTTGACATGATTGACAGGAAAGAAACCCGTAGATCCCTTACAAGTTCCCCTGTACCACTCACTGTCCACCTGCTGTACCATGGTGACAACATCTCCTGCTCTCAGACCCAGCTCTCCGGGACCCTCTGTGTGTGCAGAATAAACACCTCAGCCATTTATGGCGTCGTAAACATAAGCTAAACATGCTAAAAACTTCCAAATGTAAAACAAATCACAGGACCAATTTCACTTATACATTAATTTGGATTATTTTTACGCAGCCAGTAATATTAAAAATGAACATGGATTAAAATAATAGTTTGACATTTTGGAAAAATACAGTTTCTGCCAATCTCCTAACAGTGCCGGGCTGTGTCTTTAAGGTATCCCACAAATTGCAAAAACGTGCAGAAACTCCAACACGTTCTCATCCTAACTCATCATATACTGACGCTGTGTCAGACACCTCAGCATAACTTTTTGGACGCAGTTAACACATGGTTAATGTTGGGAATTATACAAAAATACTTGCTTAGGTTCAGGCAATAAAACCACTATTGTCAGGTTTAGGAAAAAAACTACTGTATTTTCCGCACTATAAGGCACACTTAAAATCACCCAACTGTTTAACTCAGACACTGATGATGAAGGATTTGATGGATTTGTGGAAGAGGAATGAACTGAAAAGTGAGTGTATTGTTTTGTATTTCAACTGAAAAATGTTGAGAGTTATTGAAGTTATTGAGTTATTAAATGAATTGAATAAAGTTTGCCTTATCTGATCGTTTTGTTTCGCTTAATGCTCCTTATAATCCGGTGCACCCTATAGTGTGAAAAATCCGGTACATGGTTGGGCTTAAAACTACTACATTTGTACAGTGAAAATGACACTAAGTGTGGACACAAACGAATAACTGACTGTATCGTGAAGCACAGGACACAAACAGCAGTCTTCTGGGTGCCATCGTGCGAGAGTTTCACAATTTGCATGTTACCATCTAGACACAACCACAGTGCCGTTATGGACCTTGAGTCAGGAGGTGATTAGCCTAGCCTAGCTTAGCATAAAAAGGCAGGGAGAAATAGCTAGCCTGGTTCTCTCACTAAATTGCTAAAACATCACAAAACCTTCTTTGTTAGTGTGTATAAGCAAACACATGATATACTACATGTGAATTTGTGAGCTTTAGAGGTGTATTTTTTTTTTAATTTTGGACAAAAACAGGATAGCTATTTCTTGCTTTTGCTCTTTCTGCTAGGCTAGTTAGCTGAGCTGATTGCTAGCTCCTAGCTCCAGCGTAAAGACTGAAAGCACAGAAACAAATCTAGTCTCGCTCTCCAAGTTCAAAAATACTCCTTCCCACACCTCAAAAGTTCACTTTTTAGCACACTACACAAGCTAGATACAATGTCTTTAATCCATGAACATAGTTTTTAACTTTGGACAGAGCCAGGCTAGCTAGGCTATTTCCTCCTGCTTTTGGTCTTTCTGCTAAATTAAGCTAATCTCCTTGCTTCAGCACAGAGACAAAGCTAGCCCACCACTCAATGTTAAAAAAATACTCCTTCCCACTCCTCAAAAGCTCATTAATTAGCACACTAAACAAGGTAGATACAGTTAATTTTATTCATGTATTTTTTAACTTTGGAGAGAGCCAGGCTAGCTGTTCCTGTTTCCTGTCTTTATGCTAAGGTATGCTAATTGTCTCCAGGCTCTAGCTCCATGAATACATAGTACATTGATAGAAGTGGCATTAATCTTCTCATCTCACTCTTGGCATGAAAACGAATAAGAGTATTTTCTAAAAAGTCAAAATATGTATAATTGGTCTTGTTTTAATGTTATTGTCTAATCTAATAAAGTCAGTATTAGCAGCTGTTTTGTTTTAAAAGCACTGATGTGTCACCTGGATTGAAGTCATGTGTTGCCTGCACCTTAAGCTCATGACCAGCTCCTCCTGAACCTGCTGAACCGGCATCCTATAGAGAGAGGACAAAGACACTCAGAGGTTAATGTGTCAAAGCCCACCGGGCAGGATGGTCTCAAGTATCAAAGACGACATGTATTTTCTCATAAATATTACCTGTGGTGGGGACACGTGTGAGACGGAGGACAGAGGATTTATGACCTTTATGTGAGACTTGTCGACTTTGCCTGTGGAGTCTCCAACTTGGCACTCAAACGTATTGTGGTCAATCTCCTCCAGCAGCAGAAGCACTTCATTTTGCTATTGAACAGGCCAACAAAGGAATTAACTCTATACATCCACCGGAGCTGTTTTAGAGGGACTGTGGCATGCAAAGACTAGTAGTGCACTGTTATGTTAAAGGGAACATATCATGAAAAATTCACTTTTTCAGTGCTTGTACTCAGACATTTTGGGTGTCTGGTGTGCCTGCCAACCCACAAACTGTGAAATAAGACATCCCAGTCAGTTTTATGTGATCACATGTGATCAGAAAATATGTGATTCAACAAGCCATTCAGATTTGGCTCCCATTCCTATGCATACTTGCCAAACTTGAGACCTTAAAAAAAGGGAGGATTTCAAAACCAAGGTGGGGGTGCTAAGGGTCCTCCCCCATAAAAATGTGAGTTTCAGAGACTTTGTTTCCTGCATCCTGGTGACTTTAACACAGTGAAAATAACAATATCATAAGTATGTGTCATGTTAAACTTTTTAATTTTACCTTTAATTTTCAGAAAACAGAATAATTCACCTCTGTCATAAATGTGGTGTTTGAATAGCATAGACTAATAGTCATCCGTTTTTTTTTTTTTCAGTTTTTGCACCTGCTTGAGTATTTCTTTCAGTTAGCTCTCTCCGTTTCTCTCCCCTCCCCCATCGTCTCTCCCCTTTTGTATGCAGTGCACCAACTACACTACTGCACTGTGAAACCCATTATTTCCAATGGCATGCGAAACGCCACGACAGCCTTTCAGTTGGGCTTTTACATGCTGTACAGTGCCAGAAACAGGTTAAGATAACGAAAAGGAAAAAAAAGTGTGAAAATTTGCCATACAGATGACCGTGACTCTCCTGAGAAAATCGTGAGGGTTGGCAAGTATGTTCCTATGTCACATGAGGACTCATTAGACTATATCACCCACAGCTTGAGAACTACCTTTGCAAAGGTGCGTCATATTTTTCTCACAAGCCAATCAGAGCAGGCTGGGCTTTTTCAGGAGGGGGCTTAAAGAGACAGGCACTAAAATGGAGCATGTGTGGACCTGAAAATAAGCATGATATGTCCCCTTTATGGCAATATATACAGTAAGTCAATAAATGTAGTTTAGACACCTGAAATGACAGTTCTCCTGTATTACTCCCATTGTAGTCAAAGGCTGCAATCCCATGAGGAAGTGGATACTGTTGAGAGAAAACAAAAATGAAACATGCTCATCAAGTGGTATTTGAAACAAGATTAGTCATGCAGTGGTCTCTCTCTCACTGTGTATTTGTTGTAGAGACGGTGGCCCGGGTTGGGCCTTGGAGGTAAGGCAGGTCCTTTCCTCTGGGGCTTCTGTGCCTGGGGTTTAGGTGGCGTTTCCCATGACACTGTATGGGATCGACCTGCGGCCTTAAGGCTGGGTTGGGGAGGTCTTCCTGGGCCTGTTTTGGCTGGAGGTGGCCGAGCAGGAAGGGTTTTGCTTGAAATCAGCCCCCTGAAGTGCAACACCATCAAGTTGAGGAGAGTGGCGTTTTTACAGAATGTACCATCATTTAATTGTTCTCCCCTTTACTCACCGAGGTGGTAGTGATGGCTCCGGACCAAACTGGAAAGACTCCTGCAGAAGAATCCAACTGTGTATTTTTATTGCCACTAAAACACACTCTCAGCCTATACAACACTGGAAACCATAGAAACCAGGCTACACGTAGCATGCAGCCACATAGCTAGGTTCAGCTGCCAACGTGATCATGGGACTAGAATAGTTTCTTTGTTTGTAGAGAGGAAATGAAGCAGGTAAGCTACACTGACAGGATAAACCTGATTGAGAGGGACTTTAATGGTTCAAAATGTTCTACGTCATAGTTTGTTCATAGATATACGCCAATAACACAATTTAATTACACTATTTTTCGAGTAAAGCCTGACAAACAGTACATGAAAGAAAAAACACTCTCCTGATGTATTTTCAGGTCTATAAAGAATAACCTTTACTCCTCTGAGGTGTTCAGATGTGTAGTTTGTGTGTAGTTTATAGGTTTGTGAGATTCAAATCGTACCTGGTGGGGGAGAGTGGACATCTGGCTGTGGTTCACTGACGTGTTTAGGGAGCCTACGGCCTTCTGAACAGGGAGAGGAGGAGGAATGTCCTGGACAGTATCTGACACTGCTTTTAAAATAGAAACACAGGGCAGATACAGTATTTAAAACATCATTAAACTGTAAAATATAGTACAAAAAAACATTGCATCCTTGGCAAGACCAAAAAGCCCACATCAAATTTAACAATTTAATTTATGTTGACAGTAATCACATACCTTTAAACAATTACATAAGGTTTACGATAAATTAGGGGGACTCACATGAACCAGTTTGGCTGGGGACCCTGATGGTGGTTGGTCTCCGCGTTAAACTTTTTTTGGAGAAAGAGCCTCCATTGCTGTCCTCATTATGCTGAGACTTGACTGGGATGTGATCAAAACAAAGAGACAGATGACTGTATAGCTGTGGATGCTCAGGAACTAGGAGTTATTTGATTATGCATAGACATTTAAAATCATTTGACAATTTTGTTCATTGATTAATGATTAAAGGAATAGTTTGGGAAATATACTTATTCGCCTTCTTTTAAAGGAGTGAGAAGATTATTACCACTCCCCATGTAATTATAGGGCTAAAGCCACTAAGTGGCTAGCCTAGCTTAGCAATAAAGACTGGCGGCAGGGGAAACAGCTAGCCTGGCTCTCTCCAAAGTTTAAAATATGCCTACCAGGACATCCCTAACTTACTAACACCTCCACACTCACACAGTAGAATTTATTTGGGGTTTTACAAGTATTTATATCATGTAACTATTACAGCTACTATTTTTATTGAACAGGTTATCAATCCATCCAGCATGTCTGTGCAGCCAAACTGTGGCTTGTCACGACAAAGTTACAGCATGTAACTCATAAAACTGCAGTTTTTACACGTCTATTTTTGTACAGATTAAACAAATAATATATTAGTAGGCTTTGGAGGTGCTCGTAGATGTATTTGTGAATTTTGTTGTGACCCAGGCTAGCTGTTTCCCTATGCCTCTGGTCTTTATGCTAAGCTAACAAGGCTAATCGCTCCAGGATCCAAATCTGCACATCACACACAGAAATGAAAGTGGTTTAGATTTTTTTTTTTTTTTTTTTTTTACAACCTCTTTTATCTAATGAAAACCATATTTCCCCAAACTGTTCATTTAAATACCAAGTTTGTGCTGGCTGCTAGCTAAAGATTTGCTTGCTTTGTTCATTTCTGTTGGGTATTTGACTGCATTTTAAGACTTAAGGACCTGATAATGGGCATCTGTCATTATGTTTTATACTTACAGAAAAAAACTTTATCTAAAATGTACGGTGTGTAGGATTTGGCTGGTTGCAGATTGCAACAACCCCTCCGCCCACTCTCCATTTCTAAGACTGCGGTAATGTGAGCCACAGAGTGCAAAACCATAGCGACGACATCCGCTTCACTCAGAGGCCATCTTTACCTTGATAACACTACTGAAGGAGCAACGGAAGACAGACGGCGGCTGGTGGTACCAACATAAAACTGTGAAAGGCTCTCTCTAGAGCCAGTGTTTGGTTTGTCCATTCTGGGCTACTGTAGAAACATGGTGGACTCCATGAAGAGGACTCGATCTCTATGCAGATATAAATGGCTCATTCTAAAGTAACGAAAATGGCAACGGTTCTCATTATCATATCATATCATACACTAATGAAAATATAGTTACAAATAGATAAATAGAGCCCCCTAAATGTTACTCACTGTTCCTTTAAATACTTAATCTCATACAAGATCTTTGACCATCAAGAAATTAATCAGCAGATTAATCTATAAAGAAAATGTTCAATAGGGTGCATTCCTCTTACACAATACACAACATGTAATAATAATAAAATGCTACTCACTTGATGGACTGTTCACATATATGTTCTCAGTGACCATGGAGGCTGAGTTGTGGTTGTTTATGTTCATATTTGGTTTCAGAGGTTCCTTAACAGGCTTCACTGGAGGAGTAGGGGGAACTGGTGGAGCGTCCTCTTCAACGATGTTGTCAGCTCTGGTCAATATAGAAGGGCGTGATCTGTTTGGGATAGCCATCTTGTTGAGTAAAGTCTCTAGCTCCTCTTTTACAGGTAGATCCACAGCTTTCTTCGGGGGCTGAGGTCTGGGGGCTGGTGCAGGGGTTTGGGGGATGTTTGTGGTCGGTAGGCTTTGATAGTCATTTTCTACAGTGTGGTTTAACTGAGGTTTAAGAGCTGCAAACGGTTTAGCAGCAACGGGAGGTTTCGCCTTCCTGGGTCGAGGTTCTGGTTTGGCTGGTTCAACTGTGTTTCCGTCCTCGGTGCTAGCCACGGTCTCAAAGGCCTGGATCCTAGCCCGGATATTGCGCTGACTGTGGTTGGAGGTCATCTCGTCACCAGCATCCTCACCTTGCAAGACCTCGTCTGATTGGTTAACAATGTTACCGTTCTCCTCACACTGGTTATCTGCACTAAAGACCTCCAGTAACTCCGTTAAATACTTATTCGAGGCTACCTCCTCTGGATCAGAGTGAATGTCATCACAGTGTTCACTGAGTGTAACCAAAGTCTGAACTTTGACCTCCTCTGTGATTGCCTGCTTTCTGGGTTTCGTACGAGGCCGTGGGACGGGGCGTGGACTGTGTTCTGAGTCTGGTGATGAGGGAGTAGTTTCAGCTGTGGCAGGGAGATGTTTTCGATGAATATCCCAGTGTACAGTGACAGATCTGCTGCAGGTGTGAGTGGAATCTGCTTGGTTGGGTTGCTTCACATGCGACTTAGAGTCACTTTGGTCCTCAGTATTAGTGGATACTGCAGTATTTGTTCCAACCTTCTCATTAACAGTTTCAGGGGCTGGTTTTCTGTCAAGTGGTTTCGGCAGTGATGGCCTTGGTGGTTTTTGTGGCTTTTTACCTGGAAGGAAATGCAACATAAGCAGAAACAGAGTGAAACTTAAAGGCCTTATTGATAAAATTTTTATGTATATGAATATTTAAAACAAAAACAAACAACACATCCACAGAGACTTTAGAAAGGTGCTGAATAAAAGTATGGCTTTCCTGAAAAAGATTATTAATAATTATGAATTCATCATTTAAAAAATTTTGGTGGGTCTAAATTTAATGTCTTGTTTAGCTCTGTGGAAGATATCCGATGTTTGGTTCCCACCGCTAACACGGCTTGTGAGTGAACAGTAAAACAACGTTGGTATCATTTGTATCTCTGGGTCATCAGTTAGTGTGGAAAAAATGGATGAATGGCTGAGATTGACGGTAAGCTCCTGGCAACGACTTGTTGTGAAGTAAATACAATGGAACCAGGGAGGGAGAATGCGACATCTAGTGGCTGAATATTATTAATGTTATCAACAGCACCTTTAAAACTTAGTCACATTTACACCACCACTGATGGTTCTCGTATGCCTCACCGGCAGGTCTTTTCGCTGCTGACTGTGGAGCAGCACTGCATTGTGGGACGGTGGCGGTGGAAGAGGTGTCTTCCCTCACAGGGTCGGTCTGCGTGGCACTTGTGGCGGTGCAGGTGGTCTGACGGGGGGCTGCAGTGGGCTTGACAATGTGCTCTTCCTGGGTCTTCTCTTGAATCACCTGGTCATAGGATGGTGGGGGCTAAGTCATGAAAAAGAGAGGTGTTCACACAGCCGCACACATTATTTTTCCCATAATGCTTATGGTACCTGCTGAGTATGTTAGGATACGGTATTTAGTGATTTATTGTAAACAATTCAGTGTAATATAAAGGACCGTGAGGATACTGTGTCCTCAAGATTTTAAGATTTGACAAATGAAGGGAGTTAACATTCTGCAATTTAAAACATACGTGCATATGTGTATTTTTTAGGCTGACTCTAGTATTAATGAAAGAGTATAATCCAAATGTGCAATACTCTGTTATTAATAATGCATTTATACTGTAAATTTCAGGAAATAGTCTTTTATTTATTCTTATTCATTCTTGCATTTATATTTAACACACTTAATAACACCACTTCTCAGCATTTTGTGTTGACTTCTTTACACAGTTGTTTTATACTGTATGTGTGTGATGCACATATTTGTACATATTTCTTATTCGTATTATCTTTATATTCTCTACATATATTGGAGCATTATGTATATAATTTACATGTTACATACTCCTTTATTTCTGTTTTTTACATTTCTTTATGGTTTGATATAAGAGCAACTGTAATTAATAAAGTATTTCTGACTCATATATTTATATTTTACTACTTTTGGCCAACGAATTTCTCCACCAAAACTTTATTCTGGGCAGTGTGGTGAAAGCCTTTTAAATGACATTTAGACCTTCATTTTGGGAAATTAATTTTAAAACTTTTCATTTAGTGTCTGCTCAAAATTTTCAGAAAAGGGGAACTTTGAAATTCTGGCTACAGCTCGAAGAACTCATGAAGTCTTGACTTGTTGAGTTTGTGTTTTTATCACTGGCAAGCACAGAACCATAAAACACCTAATCTAGGTACTGGCCCAATCAGAAGAACTGAGCATTGTTCACTGAAGGAAAAAATAAAAACCACGTGAAATCAAACACTGTCAATCCGGTGAGGCCTACCTGTGAAACAGACTGGATGCCTGCAGACCAGCCTGACTGAGGTGGACGAGGGAAAACCCCAGAGGTTCCTCGGAACCAGCTGTTACTGACCAGAGGTTCTGCTGAGACGATGGTGATCTCTGGTCGCCTGTAATACAAACCACACCTATCTGTTGGACACCAAAATATACATCCACATCCAATCCACCTTACAATGATTTATTTCTCTTTGATAACTTGATTTCTTCCTTAGCCTTGTTGGCAAAGCACAGTGCTCTTATTAGGGTTATTTGTAAAGCAACACATGAGGTAACAGTCTATTTTAATCCACATAAATTGAGAAGCAAAATGTCTGGTCACATTAACAGAAAGTTGTCTACACTAATATTTATGGACATTACCTTCTTTCTCTGGTGTGCTCACTCTGAGAGTTTGTTTTAGCTGAAAGAAGAAAGATCATATGAATTATATGTCATATATTTCCCTGCTCAGACACTTTTGTTACATCTAAAAATAATCATATTTTACAGACCTTTTTCAACATTTAAATATGAATGTAAACACTAAGATTCCACTTCTGTTTGTTAAACAGCATTGTCACTTGTTTGAGGGCAAATTACGTCACTAACGCTCCAAATAAATCATGATTTAATTGTGGTTTGGGTCTTTCATTACCCACAAAGAAGCTTATTTAAGTAACTAACCCTTTATGTGGTCTCAAAATGTCACTGAAGCTCAGTTTTGTCAAACTTACTTCGTTTGATAGCAGCTCGTATAGAAGACAGAGGCCCTTGGCTGAAAAGAGAGCAAAACAGGAAATCCATTTATCATTAAGGCGTGGGGCCACACAGACTAGAGTGGGTTCATACCTTTGTGGTGACTCAGTTAAAAAAAATCTTGTCACTCACTCCTGAGCAACATCACATTATACGCTCTAACCTTCCTGCTACTTTATACTGTTGATGCCAAGATAAACAATTTAAAGCATTTTTTAACCAAAAACCAGACAAAAAGAGGAATATTCTAATGCTTATAACACTAGAGCTGTACAGAGATGTGGAAAACCAACAAAAAAGTGACTTTTATAATTGAGATTTTATAATGTCTACAGATTAATAATATGATACAGTAAGGTGCACTACAGTACGTAATCCATTTTAGTTTGCAGAATAATTGTTAAAGACAAATTATTGCTCATGTAGAAGTGGACTGTGTGAATAAAACCAGATGGAGTTCATTAGTAAGAAAAATGCAGAAGAAAACTTGCAGTGTAGAAGAAGAGTCTACGCTACACCAACAAGTAGCTCGCTACCCATTTCAGAGTGACTCGCTGAAGGTTCAAATAGGTACATACAATTTGATAACACAAAGTCACTTTCTAAACCTTTTTAATTTCTATTCAATCAAACTCAAAGACATTCTGACTTGATTATTTACCAATCAGTTGTCAAACGAGTGACACTGCTTTGAGGTAACATTTGGTGATTTTAGCAGACTAGCAAGCGCACATCAGATTTGACAATGGCTGCAGAAAACAGCCAGTAAAAGGCAAAAATAAACATGGACGTGAATGTGTGTATTTCATTTGCAGTGCCAGCGTGCCAATCGGAAAAAGATGTAATGTTGAGCGCCACTTCACCAAGGTCTAAACCAACTTTTCTTGGGACTTTCTGGCTGGTAGCAGTCAACGAACAGAGAAGGTGAAGGAGCTGTAAACAACGCTTAGAGAGACAACAGTCTCTGTTTACCAAACTGACGAGGAAGGTCAACGCGGCAACAGAGGCTTCGTTGAGTGGAGTACATCCTAACAAAACACAAAAAGTCTTTCCCCTATGGCGGGATTATAATAGGGGCGATGACTGCGGTGGCTGAAACACCATTAAAAGGAGCATAAAAGTAAGACAGGAAGTATATCTGCTATTCATGATGTACAACTTGGTGCAATAAGTGGCTCATGGCCACTTTCATTTTGTCAAATTAGCTCTCAGAGAAAAAAAGGTTAGAGACACCAGGTGTAGCCTAGAAGAAAGAGAGTAAGTATAAAAATAATTTAAGGGTGTAAACAAATGAATAGTGTAGATGGTAAATGGTAGAAATGGCTTGAATGAACTTTATATATTTATAAATGTGGGAAGAGCTCAAAGCTGCAAAATCAAAGTCCTAGTTCATATAGTTGTGGTTTAATTAAATGAACAGCAAGAAGGCTTTAGTCATCGTTGTTCCCTACTGTCTAACCACTCAACAAACAACTGCTTATTAGAGGTAAAAATATTTGACATAGATTAAAGAAAATGGAAGTTTTATATCAAAAAACTTCAAGTATTGTGAAACATGAAGACTTTCACATCACTGCATGTGCTGTTCATGTGCTCAGTTTAAATCCACCTACCTTACATAAACATAGCGTCCATGAGGTACCACCTCCAGGTAAACACTGACTACGCTTCAACACGACACCTCTACCACACAGTTTCATATCCTCAGGCTGTTTACCTCTCAATGAGTAAAGATTATTTTCTAATCCTTAAATCTTCACTTTACATCAGCAGCATTACAATAGTAAGATCCCCTGTCGTGCTTTTAAAAGTGCAGAGATTAAACTATTGCGCTGACAGTCTCTTTACCAGAGCGACGGTAAAGTCTCTTGACAGTGGAGGCGGGCGCATCGATAACTCACATCCTGCTCATTAAGGACCGTCTGCAGCAGGGTGATGCAAACTATCTGGGGGAAAGACCAACAACCCTCGCCGTCACCTCAACACCACATGCTTCATTTAATTGATTATCTGAGCTGCAAACACACAGATCTTAAGGCCATCCTGTGTGTGTCTAGCTGTGTTTTCAATAAGTTTCCATGAGGTCAACAAGTGTCAGTGAGGAGGTTGCACTTCCCTTAATATCTGTAAACAACAAGTAAATAAAGCAGCATGACGTGTTTGTCCCTGTGTTGACCTTCTGTTGGTCAGTGAAGATAGATCAGTGCATTGTGTTGGTCCATTCACATAACCTCACCAGCATCAGCAGATCTGCCCGTTAAAGGGATAGCGCTCTGTTCCCAGCAGCAGATACAGTTTAGTGAAACTCAACAACTGTTAGCGGAGCCACAGGTTTTGGTAGTAACACAAAAAAACATGGCCTCGGGGAAAATGACATACCTTGAATGTAAATGATCTGGCTTGGTTCTTTCAGGATGATCTGTAGAGGAAAACAGAGACATTTTAAAAGTGATGAGTAGCAACACAGACAGCATCCTGGCTCATCAACATTAATGTCATGAAGATCATTTACAGGAGCAGTTTGTTATAGGAGTGGGCTCTCTGGATCAAATTAAGTATTTGTAGTGTGATACTGATAAATATTGTGATGCAGTAAATTTTATATGAATGAATTAAATACCTGACAACTTTGTCACATTGATGCAAAAATGATGCTAACACCCACTGTTGCCTTCTCATTTGTTTTCTCCACTGCCCACAATGACCCAATAAATACAAAAATTATTAAAGAGATTGCAACCACTGTATGGCAAAATCTCTTGTTGTTGAATTTTAATTTTTTTCTCATGGTAGATAGTGTTATATCGTCCACATCTACTCTGTTAATACCAGGACTGTGACACGGTTTTCATTGCTCTGACTCCACTCAGATACTTTGGATTTGAAATGAAACAAATTAAATAAATTTCTGCGTTTCAGCTTTAAGGATGTTTTTTACAGTTTCCACACTGAGTGAACAGTGACTGACTTGTAACACTTTCAATGTACCGTAGTACATCGTTATCTAATTTTCGTGAACTGCAGCAGGACAACGAGCCCCTGTATACACACAAGGAAAGCAAAGACTTTTAGGGCAAACTGTGGTCAGTCATCTGACTTATGTTTCACTTGTCTTTCATCATCACCAGAAGGAGTCTGAATGAAGCAAGTGAGGATCATGCATTGCAGGATTGGCCCAGCATCAGCAGGGATGTGTGCTGCTGTCTGGGGCTGCCATACTCAATTACTTTTTTAGAAAGGTCATATTTGACAAACGGTGATGTGCCAAGGGGCCGGACCTTTACATTTCCTATCTGATCTGCAATGCTAGGAATTTAAATGAAAAACACATTTTTAATCTTAAAAGATTATTGTTTTAATAAACACAGGTATATTTATATCTTGTTTATTCAGTTTGACTCTCTTAGGTTCCCTCTGCATAAAGAGTAACAATAAACAATACAGCTAATGAATGGGCTAATTAGCCTAATATTAAAATGATCCTCTAATAATAAAACAATGTAAACACCCAACTTGGTGTTATGCTAATATTGTTTCATATGTATGAATGATTAAACGTCTGGTTTGCGGTTGTTAAAGGGCTGGATTGTGCCAGAGGGTCGGCAGTTGACTAGGCCTTGTTTAGGGGTTGACTCCAAAGGATTTGCAATCAAATATTAAATATGATTAGTCTGAGTTTATTTTAAATCCAATACATTTGAGGTCTCTAAACTTGGGGTTTGTACATAAATTATATCCAGGACATATTGTATATACATTTTAAGGACAAGATGTTGATCTTAAAATTAAAGCTGAGGTCAGACCTTTAAATGAGTCTACTGTAACACTGAGATGAGAAACGACTAAATGTAGTGTCACAAAAAAGACAAAATCAGCAAACTGAATCAATAATGTCAGTTACACAACAATATTATCAATCAATAGTTAGTAGGTCTTTTGGTCTTAGTTGACTAAGATTTCTTTAGTCGATTAGTTGTTTTTTTATGCTTTTTTAAATGCTGAATGACTTATTTCTAAGAAATTTATGAGCACATCTCTGGTAAACTCAAGATTTAAAGTTGAGCTGATTCTTTGTGGAGAAAGTCATTTTTACAGATCTGTTGATGAAATCAACTAATCAGTCTGCAAAATTGTATGAGTGCATACTGTGAGCTACCAGACCAAGTAGGTAATTTCTCATTTGTATCAGGAACAATGAGTCATTTCATCCTTCAAAATCATTTAGATACTTATTACTAACAGACTGGACTTTATGAACTAGAAATACAAGAACCATAAGCTAACCAGCAGGATCAGCAATTAAATCGCAATCAACCAGTCAGTCTTAAGTAACACATCTAAATTTACAAAGAAGTGATGACTATCTAACCATGATGATTTAATGCTATACATCCCCTCATTTTTACTTCATTACCCACAGAGCAATTTGACGATGGACACACATTTAATTGACACATATTATACAGTATGCCTATTTGTCTGTAGACGTTTAGGGTAGATTAAGGTTATTCAAGGCTGAAAACTTACATTTTATTCTAGGCCGAGTATCAATCTGTGAATCTGTGTATGAAAGAAATGGTTATATACAATGTGTAGCCAATAAATCCTGTGGTCTACTGTATGTCAGAGCTAAAGTATAGAGCCAGAGTTGAAAATACATCTATTGCTCAGTGGGTAATTTACATTTAATATCTTCTATCAAATGTAATACAGTAGATAGAGCCATAAAAAAGACAGGTCTAGTCTAACTGGAGAACACACAAACTACAACAGCAAAACAAATATTTAGCAACATACAGTACGGTCAACAGATACTGTGTTGTGTTAATGTGACTATAACAATAATGTCAGAAATAGGGCCGTTGACAGGGATATACATTATAGTTAAAAGGGGAAAGTCAGTGTTAAAATGACAGATTTAATAATGATGTTTAACCTTGGTTAAAGAATTAACTAGCACTTTCCCACATGCTGCTCCAGACACACATAATACACTTTGTCCTATTATTTCCTGGATCTTTATGGCAGTGACCTGGATTTCATGTCTTACTCAAACAACCAGCGGTAAAGAAGCATAAAGCAGATTTCACATCACAGTCCGTTAGTTAAGAGCTAGTCTAAGGAGCAATATCAGTAACGCAAACAATGTAATCTAATAAAAGTTAATTTGCCTCATCATATTTGAGTGTAAAGATCTGTAGAAGAATACTGAAGGCTTAAATGCAGGCAGTGGTTGACGGCAGCATTGTTATTGCCTCCAGCCTGATACCACGACCTCATTGGCAGTCAAATAGTCCACCTGTCACACCTGTTGCTTGTTATCTGTTAGTGCCCACGGCTACTGCCTCAAGTTACACTTTAACATGTACTTTCACTTAACAAAAACAAAGTGTTAAGCTCTGTTACTTCACACAACCATCACCATTTCCTTGTAAATATGCTAAATACACAGTCGTCTGTTTAACTTGACTTTCGCTTATGCATGTGATTTCTGCAATGGTGCCCCTACCTGTGAGGAATTAAAGCAGTAAATACAAAACTGTCAGCATCAAAAGAATATTTCCACCAGGATCGTCCGAGTGAGTGTCTGAGCGTGACGAACAACTTGAAGCCGGCTGTCACACACACCCACAGACAACAGAAGAGAGAGGGAGGGCCCTGTGATATCTCAGCTCCTGTGTTTACTTGGCCAATCTGATGAACTGGAATGTGGTCATTCAGGAAGTGGATGTTGTGCCACCCGACTCTGCACCGTCACTGTCTTTTTCCCTACAAATTATAAGGTCACACCGCTCTGTGCCACTAACTGGCACAAGCCTAAAAATACTTGAATAATTAACTTGAACAGGTGCAATTGTTCCTCCAATACAAGTCATATAGACACAGCCTATTTGTTGGCTAAAAAACCAACTGGTCAATAAACTAACCAAACTTTACATATACAGCATCTTTCTATCTTTCAGCTTAGTGTGAAGAAACAAAATACTACTAATAGAACTGTGAATCTATGGAGACTATTGTACACACAAGTACTGTACAAGCACATGGCTGAATTAAAGTAGAAAATACATGAGTAATAATAAAAACTACAAAGTATTAAGAGATTATTTATGATCAGAGAAGCACTGTGGGTTAAACCCAGGCTAAAATTAAATTAATAAAAGAATGTTTAAGTGTTTAATAAATTAAACATTTAAAAAGATCAACAGTGTAAGATACCAGAAGACGACATTTCAGTGTCTAATATAAAGGCCATGTAGTGCTTTAAAAAATAGCAACAGAATTTAAAAGTCATTTCTCTTAATGCTTCTTCTCAGTTCTCAATCGGTTTTTTTTTTTGGGAAACCGTATAATAGACAGTTAGAGTAGTCAAGCCAGCAACTAGTATTACCATTAATCTCTTTGTATTGCTTTCAGGGGGAAAAGTATGCACTTTGGTGATACATTAGATATGGTAAATAGCACATGTGGTAAGTCAAAAATACAATTTAATAGCTCACCAGTTGCTGCATGAATGACATTGAGACACTGATGTCTCAAATACATTTTTTAGTCTTGTTTATAGGGTATGAACCCAGCCGAGGCTTTGACTCTCACAAGACCTGGAAGTCAATTTATTATTATAATTATTTGTATTATTCTTTCTTTCTTTCTTTCTTCTTCTTCTTCTTATTATTATTAGTTGTCTTTTTTATTCTTATATTTTGTATTAATTAAATTATTTTAATATTATTTTATTTTTATTCTTATGACCCTTTACCCTCATAACTGCGAGGGTTGGGTGGGAGTCCACAGAAGAGATGGTGGGTCCTGTGAAATCACAGACCTGTTCATCTGGACATCTTAGACTGTTTGTTGTTCACAATACTGGTGTAAAATCAATTAAACGTTTTTAGATGGAGTATGAACTGAAGACTGAAGTGAAGAAACAGCCACATTAAGTTGTGTATTATGAGCTCCGCTATGAAATGAGATGAAAGGCGATAACACTGTCTGGGACACTAGGAGAGCATGCTGGTATGTAGAAAAGCGATAGCCTTAGATTTGATCTGTCAGGGAACCGCAGGTTTACCGCAGGTTTTCAGGTTATATCAGATTGTTTTAGGTGAATGTAGGCCAGGTAAGGACCGTTTCATGGAGCCTAATTCTTCCATCAGTTTCAAAGAGATTTTGTCCTGGAATGGCTTTGCTCTGGTATCTATTGGTACATATCTACAATATTAATTAAACATTACAGCAGTACTTGGGTATGACAACTATTAAGAGTCCAACATATCCAGTTAAACAAAAATGATGATAAAATATATATCGGTGGATAATAAGTTTATATTGTAGAGTATATTGTGATTTTAGTCATATATTGTTTTTGTTGGGAATTTTATGTCAGAGGAAAATACTGATATTCTAAACAACCTCATCTTTCTCCTCTGTCATTATGCCTTTGTATTTCTTTCATTATGTTACCCACATGCTAGCTTGCTAAATTGTTAGCCTCTGTGGCTTCTAGACTCAAACAGTAACGTTAATATTGCCGTTGCTTAGCAGTGCATGTCGTGTACGCGACTTGCCATCTCATAAACTTGGTAAACACAACCCCATTTGAAGGCACCGTGAGTCTCAGTAACGAGTGTTTTTCTTCATGTACGAACTAAACTCCTCTTTTAGTCCTTGAAACTGTCAATGAATTTACTTAGATTGCAATCCATAACACAGTAACGTTAATATTACAGATGCTTAGCTGCGATGTTCTTCACAACGTAGCCCCTTGAACGGCACACATATTGTGTTAACCATTTCCGATCTCTTAAACACGGTAAACACAACCCACCTTAGTTTAGCATGTTAGCACGTTAACATTTGCTAATTACCACAACATTTTTATTGGTTTCCTTTTATGTGATGTTGTCTTTTTAATCATCTTTTTTATTGCTTTTATAGCTTTTAGTGTTTTTTTCTTTTGACTTGTATTACTTTCATTTTATTGTGTTTATCTATGGTACTAGTTTATCAGTGTTTAAGTATCACCTCAGTTTTATCTAAAGTTTGTTTGGCTTTTTGTTATATTGCCTTAACTAAAACCCCTTGTAAACTCTGTTTTTAAAGGTGTGTTATAGACATATATAAATACAATATATGTATATAATATAAGGAAAATATAAATATTAGACAAAGTACAGCTGAGGCTGATGAGAATGTTATTGGTTTTGCATATATTTAAATCATAATCTTGGCCTGATGGGGGCACTAGATGAAATGTCACAGTGTCACCAAAGCGATCAATATTCATCCTCTGGGGACCATGAATGTCTGGACTTGGTTTCTTTGTTTTGTTGTTGCTCACTGTGTAAAATGTAGTGCCACATAATTTACTAAAGATGTATTCAACATTAAAAGATTCAGCTGAGAGTAATAAATTTGAGAAAATGTAAAGCACGTTAGCACTTTATTAGGGTTTGGATTCTGTTTCCAATCAGTATACTGATCCCATTGGTATTTGCAGGCCACTGACACATGAAAAGACGCCACAAACACACTAGAAAGCTGCTGAGGTCGACAGGAAAGGATTCCCCTCACAGCCGACACTCTCACTTGAACACATGCTGACATTACTCAGCACAACGGCAGCAGTTAGAGCAGCTGGTGAGCCGGCTGGCAACATAGGGAGAGAAAGAAAAACAATCCTCCTCTGAGTGGCTTCAAACTTCATACTAGTGAAGTCAGACGCAAATGAAGACAGATAAATGGTTCAGTCTCTTTCCAACTTCAGCTGAAGTGCCTTTTTTCCAACAGGCATGGGCAAGTTTGCTGATTCACGTCAAACATAATGTGCCGTATTCAACGCACACAGGGATAAACACAACATTTTTATTGCTGTTAACGGATGATTGCGCCAAACAGATTTGCCCTCACTTGAAGAACAGGACAGATGATGGGTGTCATTATGAGTGACTAACAATGTCAGCAGCTTCAGCGAGAGAAAATTAGATGGTGTCAGGTCAGACGAGTGATTCAAAGCGGAAACTACCTGAACCGGCATCTGACGTGGACCCATAACGCTGAGGGCCAGAGATGGTGAAACGTATCGTATTACTGTCAAACATTATTCTGAAAGGATGGAAAGCTGCATCACGTACAGACAAGTACAGCTTGTTCATGATGCTGAAATCCCAATCTAGACAGCTGGTGGGGTCAGGGTGAGGCTGGGGAGGGGTTGGACTGGCTGCAGATACCAGGGCAGGGCACTGGGGGGTTCATGAAGGAAGGGCTTGCACAGCAGATGATGGTGAGAAAAACAAAGACACAGAGGGGAAACTCTGCAGCTGACTGAAAACGCAAGGTAAGGTTCATTAAACCACAGGCTGAATACTGACACTACAAATCTGTAAGCTAACCAGAACTACAAGGAACAGGAGTGGTGTTTCCTGGCAGATGAGGTGTGGGCCGACGTTTCTATAACCACTGGGTGGGAAAGTATGTAAGTGATGTTACTGTAATGAGTTGACTGACTGACTCACTGTTACAGGCACAGTAATGTAATTTAATGACACTTTCACTTCATGACGCACTGATGATTTTTCAGTGATAGGATAAATATTTGTGCTGTCAACTGTGGCCATCACTCTGTACCAGGCGTCAGATCCACCGATGTCAGCTCATTTGGTCGTCGCTCATTCCAGCGTGATGCTCCCACTGACTGAATGAGTTGCAAAAGACCCTAAAACGCCACAGCCTCCATTAATAACTCAGTACACTGTACCTGCTTCTGACTTTGCCTTTCTGGAACACAGCACAAATATATATTGTCGTATATACTGTATATATTATGATGTTTTGATGTTTTAATTTTGTGTCATGTTTTACTGCACTAATCATACTTCTAATATCTTGTATCGCTTTGCTTCCTGTCGCTGCCTCTTGGCCAGGGCGTCACTGTAAATGACAACTGGTTCTCAATTGACTTATGCGATTAAATAAAGGTAAAATAAATGAATAAACTAGCGTGAATAGGTGTAAACTTTCACGAGTCTTTGTGCATCCTAAAGTCCTCAAACATATGATTGTAAATTTTAAATTCACACACAAAATCCTAGATGGCTGACTTCCTTTTGCCTGAAAAAAAATCTCAAAAATATTTAACATTGCAGATGTGAGCAATGATCCACTTGAATTCTGTAAAAACTGAAGTAATTGTTTTCTCAAACCTGCATTAGAGGGAGCTATGGAGCTCGCTGGCGATCACTACGGAACTTCGCAATTTTCACCAGATCTGCTGCATGTGCCCATTTTGTGAGTTTTCCATCAATCAGCAACCACTTATCCCGTTAGGGGTGGTGGGGGGAGCTGGAGCCAATCCCAGCTGACACTGGGTGAAGGCGGGGTACACCGAGGACAGGTCACCAGTCTAATCAGGTCATGGTTTATGACATACTGTGCAGGGTAATATTTCAACAATTTAACCAAATGAATGCAAATTGTACTTTTGTCTTAAATGTAAAAAAAAAAAAAAAAGCCTTTGAATTGTTTGTTTACAACAAGCCTTACTAGCAGGTGAAGGGGTGCCATCAAAGCAAAACTATTACCATATTGATATTTGAGGTATTAAAAATGTACACTGGCCTGACAGGGTACAGTATTTATTGGCAGGCAACTAAAAAGTAATTGAGTATTTAAAGGGCCATGCCTGTGTTTTGTTGTTTGTTGTACTCTATCTACAAATCTTGCAGACTCCACACTTTTGCTGTGCAGTAACATGTTTGATGTGTTTTTTCCTTTTGTTCCAGACCTCCATTATTTTTCCATCCATTTCTGCATGACATCATGGAAATTAAATAGCAGACATTTGCCGTTCCATTAGCCCACAACAATAATGTGACGATGACAAAAATGAATGCAGATGTCACTGTGGTGGATTACACAAGCTTCAAGAGTTTGCACAATACAAATTTTACTTTAAATTTAAACACTTTTGTATTTCTTCTATCTAGTATAAAGTAGTTGGTATGCACATTTATATAGAGATTTGTCAATACAATGTTTTTTGTTGGGGTTTGAGTGATTTTTTTGTGATGTACTGTATGTAAATTGCTGCTGTCACACCTCAATTTACATTTGGAGATCAATAAAATCTATCTATCTATCTATCTATCTATCTATCTATCTATCATTAATTTTAATTTCCTCATAAATAAAAGACAGAATACACCTACATCTGTTAAATGATTTGCTGTAACGTAAAAAGTGAATGATTTGTAGTAAATTTGTAAAAACGTGTGAAACCACTAACTGACTTTGTTCTACTTCACTGTCAACCACAAAACGTGGGATATTTGAATGTCTTTCACTTTGCTCTGCGACGACAGACGATGAATTGGCTCATCTAACTGTGACTTAAAATAGGTATTCTAAGTCACAGTTAGATGAGCCAGGAAACAGTCTGTGTTACATTCCCACACAAACATACCTGTTGCCTGGCGGCTGTTCCGGACGTCCCGCAGATCCGTGCGCTCCCCCTCGCCCTCCTCTTCACGCCGGGCTTCAGCCATCGGGACTTAAAACAGTGTAGGAATAAATACGGAAACAGAACACAGCAGAAATCCTTTTGTTTCTCTTGAAAAGTTAGCTAGTTCATGTGTCTACCCGGTCGATAAGACATGGTTCCTGTGCTGGTCCAGACCACTGGAGGTTACAGAGTGTCCTGCCCACAGCAGCTCTCTGCCCTGCTGTGGGTGGTGCCACTCAGCGTCAGGACCCCACCAGGCCAGCCCTTAGGGATTATGGGGCAGGGGGACAGACTTTCCAAACTGGGCCCCTCATCCTCTCCAGGTCCCCCAGTTTCATATGATACAGGTATCCTCACTCCAGAAAACTGAGTCCACTGCAACAGGCTTTATTTGGTAGTCCTGTTGCTTTTCACACTTTCTTTGTCTGGTCTTTTCATTTTCTTGTTCTCTCTGTTCTCTGGCTTTTATCGGACTTTCAGCTCCTGATCAGGGATTTCCACAAGGATACGGAGTAAAAGCACAAAAAGCAGACATCATAATCAGTGATGGAAATTAACTGTTTTGTCCCCCTGTACACTGTGGCTGGTGGACTCCAAAGTCTTAGCCTCTCCCTGGCACGGCCCCATGCACCAAATTCATAGTTTTTTTTATATCTGTAGATTTTATCTCCCAGCATTAAGACATCAAAGTTGTAAAACCTTCTCTGCCAGGAATTAAATTATCATACAACAGTTAAGTAAAAATGTGCATAATATTTATTGAATCTAAAAAATACTTTAATTAGCCAAAATTACTCCCTAAGGTTTAGTTAAGTGTTAACCAAAAAAATCCAATAAATCCTAGAAAAAAATGCATTTTGGAGAGAATCTGTCCCTGGGAACAAATGTATGAATGTGTTTGCTGATTTTTAAAAGTCATTTGTTGTGTCATGCTTTGTTGTCGGTCCCATTTAGATACTATCAGCATTAATTGCTCTAAAATGTTTGGTTTGAATTTGATGCCCCACAGCCATCTGAAATAACCCTGAGTCATCTTCAGTGGTGGAAAGTAGCTAAGTACTAGTATCTACTTTTGCTTTTACTTTTTTTGAGTATTTCCATTGGGAAATATTGTACTTTTTACTCCACTCAATTTATTTGTTGCTGTTTTATTTATTTATTTTTATTTATTTGATTACCTTACCAGATCCTTTTGTAACATTAATGCAGGACTTTTACTTGTAACAGATTATTTCTACACTATGTTACTACTAATTTTACCTAAGTTAAATATCTAAGTACTTCCTCCATCACTGGTTTTCTTTTTAAACTCATGAATACCTCCTCTGGATGGATGGAGGTACAACTCTGTAATTGTAATTAAACTGCTCTTCCACTAGATGTCACTACAGCTCTGGTCATTTGTATGGCCTCGAAACGAATATAGTAAGTCAAAAATAAAGGTCTCTATCATTCAAATCAAGGCCAAGTTTTCAGTTTAGTAGCTGAATGACCTTAGAGTAATACTTGGTGAAAATATAGTTTCGATCAATTTGCTTCTAATTGCTTAAATTATGACTTGAGTTAAATATAGACTTTAATCGATTTATCATAAAAGCAGTTTCTGCCTTTTCACAAATTTCATTGCTGGAAATCACAATGATCATGATCCCACTGGAACTGGATTTAAAGATCCTGAAGCCTATACAGTATAAAGGGTACAATGTGGGGAAATAAACATCTTAAATGTAAACAAAATGAGCCAAAATAAGAGAGTCTTCATTATCTAGACTGGATCAACTGGACTGGGAATGAGAGATGCTTGTATCATATAAGAGACAAAGGAGAATTAAAATGTCCATCCGCTTAATTTCAGTCCTGGTTCATGTAGAATTTCTATTTAAGTGAAAACAGACGAATTGTGCTCTGAGTTCAGCAGTCTGGAGTCTTACAGTTCATATGTGAGAACAGAAGTAGAGTCGAAAATTCTATTTATATGTACACAAGCTTCAAGTTTTAAAAATTGTGTGCATAAATCAATTTTAGGCCCACAAACCAGTATTTTTTGTATGTGAACATTTCGTAATACTGCAAATATATATGCATTGCAGTACTTTCATTAGTGGGCCAGAGGCTCAGTCACCACTGTGTTACCTCATTTGGTGATAGATAATGACTTAAAGCTGCAGATGGAAGAACTGAAGCAAATATGATAAACAAAAATGGTCACTATATCCTGACAGCAGTACATGGGACAGATAACCTAAAAAAAAAGAAAAAAATCATGTTCCTCTGTGTCCCCCGGTGCTCCTAAATAGCATCTGCAAGATTTCACAGACCGGAGGAAAACAGCCAATCAGAGCCGAACCAAAGTCTGTCATCTCTGAGCTGCTGTCAATCACTCACAGACTCCGATTAAATGGTCAAACTAGGCAGCGCTGATCAAATATGAATCAATAGTCTGTTACTGTAATGTCTGTTTCTCTCCTCAAATGTTTTCAGAAACATCTTGTAGATACTGTTGAAATGAACCAGCAGCCATGTTGAGATCACCTAAGGAACTGACAAGCAGTCATATATCATCAATCAATATATATATATATATATATATATATATATATATATATATATATATATATATATATATATATATATATATATATATATATATATATATGTGTCCATCCATCGTCTGCTGCTTTTCCCGTTAGGGGTCGTGGGGGGGCTGGAGCCGATCCCAGCTGGCATAGGGCGAAGGCGGGGTACACCCTGGACAGGTCACCAGTCCATCGCAGGGCACATAGAGACAGACAACATATAGACAGACAACCATTCACACTCACATCCACACCTACGGGCAATTTAGAGTCATCAATTAACCTAAACAGCATGTCTTTGGACGGTGGGAGGAAGCCGGAGTACCCGGAGAAAACCCACCCTGACCCCGGGAGAACATGCAAACTCCACACAGAAGAGCCCCAAGCAGGAATTGAACCTGCGACCCTCTTGCTGTGAGGCAACAGCACTAACCACTGCACACACACACACACACACACACACACACATATATATATATATATATATATATATATATATATATATATATATATATATATATATATATATATATATATATATATATATATATATATATATTTACAAACAAATGAGACTTGAACTTGTCATACAGGTCTTATCCACCTGGTTCATGTACTTCATCTTTTAGTCCAGCAGGTGGCGACATACTGCGGATGTCTATGTCAAATCTGACTTCTAATCTGTTGTTTTGATCGCGTCTAGATAAAAGTAGACGAATATGCCGACTTTATAACTGCCTCAAGACCAGTAGGATCAGGCTTGTAATGCAAAATAACTTTCTGCATTTTCATATTGTCAAATGAAGGTTTTAATGGAGCCCGTTGTTTTGATGCAGAGGGGTGGTGCTTTATGGAGACCAAACAAGTTTATAATCAAGTGGCTTCAAGTGGAGACTTTAAAGTGAGTTATACTTGTGTTTTTACGCGTGCATATAAAATCCATTTATCATTTATTACGAAGGGCGCTGACTCGTGGATGTGGGCCTGGAGTGTCTCAGTGGGAGGAGCTTTCAATGAGGATTAGCGCGGTGGTTTCACCTATTGTGTGTGTGTTTGCATGCGGACCAGTGAAGTAGCCTGGTCAGGTCACACGTATACAGACTCTTATGAAAGGAGGAAATTATGTTGCTGTGACCGAGAACGACGCGGTTATTTATTCCCGAGAGGACGTACCGACTGTTTGTGGTTAAACCTGCTGCTTCACCGTCCGACCGGAGAGGATCCGTCCCACGGTAAGGAAGGCAGAAACACAACTCTCAGTCCGGTTCACAGCTGTAGCTGCGTCTCACCTGTTACATTATAACACGGCAGTGACATGTCTGGTGTTGTTGGAGCGGCTGTGTGTTTTCTTAGACAGCTGCAGTGTGTGATTGACATGTGCGAGTGGTGTTGAGGGTTGTTTCTGCAGCAGCAGGGGCCACTAGAGGTCTCTGCTGGGTTTACTGGGGGATTACCAGTAAAAACAAACAAAAAAACAACTAAAATATGCATCCTTGGAAAGGGAAATAACTAAACTCTGCCGTGCTCCACTATTGTGTCCTCACCATAAAGACAAAGTAGACCCACCCTAACTCTCAGCTCAGTTTCTGTAACCTCAGCCAACAAGCCAGTCACTGTTGAACAACATGTTTTCAATCTGGTGTCATAATCTTGCAGAAACTAGTGCTTGCAGAGTCTTTGCTTCTTTGCATCCACGTGTTGTTGTTATTGTCAGCTCCTGGTGACGTTATTTACAGCCACATACTGTAGGAGAAGTCTGAAGTGCAGCCTACCTGTCCTGATTCAGCTCTCCTGCTCCTGTAATGAGCTGTGAACTCAGGTATCCACTGTGGATGCAGCCGGTGTTGAGTTACCAGCAAACAGCATCAATGTTTCATGGCTGGCCATCTTGTGTGAGTGTCATTCCTGTACAGGTGTCCTCTTCTCACCTGCTAAATCAATGTGATCCACAGTCGCCTGATGTAAACAGGCTGGTTTCTGGGGAGAAGAGATGTCAAACACTGAATACTTAAACTGTGTTGTTGCTCAGGTTTCTCTCTTCTTTCTGCTGAGGAATAGTCAGGAGCCATTTCATCCTGTGTCTGTATTATTTAGCTGTAGTAAGGTTATTTTTTCACCTCTTTGTGTGTTTGCAAGTTCGCTGGATATTTCAAAAGCCTGTTAAATTTGTTTAAGAAGATAGGCCTTTATTAGTCCCACGAGGGGAAATTCAATTTTTTCACTCTGCAACTAACAATGATTTTCATAATTGACCAATCAGTTTATGAGTTTCTTAATTTAGCAGTTAATTTTGTTATTAGAATGGCAGCAAATAGTGAAAATGCCATAAAAGTTGTTTATTTTGTCCAGTGAACAGTAAATATCTTTGGCCCACTTTCATATGAGACAGAAAAGCACTAAATGCTTACATTTGAGAAGTTCGAACCAGGGAAATCTTGGCATTTTGTTGCCTGAAAAATGACAGTCTGATCAATCAATTATCAGAACAGTTCCATTTTTATATCAGTGGACTAATCAGTTAATGAACTAAGGTGTCAGCTCTTTAAATTTAGATGTCAGACTTTTACCACAACAGAGGGCATTTTTCTGGGTCATTTTTAAAAATAGTTTTCTTTGGAAGTAGGGCTGCACAATATTAAAAGACAAAAATATCTAATTATTTTGACTGACACAGTATTGTAAATGCAATATGAATTGCGATATTAGAGGAAATGACAATTTTATGGGGGGTTGCGGTGATCTGTACCAAACAAAGGTGTTTTCTTTAGTCTCTACAATATGATGTATAGGCTAGGACATCTCTTTAGCGCAACAATACTTAACTAAAAATGGTAATTTGACACATTTCACTTTTAACAAATATTTTGCGAGTAGAAAATTGCAGTAGCTCATATTGCAATTTTGATAAAATGTTGATTAATTGTGCAGCCCTATCTTGAACACTGGGATGAAACAAACCTAGCACAGATATCCCATCATTGACTCTTATTACAAAAGACTACATTTTGCAGCCAGTGGATGGAGTTTCGTCGTCATGGAGATGGTTCACTTGTAATCATGTGACCTGACTGTATGGACTTTTTTTGGTCATGGTCACTTTCACTTCCCCCAACCAACAGCTGTGAGTTATCACGTGACTGAGACTCCATACTTAGGTCACATGTTAACAATTTAACCATCTCCATTTTCTCCTGTTTGTTCTTTAATTTGAGAGAAAGTGTCATCCACTAACGTCCGCATGCATCCAATGTGGCTGCTGTGGTCTTAAAAATGCTCTTCATGTGGATCCTCTGTAAAGCCCAGTATAGCACATTACCAGTGGCTCTTTTCTGCACTCTGAGCTGGGCTGCTCTCAGGAAGTTGGGATGTAAATATATCAGGTTTTCTCAGCAGATGCCGTCACTATAAAGGCTGTGAAATTCTGAGGTTTTCGTGATTGTAGGGAAGCAGTTTAGTGCGATTTCATCATTGTGTTTAACAAAGCTGCACTTATTCAGGACTGTTTCATAGAGAGAGAGATATCTGATGCTGTCTAAATTTGTACCATCTGATCTCTGTTGTTCATAATTGGTTACACGCCGCGGATCTCTGGCTGCGTCTTAATCAGTTCCACTCCAGAGACTACAGCAAAAATGTGAATCTCTACAATTTTCCCACATTTCATAATGGCATCCTAAGCAGGTTGAACATACTGACAGGCAGCAAAGACTGCGAGTGAAGTTTAAGCTTCATGTTACAACTTTCTGAGGAATGAGAGGAATGTGTGGTTAATCAGTCATCTGTATGATTACGAGTGATGTTCAGACGGGACGCGAATGTCATGAAGTGGGAAATCCGCTTCATTAACATCAGTTATCAGACCTGCAACCAAGACGGTCACACACAGGATCTCTGTGAGTCTCCATCACAGCATGCCAGACTGTGAATAATGGTCATACTAATGTGATTAGATGTATAGGTTCAGGTCACAAGTATGTGATTGCCATCGGATTTGTTTCACCTTGCTTGTTGCTGCCTATACTGAACACAATGTTATTGTTTGAAAGTAGTACTTTTGAATTAGAATAACTTTTATTCCACTTTAAAATAACTTTAAAAATGATTTAAAATGATGCCAAAGGGAGAGTTTTTTTGTAAGTTAGTGAGTTAAATACAGAATAAGTTTGACAGACATTGTGGGAAATGTCACCATACCAGCAGGTGTGTGTGTTAACCTGTTTCCCTCCACAGACGCAGCCAGTTCAGCTTTGTCTCGTGTTTGGGATTAGCCTCACCTTCCCTGCTCGAGGCCCCACGCTGACCCTTAGAACCAACAACATGAAAGATATGCAGCGATAGCGACTGGCAGTATTTCTGAACGGCTCAGACCATAGTAAAATGTCACTATCACCTTTTATTTAACCCTTTTATTCATTATATTAAGAATAGTATTCTTTCAGAGAGTTAGATGTGACGGTTGTTAATCACCGTCATG
This sequence comes from Pterois miles, assembly GCA_947000775.1. Classification (NCBI taxonomy): domain Eukaryota; kingdom Metazoa; phylum Chordata; class Actinopteri; order Perciformes; family Scorpaenidae; genus Pterois; species Pterois miles. The sequence goes on from CAMQGK010000231.1 coordinate 4,351,234, forward strand.
TCTGTGTTGATAGTATGAACAAGGAGCTATCGAAGCAAAGACACCAAACTCCAGTGTTTTTTTTGACAACAGCTGCTGCTGCCATTGTAATATTTTATTGTTCAACACAGGCCATTTCAGTAGACTGTGGCAATAGAAATACTTTTGTTTTACTTTTTTACAGCATCTTCTAGGCAGACATTTTACTGGTGTTCGGTAGTTGCTCTCAGTCCAAAATGGCGGAAGCGTAGCTTTGCTGCTGGGCACTGATGTCAATGGAGCGAACAATTTACTTTTGCTTCTTTTCAATATATACGCTCTTCAGTGTGAAGCTAGAGCTGAGGGTGCTAAATTTGAAATTCAGAGCATTAATATAGCAACAAACAACTACTTACCATGTGAAGATATTGTGGAGTAATGTCTACCTGAGCAGAGAATGAAGTCGCTCTCCCTGTCTGTGTAGTAATCTGAGCTTCTCTGTCCAGTGTACCCTACTGGCTAGCTAATTGCCGCCACTCTGCACTACGCTAAACAGCGGTTACAGCTGATAACGCCATCCCGACCCACGGAAGCATAACGCCCATCCTCTCCATCTCTGTCAGCACTGCTGCCGTCGTTTGCACTGTTAACACCGTTAGCACTGTTAACACCGTTAGCACTGTTAACACCATTTGCACTGTTAACACCATTTGCACTGTTAACACCGTTTGCACTGTTAACACCGTTAGCACTGTTAACACCGTTAGCACTGTTAACACCATTTGCACTGTTAACACCGTTAGCACTGTTAACACCGTTAGCACTGTTAACACCATTTGCACTGTTAACACCGTTAGCACTGTTAACACCGTTAGCACCGTCAGCTACAACCTGCCTGCTCGGCTGTTGAGGCACTCGATATACTCTTAATTTCAAATTTAGCACCTTTAAGGCCTGACAACAATTCCAAAGCTCACTAATTCATATCTGTTTTATTGAATCCATACATGAGCAGAAATTCATAAAAGACAAGTTGTGATTTTAGGGGGAAATAAATGCTGTAACTATTTCTTAGCGTACAAAAGCAAAGTACAGAGACTACTCAGTTAGCTTGCCAGTGTTAACATTTTTGTTTTTAGGGTTGAAATGAATTAGACAAGTGTTGTAGAGAATGCTTTGGATGTGTTGGTAGGCATAGTTTTGACCTTTGGAGAGAGCCAGGCTAGCTGTTGTCCCCATGATCCTTAGCCTTTACCAGGTTAAGCTAACAGCGTTCAGGCTTTAGCCGTATACGAAACATATGGTGCCTTCAGTTGGGGTCGTGTTTACCGTGTTTACAAGTTGGGCTCATATGAACGTCCCCATCATGTTGTATTCTCAACCTTGTAGAAAGTTTCTGAACGCTCCGATTTCACACGGTGTGACGTGTTTATTGCCGTTGTGAGCCAATGGAAGTTTATTTATCGGTGCATAATGAGTTATATATTGTACAGTATATTGTAATTTTAGTCAGATATTGTTTTTCTTGGTAGTTTTATATGTCTGAGGCAAATGTTGATATTCCTGCTGACCTCATCTTTCTCTCCTGTTATTATGCCTTTGCATTTCCTACAAGTTACCCACTCGCTAGCTTGCTAAATTGCAGCGGCGCTCTTCACGACTTAACCACTTGAATGCAATGCATGTCATGTTCACGACTTCCCATGTCATGAACACGAGTTCACAAGTTCCATTTGTAGGCATCAATACAGACAACAGAGTGGTCTGTTCTGTTATTTTGTTGAAGTACATTTTGGCCCATTTGTTGACTAGCCTGTGTTCTAGTTTAGCACAAAGAATCGCCCTCTTTCCCCCGGCAGACTCTTTGTGGCGTCTTTTAAAAAGCCTCTCTTTAGAGTGAAAAGAAGGTTAACTGAATCAGGTTGGACCACTTCTGTTGTCTGAGAATGACCTGGAATGAAGGCACACATTATGCTTACGAAGCCTGCAGGTTGTCTTATAGAAAATCCACAGACATAAAGTAAAACATTATTGTGCATGAGGTGTAAGCGGCCGGTGTTTCCTACTTTTACAAAGAGCCACAAGCATGTACTGTATACTAGTTTGCATCTCTTTTGTCTTGAAAATGTATGAGAGAAAATGTCAGCATATAAGAGAAGTGTGCAGCCGCTTTTACTTTCACTGTATTTCCTTTAAAAACAACCTCCTTTTTGAGTTAGCTGTGTGTCTATAGCTTTTTGAACCCTCTTTGCATCCAGTTGGCTAATAACATGAGTGCAGTGCTGCAGCTTGCGCTCATCATCTCTCTGATAAACATCTCTGAACTTCACAGACATGCTGTATCTTCCACATGCAAACATGGCTTCTTCTTTCTCTATCAACAAGTGAGACGTGATTTAAACAAGTTATAGAGGAAGCAGGAGCAGAGATAGGATATACCCACACTAAACACATTCTTATCGCTGACAGACGCCTATTGTAGCGCAGGGATGGGCTGAATACCAACATGAGAGTAGGAATGATGTCACCAGCCCACACTGTGAACATACAATGTGGTAATTTAGCCTGTGAAGAAAGAAACTTAGGGCAAAGTATGTGACGACCAAATTATTTTAAGTATCAGAAAGCGTTTGTAACATCTGGGTTATGATCATTTGGGAGGGTTATAAGGATACAGTTTACATTATATGATGATATACAGGGCGATTCTAATATTGGTGTGATGCTAGGGCTGGCACAAGGCTTTCATCCAGGAGACCGCTGTGTGTTTTCACTTTCTTGTTACAGTCAGCTGTTCATACAACTTTCAGTTTCTTTTTGACTTAACAAACATAGTAGTTTTAGTCCCAATCATATTGTTTTCTGCCAAACCGGACTAAGGGATTTTGCTGCCTAAACCTAAGCAAGTGTTTTTGTTAAAATCACAACATTTAGCATGTGTTTACTGCGACCGAAAAGTGACGCTAAGGGGTCTGACAAAGCCTCAGTGTGTGACAAGTTGGGATGAGAACATGATGGTCGTGTTATCCAACGTTACATGTAGTAAAGGGTAGTGAAGGAAGGTAGTGAAGAAAAATCAATACATATATACTGCATACACCCATTATGTAAATGCACATGCGCTGACTCATACTTGCATGCATACACAGGTGAGGTATGACATCCCACTTAGCCGTCAGTAGCAGGAACTGTCAAAACTTGCATGTGAAGTTGGCCACATACGGTATCTCTGATGTTAACATTGAGGCATAAGGGCTCTTTTATCCTCTTTTTGGCTTTGTTTTGTCTTCATCAACTTCTTTTATTGAGCTCAGTTTTTGGAGTGGTGTATTTTTTCTCCTCCGGGTGTTTGGTACTCCTCCTCTTCATCCTCTTCTCCCAGCTTCACTACCTGTGTGTGTTTGAACATGTTGATGAGAAGCTCTTCTCGTGATCACTGAGCAATATGGTATCAGCAGCCTGTTTCTGAAACCAGTTTGGAGATGAATAGGCAACACCCTGTTAGCCTTCATGTGCATGAGAAAATCCACAGACAGGCAGCATGGAGCAACACTGTCTGCTTACGTAATCACAGTCTTATCTCATAATCTGTTTACAGTCATTATTCAGCACCTGTTGGGCTTGTGTTCTGTTGTGTTTGCAGGAAAATTATGATTCATGTATGACAGAATTAAGTTCATACGAGACTTTTTATTTTTGTTTTTTCATTGTGAACAAAAGATACTCAAGTTGTTGCATGCTTTTTAACCAACCCCCCCCCCACAAAAACACAACATATGCATAACATATACAGTGTGTGTGTGTGTGTGTATATATGTGTATATATATGTGTATATATATATATATATATATACACATATATACCTATATACACACACACACACTGTATTTTACCATGAAGATTGTGACTTATATATATATATATAGTCACAATCTTCATGGTAAATTGCAAAATAAGTAGTGCTACAAATTTGTTGTACTGAAAAACACCTAAACAATATATACGTGTGTGAAACTTTGATCCATGTCTTTTCACAGTAGGTCCACAAAAAACAACAAAAAAATACATACATTTTTCATTTAACAGCAAAAATGACAATAATTAGATGTCTGATTGTTTAAGATCTCCTTGCATCTTTTTTAAATCTGTAATTTTCTCTGAAAATGAGTAAATCTGTCTGTCCTGAAGATAAATGGTCCAACACTGTGGTCACTGAGGGGAATAATGGAGACAGAGATAAGACAATAAATGGCCTTTTTCCTTCCTGCTGTGTTGTTGATTGGATGAGGATGAGGAGGGTGAGGACTATAAATTATCAGACCAGGCACTATCTGTCCCTTCAATGGCTTCACCTGTATATATTAAATATTTCATCAGCTACTATCACTTTAATGGGCCTGTCTGTCACTGGGTTGCCATGGCGCCCCCTGAGCCGCTGTAAATTTTCTAATATGGCTCGAAATGATGGACTTTTCTTTTGTCTGCTGGAGGTTACAGTATCTAGCACCCAGTGGTGGAATGTAACTAAGTACATTTACTCAAGTACTATACTTGAGTACAATTTTTAGGTAATTGTACTTTACTTGAGTATTTTCATTTCATGCTACTTAATAATTTTACTCCATACATGCAATATTATTCTAAAATGTGCCCTTCTGCATAATGAGTATGTTTACTTTTGGTACTTTAAGGTTGTTTTGATACTAGTACGTTTGTACTATTACTTATAGTACAAACTTATAATACAAACTTATAGTTAGAGTTTGAATGCAGGACTTGTAACTGAGTACTAATGCAATGTATTATTGCTACTTTTACTTAAGTAAAAGTTCAGAATACTTCTTACACAAAAGGGGATGAAATGCAGTGAAAAGTGTTTTTGTATCTACTCGCTCAAGCTTCTGGGACTGAGGTTTAAAAACTCCTGCTTAGCAAGAAAGCTGATCTTCATTCTGTGTAAAGGGTGTGTCCTGCTGCCTCTAAGCTATTTGTCCAGACCACGCCTGTGTATTTGAAAACCTCTGGGATGGCAGAAAGCTCACAATACCAGAAACCAGATCAGAAAAAACTGACAAAACCCTGAGAGGCGAGCATTTCTCTCTCCTTTACTGTTTGCTCCTCTCAGCCTCGGGCTTTATCTCTTCTTTTGATCGTGGTGCAGCAACGAGGTGCAACACAACAGCCCGTTCTCTCTTTGTCATCATGTTTACCTTGGGAGTGAGAAGACCAACATTGCGAAACCATTCCCACAGAACAAAATGAAATTTCCAGCGATAGTAGTGATAATAAATAACCCATGCAATCATTTGCAGTGGACAATTCAAGAAAGGCACGACATGTTTCAGCAAAAATGGTTTGTTTGTATCAACTCCTGGCTGTTATCTAATTCCCTGTTCATAAGGATGAGCCAAGCACTTCTTCTGTGATGATCTGGAGGAGTTTAGCTGCAGCAGTCCCTAAGCTAGGGCTTTAACTAAAGGTTATTTTCATTGTTGCTTATTTTCTTGATTAATTGATTAGATGTTTAGTCTAAAAAATGTCAGAAAATGGTGAAAAATGTCTATCTGTGTTTCCCAAAGCCCAAGATGACGTCCTAAAATAATTTGTTTTGTCCACAACTCAACGATATTCAGTTTACTATCATAGAGGAGTAAAGAAACCAGAAAATATTCAAATTTAAGGAGCTGAAATCAGAGAATTTTTACTTCTTTTTTTAAAAATAACTGAAACTGTTAAATTGATTATCAAAATTGTTGGCGATTAGTAGTTGACAAGTGAAGGTATTACATCAAGCACGTCACCTTACAAAACTAAAAAGTCGAAAAGAAGAGTTTAAAACTGTCGGTGTGACTGAATACTTGGTTTCTAAGACCTTCAGTCAACATCAAAGAATAAATCAGAGTGAAAAACCAGTCAAAAGAAGAAGAGAGGAATATAGTCAGTGCATCAAAGCTTGTTGCTCAGTTAAATAACATAGCAACATTGTTGTAGTGTGTAATGTGCTTTCTCTAATTGCATTCTCCATGATTTGATTTGTCTGCCTTCCTCCAGTGAGCCAATATGACTGAAGTAAGAGTAGAGTAAACAACAACTTTATTAAAAATGTTTACATTTTGTAAAAAGTGTCTGAGATATTGTTTGTGACATTTGGATGATTGATAGAATTTAACCTCAACATCAACATATGTTTAGGAAACAATTACTGAACTGCACTCTTTGAATGACATTTACAATCAAAATCGTGACCCTGTGACCTCTAAATGTCCTCTGATGTTGGAAAGGAAAAGAGTGCACGGTGTGTTGTCTATAACTGCGTCTGCATTGAGATAAACCCAGCCTGGATTTGTCTGCTCTGTTGATAGTGTCTCTGGCTGTGGAGACATGGAAGCGACAAATATGTGTAATTATGAAATTGCCATAATTGGATAATTGGAAATTTGGAAATAAGGAGACTCCAGCGAGGTTTGTGCGTCGCAATGAGACCGCTACGCCGGTAGTTTGAGACTGTAAACAGACAAATATACAATCTCACACACACATGCACAAGAGATGTATTTTTAGCAACCTGTATTTTAGCATGTGCGCTGCTTGTCCCATTTCTGACTCTACTGTATTTCATAGTTATTTTGAGCAAGTGGAGCAGTGTCTTCTGGGTAACTGGGCTCTCCCTCTGTGTGACAACATGACAGCAGGGACTGTGAATCAGAGCACCATGTATGTCAGGGCTTTCATTAATAGGCCCTGTACTAAATACCATATTTTACTCTTGAAAAGCAAGCAGCGGTTTTTGTTGCGTATTTCACTGGATTGTTCAGAGTATTATAAGATGCTGGTACTCAGTCTTAGTTGGGGAGCAATGAGTTGATAAATCCAAGTATTGACCTATTTGGCTCATACTTCAAAAGCAGAAACATTATGCCAGTGTATTGTTGTCTGAGAGGAGCTAATCACTGCTTACTTCAGGCTAATCTTGTGGTTTTTTCAGTGGCACACACAGAAACAAACTCCATACTGAACAGTTTTGATGATAAACTGTCAGCATCAATAATCCACAAGCTAATAAACAGGTGAAAATGAGTCTGTCCAGTCTGCAGCAAGCAAGATGATGTACAGCGCCACAGCATATCAGGCTATACATCCTTGCAACATGTTTCATCGCCATTTAAATGCAGATCCCCATTCAGCCTTTCCTGGTTTTCTGCTTCTCTTGTCAGAAAAGGTTCAGCAGGAGATTGTAATGTGCGTTGTTGAATACTTGATTCTGATTGGTTAATTGTGGTGTTCTATGGTCTGTTATTTCTTTATAACTGACCGTTGCTACGTGTAACAGAGCTATGGATGCAGTTCTGATGTCGGACTGTGGAGGACAGTTTTTCTGTAAAATTATTGATTTCTTAAGTAAGTAGCCATGTAATAAGCGGGATAATGTACAGCGAGCCGGTTATTGTTGTAAAAGAAACCCCTTCAGGGCGCTGAGGGACGTCTCCGCTTTGTGTCGGGTGCAGCATCGCCCGAGCAGGGTTTTGTTCGCAACAATGACCGACTCGCTGTACATTATTTCTAACACATTTCCCTGCTAATGTTACCAAATTATGACTCATTTAGTATGCTAATGCTTTCTATTGCTGTTGGCCCTACTAGTGACTTTAGGCCAACCACACAGGATTTATGAAGCCAATATTTTGATAATTTAAGTGTTGAAAATCTGTTATGTTATATTTCAGGCTGGTCCCATACACTGTTAGTAGCTATTCCTATGAAAAATAATGCACTGTAATTTGTTTATAGCCCATGAAGTCAGTTTGTGTGTAACTCACGTCACTGTGAAACAGGAAATTAAAAGAGTGATAAACGCTGTGTAGGGATGAGGTCAGGTTGGATGGGTGGGTCAAAAAACACCAGATTTTTCACTCAGAAGACCAGCACTCATATCCCCTGTAAAACCAGAAGTCAGTGTTGATTTATTTGTCACATAACTTACGTACTTAAGTAACGCCACCTCCGTAGTTATTTTAATCCAAACCATGATTTTTCCTAAACCTAACCAAGTAGATTTTTGCCAAAACCTAAGGAAGTTGCTTCCTGTGAAGAAGGAAATATATTTTGAAAAGACTATATCCTTGTAATAAAGGGAAATTAAGGGATGAGGAAGGAGAACGAACAAAAAAAGAATACTTTTTTGTAAGAAATCATCATACGAACCATTGAATGAGAATATGTTGTATATTTCTTAATACTAAAACAACAAAAAATAAGTTGTGTGTTATATAAAATGTTTACCCATTCTTGATATCAGTTTTTCACTGCTGACACACAGCAGGTTGATGAATGCACTGGACCATTATCACTCCAGTTCTGAAAGATAAAATCAATTACAATCATTCTGTTAGCTTTTTTAAAGCCTCAGATTAATGCTGTGTGTTGGCAAGAATCTGGTGATACGATCCGTATCCTGACACAGGGGTAACGATGTTGTGTTGACAATATTGTGTTACTGTATCTAAGGTGATAAACTGCAGTTTTTTGGAGTTTTTGGAAAACTGTCATAATATAAAGAACACACCACCATATGAGTAAAAATCAGTCATTATGTTAAATGGCTACTACAGGGATTAATATCATTACATATGAATACAGTTGGGCTCAAGAGTCTCCAGTGATACCGAAGTTATGTAATTCTCAGAATATTTAGGGACCTCAGTATGCAGAAATATTCAAATACAGCCCTTTAGAATAGATAAAAATAACACATTTGCACTGCATGCATGTGATTATCATACATTATTAGATTATCATATGTGTGTATATGCATGTATGCGTATATACTGTATATATAGTATATAATATAAAAAAATAATAATGAACGCTCTCTTGGGTCTCTAAACTAAGCACAGTGTAGACCTGCTCTATATAAAAAGCATCCCAAGATAATGTTTGTTATGATTTGACACTATATAAAAATGAATTGAATAAAGTAGGTATGTCTGTAAAGGGGAGACTCATGGGTACCCATGTTGAACCCATTTTAACTTAGCATTATTACAGTAAGTCTCCTTTGCGACGTACAAGTATGACATGGTTGGTACCAATGGATTATTTAGGTTTTCTAGTTTCATATGATGCCAGTACTCACTGTGTGAGTATTTCACTTCCGAAAGACAGAATAGCAGTCAGGTTTTTAAGAGGTCAATTAAAAATCAATCGTCAGTGAATTTAAAATTTTGTGTGCATGTTTACAAATAAAAAAGAGCCCCTGTGAGTTACACTGAATCTACTGTACAACCCAGTGGGTGCCTCTATACATACTGTATCTATGTACTGTGCTGCTAGAGGAGGAAAACTGCATGTGTGAGTTCACGGAGAGGCACAAAACCAGCCTGCAAAACAATAAATGAATGTTTGATGACTCAATCACCCACACACACATCTCCATCTGTCTCCCTCTCACCCTCTCTGTATACACAACATCACGCTTTTATGAAAGGTGGCATGTTTTCCAACAAACCCACATTTTTAGATTCTTATGAAAACATCAACTGCAGAGGTATGTGGTCAGTGTTTTATTGTACATGTGATTAAATTAAAAAAAAAAAAAAGATTTTGAGAGTTATTCAGGCTGCTGCATCATATGACACGATTCCCACGATGGCTCGGTGTAAATTGCCGGCGAGGGCAGTTGTGATGTTGGTGAGGAACAGGCCTCTCACGGCTGAGAAGGATGCCAATTACGTCATAACACTAATTGGAAGGGACAACAGTGTTATTCTCCCACGATGGAGGCATCACGAGGAGCTGATATTGTTGAATTCCTGCACGATTGGTTTGTTCTGTACTTTTTCCTGGCGTTTTTTTCTTGTACCTCCTCCATTTCTGGAGACTTTCTCTCACCATGTTTTTCCTTTTTTACTCCCTCCCCCTCCTGCACTCCCCTCCCTGTAACCTCCTCCCTCTCATCGCTGTCCAAATGGTGTTCGGAGAAGCTTACTCATGTCCAGTCATTTCCCAAAATGCCTGGCATCTCGCACGGACACACACTTCCTGCTCCTCTCTTTGACATATCTTCTTTTTTTGTGACAACAGGACAAGAATGAAGTCCTCGTCTGCTTAGTGACCCATCCCTAAAGATGGTTCAGCAAAGGTAAGAAACCACACACACACACGCACAGTCTGGCACACTCGCCACGCTGCTTTACATTCCTTCTCAGTTATCCAACCAGCCGGCACTCTCCTCTAATTGAAAGCAGATGGTGAAAGAAAGTTTGACTGTGTTATGCCTAAACTCAGTTGGTGGGGACGTTTCTATGGCACTGGGGCAAAGTGGATTCAAAAGAAGGGGCTGAGCTGTGATTGGCTGAGAGGCACATTGAGGGGCAGGAGCTAGAGGCTCTAATGTGATGTTATGGCGTGCGGCTGCTGCGTGTTTTACAGTTGATCCCCTGTGGTGACAGAGTCCATACGATCATGTATTGTGTTTAACTTTGTCCTGATGTCGTGTTAGTGCTCTGAGACAGAGGCTTAAACCACATCATGTCCTTTATAGTCATGCTGCTAGCGTCATGGCTCCGGGGTGGCTGGTCAGTTGGTTGAGCCACCACTTTGGGTCATAATTAAACATCTTTTAAATTATGTAAAGACATCCATGGTCCCCCGAGGATGAAGCCTACTAACTGTGGTGGTCCCCTGACCGTTTCTGTAGTGCCACCATGAGGTTGACATTTATTGTTTTGAGTGAAATATCTCAACAGTTATTGTCTGGATTGCCATAAAATTTGGGGATGAATTCTAATGTGGTAAGGCAAGATGGTGATCAGGGTAACCATCAGGATTTACTGTCATTGTGAGCATGTTAGCATGCTGACGTTAGCACTTAGCTCAAAGCACCATGGTGCCAAAGTAGAGCCTCACAGAACTGTCAGCATGCTAAAAATACTAACCACTTACCACAAACTGTGGTAAAATGGTGAACAGGGTAAACATTACAAGCTATCATTAGGGCGTTAATGCTGTAATTGTGAGCATGTTAGCATACTGATGTTAGCATTTAGGTCAAACACCACTCTAAAAGTGCAGCCTCACAGAGCTGTTAGCATGCTAACAACACTAATATAAAATGGTGAACAGTATCATTACATGCTAAATATCAGGATGTTAACAGTCATTGTGAGCATGCTAGCATGCTTACAATATAAACTTGCCAAGGTAAGATGGTGAACAGGATAAGCATTATAAATGCTAAACATCAGGATGCTAACACTGTCATTGTGAGCATGTTAGCAAGCTAACAATACTAACATGCCAAGGTAAGTGAACAGGATAAACATTATAACTGCTAAACATCAGGATGCTAACACTGTCATTATGAGCATGTTAGCATGCAAGAAATACTGACATGCTACAGTAAGTGAACAGGATAAACATTATAACCGCTAAACATCTGAATGTTATATTTGAGCATGTTAGCATGCTCACAGTAGCATTTAGCTCAAAGCACGGCTGTGCCAAAGTAGTTTACAGCCTCACAGAGCTGTTAGCAGGCCTGTAGACTTTTAATCTGGTTGGAGGTTGGATTATGGGTAAAATCCCTTTAACATGGCTGTGATTGTCATATAGCCTACATGTTACATCATTTCAAATTATAATGACAGTCATTACAAACATTCACTGTCTGCAAGCAGAGGAAACACTGTCAGATAAGGCACATCCTAACATCCTCCCTCTTGAAGTGCAGGCGTGTACTTTGTACAGTACAGAGAACTGGATTTAACCTTGATGTTTCTCACATTGTCCTGTTCGAAAAAGCCCTGTACTCGGTGTTGTCAAAGAAAATGTCTGTCTTGATTTAGCAGAGTCAGTATTTCCAGTAACATGCTCTCCTATGGAAACAACAAAATTACTTCCTTTCTGGGTGAAAAAGTGGGCTTCTTCCAAATTTCCATGGTGCCAATGTGAGTGTTGGAACTGATCTGCAAAGCTGCCCTCAGGCCATTTTCAACAAAAATAAGATATTTTTTTCATACACACACGCAATGCAGACCTCACTTGCCTAAATATGTTGTCTTTCCCCTCCCCTAGCTCCCCACATTCAGCCAGCGGTGTTCACACCCAGTCGCTGTTTGCCTTCTGATGTCAAAAAATGTTTCTGTAATGAAAGTGATGCAGGAATCCACTTTGGGTATCTGAGGTAGTCCAAAAGCAATTTGACAGCTCAGTTCGAAGTCCAGAGCGCGGCAGGCAGCTCTCTGAGCCAAAGTGGAGTGAGATGTGCCTCTCCTCTACTGAGTCATCTGACTTTGCCTGTTATTGTTCTCTTTCCTGCATGCCTGTCATAGCTGCTGTCTAGCCATGCAGAGGGAGAGAAATGCATTCACCAGTCGTATCGGTGCATCTGTGCTGCTAGTTTCTGAACTTTTTTGAGGCTCTGTGTTTTAAAGATGTGTTTTTTTTTTTTTCTTCTGGATCTTCAGGTCCTCTGTGATTATGTTTCGTCCTGTGGTTATGGTTGCACCCAGTAAGCAGCCAGGAATGTCCTCCTTCTCCTGCCTATGACATGGTTTAACCCACGCATGATCCGGTCACCATGATGGCCTCCATGGTTGCCAATGGAAACCCAGATGGGCAGTCTCTGGTCTTGAAAGGGGTGGATCCAGAGACCTGCATGATTGTGTTCAAGAACCACTGGGCCCAGGTATTATGAAAAACTCACTTTTTCAGTGCTTGTGCTCAAACATTTGGGTATCTGGAGTGCTGACCAACACACAAACTGTGAAATAAGACATCCTCGTCAGTTTTGTCTAGATCAGAAAACGTGACTCAGTAAGCCATTTACATTTGGCTCCCCTTCCTAGCTCATTAGAATATATCACCCACACATATTTTTATCACAAGCCCATCAGAGCGGACTGGGCTTTTTAAAGAGGTCGATGCTAAGACAGTGTTTCAGACGGAAGTTGAATACAGGTATATTCAGACAGATAGTATCAGTGTTCATTTCGTTAATGAGAACTATGACGTCATGTTCGTCAGTGACCTCTTTTCCATGACTGAGATGAGATGATGACAAGACGGCACTGACATGATTAGATGCAGTATCGTTGATGAAAGAAGACAAGACTAAGAGTTATTTTAAAAACATAAAAACTTCACCAGAATATCTCTATATCTTTGTCACCTTCCACCGTCTCCTCCCCTCTCTGTCATTCTTATCTCACACCTCAGTCCTGACAACTGTGCTACTATAATGACTAAAGTTGCTGGTTTGCAGGCCGGGTTGGGTTCAGGTGGTCCAGTAAACGTATTTTTACATGTTGAGTTAACAGACTGGCTCTGATAACAGACCAGCGAGTGCAACTGAATTGTGCATCATTAATGAGCAAAGATAATGATAAGATAAAATTTAATGTGAAACAAGTGTCACTAAAATAACAGAAATGTTCAATATAATCTCATGACTAAACAGAGATTAAATAAAATAAAAATAGCTGACAAAATTCTGAGAGAAAACGTTTAGACTAAAATCACTTTTCAGTGATTAAAACGGAACTAAAACATTTAGAGTTGTCATTGACTAAAATTATAAAGGATAAAAATGACTAAAATGTGACAAAAAATAATTTTCATATTAAGACTAAAACTAAATCTAAAATAGCTGCCAAAGGTAATGCTGGGCATTATGAGAAACTTGAACATTAAAGCATTTAAACATGTTCTAGTAGAAACCCCAAATACAAGTATGAACCTGGAAATGATATGTCTCCTTTAAAGGAACATTTCATTCACTTATTTCCTTTTTTTTTTGTTAGATGAGTAGTTCAGTACCACTGAGGAGTCTACACATCTGCATTAAACTTAAGTTAGGACTGCAACAACACAACTAATCCCTACAAGCGTATCTGGTGACAACTTTAATGAAAGCCTAGTGGAATTCAGTGTAGTTTAGCTGCGAGCACCACAAAGGGTCAGACCCCACACTGACAACCACTAACTTTGACATTAAAGCTGCTGACACTTAGTTACCAACAGACTTTTCTAACCCCTCAGCGTCTGGCCAGTGTCACTCTGTTCAGCGTTTGTTCGTCTCAGTGTGGGAGGAGTAGAGGTCTCGCTGGCTGCCAGGACCCACAGGGGTGAACAGAGACGCATGCTGGCTGCCAATATTCCACTGGCCATAAGTGCTCTGCAGTGTAGTGCTGCTGGGACAGAAGTGGAGCCAGTGAGGTAGAAGTGAGGTAGACTGTGTGCAGAGTTTGACCCCAGAAGGCTGTTTTCACATTCTTCAGCTTAAAGGAACAGTGTGTAATATGTCAGGGGATCTATTAGCAGAAATGTAATATAATATTCATAACTATGTTTTCATTAGTCTATAATCACCTGAAACTTAGAATTGTTTTGTTTTCGTTAGCCTGGAATGAGTCCTTCATATCTACATAGGGAACAGCTCCTCTTCATGGAGTCAGCCATGTTGCTCCACCATGTTCCTACAGTAGCCTAGAACGGACAAACCAGACATTGGTTCTAGAGGGAGCCTTTCATGTTTTACCTGAGGGCCACCGTAGTTCTCCAACACGCTTGTGAAACTGTGGTAACGTGAGCCCCAGAGTGCAAAACCGTGGCACTGCCAGCTGCCGTCTGACTTCTGTTGCCCTTAAAGTAGCGCTGTTACGGTAAAGATGGCCTCTGAGCGAGTCGAACAACGTTGCCACGGTTTTGCACTCGGCGACTCAAGTTACCGGACTTGTAAAGGGAGGAGTGAGCGGAGGGGTAGTCAGCTGGTTGCAGTCTGCAACCACACCAATAGATGCTGCCAAATCCTCCACACTGGACCTTTAAATGAGACTTAACTACTTAACGCATAGTGGAATATTCACAAAATTGCAATAAAGAAACACAAACACTGAGAATTAACTTTTCATTTAAGTAGGAGACATCTTATGTCTAGTAGTACCTGAAGTGAAAAATATTTGCATATTCATACATTATGAATTGGAGTAAGGGAAGGAGTAAGTGTGATTTCTGACTTTATAGTGGGAAAGACATGCTGTATCAGACACAAATTATTATTCCAAACAGAGTATTTGTTTTAAAACATGTCTGGAGAGGAGCTTTCCTTTCTTTTGTCTTTAGTTGTCAGCACAGTGTAGACTATTTTTCCTTTCTTTCAAGGGTCTTTTTATTGATTGTCAATAATGAATTAAACAGTAACTAATATTATTCTAATATTCTAAATTATGGATGAACAAAATTATAGACAACACAGAGAAACTATCCATAATACACCTTAACAGTAACAGAAAAAGTAAGTCGAGAAATAAAGGAAATAGAAAATTAATAAATAGGATGAGAAAACAATAAATAAATAAATAAATTCATATACAAATAAGTAAATAGAAATAAATACATTAATTAAGAGATAAAGAAAAAATAAATAACAACAACAATAATAATGATAATAATAATAATAATAATAATAATAATAATAATTTAAAAATAAAATAGTTACTTAGAGATTACTCTGGTGGGATGCCACACTGTCAAATCTACTCTCTGTTCCCCAGGTTATGTACCAGATTTTCTCTAGATTCATACAGGATATAATGTCTCTAATCATTTAGAATACAGCATATTTTCATGGCTGTTTCTTGTGGGTGATTCACGTTTTCTGATAAATATTTGATTCCTCGGTTTCTGGAGGAATTATCTAAATTTATTCTATTACATTAGTTTGATAAATTGAGCTTGAAGTTTCATTATTGACCTTGGAAACAGTAATTTGACAAAAAAAAATTCTTCTTACTAGAAAAGTTAGTGTGTTCCAGTAAGCTGTGATTTAGTTTTGTCTAGTTTATGTTTTTTTTTTCTTTTTTTTCAATGAATGACTCCAGACAGTTAATTGATTAATTGTCAGTCATCTATTAAATTAATCACCAGCTATTTTGATTAATTGATTAATTGGTTTGAGTGTTTTCTAAAGAAAAAAAAAAAGTCAAAATGATTCCAGCTTCTTAAATGTGAGTATTTTCTGGTTTCTTTACTCCTCTATGACAGTAAACTGAATATCTTTGAGTTGTGGACAAATCAAGACATTTGACGACGTCATCTTGGGTTTTGAGAAACACTGATCGCCATTTTTCACCATGTCCTGACGTGTTACAGACCAAACGACCATCAAGAAAATAATCCGCAGATTAATTGTCAGTGAAAGTGATCGTTAGTTGCAGCCCTTCTCCAGTGATGTTGATCCTGTTCATGCTCATCAGATTGACGTGGAAGAACTGTGTTGGCAGTGAGATTATTGTTTTGCAGACAAACCTGTTATAGTAGGTCGCCGAGTTTAACAGGCTTGACAGTTCGGTCCAGGCCAGTGACAGACGTGGCACTGAACATGATGGTAGGCTAACCGCTGTACCTCGTTTCTGACACATGTATAAGTTTTTTCACATATCCCTTCACTAGTCCCAGCCTGCCTGTGAACAGAAAAAATGAGAACTCCCTGTTCCAGATTAAAGCGTGTTGTGCTTTAGGCAAACTGGCAGCACAGTTTTACTACTGCAGTCTTATTTCCACGCTTGGCTAATCTGTAGCATGATAAGAGCGCTCTTGACTTTGGTTTCAGTTCGGAAAACCTTGAAATCTGAGTAACATGTCGTAAGTAATATTGGCCTTGTCCCTCAGTAAGAAGCTCTGCGTGTTTCATCGGCAGATTAGGTTTATGTTCATTTGCTGTGTCTTATCTGGCGCTCTGCAGGCCTCACAGAGCTCATTGTGTTTGTTGTGACATGCAAAGTGATCGGCCTGTTGCTGTGGCTGCCAGCAATCTTTAACCCTAGACAGTGAAGAGCCGTAGTGATGAGGAACCAACTGCCCACTCCCTCCATTCATGGTTAATGACACGTGACCCCTAATAAATCTATCACTTTATGAATGTGTTTCTGTTTAGTGACGTGTACGGTCCATGTGGAGAAACACTCCCATCCAGTGTACATTTACCAGCAGTGTTTTCAGTTAAATAAATTTTGTCCCTGCTCCCATCAGTCAGGTGAATGTGCTTTCTGCAGGTTACAATAACATCTGTCAACTGAATTAAAAGCACAGAAGTGTGAAAAAAAAGTTTGAAACTAATTTGTTTCATCCAAATTTAATCTCCAGAGTAATATATGGGATTCTGTAACACCTTTTTAAAAATGGCAATTCGGAGCTTGGATCTGACACTGCATACGTCATCTTGTATTAATAAGACGTAGTCATCAGGGCCTGTGTTACTGTATAAGCTGACTAATGTTAAAACTCCAGCAGCTTTCAGAAGAGACACCTGAACCTGCATCAGCAAATTTAGCAGTGATCTATGCAAAAGTAGAAAGGTACTTTGAAGAAGCTGATGTATTGCTGAAAAAGTTTTAGCACCATTTTACTGATGTCAAGGCCCTCATGTTTTTTGGTGTATTTTAAAGTACAGGCTTTGGTTGAAACCATGACACACTTTATGGTATTTTCATGATTCTCCTGACACAGATTTAATCTGAACTTTCAACTGGTATTTTTTTTTTTTACCTTTATGTATTCAGGGAAGTTTCACTGCGAGCAGTAATACTACATTTACGCCACAACCGACAAAAACAACTGAACAGCCAAACGAGACCAGCTACATTGTCGCTGAGTCGGTGTTGTTCAAGCACTCGTTGACGATGTCGTTTGGCAGCACAGCGTTTTCTTAGATGGAAGGCTGAAGTAAAAGCAGGATTGGTGACTGTGTCATTGGTGCGCTAAAAACAAGTCAGCTTGGATTTGTAGCACGTCACAACAAGTGTTGGGTGTCAGTTTGTAGCTTTGTGTCACCAGTTTCCATTGAAAATGACTTTGCTGTGTCGTTGGTAGTGTGAACACAGCATGAGGGCCTTGCTCAAGGGCACCGGATGGGAGGCAATGAGATGGGGCCAAATGCTCCACTTTCACTTCTCCTACTCAGATTTATACTCCCAGTTGTGTCCTGTTACAATTACATATGAAACAAATGTTAATATGTAAAACAATTCTAACACAGCTTTTATTTTGAAGGTTAGATCACTTTACTTGTTATTCTGACCCATGGAACTAAAAATTCATGCTTGCTGGCAGCTGCTTTGTAAATATTACACATACTCTAGGTATCTTAGTTTGACACACCTTAACCTCGTCTGCAACGGACCTTAATAGGGCACACTTGCTAACTCTGATGATTTTCCTGGGAGACTCAGGTTTTTCATTGCCTTCTCCCATTTTCCTCTCGGGGGCCCAATTCTCCCATATTTCTCATAATTTATGAAACATATTCACACCTATTTTTCCTTTTCTTCGTGCCTGTTTCTGGCACTGTGCAGTGTGTATAAGCCCTACTGTTTCCACCCGGACAACAAATTTCCTGTTGGAAGAGCTGCTTGCGACGCAGCGTTCTGCGAATAGCTGACGTGGTGCGACACTTGCCATTAGAAATAACGTGTTTCAGAGCGCAGTGGTACCTTTGTTGTGTTTTGTAATTGAGTGAGATATGGAGAGCAAGAAGTACCCCAGACCCCTCGCTTTGGTTTAGAAATCCTCCATGTTTTTGAGGTTTCAAGGTTGGCAAGTATGGTAATGTCAGTATTAATGTGAAACCTCCATATGACAACTTAGTGATATTGTTGAGTGATTCTCAAACTTGCCCCCTTTCTGTCATTATAGTAGTGGCTGGAGAGCCTGAAGTGGACTGAGCCCACTGGACCAGGGCTCATCAAGCTACAAACTCTGCTCTCTTGTTTCCATCAGCCATGCCCAGCTCTCTCTTGTGCACAGCCAGTGATTGTCATGGCAGCAGTGGCAGGCCGGGGACACTGGATCCATTATTGTGACTCTGGTTTCTATGCAGCCGACACACAAGGGAGGGGGACTGGATACACAAAAGACTGTTCACTACTTGCTACCAAACTGAGTTTATCTGTACTGTGCTGCTGGTCTATTCACACCCCATTATTGTTGATAATTAACCTGTCAGGAAGAAGGGAATGATTTTACATGGAGTACAAGCACAGTTGATACAAATACGATTTAAACTGCTATAGGTGCCATAGGTCAAGTGTCCACAGTGAAGCACATACACTTATGTGAGTGGTAATGCTTACAATCCTATTTGTCAGCATAAACTGACTCTGTTGTTTCTGCACTTTTTAAATCCCAGCGATCAATTTGCTTCCTCTTGGATTTCGTTGATTGAATTTCTGTCAGTCTTCACTCTGTGTTCTCCAAAATGGTGGCATCAGTCTGGAGCTGCAACCAATGATTATTTTTGTTGTCGATTATTTGGTGGATTATTTCTCAATTAATGAATTAGTTGTTTGGTCTGTAGAATATCAGAAAATGGTGAAAAATGTCTATCAGTGTTTCAAAAAGCCCAAGATAACTTCTTCAACTCAAAGATATTCTGTTTACTGTTGTTGAAAAGTTTGTTTTTGTCATGCTGGTGTTTTGGATGAACTCCACCTGCCATCATAGAGCTTGTTCACCAGTTGGTGAGCTTTGTGTAAATATGGGTGTGTTTTCCACTTTCTCAAACAAATTGACCTGACAAAGATCCGAATCTGATGAAATAGTGTGCAGGCCTTATCTTTATATTCCACCAAAATCATCCCAATCTCATAATGCTTTATTTTTTAAATCTAATTCTACAAGCTATGGCTTTGTCTCTATTTGTAGTTATGATAGCCACAGCATGATAACTTACTACTTTGCAAAGTTTGCTGCAAAGCTGCATTAAAATTAAACAGTTATGACATGTTCAGTTTAGGTAATATTCCTCTTGTCTCTTGTTGAAGGTGGTGAAGATCCTAGAAAAGCATGATCCTCTACGCAGCAGCTCCACCCTGCCCTCCCTTAGTGTCATCAACCTCAGCGGCAGCTCCACCGGCGGCCCTCGTTTCGGCCCCATCCCCGGAGACGAGGCGAGCGCGGTGCAGAACTATGTGGAGCACATGCTGCTCCTGCTGATGGAGGAGGAGAGCGGCCAGGCCGGAGCCATGGGCCCCATCCTGGAGTTTGTAGTGATGGAGAACGTGATGGAGCGCCTCTTCGTGTGGAGCCTCCGCAGGGAGTTCACCGACGACATGAAGCTGGAGCAGCTGAAGATGTACGAGATGCTGGTGGGCCAGGCGCACCAGCCCCTGCTGCATCACAAGCCCATCCTGCGGCCGCTCATGATGCTGCTGTCGTCCTGTTCGGGCACAGCAGTGCCACAGGTCGAAGCCGAGCTGGTGCTGCTGCTCCACCAGCTGTGCTGCGTTCTGGCAAAGGACCCTTCAATTCTGGAGCTGTTCTTCCACACCAGCAAGGATCAGGGAGCCACCAACTTCCTCATCTTCTCCCTGCTCATCCCCTTCATCCACAGGGAGGGCACGGTGGGCCAGCAAGCCAGAGACGCTCTGCTGCTCATTATGTCGCTGTCTGCTGAGAACGAGCGAGTGGCCAAACACATTGCAGAGAATACCTTCTTCTGTCCGGTCAGAACAGATTTATAGTACATTGCCTTTCCTTCCTTCCTTTTCTCTGACTCTCATTCACATGGTGGTTTTTAACATCTGACTCAGTCCTTCTGGTTTTAATTTTCCCAACTAATCAACCTTTCTGCATGAGGAATTGTAATGTTCACATTTATTATCTGACAGCCACGCTAAAATGACCTCATAATCAGGCAAAAATAATATGCAGATGAATTCATGAAGCCACTTGAAACAAGGTTAAACCACCTCATTGAACATTACAAATGTCTGGCATTCATAACATTATGGCATGGTTGCAAGCTAATCCCATTTAAATAATGCATTTTTCCCGCAGCTGCAGACATCGCAATGAGAAATGGTTTTTGATGCGTTGCCAGTTGAACAACTGGAGTTTGAATGTAATTGGTTCCACTGGCAGGCTACAAGGATAATCCTATAGAGGATGTATATATCAATGCAGCACTAATGATGCACTCATCTACGGTGCTGTAGACACTGTTGTTTTTTTGAAACCCTATAAATACTTAAAATTACACCTCTAAGAAAAGACAGAAATCATACTAATACTGACTGTTTATGGGGAAGGCGTGCTGACATTAATGCATTAATTAGTGATCTAATTATCATATCATGCTCATTATGAAACGAAAGGCAATAAAACTCTTTGCCGCTCAAATATTTATAGAGCTGACCTGGAGGAGGTATATGTATGCTGTCTTGCTGTGCAAGGAGGAGGCTGATATGTAGGCTGCAGCAGTGCATCTCCATTGCATTATCAAACTGGAAAAGAAGAAATGATTTAAAGTATTTTGCATTGTAGTGAGCAGTAAACCACTGTTATAAATCTGTTGTGTGAAGCCAAAAGTAAAACTGACAGCCAATGATATATCATTTATGCCACATACCGCCTCATTAATGTTTAATGAAGCCCATAATATTCCCTCTGTAATCACTTTATGTCAGATTATTTTTCATTAGACTGCATATATCACACATGGTGCTAGATTTGCAGTGGAATGTGTTTAATTTACTGCAGTACAGGTAAAATCTTCCTCACAGTGTAGTTTTGCTGTGTAGTGTTATATTGAGGAATTTAATTTATATTTTTGTATTATTATATTTTAGCTGAAAAAACATTTTCTTAAGTGCTCTAAAAACACCTTTAATGACAAACCACTTTGTCTTAAATCTTCCTTAAAGCTTCTGGTGTACAGCCGTGCTTGGGCACAGCTGTGCTTTGAGCTAAATGCTAAAGTCAGCCGCATGCTAACACACTCACAATGATGATGTGATGATGTTTAGCCGTCGATGCAGTGCAGAAGCAATATTTACCCTGATCACTATCTTAGTTTAGTGTGTTAGCATGCTAAAAAGTAGTAAGAGAAGAAGTAAAAGAAAGATCCTGAAGAGCAGGGTTGGTCGGGACACTTGTATCAACACCAAATATCCTTCCATTACTCTCAGACTACTTGAACTGAATGAAAATAATTTGATCTCTGGAGCCAAACCGAAACATGACAGGAACAATTTTGTTAAATGTACAAGGGCTGCATTTTCCCCAAATTCTGCCTCACTGGGATGGTTGTGACACCTTGTTCTGGGAAAAAAAAATTGCAGTATAAATTTGATTTTTTATAATGAAATGTAAATTTTATTTACATTTCATTATAAAAATCAAATTTACTTACTTAAAACATTTGTAAAAATATTATATTTTCATAAATGACTGATATACAGTACATACTTGCCAGCCTTGAGACTTTAAAAAAGAGAGGATTTCAAAACCAAAGTCAGGTCAGGATGTCCTCCCCCAGAAACGAGGAGACTCACAGGAAAGAAAACAGAATAATTCACCCCTCTGGTGTGAACTTGATGTGTGAATCTGTGGTATAAACTAATATTCATCCGTTTTTATTTATTTGTTGATCCTGTTTGAGTATTTCTTTCTTAGCTCTCTATTTCTCTCTTCTTCTCTCACTCACTAAAGGTCCTTTCAGACACAACGCAACAACACCACCGCCACTGTGCTCTGAACCCTGTTATTTCCAGCGGCTTGTGCTGCACCACACCAGCTTTTCACTGCATTGAGCAAAGTCCAACTTTGGACTCAGCACGCTGTGGCGAGCGCAGCTTAAACATGAGCTCAAACTGCACTGTGTCGCGAGCATAGACTACTCTCTTCTGTTGGGAAATGACATTTATCTCTATTGTCGTCCAAGTAGAAACAGTTGGGATTTTACACATTGTGAAAGATAACGGAAAAAGTGTGAAAATTCGTCATAAATCGGGAGAAATGCAGGAGATTTGTGACCCTGGGAGGAAACCGGGAGATGACATTCAAAAGCAAGACTCTCCAGGGAAAATTGGGAGGGTTGGCAAGTATGCTGATGTGGCATTTGACAAAAATGGGTTTGTGACTGGCTTCCACTTGAATAAACACTTTGTTTGCACTTGGTTTTTGTCACCTTTCTGTAACAAGGTAGGGACTATAAACAATGCTGTGCCCACTGTCTAAAGAAGAGCCAACACACACTGGACTCCTTTGCTGGCTACCAACAAAATTTCAGACAGCCAGTACTTGCATCAACCGGAAATATGCTTTCCAACAGTATATGTTTTTGTATGTGGCATAAAATTGTGACTAAAAACAGTATGGTAGAAGAAAAATAGAAGAAGAGCCAAAATTGTACTTACACGCTGCAGATTTAAAAACTGTGAATTAAATGTGAGTAATAGTCAGAAGGTCTCCACATTGAGGTTGAAAGTGAAGAGGGTGTGACTGAGTACAGGAACATACTTGCCAACCCTCCCAATTTATCTGGGAAACTCACATTTTTCATTGCTCTCTCAGGCTTCCTCCTCAAGTCACAATACTCCTGCATTTCTTCAGATTTATGACAGTTTTCACTGTTTTTTTTTTTTCCTTTTCGTAATCTCAAATGAATGTATAAATGAAAACTGCTGAATATTAGCTCATAGTTCATAGTTCATTAGTTTTGCAGGTCTGTTGTCGTAATGCAAAGACACCATTTTGACTTCATGATGCTAAAAGAAAAGTCACAACTACAGCTACTGCAAATCATCCTGTGGGGTTTCCAATTCTAAATTACATGGTAATCCATCCAATAGTCAAGATACTTCACTCAAGGAGCGACTTAATAGCCAAGTGGTTCAGCACATGTCATATTACCATCATTAGTCATTAGAATAAATCATCTGGCAACCATGAATACGTAAACCAATATATTTTGTAGATGTGCACACAGTTCACAGGATTAGTGAAAACTTTGGCCTGCGTTTAAATTGACCAATAGTCAGCAATAATCAGCTATTGACCTTATCTAGAATCCGGTAACATCTTATTTGATGGTAGCGCTGCTCTCTGTCTCTCAGGTTCTGGCCACTGGGCTGAGCGGCCTGTACTCATCTCTGCCCACCAAGCTGGAGGTTCCCAATGAGGAGTGGCACTGCCTGCACAAAGAGGACTGGCTCCAGTTGCCATCGCTCGTCCAGTTTCTCAACTCGCTGGAGTTCTGCAACGCTGTCATTCAGGTGAAAACATCTCACGACTGGCTGCCGCTTTTCACACGAGGCTCTGCACATTAAAAATGTATTGACACGTGGTAAATGGCTGCAACCTTCTGCTGACTGCACTCTTGATATGACATGTGACTGTTCCCAGGTGGCCCATCCTGATATCAGAGACCAGCTAGTTGGCTACATCTACAACGGGTTCCTTGTGCCTGTCCTAGCACCAGCTCTCCACAAGGTCGGTACTCTCACCTCTGAGTGCTCCTCGGTAAATAAAATTATTATTGAGGATGGCATTTTAACAAATCACCAATTACAGGGCAGAAGATCATGTAATGCACTTCAAAATACAATGTGTGTGTTTGAATGAGACTAAAATAAAAGGATGACCAATATATTTGGGAAATTTAATTAATACTGGGGGAGGGGATAAAAGCTACACATCAAATTAAAGGAATAGTTTGACATTTTGGGAAAGAGAGATGGATGAGAAGATGGATACCACTCATTTATTTCATTTCCTTTATTTGTGTATTGATATGGACAGAGCATGTTAATGAACATCAGTATAAAACAGAAACATTACAAGTTACAATACACAGATACAAATATACAATACACAAGTAGAAAAGACAAAATACATTGTTCAACATGTCAAGTTAAAATTCGTCCATTCAAAATGAAGCTGCAGCCAGGTGACGGTTAGCTTAGCCTAGCATAAATACTAGAAACGGGAGTAAAAGGCTAGTTTGTCTCAGTCGGAAGGTAAAAACAAATCTGTTAGGTTTAACACACGAGATATAATGTGTGAATTTTTAAACTTCAGAGACGCTAGTAGGTAGATTGTGATTCTTGCAACAGCCAGCAGGGGGCGACTCCTCTGGTTGCAGAAAGAAGTCTGATTGTATAGTCGTCTCTGAGAAAATCTTCTCACTTGATTTATTACCTCAGTAAACATTGTAAACAAGAGTTTATGGTCTCAATCACTAGTTTCACGTCTTCTTCAATACAGCATGATGTTCATTTAGTAAATTATGGTCCCATTTAGAGTCAAATACACCATAAAGCAGGGTATGCTTTAGGGCGGGGCTACTTTGTAACTTTGGTGTTACCAGTCCCGGAGTTGTTCGTGTTTTCATCTTACAACTTTAACCCTTTCACAGCGTGTTTTCAGTTTATGAAAGTCAATATTAAATTAACTTTTTGGTCTCCTCAAAATATCTTATTCAACATCTTAGCTCCACCCTCTTGTGTCATCTCTGGTTGCAATAAACCAAGATGGCGATGGCCAAAATACTGAACTCATGGCTTCAAAACCGTAGTCCATAAACCAATGTGTGACGTTAAGGTGACTTCATCCACTTTCTAGTCTATGGTTTCCCCCTGTTTCCAGTCATTGTACTATGCTAAGCTAAGCTAATTGACTTCTGGCTTTAGCTTTATCTTTACCAAACAGATGTGAGTGGTTTTCATCTCACTCTTGGGCAAGAAAGCCTAACAAAAGGCCTAAAAAAATCACCTAACTTTCCTGAGAAAAATAAATCAGATCCTAATGAAGCTTTACTCAATAGTTTCATTCATAAAATACCTTAACTTGTACTTTTATCTGTGTAGAGCTGAAAAATTAGAACAGTCTGTACAAATAATAAAGTAATGAATCTGCATCTGATTTCTAATCATGGTCATAGGTCCAAACCACTGGTGATAGCAAAATAACATCTTACTGTAGGGCTTCTCAAAGTCCAGACCAAGGTCCACATCTGGACTGAAACCCTGCATTAAACAGGCACTGGTTCTAAATTGTTAAAGACAATGATATTGATAAGCGCCGATGTCATTGGTTCTTTTATCAGTAGCCTGTTTTGCTGTATAGGCCTGCTCAAATTTGTAAAAGACTATCCACATAACATCCCATCATCTTGCTATACACTGTAGACAGTTTCTGGCATGGTGTTTTTACTTGTTATTCTCAAACACGCTCTCTTAACTTACTGACTGATGATTTCTACGTCTGTGAAGCTGACCCTGGAGGAGGTGATGACCACCACAGCATACCTCGACCTCTTCCTGAGGACTGCGTCTGAGCCGGCTCTGCTGCAGACGTTCCTCTCCTTCATCCTCCTCCACCGACACGAGAGCGTCCACATTTTAGATACACTAGTCAGCCGCATCAACACGCCCTACCAGGTACAGGACGAACCCAGCACACTGCCAACAACACTGATGTTTTGTCTGGAAAAACACACGCTGCACTCAAATACAGCATGACTCATGTTTAATAACTCCATAAAATGGCCCCAGAGGCAGTTTTGGACCCATGGTGAAACTTTAAATGTCAGATTGTTGCCATGGTGATGCTCTGTTGCAGTGACATATCCTGTTAGCAAAACAACAGATATGTTAATACAGTCTATGTTGGAACATCTTCATATCATTAACATGAATAAGTCATGTGTTCTTTACATTGCCATTTGGCTGTGTAAATGGCTCGCGGAGTTCCCTCCAATGTTTGCTAACAGTCAGTGACAACTCAGTGAAAAATAAGAAACATGTTTGCTTTTCACATTTTTGACCTGGAGCCAAATTAAACATTGACAAACAGATGCAGATATTCCAATATGCCCTTCATGCTGTTTTAGCCTTTGACTTAAGGAAAAACATACACACAAATATGATTTAAAGAGGATCTATTGTGCTCATTTTCAGGTGCATACTTGTGTTTTGGGTGTTTACTAGAACATGTATACATGCTTTAATGTTTAAAACGTTATTTTCACCTTCTTTAAGCTGGCCCACTGTTACGATTGGTCAATCGAGCCAGACTCTTCGAACTCTACTCCAGCTCCGCTCTAACTAGCTTAGCTTAGTGTTACTTGGTGAAATCACAATGTCACAGAAGAAAAGACAGGACTTCAAGCGAGGAGTTTCAGGCAGTTTAGGAGAAGTGTGGGAGAGTAACTCCCTTTGGGCTTTGTAACTTTGCAGACCTTTTACATTTACAAAAAACTACATAACACACTAAAGGAAAGGGCAAAAGCATAATTGGTCCTCTTTATAATGTTATGTTTAAAAAAACTCTCAACCCTTGACCTTCTCAAGGCTAATCAAAGCAAAAGTTAGTAGTTTACTACTACTGATAAAAGTCCTTGATTGGCTCTATTTTACACAAACTTTTAGCTATGCTAGCGTCCTAGCTCTGTGGGTGACAATGAAATATTTCAACCTCAGCTTTGTTTACTGTTAATTAGGAAATGTTTGCATGCTAGCACACTCAACTAAGATGGTGAACATTGTACCTACTATTTATCGCAACTGTTCCTAAGTACAGCCATACAACGCAGCTAGCATGGATGTAGACTTTAAGGCTTTGGGCCCAAAAGTCTTTTTGGGTCTAATGGCATCACGTGGCAGACACAGAAGTTGTAATACCACCGTTTGGCCACTACGAAAATTAGGATTAAGGTGCCCTCCCTGCAGACTTGTGCTGAAGTACAGTCACACAGAGCTGCAAGCATGGCTGTAGACTTTATCTTCTTGTTAGTAGAATTTGGCTGCAAATAATCATTTTAATTGCTAAATAATCTGTGGATTATTTCAAGTGTCCATTATTTTCTAATTCAATCAATTAATTGTTTAGTCTTAGTCTTGTTTAGTCCATCACAACTTCCCAGACCCTGACATCTTCAAATTGCGTGATTTACAAAGATGTGTAAAATTTGTAAATTCTCACATTTGAGAAGCCAGTGAATGTGTCAATTTTGCTTTAAAAGTCACTCAGTTGATTGATTATCAAAATTGTCTCTGATTTATTTTTGTTTCCTGGTATTTCAACAGTAGTGTAAAAATCCTTAGTTATTGTGTGTTTGATTGTGTCTTTATATTCAACTGTGCAGTTGGGCACTGTGTCACTGGCACTTTTCCGCACTCTCATCGGCTTATACTGTGAAGATGTGATGCTGCAGCTCGTATTGAGGTGAGTGGCACGTTATGAAGCATGGTACATCTAATTGGTTTATGACATGATGAGCTTTTACTTTCTACCTCCCACCGTGCAGACTTGTGTTACCATCTGTCTGCCCCCCTCCTACGACCACTCGTTGGTTTTCCTAACAGGATCCGTTCCCATCTGCCTCCCCAGGTACCTGATCCCCTGTAACCACATGATGTTGAGTCAGAGACGTGTCGTGGGGGAGAGGGATTGCTACTCTGTGTCAGCAGCCAAGATCCTGGCGTTAACGCCGTCCTGCTGCTCTCCTGATCGCAGCCCCCCGCCCCTCCGACAGCTGGACTCCATCCTTTTTTCTAAGGGTGCAGAGATTCCCAGCAGCACCAGCACCACAGGTAAGAAGGACTAAATTAAAGCAACAGTTTGTCCGGTCTGTTAAGCTTGGATTTTATTTTTGCCATTTTGGATTGATTTCAATGGGTTATGATAATACTGTACTCACCAAAGCTCAGCTCTGGGAACAGGGAGATGTTGCTATGATGTCAGATGAGAGTGAAGATCATACAGGTTGTAAACAAGCCATCCGTGTGGACAGATTATCTAAACCACCTATTTGGAGACAAAATAGATGGGAATGGTGGCAAAAAACTACAAAATGATGGTTTACTACAAAAAACGGTTTAGGGCTGTCCCACTGTAGTCAAGTGCTTGCGGGCTCACTTGCAGATATTTTGAGCCCTTCATGAACACTTTCCATCAGTCCACATTTCTGCAGACTTTGCCTGAGGGAATTACCCACAATTCAGAGCATTGTGACATTAATTACAGGGTTACCAAAGTTACCAGGGGAAGCCAGGAGGGGTAAAAATAAATAGATAAACAAGACGGCACATGGGTGTTTAGTCAGGCATATTTAAATTTACACTGAAATATTAACATTTAGGATTTATGATTGTACAACAAACACATGAAATAAGAGTAATGCAAGTATTAGACTATATTACATACCTGGTTTGTTCATCAGCCATTTATTTAAATTTTGCGTAATGAACATTGACAAAAACAAGTATTGTCTCGTATTGGCAAGATCCTAAAAGATGTAAAAATAGGCACATAAAATAAAAACCCATAATTGGCATTGTCAAGGTAACGTGACATGTTGCCACAAAATGCTGTCCCATTCATATTTATACCATTTCAAGCCCTTGCAGCCTCTCACACTCCAGTGAAGTCCCTGAGGGTTCAGGGCTTAAGGCCGTAAGGGGGGACATTGGGATTGGGCCTCAGTCTTAAGAAACAAATTGGAAAAAATGCCCTTCAACCCTCTTTAAGGCTGTGTGTCAGAAGGCATCCACACTGCTGAGCTGTCGTTGTGCATGAGACTGAGCTCTGAGCTACCAGCTGCATGAGAGAGGAAAGCTTGCAGGTTTTAATAATGGTGTTTAACACAACTGAATACTTTAATTTTTCAAGTACTGTACTGTATGTGCTGCAGATGAGCCAAAATGAATGCTTGCTTTTCAGCCATATTTGTAATCAGCTTTTATTAATTTTTTTTTTTTTTTTTTTGCTGCTTTCAAATCAACTGCGAGGCAAATTCATCCGGCAGATTTTACTATTCATAACCTCATTTGAGAGAGTGCATGTTAACCTCAGTAATAATAGTGGTGTGCAGTCAAAACAAATAGAGCAGACAGATGAAGGAAAATGGAGAGTCTTTAATTGCAGCAGTTCAAGTACTAAAATCTAATACGATAAAAGATAATAAAGAGTATAATTTATTAATTTTACATTTTCTGAATCTGTGCAGTGTTGATCTGCATTTATCTGGGACATGAACAAATAACAGGGATGATTATATGAGTATTTTTTCAAATAGGGAGATCTCCTGCTGTTTCGCTGTATTACATCACTTTACCTCCTGTAGCTTCTTGTCAAACTCATTAGTTGTGCTCTGTGTGAGTGCTGCGCTGAGGCGCTGCATGCCAGCTTTTATCAACATTTCCTGTCTATTTTTTCCAGAGGAAAATGAGAGTTTCTTAGAAGATGATGACGGCTCAGGTAACTCCTGCACCATCGGCTCAGAAATCTACCTGGATGTCAGTTACCTTCATTACCTCTACGACGCCCGTCTGAGCATCAGCAGCTGCATACGGGCGTGCAGAGTTTGGTCAGCGCTGTACGACGGCGAGGACCCCCCTCCTGACAAATACCAGCACGGCGTCCTCGAGGAGCAGGGGCTGAAGAGTCGGCAAACCCAGATGTCTTTCAAGAGAGTTCCACAGCCGCCAGCGCCTCGCCCTCAACCATGCCCGCCACTGCCGCCGAATACAGAGCTGCCCTCCATCACCCAGCTGGAGCTGGAGTGGGATGATAGTTACGATGCATGCCCGGTGCAGACCGCTGAGGCACCCGTGGAGAGTAAACATCCACAGCAGGCTCCTGCTGAGCCCCCAAAGCACATCCAGGAGATGAGGAAAACAGCCATCATGTTGGTGCAAGGCTCATATATCGAGGAAAGTGAATTCCAGGACGATGTCATGGTGTACGATCTTGTTGCCAAGAAAGACACCAGAGACATTGAACACAGTAAATCCAAACGGTCTAAATCAGAAGAAACCCAACCAGGCTCAGCAGCAGTTCCCCAAAAAAACGGTCTCAGTCTAACTCTTCCAACCTCTGTGATGACCGATAAAAAGAGCTTGGACACCAAGGTTAAAGGTCAGATGGATAGCAATTCCCATCTCCACATCACCACAGCTGCTGAGGCAGGTGACGATCTGTTGGCTCAGTATGAGGAGCTCATTCGTACGTTGGACACAAAAACAGTTGGAAAACCCGATGGAGAGTTGAGGAAGCCTGCCGCACCTGCAGAGGAGGAGGAGGAGGAGGAAGAGGAGATGGATTTCACCTCCTTCTCTGCTGAGCCACCAGAGCCAGACAAACTGCATTTACCTTTTGGGGTCAAGTTTGTGAGTGGAAGTGCAGGTAGAAGCCAGTCGATGCCTTTTACTGGTACGTGAAAGGAAATCTTCGCTTTGCAGAAGCCTTGTTTATTCACCAAAACCTACGTTCAGATATTGTTTATGATTATTCTTCCTGCAGGTCCATTTGTCAGCGTGCTGCTGTCCCGTCTGGAGAACATGCTGTCTAACTCTCTCCACGTCAACTTGTTGTTGACGGGCATCCTGGCCCAGTTGGCGGCCTACCCTCAGCCTCTCTTACGCTCCTTCCTGCTCAACACCAACCTGGTCTTTCAGCCAACCGTTCGCTCCCTTTACCAGGTAACACAAATGTGTTGTGTGTATGCATGTGCAGGCTTTTTATTTCCTCTCCTTCCCCTGAGGTGTGACTATCATCAACCCAACAAAAGAAAGAAAAAGAAAGCTTTGGGTTTTGTTGCATCGCTGAAAGATGTTGAAAAGTGAGATTTAAAATAAGAATACAAAGAATTGTTTGAGCATCATTCTGTAGCTGCTCTTGATTAAGATAAAGTCAGCTTCCTCTCCTTGTTTTTTAATTTACAAGTGAACAAGAGATCCTTGATTAATACAGTCAGGCTGCATATTTGTTGTTCTCATTAATTTAGTTTCAGTGTAAGTACTGCAGATGTGAATGTACAGTCTGGTTTTTTCCTGTGTTTCCCCTCAGGTACTGGCTACTGTGAAGAACCAGGTAGAAGAGCAGGCTGCCACCAGAAAAGACTTTCCAGAGCTGATCGTTGCCGCCCAACACTGGCTGCTGGCCAGGGAGACTTCATTCATGGCAGCAGGTGACAGCACACACACATCCAGGATCACTGTTTCTATGCCAGCTGTGGTTGCAATCTGTGTCTGCACATAGATCTATAACAGTATAAGTTACGCATGAAAACACAGGAG
Organism: Pterois miles; assembly: GCA_947000775.1. Taxonomy (NCBI): domain Eukaryota; kingdom Metazoa; phylum Chordata; class Actinopteri; order Perciformes; family Scorpaenidae; genus Pterois; species Pterois miles. Next base: position 4,383,049 of record CAMQGK010000231.1, read on the forward strand.
TGGATCAAGTCACAAATATTTGTGATTTGCAAAACAATGACAACTGTTTTACTTGAGCACTTACCATGCGGACTAAAAGAATAAAAGAATAAGAAAAGGATAGTTTGATATTTTGAGAAGAGAAGAAGCTGCCGCTAGCAGCCAGTTAGCTTAGCTTAGCACAAGAAAAGGACAGCAGTTGGAAGAAAGTAACCTGGTTTAAACCACAACCATCATTATCATTGTTGTATAGTTTTTTGCACGGATGTAACAAACACAATATAATGTGTTAATTTGTGAGCATTTAAAGGTGATGGTAAGCAGATTTATTTTAACCTTTCTAAAAGGTTGGCTGGCTAACTGTTTTCCCCTGTTCCTTGTCTTCATGCTAAGCTAAGCTAACTGGTGGCAGCTTCATAGTTCCCAAAATGTTGAACTGTTCCTTTAAGTTGTCTGTTTAAAAAAAATTATGTTTTTATAGTCAACTCAATAGTGTTAAGACTTCTTAAACACATTTGATTTGACGTGTTTTCAGTTGGCTCAGGATGAGACTCGTTGTCTTGAGACTTCATTACAGTTTTTAATGTTTTTGATGACTTGAATATAAACTCTGTGAGTTCAAAAAACACTGCACTCGTTAACGGTTGTGTTTCGGCTCCTGTTGGGAACCAGAATAAATTCTACTTGATTTTGTTGAGTCTCAGCTGAACTCTGGAGTGTTTGGTCTGTTTTTGAACTGGGATCCCTGTGGTTTCGCACAAGCTACAAAAAAAAAAAAAAAAAAAACATGTTGGAAGTATGTTTGCAGAAAGATAAGAGCCAGAATTTTCAATGAGGGGATTTTTTTAGTTGGTTAATAGGGCTGCTCCCCTTTCTTGTGCGTGATCAGTGTTTTTTCAGCACTAAAGATCCTATCGGGCTGAAATTATTTATAAATGCAGAAATCATTAACAGGAATTTCTTATGTTTACAAAATGTCTTAAATTCCAACTCATGCATTACACAGAGTGTATTTGTGTGTTTTCATTTTGTCATTGTTGCTTATTAAATCCTCTTGTACTCAGACAAAAGCGGCAGCAGCTCCACCCACGGCGAGGCGGGAAGGTTGTTGAAGAATTCGCCGCCACCAAAACCCAAAGCCATCTCTCTGGATCGGACAGAAGTCTTCGCTACCGTCCTCTTCACGGAGTTCCTCAAAGAACTGGCCGCCATTGCACAAGAGCACTCCATCTTATCATACATTCCTATGGAAGAGTGATCGTGGCCCAGTAGAGTCCAGTTTGAAGACTTGGAAAGACTCTATTTAATGAATCCTTTTCAGGCACTACTTGATGAAGAAACCTCTCAGATCTAGTGAACTGTTTTTAAAAAATATTTATTTTCACAAGCAAAGACAATCAATTTCTTATGCTTTTTAAATTCATCTTTCTAGCTCTTTAAAGTTCTGTTTGGCCACCACGAAGGAGGCGTAAACTTAGACCGGTTTGCTGAAGCCTGCACCAGCCTCATAAGAGTGAGCTCCAAGTCCACCAACCAAAGACTGTACAGAGATGATCTGAACAATCATCAGTCCTTATCTGAACTTGTGAATGTCTTCTACCACCAGCTCCAACCACAGCAAGATGTCTGCTCAGTGTGGTTCTGTTAAATACTCAGGTGGCCTTTCTGGACAGTTGTTGCCTATTTGCCGTAGACGGGTTTCTCGTATCCAGACTTTACTGTGTGCGTATCCAGGTGGCAAAACCGCTCTGGGAGACATTGTAATCAACATAGATTTTGCATCGTTTTTACATTCTTGTTGACTATACTAGACTCCTGCACAGTCTGAGATATGTTTATTATTATCAGCTGTTACGAAATGGGTAACATTAGATCAGTGTGCTTTGACTTGGGGGATCTGTGTCTGTTTGGTTGACACTGGTCAGAGTTCAAGTTACCTAAGCCCCTCTCCCCTTCTCGCCAGACACTTTCTCCTTAGCGATTCCTCAACAGGTATAACTTTGATATAAAACTTGGCGACTTGGATTTTGGTTGGTTATTAGTACAACCAGTCACACAGCAGCTGTTTGTATGTTGGGCAGGTGAGAGCGTAGAGCGTCTGTCCTGGTAGACTACCAGACGTCTTCCCTTCAATATGTAATGTTACGGCATACCGGAGTGAGCTTTCCCCCGCCTTAGTTCTGTTACAGCAATTTAGAGCCATAATGAAGCCGTGCATCACTTTTAAGTTTTAAGGCATAGTCCCTAAGTATATATAAATATTTCCTTAGAGTGTGGGTCGATGACCGCGTTGTTGATCAATTCATTTTTATCGATCTGTGGAGCAGGACAGCTCGCCATGAACCACCCGCTGCTTTGCTAGTGCTGTGTGACTTGAATGTTTTTGCCCATCAGGCCTGGATCCATAATCTCCTTCTGTTTTTAGCAACATGTGATCCCCTCTGAATAGTAAACATTTTCTATGGTGCAGTTTACTGTGCAACAAGTCCTTGTCATCTTGACTCTGATAGACACGCCATGCTTTCTGTCCCACGGCTGCGTGCGCATCTCTGCGATGACGTTGCACAGAAACCCGTCTATAGGATCCCAATCCATATCTGAGCACCACCTGGAGTCTCTGTCGCTTTCAGAGAACGAGCCTTTGAAAATGTAAAAATGTAATTTAAAGATGTAGCCAACTGGCAGCAGGGCCGGCGTCATCACATCCAGACTTTGTTCTTCTTATGCAACTGTTACACGACAAAACAGGTGGGTTACTTTTGTCTTTAAACTTTGGGTGTTTAGTTGTACATTTGTTTTGGTGTTTTTTCTGTGACGGTACCTCAGGAGTCTTTATAATGCACGTTCTGTTCTCTAAGTTCAGCCTTTGGGTGAAACAGTTTTCCCACAATGCACTAGTTTCTCACAATAATGGGCTCCACATGTTCTCCAAAACCAGACTTATTTGTGCTACATTATATTTAATTTGCCTTACTTTAGATGTATGATGTACATATTGTAAGAAAACACTATGCAAATCGAGGATATTTGGGGTATAATTAACTAGGGGATATTTCCAGAATGGGACGGGGTATTTAAGCTTTTATGAGAGTTTCTATTGCCATATTTTTTGTTGACATTGTTATACTAGAGGCTAGTTGTTATGGTTTGTCATCACCTTCTATTTGAGGATTGTGTAGGGTGTTGTGATCACATCACTATTGGGAGTGTCATAGTTTTGTATCTGTTAAAAACCATCTCAATAACTCGCCCTTAGTTTCGTCCAGGTATTTCACATGGGTTTTAAAATGAGATAATACAAGAGATATATTTTGTTACAAATCATTCCTCTGCTGTCTAAATTCATTTAGCTGGACAGAAATACTTAATAATTAGTGCCTAAATTATGATTGAGCTCACATTATTGCCTGATTTTGAATGGATTTACACAGGAATTTATTTATTTTTCTACTTGAAGCCATCCATTGTCAGAGTGTAAAGGTAAGGCCATAGGGACTGGACATATGCAACGTACTGTATATAGTTTGTCCCATTATTCCTGTTGTGTTGTTTCACTTTCAACACTTTCATTTTTAACATAATAAAATGACACAATGCAAACATGACATACCGAAAATCAAAACAAAAACACACCACATTTTATTTTCAATGGGGCTGTCAACCAAATTGTGATTTTTAGGTTGTAGCGGCAGCTGGAGATACTGGCATCATGTGAAACTAGAAAACCTAAAGAATCTATTGGTACCAACCATGTCGTACTAGCTTGTTGCTAAATAACGCTCCAAACACGAAAAAATAGGTCAGAAAGAGAAGAACTGTTAATTCAGAGCACATTTTTTTCCTAATTGATTTAATGGACGGCTTCGACAAGATCTAACAAAAAGTTAATGTACTAAAATACAAACACAAATTATTGGGACATGTAAAACTACACTAGGTTGCTTATCATCTCATTAGCCCAGCTAATACAACGAAAATAATTATTTAACTTTAGTTAGATGTTTTTGTTCCTATATAAATCCATTCGGTTTGATGCTACGCAGGCAATAGATTATGCCGTTGGATCTTTGTATACTCTAACAAAAATGGCTCAGAAGTGTATATTTGTATCAGTCGACGCCATTTTCAGAGTAGCTGAATGAATATTTGTCTCTGGTAAAAGAATGCCGATGAGCACTTTATCAGCCTTTTCATACCACAGTGTCACTCTGCTCTGCTGACACCTCATCCAGCACAGACTCAGTCACACCCAGCGCAGCATAACGGCCTGTGTTTTAACAGCACAGTGGCATGAAAACGGGTATTATAATCAAGATTATGGACCGGTCTCTGTCTCTGTCCCAAAGACTCTGACACCGTTTGGCCTCAGTTTTCTGTCCAGGATGTGATCAGGTTGCTGTTTGTTGCTGATGTCTGACACCCAGAGGCATGCCTCTTTTAATAAAAGTCTGATAAATTAAACTGGATGCACGTAATGTGTTGACTTGTTTCCCCCACCCAACAGCCTTTAAACAGCAAAATGTGAGTTTTTCAAAACACAAACCCAGCAGCTTTACCAAACCAAAAGAGACTGTGTTCAAAACTAGGTCTTGTGCTTGAGTAAACTCATGAGCTTACATTCTTCACTCACATGTAATGAAGCACTGCGGAGATGAAGCAAACTGATGGAGAACCTTTTGACAGCTCGTAAATATCCTGTTCATCATCTATGAACAAGATAAACATATTTTGCTGAGTGTTGAGCCTGTGCATGTAAACAACTTCTTACATGGGGCAGAAAACAGCATGAAATTATATTATGGATATGAGACACTGGATGCTGTTACCTGCTGTCAGAAAAACCAACCAGGAGCCATAAACATTTACCATTTAGCTAATTATTTAGCTTCTAAATAAGACTTCTCCTAAATTACTACGTTTCCATAAGCTATACTGTGTGCAAACCATTAGTGACAAGAGGAAACAGACTGATGAGGTCATTATTGTTGTATTGATCATTAAAAATAAAGAAGAGGCAGACAAGTTTAAAGACATTTAAGCAATGAAAAAAAAATCAGATAAAGATGACAAATACCAGAGAGAATCCATATTTAATGCACCATATTATAGATTTTATTTCAAAAGGCAAGTAATGTGCTTCATCCACAAGAGGGAGCTCATTGATCGTCCTGCTGCCTGGATGTCTGAGCTGTCTCAGGGTTTGATACATCTGTCATGTCAGTAATTTCATCTTTCGCCTCTGTGATTTTCAGGCCTCACAAATTACCATAACTGCCAATATGGCAGTGGTCAATGGTACATAAAGTTAGATTATACTCAATTAAACGCTGGACTGTTTAGATTTCTCTAAATCACAGTCTTTATCTACTATAATAAATCTAATCATCTCTACTGATGATGAATCACTTATTTGGTTGTGACGAAAAGGCTTGCACATGGATAATACCCATACTAACATACTATTTAGTACGCCAGAAAAAGATTAAGTATGTTCCAGTACATAGTATGTCAAATATAGTGTGCTAGAAATACCAGGATGTCGCACTACATCCGGTCACATTGTGCAGTATGCAGCATGCTCTTCTGGCTATTCTGACCCACAATCCTCTGCACAGATGATCTGTTGGTGCCTTCAAATGAAACTCGTGAGCTTGTTTACAACATGGAAAGTAGTGTACACAGTTTGTTTGTCGTTCAAGTGTTTAAGACGTGAAACGTGGCTGTTGTGCACCAGCAATATTAATGTTACTGTCGGCTTCTAGAAGCCAGTTTAGCAAGCTAGCAATTAGGTAACATAACGCAGTAAATGCAGAGATATGACGACAGAGGAGAAAGATGATGCCATGTCAATCAAATTTAATTTAGTAAAGTTTTAAGGTGCATATTTTTCAAGCTGATTTCATTTTTTTCTCCTGTGCTTATAAATAAAGGATAATGTACAGCGAGCCAGTCATTGTTGTGAAATAAACCCTGACAGGTCTCTCACTGCCATGAAGGGGTTTATTTCACAGCAACCCGTTAGCTGTACATTATCCTGCTTATTACACAACTACTTACTTAAGAAATCAATAATTTGACACAAAAATGGTCCTCCCGAGTCAGAGATCAGACCTGCGCCCATAGCAACGGTCTGTTATAGAGAAATAACAGATCCTAGCGAGAGGAAAGTTTCTGAAAGCTCAGAGGTCATGACTTGTGACGTGTTTTTTGACGTCGGTAATGGTGGAGGCCATGGAAGTTCATTTATCGGTGTAAATTAATATTTTGTAAATTTTGTTTTTCTTTGTGATTTTATATGTCTGTGGAAAGTGTTGATATTCCCAACGACCTCATCTTTCTCCTCGGTCATTATGCCTTTGTATTTCCTGCATTATGTTACCAACCTGCTAGCTTGCTAACTTGTTAGCCTCTGTGGCTTCTAGACGCCGACAGTAACGGTAATGTTGCCGTTGCTTAGCAGCGGTGTTCTCATGACTTAACCACTTGAACACCACACATGTCGTGTACACAACTTCCCATGTTGTAAACAAGCTCACAAGTAACACCTGGTCAAAATATGAAAACAAATACTTACTGTAGCTTGAGATTCATGAATGACAAAATTAACCAAATTTTCATACGACACCCTGTCACAGAGAGCATTAATCTGAAAAGTTGTATTACTTATTAATCACATAATTACAGAAAATAATGTTCACTATTTACAAAAAATGTCAGCCTTGCAGGAACTAAGGATGGTAACTTCATTTCCTTCTTGACCGTCTATAGTTTGACATGGACATGATCTCTGTCGTATGCCATGATGTGTCTGCGTCTTGCAGAACAGTTCGACCTTCACGAAGTCTTCTCTTGTAAAATGGCCCTCACCAGAACCGGATCAGCTCTGCCTTTAGTCTCTTTCTGAACCAGGCCCATCAGCTTGTTCAGAACTTTCTTGTTTCCACTTCTGAGGGCGTGAACCTACAGAGAAACACAAAACACCTCAAACATGCAAAATAAACAATGCAACAACAAGTGAGAATGTCTGCAAGTGAGTCCTCACCTCCTCAGGGTGAGAGTCCAACACGCTCTGGCAGATGTTGTGCAGCTGTGCTGTGTCACTAACGAGACCCAGATCCCGCTCCTGGATGATCTGAGAGGCCGTCTTCTTACCCGATGACCTCCACATCTCCTGGAACACCTGAGAGCAGAGAAACCAGGTGAGAGGCAGAACACAAACAAACATTTTAGCTGATGTGTGTGTTGAGTGACAGATAGAGGGGGATGATTGCACGCTCTGTACAGCTGACTGACCTGCTTGGCAACCGAAGAGGAAATGTGTCCTGTTTCCTGGAGGTCCAGCAGCTCAGCCAGGGAAGAAGGAGAGACCGGGCTGAAATCAAATGAGGAGGTAATCAAATTCCAGTTCAGTAGATGCACTGAAGAATTAGTGATATAAACAGGAGGCTGAAAACGAGTGGGAGTATCAGACTGAAAGGACCAAAGACTGAATCAACATTTGTGATTTGAATATGATGTGTTTGTCTTCTTGTTTATTCCCCAGGCTACCAGACAGAAAGAATCGAGGAGCCTGTTCGAATGTATAGGAGACACGGTTTCATTCAGACAGCCCATCTCAGCTAGAGCCTGATTTAAACTTCCTACAAACTAAAACAGATGAAAAGTATCCATATTTATAAACCACACAGGGCCACACGGAGCTCAACTAATTAATTAAAGGTGCTAAATACGGGATTGGGAGTATTTTCATTGCCTCTCAACAGCTCTCAGCATGGCGACGGTGAGCCGGCAGATCTTTCTTCATGAAACATGAAAACAAACACAAACAAACAACAAACGCATGAAAACTTTGAAAACAAGCACAAGAAGTCAAACGTAAAGTAATGGATAAATGATAAACAGCTGAAATAGTTTGCATTGCATTCCACATTTTTACAAGGCATTAATGTTGGCCTGGTGAGATATTTCACAACTATGTCATCATGCCGTCACCCTCCTGCCACAAATCAGCCACTGGGCCAGTTTCCCTCACAGGCAGCCGACAGCACACCCACAGCAACAACTCTGAGGGGAACCCTGGAAGAGAGACTGGGCTCAGCTGGCGGAGGCGCCCAAACCAGCTCCTAATGACACATCACGTCAGGTGAGTGTCACCTCCTTCTGGCTACCTGACCAATATCCTTCCAATTTATTATTTCATCCATCCTACTCATGGGGTTGGAGCCAGAGGGGTAAAAGGAGGATTTCATATGTACAGCCACCATACAGGCACACATGCATCCTGATGAAAGCCTTTTTTTTTTTTTTTTTTTTTTATACACCCAAAATGCCAGTTAGCGTGAATAGTTGTCTGAGTTTCTTCCCCGCCTGCAGCTTTTGACAGTCCTGCTGGCCACTCTGTTTTTCTTTAACTCTCCTCCTTTAAACCAAAGCAAATGCAGCATCATGCATAAATAAACACCAGCTACTTTGTGGTTTGCTCAGACACAAACAGTCTGGCAATGGCAGATAAAGTAAAGCTCACAGCATCTGCGCCGACGCCAACCCATTATTTGTTTCAATTTCATTTGCTCTGTGATGACGGAGAACTTTTTGTTCTAAGAAATGATCAGAGAATAAAATTACTCGAAATATCCATTTTCAGTTTCAGCAAGCTCAAGTTTCCAAAGTCTAATGTGGCGACTGACCTTCAGAAACTTCACAAATACAACTCAGATGCATCTCTCGTTTTTCTTTTACCTGCAGTCACTATTAAACTGCCATTTTAAGAGAACTGCTAGACTGAAATGAGTTTGCGATATCCAACATCTCCGTATGTCATAAACAGAAACAGTGGGAGACGACTGGTGTTATTTCTTCATAGCCGGTGGCTAGATAGGCAAGTGTGAAAGCTACTACGACAACTTCTCTTTCTATCAAAATATCAAAGATTTTTTTTTTTCCAATTTCAAGAGTGTTTTGGGAACATTTACAAAACCCAACATGTTGCGGCGAACAGACCATCAGCAGGGAGACATCAAAACAACACCTCCTTCCAGAAAGTACTGATTTCACTAATGTAACTGGATTTGTCAAAGCTGACGGGCTGTCACAGTGTCGCAGGGGTTTTCTCACCAACAGACACACAGAGTTAGAGAATATGGGATGATTTCTGACCTCACGCATGTTATTGTTGTACAGTACGTGATGGTCTAATCAGTGTTTGTGAACACTAAGAATCTAATAATCCTTCGTGTCAATCAAACCAGACCAGTACACTGCAGAATGGCTCATGGATAAGACAGATTTGTTTGATCAGATTGTAGCCTGACTATATAAACATTATTCTGAGCACTATACAGCACAGGATTTTTTTTTTTTTTTTTTTTTTGGGGGGGGGGGGGGTGCTTTTTAATCCACGAGTAATAGAGCAGAAACAGTCCAATAACTCAAAAACAACGAAAGGTTTGTGTAATGTGCATCAATGTGCGTCAAGAACTCTAAAATTAGATTGATTTTTTTTTTACAACTGAAGTGAGTTTGTTATTATGATTCTTGTTACCCTGAACTTTTTGTTTTCACCTTGTTCAGTAAATAACCATTTATGTTTCCTTGCTTAGTAAATTGAATGTCAATAGCTGTCGGGCTATTGTTTTGATGCCAGCTATGACTGCTGTGCACATAACAAGGTCAGATTATTTAAAACCACTGAACAGACCTCATTCATTGGCACAAGCGTCATTCTAGTCATTCTAGCGTCAGCTGCTTCAATCATGAGCCGAGATCATCGTCTATTTACAGTCGTGTCAGCTGGCTAATTATGTTGAATCGTATTCATGCAGGTCTACAGCACGGTCATCATATATATACAGTATATGATACTTGTCACCGGATTTCGCTTCCCATTCACCTTTATGTGAAAGGGGGCGAGACTAATTTGTTTCTAATTGAGGATGCTGTTTAGCTGCAGTGAGGACAGCGACAGAGGGTAATGACGGTAAAATATTTGATAAAATGCTGTATAATTTCCTGTCTCTCCTGCTGTTGGCAACTCCGCATGATTAAATTTCCTCTGGTCTGACTGCCGATATGCACTGGGGCTTTAATGAACATCAATATATTGATTTAATGATCAAAATTCTTAATTGATAAATAACATTTGCACTTCAACATGAGGGCTGCATGATGGTGCAGTGGTTAGCACTGTAAGCACCTCACAGCAAGAGGGGTTCTTCTGTGTGGAGTTTGCAGTGTTAGTGTTGGTTTTCCTCCCACAATCCAAAACATGCAGGTTAATTGTTGACTCTGAACTGCCTGTAGGTGTGAATGAACAGTCGTCTGTCTCTATGTGTCCTACAATGGACCGACGACCTGTCCAGGGTGTACCCCGTATTGCCCAACGTCAGCTGGTATCGGCTCCAGCCCCCCTGCGACCCCTAACAGCATAAACGGTTGCAGATAGATGGATGGACTTAAACATGAAATGTTGCACTTCATAGTGAACTAAAGGTCTATTTTTATTCCTTTTATTAAAAATAATAGATTGTTTTTCATTTAAATATCTGGAAGAGCTCAGTAATAAAATTGTCAAATCATATTTTAGTTGCTTTTTGATGGTTGATATAAATGTAACTGACTGTGTTAAATGGGCGTGATGCCGGCTCATATTGATTGCAGGCCCCTGAAGTGGATCAAATCAAAATTGTATCGTGGCAGACTTTGTGTTGTCAGCAAATATCATTTCATTGTCCAAAGAATTTATATAATATTGTATTGTGATGAAACCTGTGGTGTACACCCCTATTATCCCCATGCTAACGCTGTTTGCTACCAGAACTCTCTGCCACCCAAAAAGTTTTTGGTGTTATCAATTCAACTGAGATCTAATGTTCACATATGCGTTTATCAAGAGGGGATTAGATCGCCTGCAGAACCCTTCCTGCTAATGGGATTTTTTTGTTTGCCAGATCTATCTGTACAACCATCTGCTATAAACTTAATTCCTTGAAGTTAGTGTTTAGTCATGAGTTACATGATATGGAGCTCAACTTTTGACACCAGATGTGCTAAATCACTTTTAGGTGACAATTAATTTTGACATGAAATCACAAGTTTTTTTCACACCAGTTAAACCCTTGAAGCAGTGGCTCAAGACTCTCCTAAAATAAAGAGAAACCTGACAGACATTTATACTGTCGTTACAGACGGTGGAGAGACGACAGGAAATGAGTTCCCTGGCTGGATCTGAACTGGGGGCGTCGTGGTTCATGGTCAGCTTCTTAACATCTAAGCTAGGGAGTAGTTTAACATTATTTTTTAAGATTAGTTTTTGGCTTTTTGCCTTTATTGGATAGGATGAAGAGATTGACAGTAAAGTGAGAGAGAGAAAGAGAGAGAGCAAAGGGCTGCAGGATGGATTTGAATCCAGCCTGTGGTAAAGACTCCGCGTTGGTACATGGTACACAGATCTACTAGGTGAGCTAAAAGAGCACCCCTGAACAGTATAATTTAAAGCTTTCTCTATTGAGGATGTTTTAATTATCAGAAGAGGCCTTTGGGCTGAAAACTATTCAATAATTCAGAGGAAAAAAAAGTCAAAGATTGAGTAAATTGAGTAACTTTGCTTGTGTTTTCATCATGTTTGTCATTACTGGCAGTGTTTATCTGTTTATTGTGCTGCTCAGTGCATTGTAAGGTGTCCTTGGGTGTCCTGAAAGGCGCCACCAAATAAAATTTATTTTAAATTTAGAGAAAAGCATCTCATGACCTCCTGGCTCTCCAGTTGAAAGCAGCTACTGTAAATGTCTCTTCCCATGTGCAGTTTTATGTTCCAGTCCTCCTTCTGTTACAGCTCCAAATCAACAACATTTTCAGATACAGCATGCTAAAGGTATAAAACCAATCACAAGAGGCCCTGACATCTAAGACCTGAGCGCTGGCAGTAGAATAGCTCTGCATTCATGAGCCAAAACATAATCAAACCGGTAAGATAAACAATGAGCTTTACGTGAATACTGTGAATGAGACATGAAAGTCTCACCTCTGGCTCACGCTCATGTCTTGCTGTTTGAGGTGACCCATCAGCTCATTTGTCACCCAGCCAATCACCTTCCTCGGCTCCCTCTTAGTCGCCTTCAGCACCTCCTCAAAGAACTCCACCAGCCCGTCCTCGTTCTGCAACAAAGCGCCATGGAAACGCTTTTATCACTTCACATGCATATTATCTAATTAGGATCAAATGGAGCGAGCAGAGTCCAGCAGTGTCCAGCTGCCAAGCAGAACCACAGCCAAGCTGTCTCTGCTTGGACCTGATCAGATGGCAATTAAAATAAAGATGCAGGATTTAGTGAGGGAATCAACTTATAAACTCACCACCAGAGTGAAGCTGTGCTCGGGCAGGATGCCGTACGTTTGCACCAGCCTGTCTCTTTTGACACTGGGCAGCTCTGGCAGCCTTTCCCTTATCTTCTGCACCACCACCGCCTGGCATGCATCAACGCCAGTGGGCAGTGATGCGTTATCCTCATACACAATCAGAGGGGGCAGGTTGGGCTCTGGCATGAACCTGAAAGAAGGATGGGTGAGACAAAAAAAGGGAGGGAGGGAGGAGGAGAATGCTTTATCAGCAGCACAGATACGCTTAGAGAAGAGAAGATTGGCTTTTGTTTAGATACTAATAGTCCTCTTGACACCACATTTGTCACATTTCACTTACCCCCCCAATCATCTGACTCCATCAGCCTTAAACCTGTCTATCTATCATCCCCCTCCTATAATCAAACACACACTGAGGTCCAGATCTTGTTTCCTTCTTTCCATCTAGCTGCCACTCAGAGGCTGTCGTCCTCTTTCAGTCCCCACAGATGGTAAGATCATCTTCTCATATCATAACTCAACGTCAATAAACGTGAGCTCCAGAGAGTCCACAAACTCACACTCACCTGTAGTCCTGCAGACCCTCTTTGTCCCTCATAGGAATGGTCTCCCTGGGGAAAAAGATGCAGACATCATAACTGATGAGGTTTATAAACATGTAGTCAAGACTTTCAAGAACTTCAAAATCCAGATTAGAAGACATTTAGCTGGAGGAGTTGTACCTTTAACAGCTTTGCAATACAATACTTAAAGCTCAAACAATTAATTGATTGCACAATTAGTCGAACTATAGGAAATTTAGTTCACAGTCATAGTCTACATCATGTTTCAAGCAAAATTGCCAAAACTACACTGGTTCAAGCCTCTCAAATGGACATTTGCTGCTTTTCCTTTTTATTCTGTGATAGTAAACAGAATATTTTTTAATTTTCAGACTCCTGGTTGGACAAATTGAGACCTTTGTATACATCAACTTCTGCTATGGTAAGTCGTAATGGTCCTTTTTTCTAGCATTTTCTGATATTTTATAGACCAAATCATTAACTGAGAAAATAACCAGCAGATCAATCGATAAAGAAGAGACTCACTAGTTACAGCCCTAAACCTGAACCTAGTCTGCAAAGGCTGAAAGGTTGACACCTACTGTAGTAGCTGAACCTGGTATGATCAATAAGCTAATTTGTGGCCAAATCGTATCAGTAGTAGAGTCAGTGGTTTCTATAATGTGACTTCCTGGGTATTAACTGTTCATCTGCAATTTTCTTTGGTGTTCCCAGTAATATTTGTTTTAAAGTCTACTGAAGTACCATATCATATGATGTGGCTAAGCTATGTTTTAGACTGAGAACATCACCACAAATACTGATATACTGAATTTATCTGGCAAAATATTATTATTATTTACACAAATGTAGATCCTCCTGTTTTTGAAGCACTTAAAGCAGATAATTTTTAAAAAGTAAATTGTATTTTAAGTAATCTTCTCTCACATACTTTTATGAAATACTTTTATAAAACAGCTTGTGCTTTATATCTAAATAACTTCTTTTTAGTATTTTACTCCCTGATTTAAATTATTTGCTTTGCTTGCTTGTTCTCATGTGTATTGTTTGCACATTTGTATTCAATTTTAAATATATATATATATATATGTATATATATATATATATATATATATATATATATATATATATATATATATATATATATATATACATATATATATATATGTATATATATACATATACATATATATATATATATATATATATATATATATATATATATATATATGTATATATATACGTATGTATATATATATATATATACATATATATATATATATATATATGTGTGTGTGTGTATATATATATATATATATATATATATATATATATATATGTATATATATATGTATATATATTGGTATATATATATATATATATATATGTATATATATATGTATATATATATATATATGTATGTATATATATATATATATATATATATATATATATATATATATATATATATATATATATATATTTTTTTTTTTTTTTATTAAATAATATTGATCTGCAAAGTAAGCTTTCAAAATAAATGCAGTGGAGTAAAAAGTACAACATTTGCCATCAAAGGTGAAATACCAAAGTACACGCACCTCAAAGTTCTACCTAAGTACTGTGCTTCCATACCTTTTATTTCTTTTCCATATATTGTATATATTGTATTCAATTTCACTGGTGTAAACAACAGATGCACACTGGTGCTGTAGTTGCTGTACTGTGCCTTGCTGTCATTGTGATCCAGACTGGCCAATAGGGATGTGTCTTACATCTCTCAGCGTAGGTCCTGCCCACGAAATTCACCCGAACAACAAGCAAAACTTTTTGATCTGCAAGCAAAACTTGTGGATTTGCATTAATACATTTTTAATCACAAATATATTTTACCTGCAATAAACCATTTTTGGATTGCATATTCATGGTTTTGCTCTCAAATCATTTTTTTGACTGCAGTGTGTTATACTGTCAAACCTATTCGGTTTGCTTGCATAGTAAAGACTTACGAAAATAACTCCATAGTGTTCAGACACACAGTGGTGTTCAAAAACGCAGAGTGCCATATGCAACAGTGTTTATTAACGCTTGCTGGTGATATAAAACTATATTAAAACATTGAACAGCAGGAAAAAAGGAGACAAATAATGACTCTGCTGGTTTTCCACATCCCATATGACTGATTGGAAATGTTTTGTGTTCTGTAGTGATATTGTTTTTTGCAGTGGTGATAAAGACTCAGTGACAGACTTTCACATTTACAGGCCTGGCCTCGCCCAAAAAAGACTGGAAACATGAGTGGTGACATTTTCCAGTCAGCCTGGCTATCTAAAAAAATCCCAACTATGTAGTCAAACCTGTAGCCATCTTCACAGACAGGAACGAGAAGAAAGGCCATCACACACTCTATTTAACACGCCCCACCATGAACATCAGACATGTAAAGGCCTCATGAGAAGGAGGCAGATCAAGGCCTCAGCTGTGTGCACAGCAGCTCATAAAACCTGTGAGTAGCATATAGCTCACAGATAACACAGGATGATGGCGGCATCCAAATGGTTCTATTCATCATGATTACCACGATGGTTCCTCCTCAGCAAAGCTCAGGACTAATGAAGCAGGCACAGCTCCCAGTCACAGGATGCTGTCCTGGCTCAGGCTGCTTTGTCATCCTCTTACCCTGATTTGGAATCATACGACCGGGTCTCATTCTGCACCGTCCCCCCTCTCTGCAGGACCTCGATCTGTCTCTGGATCTCGTAGTCTGGTGACGTAAAGAAGAACATAACCACAAATACAGACCGTTTATTCAAATACACACAAATCTAATTTAGTGGTAAATGCCCAACATCTGCTTTGATACACCAGTACTCCTCAGGTCTCTGACTGCTGCCACATTACAACTGTGATAAACCATGTTGTTAAATTCCAGAGTAAATGTGATACAACTTCACTGATAAATAATTCAAGCACAGCATCGCGGTATGTCAAACCACGTTTACAAACCTGCACGTAAAATGCTGAAATTTTCCGGCTGTTGCTCTTTGTCAGATTTATCTAAGTGAAGCTCAATCAACAGTCAGTGAAGTCAGAGTTGACATAAAATCGATGTTTTTTTTTTTTTAAAGTGAGCTGCTGCTGCAAGAAGCCAATTCAGCATCACACGCTGCTATCACACAGCTAACCGTTTGTGACTGTGTCAGTCCTAAACTTGTGCTTCACAATAAATGTCATATTTGTAAAATGTACCTAAAATACACATAATGCAAAAATATGGGACCTGAGAGCATCACTGGATTATTATTACTGATGTATTAATGTATACATAGCATTTTATGCATGTTGTATTTTGTCAAGGTAGAGCCCATTTAACTATTTTATGTACTGCTGTGTAGTTTAATCTATAACAACATAACATAGTTTTTATGTAGTGGAGAAAAAAGTAGGAGTAGGAGTATAAGTATAAGGTAGCATGAAATAGAAACACTCAAGTAAACTACAAATAACTTGCTGTTTTATGGGAAGTTATCTGACAAACTCGGTGGGCTGTCTCCAGATCTGAGAATTGAAGCCAAAGCTGACACTTACATTATGTCCAACCGCAACTAGGGGGAGACTCCTCTGGATGTAAATGAGAATATCAGCCTACTTCTCACTTGATTTATTACCTCAGTAAACATCATAAACATGAGTTTATGGTCTCAATCGCTAGTTTCAAGTCTTCTTCAATACAATATAATGTTTATTTATTAAACTATTGTCCCATTTAGAGCCAAATAGACCATAAAGCAGGGTATGATTTAGGGCGTGGCAACCTTGTGATTGACAGGTAGCTACAACACTGCTGTCCGGTCTGGGAGAGCCCTTTCACACAGTGTGTTTTCAGTTCATGAAAATTAATGATAAACCTTTTGGTTGCCTAAAATGTCTAAGTTAGTACTTAGCTTGTACTTAGCTTCACCCTCTGATGTCATTTCTTGTTGCAAATGGCAACGGCTCAAATGTCAAAATGCTGAACTTGAGGCTTCAAAACCGCAGTCCACAAACCAATAGCTGACATCACAGCCTTCTTAGATACAGTCTATGGTCAAACTATTTCTTGGCCAGGACCAGTTGACAACCAGCAGAGACACCAGGAAGTCAGCCAAGAAAAAGTGTGACACCCTGTAAAAGAGCTTTAGCGGCGCTGGTAGGACGGAGAGACGCTAGCTGTTTTCCTCTGTTTCCAGTTATTGTACTAAGTAGTTTCATATTTGCTGTTCAGAGCAGAGGAACTCGTGGCAAGAAAGCAGTAGAGTACTTCATTCCATCACTGAACGCCTCTTACCTTTTACTACCACTTTGACTTGCAGCACTCACATAATTACACACACACATACTCCGAATAATTCTTTCACAAAAGGCTCTTTACTTTCAGAGTGTATGTGTACGAGCATTCCCGTAGCCAGTTTTAAATACCCGTCACACTCTTAACCATCTTGATTTCACCCTTTCTTTACATTTTTAACATACCTATAGCCCTGGCCAGGAATCGGACGCTGTTGATGTTCTTCACCTCTGTCCTGACGCCCAGGGGCTCACCTGGTTCATGCACGGACACATTGGCATCCACTCTCAGCTGGCCCTCTGTGCAGGGAGACGGACAACATGCACACTGAGTGGGAAATAAGTTAAGATTTAGAAGTTTAACAGCAGGGAGACAGAGACAGAGTGATTTCCATACCAGACATGTTGGCTTGACAGGTGCCCAGGGCTTGCAGGATGAGCTGCAGCTCTCTGACAGCTGCAGCAGCCTCCTCTCCACAGCTCATGTCTGGCTCCATCACCAGCTCCATTAGACCTACACCTGACACATGTGAAGACAGCTGTGTTTCACATCTCTACGGTATCTATCTAGCCCATGAAACTCTGTGACAAACCACCACAGCTCTCGCTTTGTTGAGCAATTTAAGTCTATAGAACAACATCTGTGTGAGCATTTTTTCTCCCAGATTTGAAAAAGGTTGTTCTCAAATATTTATCATACTGTCAACAAATTTCAGGAAAAGACCAAAACCAACAATGCGTTCAGACTTCACTACTGTCTGTGGCACTCAGCCCATCAATGAGTCCAGTTTTTTGTGACTTTGGCTACACACATGATGAGTTCATAGGTTACTTTTCATGGGATTTGTTGACAATAATAAAAATGTAGAAAACCTCCAGACTTATCCGTTAAATGTAAGGCACAGACTAACACTCTATACCAGCTCTGTTGAGGTCTATGAGGGTCTGGCCGCGGAGGTCATCGTGGAGACTCTTGCCGCTGTCCTGCTCCAGCTGGATCTGTTTGATGCTGACAGTTTTCCTGATCACCTGGCTCCTTTTTTTCCCTCCGAGGAGGCTGTAAGTCAGCACGCCGTCTACTGCAATGGGCCGCCGTTGCTGAGTGATCTGATATCCAGCCTGAATTTGAAAATACATCATCCTGATGAGATGAAATTCAATCCTGTAAAAGTTTGGGTAGCAATAGGTAGTAGTAGTCATAGTACGATTAATTCCAACTTATACACCGTCAAGAATAATTGTACAATGCTATCCTTTAAATAGATAGTTTGGGTGTTTTGAAGTGGGGTTGTATAAGCTACTTATCTATAGTAGGTGTATTACTTAGAGTAGCCAACCATCGGCGTGACCCCAGCTTATAGCAACAGACGAGACTAGAGCAAAGCAATACAGTGCTGTGGACGGGGACAGCAGAAAAATATATTTCAGCCACCTAAAAGAAAGACTCACTGACAAAAAAAAATTATATTTGTTTAAGTGTACTTTATCTTGCTTTCCAACTGGGAACTGAACTGAACTTAAAGTTTCTACGCTCTCTCCAAACCCACCAGGCTCAGATGACAAAAACAGTACAGACATGTGCATTTCACTTTCAGCTCGCCATTGGAAAATATTCTAAATATAGCGTACACTTAAACAGGTATGAGTTTTTTTGAGTCTGTCTTGTAGGTGGCTAAAATATATTTTTCTGCCGTCCCTGTCCACAGCACTGCATTGCTTTCCTCCAGTCTGCCTGTTGATGCTGGGGCCACACCGACTGTCATCTATTTTAACCTCTTTCAGAAAACAAATCGCTAACTAATATCCTTGTAGCTCATTTTGTAACAGAGTTGTGCAATATAAGGTAAAATCTATATGAAGATATGATCAGATTTATCATTAAAACAATACTTTTACCGTGCAGTGCATATATTTCCTCTCTAATGCTGGTGTCTGATGCTGATGTCTTACGATAATTACATTCATGCTAACTGGTAAATATTAATTACAGTATGATGAAAATACTCGGCTGTTGGCTGACTGGTTGGCGGTGGTGCAATGTAGTAAAGTAATGATACTTTGTTACAGTAATTAAGTATTTTTTGTTAGTATCTGTACTTTACTTGAGTTTCTATATTTCTGCCAACTTTCACTCTAACTCCACTACATTTCCTTTCCTTGCTTAGTAAATATCAAACACTTTAAGTTATATTCTAACAGGTGACTTTAATTTCTACTAAAGTCATTTTCTGGTAAGATATCTGTGCTTTAACTCAAGTGTGGCTCTCAGGTGCTTCATCCATTCACTGGTTGAACTTTTATTAGATGTGATTGCTTGCTGTAGGTATTTTTAGTGTATCGACATGCACTAAAAATTGTAAAATGAGTACATTTGGGTCAGTAAAATGTACATAATGTGAGTGAATGGAATGATTTCTCATGTAATTTTTTCAATAGGAAATCTATTAAATTGTGGATGTAAGATCCAGTTTTCTGGCAGTGAAATAACAGCGAAGTATGCTGCAGTCAGTCAGTGTCATGGGTCTATGTAAAGGTGAATTAAAGCCAGTGCTGGCTGATTGGCTGGGCTGTCATTATAATGCAGCAGGAGTGCTGCCGCCACTTCACTCAAGGTTCCTACTCAGAAAAACATAAGAATAAATATTTCATCTGCTCCTTCTCCTTCCTAAAAGAACCGGCTGCCCCGAGTATTAATTCCCAATGTTACTATGGCAACCACGTCACAGGAACTACACATTAATCATACTTATGCTAAAAAGTGAGGACGTGGGAGAAGAGATGGGTTAGTCACCGGCTCTCCGTACAATCGACACAATCTATCACCTCCTCCTTTTAAAACAAGATGAGAGGGAAAAATACACACTATTGGGGGGATTTTCTTTTTCATTTCCTGTTCTTCTCGGTGGATTCAATCTTTAAATCTGCTGGATTTTTGTGAATACTGTTGCGGCTTAGCAGAAATCCCCTGTTTCTTACTTAATCTTTTCATGAGTTTCGTCTCAGCCGTTGAAAATGTTGTATCTGCTGGGTGAAGCACGAGCACATCGTACTGTACATTCAGGAGCATCTGGATAAGTGAAGACGTTTCCCGCATAATAAATCAACCGCGGTTGCTATATAATGAAGGGTGAGGCAAGACTGCTGCTAATAAGATCCTGGTAGCCATATTATGTTTTCCCCAATTATTCTCTCTCTAGGCCCTAATGAGCAGTGATGCTCCAAACACTCGCTGTGACTCCTCGCCCTCTTTATATCCAAAGTCACAGATGCACTGGGCACACACATACACAAACTCCAAACTCATTTTCATGTTGTGAGCCGCTGAGTCATTCTCTGACTAATTTCAAAGTCGCTAAACAAACAAGACTCAGTCGGCCGTCTCGTTCCTCACGCCGGCACACTGATGTTTTTCTCAGCTGCCCACGGGGGGCCACAAAGACCTTCATAGCTCTCATTAAACACATGTCAAAGCTTCAACTGCCAGGCCATGTCTGTTTATTTGGAAACTTTAATATCTCAAGGAAATTGTAATTATTTATTTTTGCTGGTAGGTTAGTGTGGAGCTGCTGATGCATGTTATTAAAGGGCTGTTAGAAACGTTATAAATGTGCCCTGTCTGCCATTCTAGTAGAAAGAGGGGATGCTGGTTGGACAGCAGCATTAATCATTTAATGAGCAACTGTGGTGTTTTACAAAAATGCAATCAGGGACTTCTAGTGGAACTTTCAATAATGTACAACGCAATTTACAAATGTATGTTTCAAGGGCGGGATAATTTCTCCCTCGATCCTGCTACTGGTTTAGTTTTACGAGCATAGATTACACTCAAAGTTTAGGTCAAGTGTGAAAAATCTCCCATTATCTGCATAATTTGGAAATGACTTTAAGGTCCTCCTCCTCTGGGTCCTCCATTCCAAAGTAGGGCTGTCAAACAATTAAAGATTTCTCAAGTATTTAATACTCTTATCAACATGGGAATGGCAAAATATGCTTGCTTTATGCAAATGTGTCCATCCATCTGCAACTGCTTATCCCGTTAGGGGTCGTGGGAAGGCTGGAGCCGATCCCAGCTGGCATTGGGTGAAGGTGGGGTTCACCCTGGACAGGTCGCCAGTCCATCGCTGGGCACATAGAGACAGACAACCATTCACGCTCACATTCACACCCACGGATAATTTAGAGTCATCAATTAACCTGCATGTCTTTAGACTGTGGGAGGAAGCTGGAGAATCCGGAGAAAACCGACGCTAACACGTAAACTCCACACAGAAGAGCCCCAAGCTGAATTCAAACCTGCGACCCTCTTGCTGTGAGGCAACAGCGCTAACCACTGCATCAACAAGCAGCCTATGAAAATGTAGCTATATATTCATCGTTGGAAATCAATGAATAACACAAAACAATGACAAATATTGTCCAGAAACCCTCACTGACTTGGCCTAAACTGCATGCCATTAACATAAAGTGGGCATGTCTGTAAAGGGGAGACTCGTTGGTACCCAGAGAACCCATTTACATTCAGATATCTTGAAGTCAGAGGTCAAGGGACCCCTTTGAAAATGGCCATGCCAGTTTTAGTGCAAGTTTGGTGTGTTATGTAACCTCCTTCGTGACAAGCTAGTATGACATAGTTTGTACCAATGGATTCCTTAACATTGTGGCACCAGACAGTATCCGCTACAACCTCTGAAAGATCGATTGCTTTTATGTGTTAAAGACATACGTGCCGTTAAAAATGAATTTGCATTAACGTGTTATTATCATATTAACTTTGACAGCCCTAATACAAAGCCCTTAATCGAGTAGGACCAAGCTACATGACTAACTCCCTTGTTAACTATCTGCCTTCAAGAACACTGCACTCATCTGCTGTTGATGTACAGGAGGTTCCCAGTGTAAATGAAAATATCTAGAGCAATTAATGGGAGACTGAAGAAGTGGATCAGAGACCCAGGAATGACTTACAGTGGAGGTTTATTTTATGTCTTGAATTCAAGTAGAATCAAATCAGCAATACAAGTCAACAAGTTTGTCGCCCACTCAACTCTGAGAAGGCAGCCGGCCAACGAGGACTTTTTACCTGACTCAATGTGCACAGGCAGTGATCACCCAAACAACACATCCCTCAATGAGACAGAAACAACCGGGAATGTGTCTGGCATAAATGCTTGAAGTCCATGTGTGAGTAAAGACGTTTTGCTCGCTAACCCTTCGCGACAGACCAGTGACATGGGGTACCACATTATTCTTAATATATATGAACATTTTTTCACCATTCACCATAACATTTCACCTAGCAACAGCCCAAATAAAATCAGGGACGCAGTCTGTCAGTTACGTGCCCAAACTGTCTCCCTCCCGCCTTTTTTTGCCCTTCACTACTGCCCTTCTTTTAAAATGTATTTTACATTACATTTTATCTAACTGTTTTATATATATCTTATTTTCATGTGAAGCACTCAGTGCTTATGATGTCTTTATTGTTAAGCACTTTAAGCTGAATTTCTTGTATGAAAGGCACTATATAAATAATGTTTATTAATAATAATACATTAATAAACACTAGTTTACACCACAACTTTGAGCATCTGAAAAGGCTAATGCTTACTAAATAAGTATAAATAAGGCAACAGCAGGTACTGTGCACACAGTGAATCTAAAGCACAAACAAAGGTTCAGGCTCAACCGGCACTGCTGTGTGTGTCAACTGTTGACAGTTATTTCAAAAGGAGGTGATGCAATCTTTGGCAAACACACAAAAAGAGCAAGAGGAACCCAACAGTAATCCCTGCGCTTCTGGAGGAGATTTTGCTGGAATTTTGAGATACATGGACTTTCTGGGGAGATAATGTATCCCTACCGTTGTGATTAAAATATGTACTGCTGCAACTGTGTGATAACCAGTGAAGCCTGTGGAATATTAAATGGAGGAAAAAAAAACTCCATCTATCAAGATCTACAGAAAACTGTTGTGCTCCATTAAGCCTTATCGGTCACATTTTCACAATATAGCGAAGGAATTAGAGCAGAAACTAATCAAACATATCAAAGGAAGAGTTAATATCTTTCACTACTATTCAGTAATAAAAACAGTGCAATAAAAATACCGACCGAGCCGACGCTCATACTCCGCTCGCTACTTCATGGGGGTACTCATTTTAAGCCACTTCTTTGGATTGTTTCTATGAAATACTACCAAAGGAATTCGGTTTCTCAAGTTCTTCATTATGCCCCTCATTACCTTGCCCAAAGCTGTGTTAGCATAATATCTTACCAGAGAAAGAATGACTTTGAACACTCAAAATTCTCCAACACCTTTCTTCTGAGAATTTCCAGTTTTATTAGAAAAGGTCTCTGCAGGGCAAGTCACTGCAGAGTTCCCATGACATTTTGTCTTTTCTGTCTAAGCCTTAAAATGTCACTCATAATGGCAGTAAAATTACCCTTGGGCTCTGAGGGGTTGTGAAACTTTGCCACGCGAGCACTCCATTACAGAGAGGAAAGTGAACATCACTTGGGCAAGACTGTTAAATGGAAATATCAGTGTTTAAGAGTTTTTTTTTTTTTTTAAATATATCACTATCACTACCTTACCAGACTGCGATTCAGCTCATACGGCATGTTGTTGAGTATTTAAATACTAACCACATTCCCATATCATGACCATGGCTCTGATATGTAATTCCTCAAATACCATGTTGGCAAACATGTCTCTGATTCACTATGTGCATTAAATTTGAAAACTGCTACAAGAGGAATTTAAAGCTCCACTAAATAATTTCTGGCCAGCGAGGTAGCAGAAAGACTGAAATATCGTCACCTTTTAAGTTCATATGGTTAGCAAACTGTTGCTTATTTAAACATCCAGCAGTTACGGAGCTTCCAGTGGACAACCTCTGGGTTTGAAAAGTGAAGCCAAAGCAGAGGTGCCTTAAACATGGATTCTTTCTAATAGCCAGCAGGGGGAGACTCCTCTGGTTGCAAAACATGATGTTCATTTAGTAAGTTAAGGTCCCATTTAGAGTCAAATAGACCATAATGCAAGGTATGCTTTAGGGCAGGGCTACCTTGTGATTGATAGGTCGTTACGACAGCGTAGTCCGGTCTGGAAGTTGTTTCAGTTCACGAAAGTTAACTGTAACATTTTGATTGCCTAAAAATGTCTTATGCAGCGTTTGGTTGTACTTAGTTCCAGCCTCTTGGGTCTATTCAGAAAAAACAGCCAAAATTCCAAACTCAAGGTTCCAAAACAGCAATCCACAAACCAATAGTTGACATCACAGTGACGACGTCCACTTCTTATATACAGTCTATGGGAGCAACATTAGCATTCATTTGGAGTCAAGTTTCTCGCCACCTGGTGAATGTAAGTCCAGTATTCACTCTCTTTTTGCTCTGTTTTTGTTCTCTACCAACGGCCTGAGGGAAATATCTGTCTCTTTAGCTTCTAAATGCTCCACTATGTTTACCAGCTAGTCGCTAACTGTGTCTGTCTGCTGTCTGATGCTGAGCAGGTGGTGCACAGTGGATTTTTAGAGCTTTTTCACTGAAAACAATTGTCTGCTGCAGCCGAAAAGGACACTATGAGAGTGGTGAGGGTGAACCAGAATAGTAACATTGTGAGTCAGACAGATAAACAATGAGCTGAAGCTCAATATAAAGCTCCATAAAACTGAGAGGCTGCAGATTTTGGTGGCAATTCTCTGTAGATTAATCACTACGAGCAACCCTTTTTATATTGTTATTTGACACAATGAAATGTCGATTTAAAGCTGCAGCTACGTGTAATGTGAAAGGTGTCACTCATGATAAAAGCAAAGCCAAATATCCCCAGACTGTGCAGTTCCTCTCAGCTTGAAGGAGCATTTTAGCATATTTCACCTCATTCTTTTGGTGTTATGGTCTGCAGCATCTTTACTGTTTTGGTTCATTCTCACTACTCTCATTATCACCACCATTTCCAGACACAGCAAGCAGCTACTTTTGGTGAAAAAGCTCTGAAAACCCACTACATGCCAATTAGCCGGCACCAAATATCAGCTAAACAAAGTTAGTGACTAGCTGATGAAAATACAAAAGTAGAGTAATAGTGCCAAATATTTTCCTCAGGAGTGGATGGAGACCAAAACAGATTATTAAGGATAAAAGGATCCCATTCATCAGATAAAAAGAAACAAGACTCCTAATGAATACTAACGCTGCTTTGTGCATGATGGATGTAAAAATAGGCAACATGTTCACCGCATTAATTGTAAATGAATAACACATCAATGTTGTGTTTACAGTTTGTTCTGCTTCCCTTCAAATTGCCGAAATAAATAAATAACTGAGTTAATTAATACTGCTTTAAAGGACTTAATGGTAACTACATGAGGAGTTTCGATTACGAATGAGATGGCCACCATTAGAAAACAGCAGCTCCTATTCTGGTCCATTATGGGTAACTACTGAAGTCTGGAGTCATCTTAGGCTAACAAATATTCTCCCCAAATGATCAGCAAAGGCAACAAGAGGGAAATGTCTTGTGGATAATGTAAAAATAGAAGTGCACTGAAGGAAACGAGATGGCGATAAAACACCGGTCATTTTCTTTAACAGGCTTTCAGTGTCATTCATCTGTATAATACATGTGGAAATGGCATTTTTGCTGCTTCAGCAAGACTTGCTCACTATTTCAATTAGAGCTCAGGTTGGGAGATTTCATTGATGGTGAAGTCAGAGGCAGATGAGGATGGCTTATATCAAAGCAAAAGCAATGATGCAGCATGAGGTGTCTTTACCTTACTGTTTGTCACATGAAGTACCTCTACTAACGTCTGTGCTCCCACCTCTGAAAACCCAGATTTCTAAAAGGAGTGAAAAACTCACAGGGAGGTCAGCGTAGAAGTAGTGTTTCCTGTCAAAAAGTGATTTCCTATTTATGGTGCAGTTGAGAGCCAATCCTGTCATCACTGCTGCCTCCACACATCGTTTGTTCAGGACCTGGGGACACATAGATAGGGATATTACCTGATGATGAAGTGTTCACAAAACAATGGGTTATCCTTGTTTGAACTACAACACTTACAGGTAATGTGCCTGGTAGAGATGCGTCAAAGGGCGACACCAGGGAGTTTGGAGGCGCTGAGAAGCGAACCGGTGAGCCCGAGAACAGTTTGGTGTTGGAGTTAATTTGGGCATGGACTTCCAAGCCCACCACTCCAACCAGCTGCTGGGGAACACTGAGAGAGAGGAGCCGGCACGACGATGTAAATACACATTCCTGATTGGCTGGTAGGTGTCTGTTAAAACCAGTCTGAGGTCTGAAAAATGAATCCAATGCTGAAGTGCCTTAAACTTGCATAAATTCTAATATCCAGCAGGGGGCGACTCCTCTGGTTGCAAAAAGAAGTCTGATTGTATAGAAGTCTATGAGAAAATGAGCCTACTTCTCTCTTGATTTAGTACCTCAGTAAAAATTGTAAACAGGAGTTTATGGTCTCAATCGCTAGTTTCAAGTCTTCTTCAATACACCATGATGTTCATTTAGTAAATTATGGTCCCATGTAGAGACAAATAGACCATAAAGCAGGGTATGCCCTAGTGTGTGGCAACCTTTTGATTGACAGGTGATGTCTGGTCTGAGAGTTGTCTGTGTTTACATCTTAGAACTTTAACTCTTTCACAACGTGTTTTCAGTTCATGAAAGTTAATTTGAACCTTTTTGGTCACCGATAAATGTCTTATTCAGCATTCAGTTGTACTTAGCGCCACTTCTCACTTCTGGTTGCAAAAAAACAAAAACAAAAAAAAAAAACGTGGCAATGGTCAAATATCAAGATGATGATGACCAAAATGACCTTGTAAGTGGAAAGTTTCTGAAAGCTCTGAGTTCATATTGAGGCTGTCAGAAATGGCAAAGGCCATGGAAGTAAAGTTTTCAGTGTTAAGTGAATATATTGTTATTTTAGTCACATATTGCATTTCTTAGTAATTTTATAATATGTCTGAGGAAAATGTTGATATTCCCAATGACCTCATCTTTCTCCTCGGTCATTTTGCCTTTCCTGCATTAAGCATATCGGCTACACTAAACAAGCTCATGAGTTTCAGTTCAAGGCACCTTTAGTAACACACGTATAGACCTTGTCATTGCCATTCTGTTGCTAGGGCAACAGCTCTGGTCCAAGTTCACTTAATATCAGCTACTACATTAACAAAAGCTGCCTTCTTTGGGGTCATGTTTACCGTGCTTACGAGTTGGGTCCATATGAACACCCACTCATGTCGTATTCACAGCCTTGTACGTGGAAAGTTTCTGAAAGCTCAGAGCTCACGAGTTGTGACGTTTGTTGACGTTGTGAGAAATGGTGGCTCCATTTCTTCCATGGCCCATGGAAGGTAATTTCTTGGTGAATAAGTTAATATTGTACAGTATATTGTAATTTTAGTCATATATTGGTTTTCTTGGTAATTTTATGATGTCTGAGGAAAATGTTGATAATCTCAACAACCCCACCTTTCTCCTCTGTCATTATGCCTTTCTACTTCCTGTATTATGTTAACCACTTACTAGCTTGATAAACTGTTAGCCTCTGTAGCTTCTAGACTCACACAGTAACGTTAATATTGCCGCTAACCACTTGAACGCAGCGCATGTCGTGTTCACACCTCCTATCTCGTAGGTTCATGAGCTCCATTTGAAGGCACCATCTGTATGAAACCAAGAGTACACAAACTGCATACTATTTCTGGTGAAATGTTACAGGCTGCAACGCTGAACATTACAGACACGTTTATAACCCACAATGCAATGCGGTAGTGACGATAGCACAGTTTATTTTTCTTCAGTAAATTATTAGTGGTCGCCGTAAATACCAGCCTCGTCTGTTATTTTTGTCGTGTACTAACGCCACTGCTTACATGCAGGTTAGTAGGGGAGGTACAGAGGGGCAGGTCAGGGACACTAAACAAAGTAGTCCACTTTAGCAGCCTCACTTACCGTTTAGCTCTCGGCTCCGGTTGACTGTTGCATCGCGAACTTGATGTGCTTATCCGCCTAATAACACACAAAGCCTTCGGATACAATATTGTTATTTGTTTATTCATATTGTGTAGCAGTTCACTCGCTACAACACAGGAGGCAGCCATGTTGTAATATCCCAGTGAACCTGGGAGGTGTAGTTTTTCAAAGTGACATTTTACACGTCGGTGTATGCCGCTATGGTTCCGGTTAAAACTACAAGAACCAGTCTTGGTAAGGTTCCATTTCCGATATAAAAACTGCATCATTTCCGTTTCGACAACTTGGCGGGACTTCTTCACATGGTAGTTGCGGTACTGCAGAGCAGGTTGTTTACAGACGTTAAAAACTTGCTTTTACAGTCGCCGCTGATAAAACAACATACAATATGATGGCCACAAACGGAAAGGACGCCGGTGGATTAAACGGCGACAAGCTATCAGTGTCTTTAAATGGCAGCAACGACACTTTTGCTCACAAGTCTGTGGTGAACGGAGGGACAACGGAGGCTCGCTCAAAGCCGCAGAGCGGAGGGACCGGGACGGAGAGGTTCACCTTCAGCCCCGAGCCCACCATCGAGGACATTAGACGGATGCAGGCGGAGTTCACGGACGAGCGGGACTGGAATCAGTTCCACCAGCCCCGCAACCTGCTCCTGGCTATGGTCGGCGAGGTGGGCGAAGTGTCGGAGCTCTTCCAGTGGCGGGGGGAGGTGGCCGAGGGCCTGCCGAACTGGACCGAGTCGGAGCGAGAGCAGTTGGCCCAGGAGCTCAGCGACGTGATGATCTACCTGGTGGAGCTCGCCGAGAAATGTCGTGTTGACCTTCCCCAAGCGGTGCTTCGTAAAATGGCCCTAAACCGACTGAAATACCCCGCCAGCAAGGTGCACGGATCGGCCAAAAAGTACACAGAGTACCAGGATTGAGGTTAAGAGACAGATGTCAATCAATCACTTCACTGACGACATGCTGCAGTTTAACTCTGTATACTGCTGAACATTGTGTCCCTGGGTTCAAATGGCTGTTATTCAGTTCTATTATGTTATTGAATGACGTGAATGCTCTTAACTTATGTGTATTTTCTGTTACACTATGTTAGCCTGTTGCCTACATATGCAGAGACACCCTTTGTAGGCAATGCACTTGGGGAATACATGCTGGCTTTTATTGAGTTTAACTTTTAAATTTAGTTTTACTCATCATTGATGTGGTTGAGTGGGGCAATGCATACTCTTCAGAATATATTATTGTTGTGCAGTGCCTTTTGAAAGTATTTGGAAGAATGTATTTCTCACTGAACATTTTAGAAAGTACAGCTTGGCTCCAGTTTAGGGGTGTTGAGTGGATTAGATAGTTGGAGTTAAAGCAGATGATTGTCTGACTATTAGGTTTTGGGTTTATCCTCCTTACACTTCCAACTCATCTGTGTTGTTCACATCACAGCTGTCAGTTTTTTTTTCTGAAGTAAATGTTGCTTTAACTCTGTCCTGTGTGTTTTCCACTTTTGTCATTCAGTCAAATGTGGTTTTGATGGGAGGCAGTCACTTGTTTGCTGGCTGCATGCATGTTAAGAGTAAACAAAAGTAGAGCTGCAAGGATTAATCAATTAGTTGTCAACTATTTAAAAAAAAAAAAAAAAAAGTCAATTCTCTAATTCCAGCTTCTTAAATTTCAATATGTTCTGGTTTCTTTACTATATGATGGTAAACTGATTATCTTTGAGTTGTAGACAAAACATGACATTTGAGGATGCTACTTTGGGAAACACTGATCAACATTTTCTGACATTTTATAGACCAAACAACTAATAGATTAATTGAGAAAATAGTCTACAGACTAATCAATGGAAAATAATAGTTGGAGCCCAAAACATGTGAGCCTTGAAAGAAATTTCACTCAATTACCAGCATAAGATAACTATCATAGTTATTAGGTACACCAAGCTGAGACTAGCAGTCTAATAATACAACAGCCCTGAAGTCAATCCTAATGTCATGAAGGCTATAATGTTCATCACACTGAACATTTTTTAGAGAAGTTTTGTTTCAATTTTGGAGACTGTACTCCCTGGAAAATGTTAAATTATATTGCTTTGTGTACTGAGAGATATTTCTAATACTTAATCTACTGCTGTTCATAGAAATCAAGGGTCCCTTAACCTCTGACATCAAGATACAGTATGTGAATGAAAATGGGTTGTGTGGGTACCCATGAGTCTCCCCTTACAGACATGTCCACTTTATGGTAATCACATGCATTTTTTTCATGCCGTATAAATGTATTTTTGTCTTTTTTTAAAACGGCGTGTTTGAATATTTCTGCATACTGGGGTCCCTAAACGGTCTTAGAATTATATAAATTGGGTATCACTGTAAAGCTGAGACTTGTGGATCTAAAATGCCCAACTGTGTCCCCATAGTAGCCATTACATTGTAGTGAGACCATTTTTTGAAACTTGACCTCACTGTATAAAATGACCTGTGGTGACCTCCTTTAAATCAGCAGGACTTAGTGGGGGAATGTGAATATAGTGCTGACTTGACTTGACCAGTATATTCCACCTGGAATGAAACTTTGAATCTTTCCGCAGAGATTTGAGAAGCAAAACATGTTTATGTGTGCTGGAGAGAGGAGCATTTAGTGTAACACAGTGATGAAAATGTCTGTCTGATTTTCCATTTAATGTGTTTCGAGAAACAAACATTGCCCTCAGCTGTATATCCTGCTCGTCACTCAGAAGCATGAGTCATCCTCGGGCTGCGAAGGAAAACAGTCATGCATCACTAAAATGTTGCTCTGTGTGCAAGTTGAGCCTTGCTTCCAAGTAAACAGCTTTTAACTTAAACAGATGTGACACGTGTGCCACAGTAAGAATGAGCGATTGTCCACTTTTTGGGTGTGTATCCAAAAAAACTTGGATATGCGAACTCTCCTCTGCTGGCACTAGAATGTGTAAATACATCATTTAAATTTTAAGCTCTTTGGAGTGAGAAAAGTTTTTTTTTTCTGTCTTGACCTCATGAAGTAGAATAACCACAGTAGCCCCCCGAATTAGTTTTTCATGATCACAAACCCGTAGCTCCTACATTATTCCCCACACATTCTGCTATGCTTGCTCTACAGCAGAAAATCATTTTCAGCAGGAGTTCATCCAAAACATGAGCTCTCCACTCTCTTGAGTTTTGTAACGCAGCACAGTGAACATCATTGCAAAGCAGCGTGCACGATCTCGAATGGGAGATCGTGACACTTTGTAGGTGCTCTGTCTAGACGTGTGCCAGTCAGGTAGCACGCTGCAATTACAGCCGTCCCAGGAGAGTCAAATGTGAGCGTTTTCAGCCTGCATCACTGTTACTCCTGCAGCTTTCTGTCGCACTGCCTCTCTAAGAGTACATTCCTGAAGAGGTTTTGGTAAGAACTTTTAACTTTGAGAAATCCTCATGCATTTTTCAGATGGGGATGTGGCACATCTTCACATTATGGTGAAGTCAGATATCCGATAGGACTTTCTAAATCTGTCCCTGCTCTAACCTCAATGAGAGTGTAAACATAAAATCAATGTTTGTATTGATTAGACGGTTGCATGCAACATCCAGAGCAATATGTTTCACTAATGAATCTTATATATGGGGAGAGAAGTTAGCCATATTCTTTTGCTAATGTTATGTCATTACTTTATCATGCATCACTTCATTTAAAGGGACTGTGTGTAACATTTCAGGGGATCTAATTGCAGAAACTGAATATAATAATCACACAGTATATGTTTTCTAGGGATGTACCAATTCATCAGTCAAACATTGGTATCAGCTGATCACCTTGTTGAGTGCGATCGGCCTATCGGTAAATAAGATGACATTCACTAATCGCAGTGACTGATGTTTATCAGCTGTGTTGCATCAATTTTGCGGCTGCTAAATGCCATGTTGGTTATTTGCAGTTGGACTCAAACAACAACAAAGTGCTGAATGACTAAAAAAAAGTTCAGTTATTTTATTATAGTTAAGATTTATTTGCCTCCCTATCATAAAAGGTGGAATAAATAACAACAAAACCAAAATAAACAACAACAAAAACATAGTGTATTGGACAAATAGTTATTTTAAACATACAGTAGGTATTGGCCCAGAATTTCACACGTGGTGCATCCCAGTGTTTTCATTAGCGTATGGACTGTTTTACAGTTGAAGACACAAATATTGTAAATGTTCCCCAGTGTATTTCCTGTTATGTAAGGGGGGGGGGGGGGGGCATTTATATGGACTCTTCTGGTGAACACGATAAACACGACCGCACTTGAAGGCACCATTTAACCACCTGAAACTAAGAATCATGCTTTTGTCAGCTTAGAAAGAGCCTTTTACATCTATATAGCGAACAGAGCTGAACCGTGCTACCACCAGCTGCCGTCTGACTTCTGTTCCTCCTAAAATAGTGTTATTATCACAAGGATGGCCGCTGAGCGAGGTGAATGCCGTTACCATGTTTTTGCACTTGGCGGCTCATGTTACTGCAGTTTTGGAAAGGGAGGAGTGAGCGAAGGGGTACTCAATTGGTTGCAAACTGCAACTGCAACACTAGATGCTGCCAAATCCTACACACTGTACCTTTCACACAGGTGAGTTACACCCTAAGTCAAATGAAGGATCTGTACCAAACCTATATCTGCACATTGAGGCTGTGAAATAATTTTACATTCACAAAGTCTCCCTTCATGTTTTCCCAGACTGCAGTGACAAGATACTCTCAGAAATCCTTATAAGTCGTTAATACTTTGAAGCACACTTAAGAACTAATGGTTTCCATTTACTATTGATAAGTGGGCTTCATGTACGCTTTTCCTGCAGTTTGATGGAAGTCAGTTTTTTATAGCCAGAGTGGCCAAATGGCTTGGAATCAAAGTTCGTTGAGGGTATGAACCACCTCACAAATGTAAATTGTGTGTTTGCAGGCAGAGCTTTTTAATACTTTAAACCAGACAACACAGAGAACCTAATAAATTTTCAAGGGTGCAATAATTAGTGTGTTGCATTTTCTGTACTTAAAAGTGGGAAATAATGTATACCTATTATCCTGAAGTGCATGCTTAAGTCTCACAGTGCACTTTATTTCACTAATAAGACTTGTAAGATGTTAGCTGAAAGTTCACCGTGGAGATGTTCAGCACCCTCATGTTTTCATACTTAGAAGTCTCCCATTCCTTGCCTGCAGACTGCGCTGACGGCTTAATTGCGTTTAATGCTTTTGATGAGTTTAAATCTTAGATTTTATTCTACTTTTTAACGGTCAGATACCATCAGGCCTTGCTGTTGCTTGTTGTGGGTTTCAAAAGGATGAAGGACGTGTAGTTTTCCATGCTCTCACAGATAAGCTTTCAAAGGGACGTTCACTGGACTGAATGTATTCATGTTTTTTGTGTGTGAATAAGCTGTGGTTTCTCTCTTTCTTTCTGCAGCCACTTCCTCCTCCTTTTCACTATCTGAGTCACACACACATAGACGCTCTTTTATCCTGTCATAGAGACAGCAGTGGGAGCTGTCACATCTCACACAGTGGGGTTATCCAGCAGCATGGGGTTCACATCACATCACATCCCACACATACACATGCACACACACACTGGACCATTGCTAACAGCCATAAGATTTATTTATTCCCTTTTGTGTGATGTTGTCAGGGACAATTGCATTTTAAAGACCCCAAACTGATCCACTCTGAACATCAGCCACTTGGCAATTTTCTTCCTTTTCATAAATGTTACAGCTGAGCCAATACAGCAGTGTTTCAAGTCAAATTCCCTGCCAACAATCAAACATTTATACGAGTGTCTCCAAGGTTTACAAGTCAATCTTTATTGTTCACAAGGGGTGTTGGTTGCAGGCTACTGCTTATCTATAAAGTGCATTGCTAAAAAATATTGTCCCTTCAATCTCTATATTTTATTCTTTGTAATAAACAGCATGTCTGGATAAGTTTTGATGTAGAAAACAGTTACTGGAATTTGCATGATAAAATATAATTTTATTTAGACCCAGCACATGAAAAAATAAGAATAAAATGTGTTTGTTTCATTTGGGGAAATGACTATTTCCTGACTAATTGAGCAATGAGAAAATGTGTTTTTGTTCTTGTTTTTCACAATTTAAACACCTATTTAGCACCTGTGGTTTTAGATCAGTTGTAACAAATAGATTTAAATTCTTACTTTAAATGTCCTTTATGTAAATAGCCATTAAGTTGTGAAATTTAATGTTACCCTTAATAGGCTTTTCTCATGGCAGACATTTCGCTTGTCATAATTGGAAAAGCACAGGTGATACTAATAACTGTATGTATCCGATTTCCTTGTATCAGTAGTATTACCCTGTAGTTCAGCCAGACATTATGATTCAACTCACTCATAGTGTTCTTAAAAAGACACTCAAAGGCAGCAACATGACTGTTAAAGACGGTGCTGTGGCTCTAGGCTCTAGGTTCTGGCTCTAGGTTCTGGCAATAGATTGTGCCCATTGTCAATATGAGTTGGAAAGGAAATATTATTTTTCAATACTGATTTAACAGCCTTCCAAAATTCACTCTGATCATAAGCAGAGCTGGTGAAAGAGTGTAGGTAATAGACAGACTTTCTCCACACTGCAGTACAAGTTGGAGAGTTTTTTGGATCGTCTAGCTTTGTTATGGTGCATGAACACAGGCAGCAGAGGACTCAGATACAAACACGAGGAAACAGGTCTATGGCAAAAATCGGCGTCACGGTGGCTGCCGAGTCACAAACGTTGTCATTTTACAGCTAAACAGTAACTACAAGATGTTTCTGAAAACATTTGAGGAGAGAAATAGTCATTACAATAACAGAATATTGATTCATATTGATCCGCGCAGCCTAGTTTGACTGTTTGATCAGAGTTTGACTGACAGCTGCTCAGAGACTGCATGTCTCCAGCTGGGCTCTGATTGGTTGTTTTCCTCCGGTCAGTGAAATCTTGCAGATGCCATTAGGAGCACCAGAGGACACAGAGGCACATGATTTCTTTTATAGATTACCTGTCTCATGCACCACTGTCGGTAGTATATAATGGGCATTTTATAAAAGCAACATTTTGTGATCATATTTGCTTAATTTCTACTTGCTGCTGCTTTAACTGGAGACAAAAATGTGTTTCTTCTACTCCATGTAGATCACAAACCCATGAATATAAAATGACTCACTGGACCCAAAGGGATATTATTCATGAGAAATTTAGTTCTGGACTGATCCAAATTTGCCATTTTATCATGTGAAAGGAGACAGGATGTCGATTTTAGAGCTAATCCAGACATCTAAGTAGGGCCATAAAGTCGGAGTAACACTGCAATAAAAGAACCAAGGACTTATGGTCTGGAAAAGTAAGTTTCTTTTACATCCTATATGAAGGGAAAGCCCACCTGCCATCAAGGCCAATTAAAAGAGGTTGACTACGGATTGAAACGCTTGGGTATTGCGCATGCGTAGTGTGACTCGTGACGTATTTCCTCGCACCCTGCTTGCCAGCTACCTTGCTCAGGTAGTCTACACCCACTCGTGACATATTTGACACCCTGTGACAGACATTGAACGCTCCCCGGGTTGAAGGGCGGTTTGTTTCAGGTGGCTGTGCTCGCTGTCCGCTGCTGCCACCTGCTGCTGTATCAACCGCTGCTCGACAAACATTTCCCACGCAGCTGCCATTGTTTAGCGTTTTAGAAATTAGCGCACCTGTCAACAAGTCAGCTCACGTAGGTTTTTCTAGGCTAAGTGGAAAACCCTTAGCGGGTTATTTTAGCTAGCTAGTTAGCAACAACTGCAGACGGATAAAGGATTATTTCCTGTAAGCAGTTCGGGACCAAAGGACAACTTTTCCCCAATGAGTTTGTCACTCTGATAAGATGGCCTCATCACTGCTGTGTTTCACCAGTCCAAGGTAAGAGTCTGCTGCTTGTGTTACCAACCCGACTCATTCATTAGCTACCTAGCTGTGCTGCAACTGCTACTATTTGTGATGATAATTTCTGCTCTCATGCTACTGTGTGCAATGTTTGCATTTAGTGCACGTTGTGCGTCAATCTCCTGTAATGGCCGGGCCTTGGTTTCTTGTGTTTTAGCACATGCTTTGTGCTGCGTTAATGTTACTAGTGTGCCTACTGGTGAAATATGGTGTGTTTCATTATTAGAGTGAATTGGTTTTGCTGCATATTTCCCCTCCGGTTGTTGTTGTTTTGGTAGAGTTGCCAGTTGGCTTAGTGCAAATTGGGTCACAAAGAGAGGACATTATTTTATAACAGCTTAAAGAAATGTAATGGCTTTAGAAATATTGATTTCCTTTTTAATAATAGCTTTTAAGGGAAACTCAACATGTCTATTGTTGCACATATAGCCTAAAAGGTTGTCACATTCACGTGTTCTCTATATGCTTCATATTTAGCTAAGCATTAGAGGAGGATTTGAACTCAAAAGCATTAGGTATATGACAGCTTGCTTAAGTAGTCTTCATATGCAGCTATGGTTTACAGTTCTGTCTGCTACTCTGAACAGCTGCCGACCTTCTAGGCTCTTATTCATAACTCCTGGTGATCTGCTGCTTACAGTTCATTCATTCATTCATTCAACCTTTATTTAAATCTTGAGGATCCACTGAGGGCATGACCACATTTTAAGTGATGTCCAGAGTACAATAAACCAGACCAAATACACAAGAACATACTTAACAAATTACAAGAAGCGTCCTGCCAGATGACAACAGAACAATGTTAAAAACAGTAATGAGAATAGTAAGAGATAGTTATGCTTTTGATATGCATAGATATTGTTACTGCTGTAGTAATTTCTATGCCTGCTGTCGCATATGAAGTGGACTGAACTAAGCTCACAAGGTAGTCTGAGATGGGTACTGTAGCGGGAAGCCTACATATACTGCTGCAAACACCACGTCAGTATCAGAATTACTGCTGCTAATCATCCAGCATTTTATAAACTACCAGTAAACCACCCGTATGCTCTGATTCCCATGTGGAGGTGGGGATGCAACAATACTCGATCAGATATCAGGCCCATGCTGATTCTGGTTTACAGAGAACTGTCTGAAAAAGAGAAAATATCCAGTGAGCAGCAGTTGGGGGGGCGAAAATGCCTTCTTGATGTGAGAGGTCAGAGGAGAAAGGGCAGACTGGTTGGAGATGATAGAAAGGCAACAGTAACTCAAATAACCACTCGTTACAACCAAGGAATGCAGAATACATCTCTGAACGCACAACACGTTGAACCTTGAAGAAGATGGGCGACAGCAGCAGAAGACCACACCAGGTGCCTCTTCTGTCAGCTAACAGGAGACTACACTGAGACTACACTAAACTGAAACTACAGTTCGCACAGGCTCACCAAAATTTGACAACAGAATATAGAATAATTCCTGTTGTACAATTTATCATTTTAATGATAGATAACAATTTGGTAAATTTACAGTATATTATTTGTTACGTTTTGTTTTACAAAGTTAGCAAAGCTATGTTAAAATCAAGCCTGATGTCACTTTATATATAAAAGAATGATCCCAGTCACTTCCACACAGTTTAACACAGCTTATCAATTAAACACTGGTATCAGATCAGTACTCAGTATGGGCTGGCTGAAAAAGTCAGACCGGTGCATCCCCATGTGGAGGAGTTTATCATTGTCACTCCGCAATCTCCTCTGTGTGCTGAGCTTGGTGTTTACTTGCAGGGAGTGATTGAGGTCAGTTTCTAGACACCAAGTACACTCTGTATCCATTTGATAGTACATCCATTCAATTGAGTGAACTTTCCTTCACTTGTCTGCAATACACTATGATATTTATCCAATGTGTATATTTAACAACTTAAAGTTTTTGAGTTCAATCATAGCCTCCAGGCCTCTGTGGCTGTTGTGATCCACATGGATCTCTTTTCCCAGCCTGTTTTTGTATGCATATTGTTTTGCACTGAATGCTCTTGCCTATTGTTTTTTTATAGCGTATTGTTCGGTTTGCTTCGTGTGCTCTTTGATGCAAACAAATTGCCTTCTTCTGATAAATAATAATGAAAGTGAATTGAACTGAACTCGTTAAGCGTGAATGCATAAATGAATGAGTGTCAAGTACAGGCCATTTGCTATTTAGGGATTCTTAACAATAACAGTGGACTGAATATCTCTGGAGCGTCCTCCACAGTGATGCTGTCTCCATCAATAAGAAGAGACTAAAATGATGTTTGAACCCCATCAAAGATGCTGGAGTTGTTGAGGAAGGTTTTGTGAAAGCCTGGTGTTTATTTGAATCAAGCACTGCAAAACTAGAAAAATGGGACAGCTAGTGAAGTGTGAAACGGATAAGCTAATGCCGTTTTCAACGTGTGACTGTATAATCTCGGTGTGAAAAAGCATAGCTGCCAATGCGCTGTTTTAACAGACTTTATCATCATTGTCAACCAAGACATGTGCGACCCAACAAGCTGTTCAACATTTCTCCATAGCAGAGAATGGAAACAGCCATAAAATATGCCAGTTTGTCTTTAGCATTCTCTATCACTATAATTCTCCAGCCGTATTAATTAAAAAACTCTGCCTACCAGCTTTTATGATTAACTACATACCTAGGCTGTCATTGCAGAGTAGTGCTTAATCCTGCAGTCCTCTTGTGGTTTTATCTGGTGCTTTCAGTGGGTTAATTTATTTTGATAATATTCCCACAGCATGTTTTGTTGAGATTCACTTTTTGAAAGGAACATGTACCGTCAATGACATTAGAGAACCCCCTTTGAGTGCCCTCAGCTTTTTACATTGTAAAGACCATTGTACCAAAAAAAAAATCATACCTAGTGTGTGACGCTGAGGCTTTCCAACAGGAAGAATGTTTTTCTAGTGAGATGAATGTTTTCACCCACTGTTTCATGAAGGGAAATGTATGTTGTTATTACAGTTCTAGTTTAGCTTTTTACATTATGTCTAAGGAAGACACAAAATACTCACCTCTACTGTGTGTTAAAGATGCCACAATGCCACAAATTTCAGTTGTACATGTGGCAGGACACCAGGTGGGTATAGACGAGGCAGCACCCTCTGGGTCTAAAATGTGAAGCCAATGCTGAAGTGCCTTAAACTTGCATTATTTCTAGTAGCCAGCAGGGGGAGACTCTTGTCTGATTGTATAAAAGTCTATGAGAAAACGACCCTACTTATCACTTGATTTATTACCACAGTAAACATTGTAAACATGAGTTTATGGTCTCAGTCGCTAGTTTCAAGTCCTCTTCAATATGGCATGCTCTTGCTCTCATTTAGTAAATTATGGTCCCATTTAGAGCCAGATAGACCATAAAGCAGGGTATGCTTTTGGGGCGTGGCTACCTTATGATTGACAAGTCACTACCACTGTGTTGTCCGAGGTTTCAGAACCATAGTCCACAAACCAATGGGTGACGGCGTCCACTTCTAGTCTATGGTATAGACAAGATGATACATCCATTGATTAAGAACAGCCCCAATGTAGCTTCCAACTAAAGGATACAATAATTTCTAGATTTTAGACTCAACTTAATTGTCTAGAAAAACTAAATGCAGTTTAGCATCTGTAACCAGATAGTGCATGTAGAGATATATCAAATAAACTAATGTACAGAATGAATTATACGCCAAAGAGGAAGTGACAAAGAGAGAGGGTATGCAATTATGGTATATGAATATAAACAAAACTTCCAAAAATGTAGCAGCTAAGATGTGTCCATACTGTATTTAACTATGATATGTGGAGCACAAACAGTATGAACTTGAATGGCAGCATATATACTAATGGTGTGTTATGTACACGGCAAACAATAAGATAAACAATATGTTCAGTTGAATGTATTTCACTTATATATACACACACACAGTAAAACAGAAGAAAACATCTATGTAGAGAAAAGTTGTTGCGTTCCTCAAAACAAAGGCAGATCTTATATGATATAAAATGTCTGTTTTTATCTACAGCTGGGCCAAGAATCCCCACAGGGCTCACCAAGGTAGTGAAGCTATATTTCTACTGACAGAAACATTTCAGGTCTCAGTTGCCTTTGACATCCTCCTATCTCTCCTTGTGTCAGTGAGGAGCCAAAATGGAAAAAAGCATCATAGTGAGATAAAGCATAGCAAACTTAAAGAAATAGTCATCAAACAATTTCCCTTTCTTTTCTAAAAAAACATTTTGGTTTATATACATTATGTGAAGGAAAACAGAAGAAAAACTACAAGTATATGACAAATTACATTTGTCATATACTGTGCATGCAGGTACATACATGAAATGTGACCTCTACATTTAACTCATCCTATGTAAACCTGGAAAAAAAGTTTGGAAATTTGTGTTGCTTAATTATTTCTCTGTTATAATGCCAATTGTCACTGTATTTTACATGGATGGAAAGCCTGTTTATTTACCTTCACAGCTGATTATGTGGGTTGCTCCCATGTGAAATTTAAAAACTTCTCTGCCAATGCTAAACAGTGTATTCTCCTGTTGGTATTGACTCTTGTTTTCAGTTGTTTGATGGATTGGATGATTGAATTCTCTCAGTAACAAGGAACAAACAAGACATTGACAATTTTACACTATTCATTTACTGCTCTGTCAGGAGCCTCCATAGCCACCTAGCCAGGGTGGTTGTGTTGGTCACGCCAACAAGTACAGCATCCCCAAGCTGAAGTGTTCAGCTGGGTTGAGGTCTGGACTCTTGGCAGGTGATTCCATTCTCTCTACTCCCACATTGTGGAGGTAGTCTGTGATAATCCTGCCTCTGCAAGGATGAGCGTTGTCATCTTGGAGGATGAAGTTAGGTCCCAGACTGTGGAGATATGGGATCACCACTGGCTGCAGAATCTCATACCGATATCTCATGCCGATATCTCACTGCACTGGGACGGTCTTCAACAATGACAAATCTTTTTTTGCCAGTGATGGATATGCCGCCGCACACCATGACTGCCCCCACCAAAAGCTGGTACTCAATCGGTGCAACAAGACATTCCCCCACAAGTTCAGGTTCCATTCTCTGTGTTGTCAGCACCAGCGCAAACGGACCTGACGGTGAAGGGCAGTCTTTGCAGGATTCCTGGTAGCTTTATCAGCTCGGAGATTGGCTGTGTGCAATCTGTTCCTGACCGTCTGATCAGATATTTGTATGCCATAACATCCTGCAAACCTTGCCTGCGAATCTCTAGAAGACAGCCTATGGTTCCTCAGTGCTGTGAGGGTGATGAACCAATCTTCTCGGGGTGTTGTCATCCCGGGACGCCCACTTCATGGTCTGTTTGACATCACCAGTTTCACTGAACTTGGCCTTCAGTCTGTAGATGGTACCATGGCTGACTCCAAATAATGCAGCAACTTGGTTTTGGTATGCTGATGCTTGGAGCAGACACCAAATGATCAATTTAGAAAGGTGCAGCACCCAGCAGGCCCCATGCACACCAGGAGCTCAAAACAAGTCAGTACTAACAGGAGAATACACTGTTTAGCATTGGCAAATTTTACTTGGACTACCCACATGATCAGCTGTGCTGCTCATCTCACAAATGCATGTTCTTTACAAAGTCGACATCATTGTGAAGGTAAATAAACAGACTTTCCATTGATGTAAAATATAATGCCACTTAGCATTGTAACAGAGAAATAATCAACAAAATGCTAATTTACTAACTTTTTTTCCAAAGTTTATTTTTGGAGCAGTGAGCTGCTGTAAACGGAGCAACCTGGGTTCAATGTCTGGCTTTGATGTGCAGACTGTAGGAGCTGGGGATCAAACCTCCAACCTTGTATTTCAAGGACGACGCGCTCTACCCACTGAGCTACAACTGCCCTGGGTAATCTGGTATTTAGAGCAGACTAGCATTAGACTTCTAAACTAAATTATCATACACTTCTGACACAGTCTGAACAAAAGTGGAGTGAAGATTTGAAGCGTCTGTTGCAGGGCTTCTGCACTAGATTGCATTAGATTGCGCAGGTGCATCGTGTCAAACCCCTGTAGATATTTGACATTGTGATTTGCAGCAGGTACTAATTTGAGTGAAAGCATAACTGTGACGCACATCTGACAGATGTATCTGGCGAATGGTTAATAATGGGAATGATCAAAGTGTGACAGAACAGGCGCCGGTCCCATTCACATAATGGCCACAGGGAGCCAAGAGCAACAAAGCTAATATGTGACAGAGAGAGGCAGGAGGATTGTATCTGATTGAGCCTTGCAGCATTAAAAAGCGTCATGACTCGCCGACATGCAGTGCTGGTCAAACTCCACTCCAGTTTTCACATGGATTTGAGGACATAAAACAGTATGCTAAAAGATATTTATTGGATAAGGCTGCTAATATTTAATTTTTAAAAACTCATAATTGTGAAAGGGTTTGTGCTCTTCTCTGGAATCTAGACTTTCCTACAGAGGGTGTCGGGTATGTGTAGCTAAAATCAATATGTATACATGTATGTATGTGTGCATATAGAGTTTTAAGGCAGAATTACTCTAAATGGGGATACATAGGTTTATATGTGCACACATTATCTGTCTACTAATTCTGGACTTCTCAGAG
The DNA here is from genome assembly GCA_947000775.1 of Pterois miles. Classification (NCBI taxonomy): domain Eukaryota; kingdom Metazoa; phylum Chordata; class Actinopteri; order Perciformes; family Scorpaenidae; genus Pterois; species Pterois miles. The sequence continues at coordinate 4,425,865 of CAMQGK010000231.1, forward strand.
GTTATGGGATTACACCCAGGAAGCAAATGAGTTTGCCCAAATCACCTTCTGCCTCTATGTCCTTTCTCCTAATTGGTCATTGGTTTGTCTGATAGCGTATTTATGTCTCAAGAATTAATGGTCTGTAATTGTGCTGACGATTATCCTTCACCTGAAACTCTGACTTCTTTTGTCACTTTGTGTCACTGAGATTGATTCCTTTTGCATTGGAAGAGCTTCTTTTTGTCATTATGTGGACAATTTTTCCATGAAATGAGAATATTAAAAAAAATATTTCCACGCACTCAGTTTTCAACACCTGGGCACTGCAGTTTTTACTCAAAACAGAGGTATATCTATGTGTATGTATGTATTGTGTGTGTGTGTGTGTATATACACACACACACACACACACACACACACACACACACACACACACACACACACACACACACACATATATATATATATATATACTCACCATCAGGAGAGTTATGTAGCAGCCACGGTGTTGCCTTCACTGTCTCCAGTTCACCGAGAGTTACCTGTGCAGCAGCCACGGTGCTGCCTTCACTGTCTCCAGTTCACCATCAGGAGAGTTACTGTAGCAGCCACGGTGCTGCCTTCACTGTCTCCAGTTCACCATCCGGGAATGTTATCAGCCACGGTGCTGCATACAGCCACTTTCCCAGAAAAAGCCTCCACTGCACATCTAGTTTAGTTTAGTTGAGCAGGTTGTCAGCTGTGTGTTTACCCAGTGTAACAAATAGCGATTGTCCAACACACAGTGTGTGTGATTGTGCTATATTAGCAGCTGTAGCTCTGCTAGTCACTTTCACCGCCACTGCACACACGTCCTGTCATTAATTATTAACACCCCTAATAGATCATTACATAGCCGGTCAGTTAAACCGACACACGAACCCACACAGTCAGAGAAATGCAGAGAGACAAGCTAGAAATGTTATATGCATATACACATAAAGGAGGCAGAAAAAGTAATGCATGGCTAGCTAGATGAAATTACATTAATGATAGTGATGATGTGAATAATGATATAACAGTACCAATGATGATAATAATAAATTAAAAATAGGGGGATAAAAAAAAGATAGAGACAAGTGTTTTATATGAAAATCATGAGTAAGAATTGGTTAAAAATCAGTCTTTGCCAGAAAAGCTTTAGGGGGTCCAGATTAAAGAGAAAATGTTGGATGTACCCTTAAGTGAATATCTGATCTCTAAACTCAAAGACATCAGCACATCTCTAACTCCAGTGTCTGAGTGGAGGAGTGTCGGCAATTTCCAATTTAAAAGAATGACCCTTTTTGCAAGACGCCAGGGCCACAGTCACTGAAGTATGGACAGGGACGAGTTTACTGATGAAACTGTAACGAAAACCTTGGAGAGTGTTGAATATTTGTGTGGTGTCTTTTGTAGAGGCATTTAAAGCAAAGTTGAGCTACAGTACAGTCTAGTGAGTTTTGGCTACACAGGCAAAACTTAATTCATCATTGGTTTTGTTTTTTTCATGGGATTTGTGAACAAAAATAAAGAAGATATCTTTACCCTTTGATACTTTGGACAAGATACACAGACAAAGTGAGTACTACCTCATGACTAAACATCATATCTTACTATACATGACTGACAATGGTGCCAGGGCATTTTTTTGGCTTGACAAACATACTTTGATTTGGAAGTCATCCACCGTCTAGTATCACCCCACTCCCGATTTCCTGGCATGTCCCATTCCCAGCGTGCTGAGCTCCACGGCTCCTGGAGGGGCTGCGTGGGAGTGATAGACAGTTAGTAGTGACATCCTAAATCAGCCGTATAGGCTGATCAAAGTGCTGCATTGTTGGACTGAAATTGGACTTGGGCTGGCTGCGGAAAGCTCAATATGAGTTTCTGTCCTGTCTGGTCTCATTTCAAGCTCAACGTTTTGAATGATTGAGTGTGGAAATGACGAAGGAAAAGTTCAAATGGAGATTGACAAATTCTTGGTTGGGATGTTTCAGCCGGAGGGGGCTCAGAGGTGTTGTTATTCAAATGCAGATGTGAAGGCTTTGAACGCTTTATGCTAGCCCTTTCCTTCCTGAGTAGATTTCCCAGTTTTTGCGCCTTCACTTTTCTTTTACGTAAATTTGAAGCTGACCTTTTTTTTTCCTTTTACATTTCACAACCTTTAGTTTTTATGAATCACACTCAGTACAATGCAACGGCAAGCACTTTTATTCATACCTACTGTGAAGCGAAAGAGGCCGCTGAATTTCAGCAAAGCAGCCTGCTTGTGACACAATACTCCTTTACAATGTCCTCTGTTTCTAAGGACTGACGATACAAGATACACTCTGAATGGCATCCAAGGCTATCTTTATTCAACGACACTGTTGCTATGTAGGACTGTTGCTATGGAGGAGTCTCTTGCCCTCTCATTGAGATGGACAGCTGTAGCCTGGCCACAGGGAGGAGCCCTTTCTCTCTCTTCTGCCTGTGTGATGTTTCCTATAAGGTCTCCAAACCTGAGGGAGTCAGCGGGGTTCCTTCACTCTGATAAAAATAAAACAGTGACTCACTCACACTGAGAAAGACGGAAACTGACCAAGTTCAAGAAGTGACCAAAGTTTGCGGTAATGAAGCAGATATTCACAGGTTCATGCTCTTTATGAGTCATTGCTGGCTTTTTACTTTTCTCTCTCCTCTCTCCATTTACACTCTGAATAGCAGCTTTGTGAATCATCAATCAAGTCCCATAGTTTATATATTTTTAAGGCCTCCAGGCATCCATGATGTTCATAAACTTTGAAATATGCACTAGACACAGACGCTTGATTGCTGCTGATGTTTGTATACTTCCTGATATACAGTATTGTAAGCTTGCAAGAGGTGATAAGATATGGTAGAAAAATATATTCAGTTGTAAAATAACAAATGGTTGAGTGGCTGTCCTGTCAAACTGTTTTAACATCAAGACAGTTGCAGCATTTCACCACATGAAATGTTACCGTCTGTGATTAAAAAGATTGACGGTGCTGGATGTTAGATTGTAATATTCAGTGTCTACATGGACAGCCGGTTTTTAAAGAGAAATCTCTATCATCTTTTTCACTATGACAAGAGAGGTGGGATTTATTAGTTACAGGGATTGGAAGTGTGTGTCTCTGAGGGACAGATTTACCAGGAGGAGATAGGTGTGTTTCTTCATTGTTTGTGTTTTATTCTCCTAACTATATCAGAATGTATACAAATATAACTACAATTCAGAGGATTGCTGGTATGATACAAGGATTTAATAATCTGTGTACCCTGAACATTAGACCATGATTTTATTTTGGACAGTGACACTTAAAGAAACAGTGTGTAGCATTTCGAGGGCTCTATTAGCAGAAATGTAATATATGTTTTCATTAGTGTATAATCACCTGAAACTAAGGGTGCTTTCACAACAGGGACCCAGGTCCGGATCCGAGTACGCTTGACCCGAAAGTCCCCAAACTCCAAAGTAGGGATGCTAATTTTGAAAATAAAATTCTAACAGGTAACCGACCCTCGTTAACCGATTATTCAGTTCACCGTCAGGAACGCTACTGTAGCAGCCACGATGCTGTGCGTAGTGTCGCGAACATGCAGCCACTTTCCCAGTAAAAGTCCGCCACCACCACCATCATGTAGTTTAGCAGGTTGTCAGCTGTGTGTCTGCCCAGTGTAACAATACTGTGTCAGACAAACATCAACGTTACGCCGGGCGACAAACAGTGTGTGTGTTTGTGCTACGTTAGCAGCTGTAACATTGCTGGTGGCTTTGTGTTGCTGTTGCCACACAGATGTGCTCAGTCAGCACGGCATAACTTTAGCAAGTGTCCAACAGACAGTTTGAATGTGGGCTTGTTGTTGGTATTATAGCTGTGAACGTAGCTGTAGCAGACGGTGTGTTTACAGTTTATTTGTTAGTGAATAAATGCTACAAGGGTACAACTACTCAGCTCAAGCGAGCTCAAAACTGGAGCCAACTTCCTGTACTTTGCAATGCCAGCTCAGACTCCCTTAAGATGAACTAGCTTTTCTCCTTTAAGTGACAAGCCGGTTTGATTGAAATAAACTTTTATGTCTCTGAGTCTGACGTGAAAATATGCCGACTCTACACTCTGTTTCACCTGCTGTCTCTCTCTCTGCTCGCTGAACGGCTCTCCTTCTTTACCATTAAATTAGCAAAATAAAATAAAAAACATCGCCCAACCCCATGTTTATATTTTAAGGACCCTTTCGCCTGTCTTCCTGCTTTATCAATCATGGCCGTGCAGTTCAGAGGATGAGATCGGTAGATGCTGTACTGTTTGCATTCTGAATCTCTCATGTGATTAGATCCAAGCAACAAAAAAAACACTGGTTAAGTTAAGGGAAAACTTTTTGCTTAAACGTTGATAAATGAAACATGTCTTGTCTCATGCTTCAAGTCACTTTTGACTCTTTGAATATTTAATCAAGACCACACAGCCTTTCTTCAACCTTAACCAAGTGCTGTGAGTGCCTAAACATAACCATTCAAAAAAACCTCACATCATGCTCAACTTGCTACTTGATTGAGATTAGTGGGAAAACTAATTCAAAATAGGCCATTGAACATCACTGAACATTTTCCAGGTGCATTCTGTGTAAACATCTTGACTTTGCAGATGCAGTCATTAAACACATTTCCTCGTTCTGTTATAAAAAACATAATCCAGGCGTCAAGTTTGGCTCACCGAGCTGCTGGGAGGCATGTTCATGTGTTTTATTTGGGATGAATTTCTTTGTAACATACTGTAGGTCAACATGTCACAGGAGTAGAGATGTTAATAATTAATCGATAACTGATCATCATCAAGCATTTTAACCGGTTAACACTAACAGCTAAAAGAAGTATTAATAATTTTTAAAAATGCAGAGGAGCAGCTCATCACTTTAATGAGAGGCTGGTCCACCTTAAGAGAGTCGGCGCAGATACAGGAAGTTGGCTCTGGACTTCCAGCTGAGGAGTTGTAGCTTGTAGCCTCGTAGCATTTATTCTCTGACAAATAAACTGTACACACACTGTCTGATAGAGCTACGTTCACAGCTATAACACCACCAACAAACCCACACTCACTACCACCACACACACACGGTCTGTCGCAAACTCGCTGAAGTTACACTACAGTGGTCATGAAGCCACTGGCAACGCTAGCAGCTGACGGCTGCTAATGTAGCACAAACACTGTTTGTCAGACAGTCGCTATCGTTAATCCGGGCAGACACACAGCTGCCAACCCGCTAAACTAAACTAAATGTGCGGTGGAGACTTTTACTGGGAAAGTGGCTGCATGTCCACAACACTGCACGCAGCACCTTGGCTGCTAACACTCCCGGACAGTGAACTAGAGACAGTGAACGCAGCACCGTGGCTGCTGCAGTAACTGTCCTGACAGTGAACTGTTGACTCAGTTGTCTGTTGTGCTCATATACTGCAGCTGGAGCACTGCTGCAAGTGAGGCACAAATCTTGTTGGTTAACGGTTAATAATTGGTTAATGAGGGTTAGTTATTTGTTAAGGAAATTTTTTAAAATTAGCGTCCCTACGCAGGAGTCACTTGATCTGTTTTCTGATAGGCTGCAGGTACTCTCTGGCCACACATCACCACTAAACACTAAACTTTTTACAACTATTTATCTTCAATGCAGAATCAAACACTCAGGAGCAGCCGCCGCAACTCTTCATAGACAATGTACGGCACCTCGCCGTTAACTTACAATGTGCTTTTTATATCTATATATGCTGTATATATGCATCTTTACAGTCCGCCATGTTTCTTCAGAATCCCACAATGACCAAACCAAACACTGGCTCTAGAGAGGGACATCTGCATTTTCACAGTTTGCTTTGGCAACTGCAGTTCTCCTTCATGTTGGCACATGGGAGAAGTTTCAGTTGGTTGCATTCTGCAACCTCACCGTGAGATGCTTCACACTATACCTTTAAAAATGCATGTATATTTGGAAGTTAGTTGTATATTAAAAAATTATTTTGTGGAGGCAGAGTTGACAGGAGAAACTGTGTCTGAGTCTGTGAGAGCATGTGCACTGGTTTTAGAAAATGTCAGCTAGTGGGTGATAAAGGGCTCTTTAAAATTTTCCCCAAATGCAATGTGATATTTATCTGGTACATCACCTCACCTGCTTTACTGTTGCTTCCCACACAACACATAGTATATGTGCAAGTGAATATCCCAAACTCTCTTGTTGCATCTAAAAGTCAAAGGACTTCTGCAGGAGAAAGTGTGCATCATATTTAATGAGGCTGGAGTTTTGAGCACTGCAGCACTGCCCCGCCACAAAGACTTGAAATCGGAGAACATCCTGGTCTGTAAACCCGCTGAGAGCAACCTGCTGTTGCACTTTGGCTCTGCTGCTGTGCTCAAACATCAGGCCTGCAAGGACATATTCAGCATCCCAGAGTGCCTACTGGCAACAGCTGTTTTGACAGAGGCCAGTGCTAAGCTGTGCCAGCTGCTGGGGATACTGCTGTACCCTTCTGGAGTGAAACCAGCATCATCAAAGCGATCCTCCACTCTGCCATGTGGAATAACCAGAAAATATCCACACCTGATTCACTGTTGCTCTGCTGCCAATCCACACGACAAGCCAGCCATTGAGAATATTCAGGGCCAGCCATGGATGCAGTGCCTCCAACAATCCCCCGTCATCAGCTGCTATTGTTTTGTTACACATTACTGCTCACTGAAAAAGAACATTTAAGATGAAAATTTCTCAAGCTTGTTTGGTGAATTTAATTTGCATGTGCATGCGTGCTTGTTTTGTTAAAGATTTTACACTGCAAGTCCTCGTATAACATCTTGTTTCCCCTGCTTGTAGAGTTTGCCGTTAACCCCCGCTGTGAGGGTGTTTGAATTTTTGATCATTCTTGCAGCAGCTGTGGGCTGATGCTCTTTGTATGTATACCACCCGCATGTGTTTTGCCGAACAGGGCCAGAATACAGATAAGCCCTGGTTAGACCCGCAAACGCCTCCCCATTAGTTCCCCTGCCATTATGTGTGCTTCCCTGTGGTAAAAGCCACACCTGCTATGGGTGATTTAGTCCCTGGCTCCATTTGTCTTTCAGAGTCAGACCTCTTTCCCTCGTTTTTCTTTCTTGGTCATTTCACAGTTGCCTCTTTAGCTCCTCATGTTCCTCCCTGTCTCTCCATTGTTCCCTGGCTCCCTCTTCTCTCACCCTGCTACTTGTCAAACCTTTGAGGAGCTTCCTCACTTTGGCCTGTGACAGGGGTCATCAGCTCTCCCCCAGTGTTTCCACTGGCAGGCTATCACTCAGCGCCACCAGGGAAAACTAATACCTCTCACCAACACAACAGCAGCCACACAAACCGGTACTAGAAGTTGTATTTGAACAGTTTAGATGACAAGAACAGGGTTATACTACAAAACCGTATTATACATTGAGAGGGACCATAAAAGCCCTTCATGACTGGCTCAGTTGTACCACACTCCAGAGTCCTGTACCTGCTAGTTTATCACCCACAAATGTACATTAGCCCTGCCAGTGTGAAGTTAGCATCAGGGATATCCAGAAGTTTTTAACACTGGTCTTCTGCCAGTACAAAGTACTGAAGACCCTGGTTCAAAACTATAAAGATGATAATCTTAAATTAATGACTGAATTATTGATATGACATGAATGAAAGTTTGAAAGTGGTTGGAACTACAAAAACACTACACTAGCAGTTGTACAGTGAAGTTATGGAGTATTTATTTTACCTCATTGACGGATCGGCAGATAGTACTAAAGTACTTTAACCGGACAACAGAAGTTACTCATTGTATAATAAGCATCAGCTGTTATGTTTTTGGTATCTCGTATTTATAAAGTATTCATTAACTGTTTTTATAAATACTTTGTAAGATAATATTTCAGATTTTTATGCCTATGCGCTATCAGCTGTGGCCGGAGCCATTACGTTTTTGGGTTTTCTGTCTGGTCCATTCCTGTGAACTCTGTCTCAGGAACACCTTCAAGGAATTTCTTCAAATTTGGTACCAGCGTCCACGTGTACCCGAGGATGAACTGAGTAGATTTTGGTGGTCAAAGGTCAAGGTGACTGTGACCACACAAGATGTGTTTTTGGCCATAACTATCCATATGATAATTAGGACAATTTTATATAAATGTCTACCATGATGAAGTGATGACACTTTGAAGAGACATGAATGTAAGCTGCAGCTTGACTTTTTGGAGGAGGCATACAACCGTGAGGTGGTGCTTCTAGTTACATATTGTTACTAGAGGTGAAGAAATTTCTCATTTTTGAGAGGCATTGCAATCTGGACCTGGCTGACTCTGCATCAATGGATTGACACAACATACTCGGTAGTTTGGTTTCATTTCAGCTAAGCCTCAGTGTGTCTTTACCGCATTTTACTGACATTTATTGTCACACTAGTTTCTGTCCTTTCTCTTCTTTCTCCTCTCCGTTGGCATTTCACAGAGGGCGGAGGTTTGCACACACTTGTGTGTGTGTGTGTCTGTGTGTGTGTGTGTGTGTGTGGAGCAATGAGATGGTATTTGACAGTCTTGCTATCAATATTTGCTGCTCTGTTTCAACAGTACTGGGCTGAGAAAATGTGCATGTATTCATGCCATTCAACTGTAGTGTTGTTCTGTCGGGAGATGGTGCAGTGATTTAACAAGTAAAAGTACAAGAGCTATGAGTAAGGAAAACTCTGCCGCTGTGCTAATTCATGCAGTGTAAAGTGCCATAGCACTCAGGAAGTGCTCTGTCTTATAGATGCTGTGAGAGCCGTATTTTTACTTGTAATGCATTGCAGAAGGATATATGTTTTATGTAATGAAGTGTGTCAAACAGACACTGGTATTGAAAATATGCAGATTTATATATTATAGATTGTTGTAGTCAGATTTTTTAAAGCACTTTCTGCTCTTTTTTTAAACATACCAAAAAAAAAAAAAAAATCAAGCAGACAGTAACTCTGAGACCAGCAGCGACCATCTCTACCTCCCACCGGCCTGTGAAATTGTACATGGACTCAGTTGTCCTGAAGCGTCGGCCACAGAGTCTGTCTGAGCAGCTCCGCCATCCTTATCTCCATTCAAACATGGCAACTCATAGATTATGTATGGTTCATGCGGTATGGGGCCATGTCCTCCCACAGATCACGGGGAGGCAGCGTACTCAAAACATACCAAGTGAGAACCTGCAATATACATGGACCACAGTCATTATTAATGCCCCTGGATATCTATGATGGGTACCTGCAGCACTTCCTGGTGTGTAGAGAGAAATGGATTACAGGCTAACAGAAGCTATATTTGGTATGATTACTGGTGCTAAATACTCTTGTATTAGGGAAATTATAAGGGAAATCTTGACGGGTATTCATTACAGTCATAAGGCTTTGATTGTGTTGTAATTACTGCTGCTGCAAATTACTATTGATATACTGCGCAACATGGTGTTCCTGTGCAATATCATGTGAATTACTTTCAAGTCTAATATTAAAGAATATAGTGAATTTAAACCAAATATGCCTCTGCACGTTCCCCTGCAGTTGTTTTTTTTATTATAGCACTACTTTGTCAATATCATACAAGATCAGACAGTATTTGGAGCTTCAATACTGTTTGTTCATTTATTCATTCATCTAAGAGCCCCCTGGCTCATTAGCGATTTCCTGTTTTGAAAAAGGAGCTTTTGAAAAATTAAAAAAATAAATAAAAAACGTGTTTTGGCTCGGAACAAGAGCATTTCAAGGCAATGATTTTTTTTTTTCTCTTTTCTGTCTGGCTTCATTACACTGCCAAATTGGTTTTCATATTAGACAACAAGAAGTTTGAAGTTATGATCAGTGATTTGGTTTATTGGGCCAGTGGATCAAGGGAACAGATTTCACACAAAGGCTTGCAGACATGTTCGCACACAAACATGTCGTCTCTTTTTTTCTGTCACGCACAGAAATAAATTTTACATCCATCCTTTTGCTAGTCCATCTGTGTGGCAGGCTTAATTGTTCGTTGATGCCTGGACCCCGCCTCCCACCATCGTTCTTCTTCGCTCCAAACAAGACCCGTATGGGAGGGGGCGGTACGTTGGCCAAAGTGAGGGGCCCCACATCTCTATAGGTGGGGGCAAATCAGCCCTCATCAGGAACCTAAATCACTATGGTTAATAGACTTGGTCTGTGTCGGTGTGTTTTGGGCCACCAGGGCCAGTAGTAACCCCCCCACCCCCATGGGAAGAGAGAGGAATCTGGGCCAGCCCTCCAGGCCAGCTCCAAGTGACCAAGTCTAGCCCTCCACAATAGAGATCCCAGCCAACAGGGAAGCCTCTTTGGAAAGCTGCTGAAGAGATGACTAATTATTACACACAGACATGTACACATTGGGGTTCCCCTCGTCTTTATAATTCCTTTCCTGTTGCTGTGCGTGAGGGGGAAATGACGAAGGAAGAAGGGCTGAAACAAAGAAAATTAAACAGAAAAGACGAAGGTTTTAAAGTGTGTCTATGAGAGAATAAAATAACAAGATGAGAGTGAAGAGGATAAAGAGTTTGACCAAAGCCTGTTTGCTGGCAGGCCCACTTAGGGAGTGCCAAGGGGCGATGGCCCCCTATTCAGTACGTGCCACCAAGTGGTTTGTTCCCACAGTTAAACACAGGCACAGCCAGGGGCACCACTGAGGCAGAAGAGAGGAGTCCTTTCTCTCTCTGAAAAGAAAATGTCCCCCAGAGCAGGAGGGCTTCACGTTCTTTTACATTTTCTTCTCCTCTCATTTCTCTCTGCTGCATTTTTGTGTCTCTTACAAGCTGTTGTTTGAATTATCACCACAGCTGCTTGTTCAACACCTATGGAAAACTGTTTTCAAGAGACCACTCTCACACACTCTTTCAACTTGTGAAGAAATAAGACCCACTGTAAACGGTTATGTTGCTACTGTGATTTAGCACTGAACCTCCCAGCAGAAGTGTGTGCTGCTTTTTGTTGGGTTTTTGGTACAAGTTATTTCGGTGGTGCAGTGGTTAGCACGGTCGCCTCACAGCAAGAGGGGTGCAGGTTGGAACCCAGCTTTGGGCCTTTCTGTGTGAAGTTTGCATGTTCTCCCCGTGTTAGTGTGGATTTTCTCCGGATTTTCCGGTTTCTTCTGACAGTCCAAAGATATGCAGTCTCACTCTAAATTTCCCATAGGTGTGAATGTGAGTGTGAATGGTTATCTGTCTCTATTTGTCAGCCGTGTGGTAGGCTGGTGACCTGTCCAGGGTGTATCCCACCTTCATCCAATGCCGGGACATGGGAATGCTAGGATTGGCTCCAGCCCACCTGTGACTAGGATAAGTGGTTACAGATAATGGATTGATATTTGTGCAGTCAGTAGGTAATTTCTACCTTTGATACAAAGCCTTGAAAAATAGCGCAGCTGGTATCCGTGTATTGACACTGGAAAATGAGTATTGAAACAGTTTTAAATATTCAGTATTGGTACGATACTCAGGATTTTCGCCAGAAAAGTTGCTAGGACTGGCAGCCAAGTGTTGATGGGAAGGAGAATAGCTGGTCTAGAGATGTTCTGACACCATCTTTCCTTTCTGATTCTGATACCAGAACTTAGTATTGTCTAATGTAGAGTACCGATCCAATACCAGCATGATACCAGCATGTTACACTGTAAAACACGAACAGATTTTCCACTGTGAAATGTTGCCATATGGCTGAAGTTTTCCTCGCTCTGACATTGCCGTTATACTCTCCACTAGCACCGCGCTGTTGTTTGCTATCGTGCCATGACAAATGACCTACAATCAGTTCTTCTGCCACAGGTAGCCATGATACATCCAGGGCGGCAGCATAGTGAAGGCTACTTTGGAGCAGCGAAGATGAATTGACTTTTGGTTAAACAAGTGGATTTTTTTTTTTTCTGGCTTAATAAATCATGATATTGCATTGATGCATAGACTGGTGTACTCGCTGATACCTGATCACGGACTTTGGGCAGTGTCAGACGCATTTCCAATACTGGTATAGAAAGAAACAACTCTCAGCTGTTCCACCTTAAATGTCAGCCCAACTTAAGTGAGTGAGCCTGAGCTGATGTTGTTATTAACTTTGGGAGTTAGTTATTGTTAACTTAATTTTCCCCGTCCATCACACACGTGCACTCGCTCTCTCTCGACTGTACATTCACTAACGTTACAAGCTGCCCGTCTGGCGGAAACATGTCTTGTCTCATCACCCCAAAAAACACATGAACTTTCTAGTAAACGGACACAACATCTGCCTCTTCTATTGCCTCTCTCTCTCTCTCTCTCTCTCTCTCTCTCTCTCTCTCTCGACCGTGCACCCTGACACTTGATAACGTTAAACACATGACCTACGCACTGAGTTATTCCTTAAAAGTATAGAAATACGTGATGATTAGGCCCTGTGGGAAGTCAGTTTAAGCCCTGCAAGCTGCTTGGCTTGCAATACACAGGCGAAACCTTGGATGCTTTGATTTATTAATATCTAGGGGTGGCAGAGCTGGTTTATTTTGTTCACCTGCGACTAGCAAACTTCCCCATTAACAACTCTTTTGGTTCTGTGTTTTTTTTTTTTTTTTTTTTTGATATCCCCCATAGCTATATAGTATAGACGAAACTGACAGAAGGGCGGGACCCTGAGAAAAACTCACAGTTACAGATCCTTTGCTATTTCAGCACCACGGACAGCACCATGGATTATCAATACATAGCACATTTAGAGCCGAGGTCGGGGCCACAGATTTTAACTTGCACAAACTTCAGTCAAATAAAAGATCAATGAGTCAGTAGGCAGATAGACTAACGTATTCAACCAGAAAACCCCTCTGTCACTGCACTCTCTCTGCTACTGTAGGGACAGAGGATGGGGGACGGCAGGTAAACATGGGGCATGCATTTCGGATGTCATCCCCCTCATTCCCCCTCAATTTGCCTACTGTGTATAATCTGATCAATTCTGGATTTTTGAGGCCAATGTTTTAGAGTTTAAAAATCAGATAATGTTGCATAACTGTGACCAAGCTACTCACTCACTGCCAGTTTAAAAAATACACTTCTGACTCAATATTATTCTCTGGTGGAACAAACCGTTGGTCTGGATCCCCATTAGCTGCTGCGTAGTGACAACAGCAATGCACCAATGCACCCATATGGCATCCACCATATAAGACAGAACTTTAGATACAACACGAGAGGGCACACATGAAGACGAGCTCTGAGAAAACACTAATATAAATATAAATCAGTAATATAATTAAAGAGCTCTACTTAATGATACTGACCATATTACTCCAGCTACGTTGGCAATTATGGGTCATGCTAATAGAGGCTTCTTCTGTTTATTGTGAACAAATGAAGAAATATGTCAGATACTAGACTGTACAAGAGGAACCCAGTTAGTGTACTAATAAAAGGTAAGCAATCAAAAATGCATTTAAACAAGCCCCCTTAGTCTTTTATGTACCTGTTTGATTCTTCAATAAATATAGGGTCCAGTCTTCTAGCCCTCTCACTTCCTGTCTCTCATAAAATCTAAGTATGAAAATATATAGTTTGTTGAGATGAAGGCAATGGATTAAACAACAGGGGAATATGAAATATAGAGGAGCGAGTCATGTATGAATCACTGTGATAGACCTGGAATGGAAAAAGTTTGTCTAATAAAAAGAAAATATAGTAAAGGGAGTGTCCTCGGTCTCGTAGAGTGTCTGTTGTCATCAAATGTCTTGAGCTGGAGTAGAGGGGGCTGCAATTTCAGAGAAATCAATTTTGAACTCTCCCGGGCCAAAAATCCATTCTTCGACTTTTCCATACTGTTCAAACACTCCCCGGGATACCGGAGTGCTTTCTAAAAACCCAATCTGGAAGCTCCCCATGTCACACATATTTGTCTCCAGTCTTATAAATGTTGTCTGTGCTTATGTACAGTAGCTACCCCATATCATATATTGGAGTAGAATACAAACAGCAGACTATTGTCCCAGACTCAGTTCAACCTTTTTGGATTCAGTAAAGCATGATAAGAAACTCGGGTTCTGCACATTAGAGACTCTCGTGCCAAAGATCAAAAAGTGGCTTCCCGCTTCTTTGACTGACACTATAAGTTTCTGGTGTCACCGTTCTGGAGAAACAAACTTTCCATGAACAGTTGGAGTTTTCCAGTGTTTTATTGGAAGTTTTCACTTCCGGTGCTGTAGATGGAGTAAAACTGGAGGTGAAAGTGGTGCTGTAATCACAAATATGAATATTAAGTAAAATACAGTATTACTATCAATCTTGATTTTTGAAATGACTTAAGGTAGGATAAACAGACTTCTGATAAAGGCTGAAGACAGCCGACTGCTTTTTAAGTTGTTGCTTTGGAAACAATATGTGATGACATGATGATTAATCAGATAACTGAGATCCTACAGCGTAAACAAGTGTTAGACCAAAGGTGATGTGAAATGAATTGACAACAAGGAAACAATGTTGTATTCAGTAGCAGTTGAAGTAGTTTATAACTTTAAAGAATTTAAACAACAAACAACTGACCTTGTACGGCAGCTGTCACAAGATCACATGAGATTCGCGGTGTTGCATCTCTCACAAAAATCCATCCTGTCAGGCTTCGGGTAATGCGTTTGTGTCCGGCAAGCCAGTGACCGGACCAATCGGCGTCCTTTGTGAAGCTAGTGGCTTAGGTGTATGTCATGACCTGAAGAGACGATAAGGCCTGTTGAAAGAGGCTGGGCCACGCGTCAATGTGTCATGTCTTTTGGGTACAACACGTGTATTAAAATCTGGCAAGCGCTTGCTGAAATTTTGCCAATTGCAACACACAACCACAGCACCAGTTACACTGCAAGTGTCATACCCCAAGTTTACCCGTGTCCGCCCATGTCCCAGCCTCCTTCCACAGGCCTTGAGAGGCGACTGAGTTTAGTCTAGAGGCTGTAATGTAATGGGGGGCAGTAGCTCAGTCCGTAAGGACTTGGGTTGGGAGGGGGAGGACCGGGGTTCAAATCCCATAAGGAAAAAGAAAAAGTGGGTGGGGGGGGGGTGGCAGTTTACCTCGGGGGCACTGGGGGGTGCCCCGGAGGGTGGAGGAAGGAAGAAACAAACCCAAACTGGTGGGGGGGAGGGGAAGGGGCAGCACCATCACACTCACACATATATATAAAAAAATAAAAATAAAATGAGAAAAAGAAAGAGAAAAAAAAAAAAAAAAAAAAAAAAAATTCAAATAAAAAAAAAAAAAAAAAAAAATTTTTTTTTTAATAGCATCAGTTATATCAGAACTAGAGTGTATTTCTTCATTTACAAAAGAGCAAAAGGAGGCTTTTCTCGATGGAAAAGATGTTTTTTTTGATTGACAGATCGTTCATTCAATCACTTGCCAAGTATTTTGTTAAAGTGCCTGCCCTTTTTTCAAATGGTTTCTAACGATGGCTTCTCAGAGGGCTGCGTGTAACAAACCCGACAGACAGTAATGGCGAGCAAATAGTAAAGTGACATGGTGTGCTGTACAGGAAGTGAGAATAATTTTGTAATCCAGTTTGTCCAGGTCTTTTTTCACAGCCAGAGACTCACTTCGGTCTTGAAATTCACTTTCCTCCAGCTTACACACCGTGTTTCCCTCATCGCTCTCATCCATTTTTAGCTTCTTTACTCTACTCCATGTGCAAATCGTAGTATAAATTAAAAAGGCAACCTGTTTTTGATTGTTTGTGTTTGAGCAACAAAGGAGAATTGGTGCTCTCATTTGTGTCCTCAGTATTCATTCAGTTGTTCAATGTGTGCTCATTTGTGACTGTCAAGACAAAAACGTCTGACGTCTTGTGTCAGCTGCGTGGAGAACATCAGCCAAATTTTGTACACAGCGTGTGTGCGTGGGCGGTTATTTTTGCCAGTGTGTTTTTGTGTCCTAAATTATGTGCGCCCCAAAGAATGTGCATCACTGCAAGTTAAGTATGTCAGTGCTATGACTCTGCAGCATCTCCAGAGCATGTGTGGATGTTTCTCTTCACTGTCTGAGCTGCGAGTTTCCAGTACTAACAAGGCCTTAACATTTCTATTTACCAGAAATAGGAGGAACTTGACCTTGGTATTTCCAGTGAGGCACTCTTGGTTGGTTTCTGATGAGAAGCAGGAGATATTGTGACCCACAGGTCAGCCGCTATGAGAGATTGGACTTGTGTTCTGATACTGACTGTCAGTATTTAAGATGTCATGCTGGGAATCGTGTTTTCCAAAGTGACTCAGTCAAATGGAAAGACGAGATGGAAACAGCAGGGAAAGGCGTACAGTAGTTTTTACTGAACAATTGGACGGAGGGATTTTGTTTGTTCCATTCTTTGAATTTGAAGCTGGCAGATAGCTCTGCAGCCTCCAGACAGCATGATCCCCGTGTTTCTTATGGAGTTTACATGATCCATATCTTGTGAGCACAGTTTATTTATCTAGTGGGATTAAATTGTTTATTTTAAGTGTGCACATGTTTTGGACAGCTACCTTTGAACACTTTTATAACATAGTTCCCAGTAACTTTTAGTTCAGAGGTAGTTTTGTAGGCATTCAACCAAATGATTTACTTCAGGAAGCCAACAATACAACCACCAGAAGCTTTAAACGACTCAGTGTTCCTGATATAATTTGGTGCTTGTGAGAAGTTTTCTTCAAAGTAATTGCCATCTGTGACTGTGTGAGTAATACTGGTGATTCACCTTAGCTAATGTCATTCTTACTAATTCTAACTTTTGAGGCCATTTTGTTGGCAATGCACAAGCGTCCATCTAAACGTAAACATTTTCCTTTATTCATGTAACTGGTCATGAAGTCAGTGTCGTGGTTTAATCTGTGTAGTCTTTCTCATGTAAATGTGATGGCTCAGTGAAAGAGGTAGAGGACTAAAATTAGGACTGGTCAGTGTGGCTCTTGTGTGAATGACATACTACTAATTACTAGTAGTATTTCCTCATTTAATTAAGAAGTCTAGTACAAAATGAACTTAACATTTTCAAGAGAAATTATGAAGAAAAACATAAATTAGTACTTCATACACACTTGTTAATTGCATTGACCTGAGTGGTTATCAAGTGGTTATCATTTTAGATAACATAATTGTGTATCTCTATATGATTTCATCACAAAAGACGATGAATTGTCATTGAATTAGCGCCCAGTCCTACCTCAAATCCACAACAACAGGTTAGCTAAAAGCTCATTTTACCAAAACCGACTGGACAAGATAATAGAAAAGATTTCTGCACACTGTGACAGACCTTCATCAGAGCATAGTCGTGTGCTCTGATGAAGGTCTGACAGACAGAAAGCTTAGTATTAAAGAGTCTAGTGAAATACTGTGTGGATCTGTTGTCAATATCAGCGCATCACTGTTTCACTGCTGCCGTTTCACCCTTCACAATAAACTCCCGGTACACAAACACTGAACAATGCTTACTAGAGGGAACTAAAGTCATTCACAACTCAACTAAATAACTTGCACGTGTTATAATTTGTTGTTAGCTGCTGAGCTAACACGTTGTGCTTGTGTAAACACAGCGGCGGTGGATGTGAGGCAGCTGACAGAGCAGATTGAAACATCTCTTTCCTCCATGTTTAACCTTCTCATTGTGTTTGTGCTTGTTGAACAGCTGTAATGACAACGTATCTTGGCTTTACACTTGCAAAGTTTTATTACACTTATAGTAACGAGCATAGCAGTTTTCACTTCGTCTCCACCGCAACCTCTCTGATCAGCTGTTCACTGACTTCACTGTGTGTGGAGACCCAGCACAGAGCAGCAGGGAGAAGATGCAGCTTTAGCCCCGCGGCCTGTTTAATAACTTCTTATTCATCGCGTTTCAGACAGCCTTTTGCAACATGTTCTGTACGATTTATCAGTCAGCCCTAACTGATTCTGCTTACTTTCCTTTGCAGCTCACTGCTGCTGGTTACAGCATTATCCCTCAATACTGGAGCAGTTTCAAAAATAGTTGCCCCCATTAGTCACTTGGACACAAACACATGGGAAACAACACATCCTTCAACTATTAACTGCAATTTCTTCCATTTCAGAGTGGTATTGTGCATCTGATGTGAGCTAGTTGCATGGTACAGAAGCATATAGATACATATAAAAAATACTGTGATTATTTTACAAACTTAGTACATTTTCTTGATTGTATTTTGTCTCTATTTTTCAGCCTCTCTCTCTCTCTTTCTCTCTCTCTCTCTCTCTCTTCTTCTCCCTCTCTCTCTCTGTCTCTCTCTCTCTTTCTCTCTCTCTCTGTCTGTCTCTCTCTCTCTTTCTCTCTCTCTCTGTCTCTCTCTCTCTCTCTCTCTCTCTCTCTCTCTCTCTCTCTCTCTCTCTTTCTCTCTCTCTCTGTCTCTCTCTCTCTCTCTCTCTCTCTCTCTCTCTCTCTCTCTCTCTCTCTCTCTCTCTCTCTCTCTCTCTCTCCCTCCTCATGTTCCAAAATAGTAATTAGTACAGAATCACACTGGCGCCAGAACACAAAACCACAAAAACATGAAATCTGTGGCTTCGGGGGCAGCTGCCTCTTCAACAGCAAGCATATGGCAGAAACCCTGTTTGGAATGCAACACACTGATTTGGGGATTGATCCTGCCTCCATCTACACCTCCGCCTCCCCCCACTCTGCTCCTCATCAAATTAGCTCATGTTTGCATTCATCCCCACAACTATTAGCTTTTATTTATAGATTCTCATTAGGACCAAACACGCCAAAACAGGTCTCTCTGTTGTGTGTCTGTGTGTAGAGAAGGTACGGGTACAGGCAGGTACTGTCAGTAGATTCACTGATTGCTGCTATGCAAAAGTGATGATACGACACAATTTTGGAGATCAGGACACACCACACACACACACACACACACACACACACACACACACACACACACACACACACACACACACAGAGACACTCTCTCTCTCTCTCTCTCTTTGGTTTGTCTATTCTCCTTGGTCTATATGATAGGGGAATGTTAATGAATGGAGCCAGCCTTCGAGTTGAGCACTGTGCCATATGGACCTGCTATGGGAGTGGCACTAATCCTACCCACTAATTTAACTCAAACACATATGAACACGCAACTGAGTCACACACATACCTGCATCTGACCAATAGGAGAGAATCTGGGCCTCTCATTGTGTGGATAGGAACGCTAAAGTTTTCCTGTAGTGGAAAATGTTAAAGAAACTTTTGGAAATCATTACTTTTAGCAAGAGTTTGCTTTGTGACTGTAATTTGCATGTGAATTGTATTTTGTATACGGTGGTCAAAGTTGACCTGTTAATGCAAATTCGTTTTAACTTCACTAATTTCTTTAACGCATGTTGCAGTTTTTAGGTTGTAACAGGTTTTAAAGCTAGACTGAAGATACTGGAACCATATGAAACTAGAAAACATAAACAATCCGCTGGTACAAACATGTCGTACTAGCTGGTCACCAAGGAGGTTAAATAACTTAGGGAAAAACTTTCAGGGCCATTTTCAAAGGGGACCCTTGACCTCTGTCCTCAAGATATGTGAATGTAAATGGGTTCTCTGGGTCCCCACGAGTCTCCCCTTTACAGACATGCCCACTTTATGATAATCACATATAGTTTGGTGCAAGTCATAGTCAAGTCAGCACACTGACACACTGACAGCTGTTGTTTGTCATGTTATGATTTCAGCCTATTTTTATGATAAATGTAGTACCTGTGAGGGTTTCTGGACAACCTTTGTCATTGTTTTGTGTTGTTAATTGATTTCCAATAATAAATATATTCATACATTTTCATATTTTCCCACTCCTATGTTGATAAGAGTATTAAATATTTGATAAATCTCCATTTAAGGTACATTTGTTACAGGTAAATATTGTGCAATTAATTGCGATAAAGTATGGACAATCATGCAATTAATTGGGACTTTAATCAATTGACAGCCCTCATTTTGTGCCATAAATTCACTGCAATTTTGCACATGTACAAAACTCATCTTGGCTCAGTAAAAGTCAGTATTTTTTGTTTTGATTTTGAGAATTTTAAATCAAAACAAATGTTGCATGTAGAAAGGATAAAATTGCTTTTCGAACAGTTGAATTTTTATGTCTACAGTTGGGTTTCTCCTCCTTTCTTCTCCTTCCCAGTTTCTCTGTCAGAGACTTTAAGGCCTGGCGGGGGGGCTGGTTTCCCTTAGCGGAAGCACTCCAAACACTTGTTCACGCTGAGTCTTTGTGTGACTTGCTCAGTGTGACATCCACAGACCTTAATGTGATGTGTGCCATTGTGATGTAACTCAGTATAAAGATACTTTAGTACAGATCCCAACATTGTGTTAATGTTTAAAAGTGGAGCTCTCTTGTGCTTGTTTGACTTTAGTATTTATTTCCATATATTCATGGCATATGTTTTTACATCATATCTCATACTATATGTCAAATAAGAAACACTTTATGCAATGACAGGAATTTAAATGATCAGTTTAGTATGTTGAACAGCACTAAAACTACAGATGCAGTGAGACCTCAGGAGATTCATCTGAGAAACATGTACTTGGTCTGTTTGCTCATTTTACAGCCAATGAACTGCAGTCCGTCCTAAACACCTGTAACCGACAATCTGACACTAATTCTTGCATTTTTCTTCAACAGTCAACTCCATTGAACCATTTTCCTACAACATGTCATTGAGTGTGATAGGACTTAAATGCCTGGATATGTGCTTAGTTGCTGGTTTGTTACACATACACATAGCTAAAACCAATGCAGTCTAAAGACATTCACACACCAAGATGTTTTTTTGTGTAATTTGTTCGCACGTCAGTTGTTTCAAACCTCTTTTTGGGGCGAGTACTTTCATACAGAGCGCAAATGCTATGCGGTGAAAAAGCACCATAATTATCTTTCAGAACAAGGGTGATTTTTCTTTTCTGAGCTTTCACACCACAAATAAAGGCATCAACCAGTCAAGTTATGCGGAAGGGGTTTGAGTAACTCCTATACACAAACACTCAGTTTGTCAATCTCTATCGTTACGCCAGTCAGACACACAGCTGGCAACCTGCTAAACTAAATGTGCGGTTTAGACTTTTACTGGGAAAGTGGCTGCATGTCTGCAACAATACACGCAGCTCTGTGGCTTCTAAGTCTCCTGATGGTGAACTGGAGACAGTGAACGCAGCACCATGGCTGCTACAGTAACTCTCCTGATGGTGAACTGGAGACAGTGAACGCAGCACCGTGGCTGCTACAGTAACGCTCCTGACGGTGAACTGGAGACAGTGAACGCAGCACCATGGCTGCAACAGTAACTCTCCTGACGTGAACTGTTGACTCAGTTGTCTGTTGTGCTCATATACTGCAGCTGGAGCACTGCTGTGTGCGAGGCACAAATTTTGTCTGTTAACCGTTAATAATTGGTTAATGAGGGTCATTATTGGTTAAGAAAATTTTTCAAAATTAGCACCTCGACTTTTGTTTAAAAACTATATCCATGCACATGCATGAGGCACGCAGTAGCAAACTGAGGAATCCATAATTTAGTTAAATAAGAACTGAGTGCAAAACAACCTAATGCTAATGCAATCAGCATAAGTGAAAAGTTTAAAGCTGATCATTAGGGACTGCTGCTGCTTCTTCTGCTGCTGGTGGAAAACTGCTGAGCTCTAATCATGCATTCATCCTGATGTAACAGGTTACACAGAGCTGGGAATACACTGCAACATTTCTGCAATTCAAATTTCTGAAAACTGCAAAAATATGCAAAGCTGTGAGAGAGGATTTGGCCCTTTGAGATTCCATAATTAATTTTACTTTTCCCATTTTTGTTTCATGTTGTCAAGATATTTTGTCACTTAATTACACAGCAAGATTTTGTTTTTCCTCCTCCAAAACTTTAAAATAGCAGCTACACAAGATATTTTGTGGTTAGGACATTTATAAAAGCTCAAAAATATAAAACATTTGACAAGTTTGACCTGTACAAATTGTGCTATTTATTGTAAGTGGGGAGTGTGAGAATCTTTACTCTCAAGAATGCTCTTATGAACCGCTGGTGACTTGGAGAAGACTAAAAACGAGTGATTGAGACCATGAAGTCATGTTTGCAATGTTAACTGATAATAAATCAAGTGAGAATTAGGCTCATTTTCTCATAGACTTCTATACAATCTGACTTCTTTTTGCAACCAGAGGAGTCCCCTGCTGGCCATTAGAAAAATGTAATTTTAAGGTACCTCCGCATTGGCTTCACTTTTTAAGACCTGGAGGTTGCCCGCTGGGTTGGACCCCCTTTGCCCCCTCAGTATGAATTTTTCATGACTTGACCTCAAAAGGTGCTGGAAACATTTTTTAGAGATTCTGGTCCATGTTGGGACGATATGATCATGAAGTTTGTCGGCTGCACAATCATGCTGCAGATCTCCGGTTTCATCCCCAAGGTGCTGTATCCAGAGGTCTGGAAGCATCGGAGCAGACTAAACTCAGTCATGTTGGTTATCATTGTTATACAGTAGCAGGAAGGAAACAATTTATTTTGTAACTGCAGATGAAAAACCAACTGATGAATGCAATAATTTATTCAGTTATTGTGTTTCTGATGGTAAATATGGTGTCAAGGTGGAGTTGATAGTAGTTTTATTCGCTTCAGTCATGTATACTTCCAACCTTCACCTGAGTGCTGATAGTACACATATTATACCAATGATCTGACCCTGACACAACACATTAAAAATGATTTACAGGCGTCATCCTCACGCGAGCTCTAAACCGTGACACGTGCTGTGCTTTTGTCGCATCTGTTGCTGCTATTGACAAGAGCCTCCCTCGCTCCAGCGTCTACCTGTTTTGATTTCCCACATGCCCGGGAGGGTGTTTATTTCTGAGCTGATTCCCACTGGTGGATTGTTTGCAATCGTCACTGTGTTGTTTGTGTTTGTGTTTGTGTTGTTAGGTAGGTAGGGGGGGTCCCCAGGAGAAAAACATACTGCAAGAGATATTCCTTTTTTTTTTTGATTTTAAAGGAATTTAAAAATTAAAATATATTTTAAAGAATTAACCAAAAAATTTTTTTTTTTCTTTTTTTAATTTGGGTAAGTGTTTATTTGAGGGGAAAAAAAAAAAAAGAAAATAAAGGGAAAAAATAAAAGAAATAAAAAAAAAAAAAAAAAAAAAAAAAAAAAAAAAAAAAAAAAAAAAAAAAAAAAAAAAAAAAAAAAGAAAAAAAAAAAAAAAAAAAAAAAAAAAAAAAAAAGGAAAACAGACTACCAAAAAAAAAAAAAAAAAAAAAAATATAAAAAAAAAAAATTTTTAAAAAAACCAAAAGATACTACTAGTAGAGCTCGATCTAGATGTTTTTTTTTTGTCGATTTTTGTCTATTTGTTATTTTAATCCGATATGGGAAAAAAGTTTGTAAAAACTTGGCATCAGTAGTTAGTGTTATGAAGTTAAAGGCTCATAATTCCCTTTCTAATTTTTATTTTGTATTGCGGAAAACACCATACAAAAAAATGAATTCAAAAATTTTAAAAAAAAAAATAATTTAAAAAAATAAAAAAAAAAAAAAAAAAAAAAAAATAAAAAAAATTTACTCCAAAAAAAATAAAAATAAAAAAAATAAAAAAATTTTTTTATGGCCAATGTTGATTTATTAGAGAATCAGGATAGCGGATGGCCGACATATGATGCCGATTTTTTTTTTGCGGGAGGGCTGATAAGTTTGGGTGATTTTTTTTTTTTTCCTCTGTCTGGTGAAATACAACAACTTAATAATAACAAATGATGCACCAAATTTCTCAACTTCAGTAAACATTTATTGAAACACCTATGGTCTGTCTCTCCAATCCACATTTTGTGTCTGCACTGCAGTGCGCTTATATATTTTAAATAAAAATAATGTGGGGAACACACCATAATGTGCTCCATGCTGTTGGCAGAAGAGTCGGTCACTGTAATCCCTCTGAGCAGCATCATGGGAATGAATTACACTATAATAAGTCTGATGAAGTTAGTTGTTCCAGATGTTTAAAGGTTCTTCCTCCGCGTCTTCTTTGGAGTTGCAGTTGTGACAAATTGCAGCTTTGTCGTCCCTCATGCTGCAGAGCTTCCTCACCGCCAACATGGTGTGTGTATTAGACGTTAGTGTGTCGCTGTGGGTGCCGACATAAACCCACTGTGTGGTGGCTGCATGTGTGTGTGACTGGTAAAAATAACAATATATGGACATGTTAGACTGCCGAAAACTGTCCAGCTTTGGTCGGCTGCTGACTGACGGTGCATATCTAGCTGTTTAGGAAACGCTTGATTTGATTGGGTTTTCTATGAGCACAGCATGCATCTTTAATGTCAATATCACGGTCGATCATATTCATTTAATTGTGGGGAGCCAAAATCCTGATTGCGATTAATATTTGATGAATTGTCCAGCCCTGTCATTTGGCTGATTACTATCATAGCAGATCATGTAAATGATAGTTTAGATTTTCAAGATTGTGGCTGATTTACTTTCTGTTAATTAATTCACTAATTATTACTTATATTTTATTTCAGCCCTCCACTCTAAAGTATCCTAAAGTATAAAACCACTCTCTTGCTCATTGAAAACTGCAGTTTATGAATGCAGTACCATACATTTCTAAGACCACTGTTTGCTGTTTGTCAGTGAGTAAAACTGTGACCTGACAGCTCTTGTATATATGAAAGACAGGAGAGAGATAGTCCACGGACGCAACAGTTTCAGTTAATATTCAAAAAGGAAAAATGACAGAAGTAAGAGACTTAATAGAAAATTGAAATTGGAAATGATGAGACCGAAGGGAGAGAGCAGATTTTGAAGATACCACATTGACAGAGAGAGATGCTGTTGCACACAATGTAAGAAACAAAGAGGATGAAAGAGATGCAGACAGAGGAAGAGGAAGATGGGAGGAGTAGGACAATGTTCTGGCTGTCACACAGCCTAGCGGTGTTGCTCGGTCACAGGCGGAGGCTGTGCACCCATAATTCAGTCTGATTTAGGGCTGTGATAGAGCGCTCAGGGATAATAAGCAGTATAATTTGCAGAAAGGTGTGACCAGACTGGATAAGTAGGATTCTAGTGTTTGCAGCACGTCTCGTTCTCTCATCACTCTTTCTCAATTCAAAGTCAGTTCAGTTGCATTCAGCTCTGTCCAGTTCATTTCACTTTTTAATGAACATTTAGCATCAGTTCAGTTGAGTTCAAATCAGTTAATTTTAGTTCAGTTCAGTTATCCTGATTGTTGGCACTCCTGGATGACTATCTTACTACCTAAAGTAGTAATTAAGTTTTATTTTCAAGTCCAAGGAGCATATAATTAATTAACCACAACAGTTTGTGGAGTTATATTGAGAAAAATAAGCCCTGATGACGACTGGCACATCCACAGTGTAGTATTTCTCCACTGTGTGGAAGCGACTTCTGGACGAGTGCAGACTGAAGTTAGCAGCTCTGTCCTGGTCTTTGGTGGACTTGGGGAAGTTTACACTCCAGTAACCCCAGACAAACTCAATAACGAAGATAGTTAAATTTGTCGCATCATTTAGTCCTCATCCTAAAAACCTTTTCTCTTGTAATAACTTGTAAAACTAAAATCATGTTTCAAAAACACAAACGAATAAGTAAGCAACTGAAGGTTTTCCTCTTCCCACTTACAACACTAGAACTACCTCTACACTCAAATACACAAACAATACTTTTTCTATTTCCATGTCTTTTGCAATATGTGGATCATCGACTTGTGGGTATACTGACTTTTTACCTGGGACGTGGAGCTTTAACTTCAGTCCTGTGGCACAAGCTAGTAGCCATGTAGTCATTCGTCATCCCAACTCGTCACATACTGCTGCTTTGTCAACCCCCCTTGTTGTTACTTTAGTTGTAGGCAACAAAACCACTATAGTTGGGTTTAGGAAAGAGCTACATGGTTTAGCTTAGAGCTACTATGTTTGTAAAGTGAAAATGAGACTTAACATTACACACAAACATACAGCTGATTGTAACGTGACAGTGAAACTTAACATTTTGGACACAAACAGCGGCCTCCTGGATGAAAGCCTTGTGTCTGTTGCCTACGTTTGTATTTACAGTGAGTGAGCTGATGATAACGTTGCGTTTACACTGAGTCACAACTTCACAAGGGCTCAAATCGTGTAACTAATGTTAACCTTAACTTATTTACTTACTTACGCTTCATTGTCCTCTGTGGGTAATAAGGCTCCCCATGACAGGAGCATCTTGTCCAGCAGCTCCTCCAACTTTAAGACTCCGCTACAGGGCCGGCTCTACATGCATTTTTTTTGGATACATTTTTAATTTCTGAACAAAAATAAACCATTTTTGATGTTCGATTTATGTTAAAGGCCACTTTGAATGATTAACTAGTTTAAGTTTTGGATTTGGGATGGTCCACATTCATTTCTGGATGGTATTTTGGGACGGTTCTGGGAGGATGGTGAAAAAAGTTAGTTGAGAGTCCTGTGCAGTGGATGAAGCACCAGTATTTGATACCCTGGGAGTGAGAATGGACTGAGCCATCAAATTCATGTTTAAGACCAGTTTTACAAGGTTGTTGTTTTAAAAGGAGTCTGCAGAAATCATCAAGAAGTCAGGCAAAGACGGCATTTTCAACCAAGTCATGGAGCTGATGTTAATTAGCTAACTACAGCTGATAAAATCTGCTAATGACAGTTGTCATTACAGCTGGTCGCTGGTTAGAAATGAGAAACTTTTGACTACATCTGTGCGAAATCAACGACCCAGTGTTTCAAAAATGAAACTGAGTTGTAAACTCTGCCATCATTAAAAATTGCATATTTGTCATGTGGCAACGGAAAGCTTGACAAGCATAGCAACAGTAACTAATCAGGGATTAGTAAATGTTAATTATTATTAACAGGTGACTCAGACTGCTATTGCTAAAAGATTAGTATATAGTTGAGCAACACGGCATCTTTTGAATTATTTCACAATTTACATTCCAGCCGTAACCAAGTCTGAATCCAGTGACTGACATAAGATTTTCTTCACAGTCCTCCAGCTTTGTGTGGGCTGCTGTATTTGCAGTGCAAACCTAATGAAAATCCTCAGTGTGCATTGACAGTTACATGACATCTTCTGATACCAGCCCACTATATATGCTCATTTAATTATTTCGGTTGTGAGCAAATTGTGAAACACTGCTGTGCTTCCTGAAACATACTGTGTATTTGAGTAGTTTCCCCTTTTTACATTTTGTACCTCCATTTGAACACTTTTCACACATCCTGAAGTAATTCATTGACTCATTTTTAAAATCTTGCCTCTCTCGTGATAAACTTCCTTTGGCATGGCCTGACTGACTATCAGCACTTGGCACAGTAATTGCCGCTCGTTCAAGGATGGGACACAGCAATAAACTTGTCAGCACATATTACAATGTGGGACAGATGAGCAGGAGAGCGCATTCTGCCTTCCTGCCCTCTCATCTTAATGGCAGTCATCTCCTGCATGGCGTGCCCCCAGACAGACAACTCATTTCATCTTGTCATTAATTCTGAACAGCTAGGGTGACATTGTGTCCATCATGGCAGCTTTATGTAAAACAGGATCCTTTGTGTCGCGCCTCATAATACAGATGTCTATCCAGCTTACCCCTGATAAATTTGGTAATGATCATTTGATGCTGCAGTCTTGTTAAAGATGGAGCTAAGGTATGCAATATTTGTGGGATAATTTCCATAAACTGGGGATGGGGAAAAAATTTATTCATCTACGTACCTCCTGAGTTTTTTTTTTTTTTTAATATGATTTTTAAATTGTTTTCTTTTTAACGCCAGAATTGATATATTTGCTTAATTTATGCGGCGGTAAAAGGAAGTTACTGCTTTTATTGTCTGAGTAATGTAACATCATATACATTCATCAACCAAAGCAAATCGCAGCCAGCCTCAACAGAGATGTACAAAACAGCAGCGGGTCCATGTGGATGTGACTTGAACCCATACATATTAATTCCAAAGCAAACACTACACATACAGTAAAGTATGGAAACACTTTAGGTTTCACACTTTGCCAGGAAAAGCAGAGCTGGACATCATGGCTAAAGCTGCATGCTAACTCTGTCATGGACAGGAAACGGTGCGGTGTTGCGGTAACATAAGATAAGATAAGATAAGATAAGATAAGATGAACCTTTATTAATCCCCGGAGGGAATTTCGGGTGTCTTAGCAGCAGCAACAGTACAGATAAATACAGTACAGTAAGAAGTAAAAGAGAAGGTGCAGTGAATGAAATAAGGTGCAATGAAGAAAATTGACAGTAAAATAAATAACAGTAACAGTAATAAGTAAAGTGCAGCAGGTGGTGAGTATTGTATATGCACAGCATATGTATATGTAATGATATAACTATATGTAATATATACATTTGGAATAAATATGGAGCAGATGATCAGAGTCACATGGGGGTCAGGCCTTGGTTATGGAGCCTGATGGCCACCAAAAGAAAGGACTGACCCAGACGGTTTGTAGTGTGCCGAGGGGGGATCAGTCTCTGGCTGAATGTACTCCTCATCTGGACCAGTTGGTCATAGAGGGGGTGGGAGGGGTTCTTCAGAATAGACTCCAGCTTCCTCCTGGTCCTCCCCTCTGCCACCACCTACACATACGGTCAAGCCAGCTGTCGCTCGCATGTCTGTGGTCAAAACGGCTGATGCTACAACTCTAGAGCACCCATATACTGACATTCATGTTAAATGCATTCAAATGGCCCCGGTGGAGCTGACCATGGGTGTATAAAGGGGGAAAGTTAGTGACGGATTTGGCAAACTTAGCGGAAGTATACATGTATGAGTACGTTGGGAACTGTATAAATAGATAATGCATACAGTATATGGAAACAAGATTAATTGGATTATAGTCACCAGAAGTATAAAACATTACATGTCCCTTATTAATTAAAAAGAAAATACCACTAATGTGTGAGGGAAATGTCTTTATTCTTTGATTTTTAGGTTGCTGGAAAATGTAATAAATAATTCTTGACTGAAATATATTTGACTTTAGGACATCTCTGACTACATACATGCTGAAAATTAAACATTTTAATGTATTAATTTAGATATTTTTCAAATCAAAAGGTGAAAGTGAACAAAAATCACAAATCATAATGTCAAATCATGGTACTCATAGAATCTTCCCAGCCCTAGTAAACACCTATGAAAGTGGTGACTGTGTGCCACGAGACAGCCAGATAATGTGACAGAACAGCTGGTGGATATTATATCTACCTCTATATTTCATCTAGACCTGTCCCCTCAGGAGCACTGCCTAACTGTCCAATGAGGCTCATGCCCTCCTGTTTAATAGATGGCTCTCCCTGGCTTCAGTTAACACAGTATCAGCGCCTGGCCTCTGAGCATTCATTAGGGAGCACCTCAATCATACAGCCAAGCTGTACCAAAGGGACAGGCAGAGAGGGACGAATCAATTTGGAGGCATGCAGGCGCAGGTGGAATTATCAGCCTGTGTGAACGGAAGGCGAGCCGGCTATCAGTATATCCTGTCACGGGCTGAACAAGGTGGTGGGAGGTGATTGAGCATTTTCTGGGGGTCGGCAGATTGGGAGTCAAGGAGACAGTGTCTATTGTGGAGGTGGGGGACAACAACACATCAGCATGGGGGGATGCAGTCACATTATCTCTGTCCTGCAATAAAAAGCTGAAATTGAGCTCACAGTGTAGGTGGTGTAGGGTGATGGTGCAGCACACATGCACAGCACTGTGGCTGTTAGACAGGGGTCTAGTCATTATCTACAGGTTTTTGAGCATACATGTTGCTCTAAAGAGGGATTCTTGGAAAGTGGAATAAACCCAGAAAATTAATAAACTGCACATTTACCAACATTATGACAACATTAGTAATGGAATTAGATTATAGGTAAAAAAAAAGTCAGTTTACTATGTTACTTTTTTTTTTTTTTTTTTTTTTTACAAATCAAGGTTGTAACTCAAAATATATCCTATCTATAAATTTCACCAAAATAACCCAGTACCAAGTTGTATTGAAAGTTCTCCAGTCAAACAATACCTGCAGTTGATCCTTTTTGTACAAAGATCTAGGGAAAAAAACAAACAAACAAACATTTGTATGGCTTTGCTTGTGGTCAGTCATCGCAAGCGTTCTTTGATTTAATGCGATGTGTGATTGGACCAATAACGCAGCAGCTGCAACCCATACAGTCTGTGGTGTGGTGAAGTTGGACGCTGTGTATTTGACACATTTACTGCCAAAATGCCACTAAAACGTCCAAAAGTATGGCTATACTGCACGCTTGTGGTGTCTGATAAAAATAAATGCGTTTGTGGTGGCATTTTACATAACTGAATGCTTCCAAACACATGGTGGGTATTAAATGATGTGGGATAAAAAAAGGTATCAAATGAAGTACTCTACTGGTACTGTATTGGTATCACGTTCAGGGTATTGGTATAGGTGTTGTAATTATTTTAAACGATACCCAGTATTAATCATATCAGTGTTATATATATATATATATAAATAATAAATATAACTGTTGGATACAGCAGGGGCCGCACGGTGGTGCAGTGGTTAGCATATTGTCCCCGTGTGGGTTTTCTCCGGTTTCCTCTCACAGTCCAGAGAGATGCAGGTTAATTGATGACTCTAAATTGCCTGTAGATGTGAGTGTGAATGGTTGTCTTTATCAGCCCTGCGATGGACTGGCGACTTGTCCAGGGTGAACCCCGGCTTCACCCAATGCCAGCTGGGATCGGCTCCAGCCCCCCCATGACCCCTAACCGGATAAGCGGTTGCGGATGGATGGATGGATACAGCAGTGTCTGTGGGTCGGAGTGCTATTTGTTCAGCCCACCTCTTTGGTTCAGACTGATAAATCTCAACAATTATTGTACAGAGTGCCATGAAATTTGGGACAGACGTGGGTTCTCCAGTAGCCGAATGGTTAAAGTACATACCGTGTATGAGCAACATCCTCGGTTCAGGGGCTGTTGTTGCATGTTATACTTCTCTGTTCTTGTTCCCTGTCTGCTTCTCGACTATCGGCTATAAAACGCCAAAAAAAGAAAGTCAGTTGGTTCACACACTCATTTTCCCCTCAGGATTAACTGTAATAACTTCAGTGATCCCTTAACTTTTCGTCAGGTTCCATCATCAGCTCAAAGTTGTAATTTGTTCAGTACTTTGGTTTTTAACCAAATACTGACAAAACTATAGACAATCCAGTTAACCTCAGCTGTACTGTGTCTTTAGTGATAATTATCAAATATTAATATATTAAAACACACAAGATGGTGAACATAGTAAACATTACATCCAGGCTCAATGTTTGCCCTGAACAGGTGAATAGGGCTCCCTCTGTGGGAATGTCGGTAACCCACTCGAACCATCATGAAACACAGACCCCCGTCTTGTTTACCATGCTTTGCGGATGTGATTTTAATTAATTAATTAATTTTGCTGCATCATCACTATTCATATCTAAACAACTATGTGTGTGATTAAATTTACTATATATTTACTAGAGCACACAATTGCTTATCTAGCCCCTTAGTTTTTCTCTCTAAGTGCACCAGATTGAGGCGTTTAATTTAAAATGTAGCTTACAAAATTTACGTTGAATATTCATGGTTTTTGCATATCCGAATATATATCAGTTATCATGATGGTGGAATTTCTAACTTTAATACACTAGCTATCCAAAACCATTTTCAATACAACAGGGAAAAAATGACAAAAGATTGACAAAAGATTGACTGCATAAAAATTGTAAAAAATTATAAAAAATTTAGATTTTTATTGAAAGGTAAATAGTGGTGTGTATGTGCGTCACTCACTGTGGAGAGAGCAGCTGGTACTCATGGATTGATACTGTGGAAAGTTTGTGTAGTTCAAATATTCAGCGTTGAGACATTGATATCGCAAAAAAAATTTGCAATATTTTTTTTTTTCCCGATCTCATGCAGCCCTAAAGCAAAACCCCTAAAAGTTATGTTCAGTAACATTTTCACTCCACTAAATCAGAGTTTTATAGCAGAGTTGTCTTCTTGGCTTCACGCTGCTTTAAGCTGTCTGACGTGAGGATGCCTCAAGCAAACTGTAGAACCCCTGCTATATCACAACCATGTGTTGGCAAACATTTCACAACAGGTCAGGCTGAGCTGCAGATGTGTGATTTATTGTTCTTTGTGCAACAAAAGCAGAACTTTCGAGCTTTTCCCTCTCGCAGTCTGTCGGCTTTGTCGGGCTAGTGTAATCTGCCTCTATATCGAACATCACCACCTGTTTGTTGCACCCATCTCGACGTTTGCGATGTCATTTCACCTCGTCAAAACTCAAATTTAAGGTATCTTTAATTACATTTTGACTAACTCTAGTTAAAGATATCTACAACATTATTCTGGCGTATGTAGATACCCTCAGCTGACGGGAATTCTGACTAGTCAGAAATCAAAGATATCTGAAACTGGAATTACGACTAGTCATAATTCAGTTGCGGATATCCATAATTCACATTGCGGATATCTACAACCGAATTGTGGATATCTGAAATGAGAAACCCCATACGCATGAATGGCAAAAGTAGTCAAAATGTAATTACGGATGTCTAAAATTGGAGTTTTGCCTAGTCAAAATAGACTTAGGGATATCTTGAATTAAAGTTTTGAATAGGCAAAATTATTTTATAATGATTATCGAATATTAAAATGGATTGCTATAGTTTCTACATGTTGAGGTCAGAAATAGTGATGGAATATGCCAGCCTCCACTTTAAAAGACAAAACTAGCCCCACAATTTTTTGTTATACGTGTATATACTCGGCATAACGCTGAGAGTGTGTAAGAACTGGCTTTAAAATGAAAGCAACCAAGAGCTACCAAGACAATGAAAGTGATCTTCCGGTGAAGGTGACAGCAATTTCACATAAATTAATAAGTCGGCCAGTCAGTCTGTCAATAGTAAATAAAGACATAAAACAAAATGAAAAAAAAAATAACATGATTGAAAATTATGAATTGTGTGAATTAGTCAGACTTGAATAAGAATACATTTCCAAAGATCAGTCTGACTTCAGTGTGACAGTACACCTCAGACTGTTCAGATTAGTTTGCTAGAATGCTAATGCTCGTAATAATCATATGCATCAAATGGCTAAATCAAACAGTTATGTTATTTTAGAGCAAATATGAAAATATCCAGACATACAGTGTATATTGCGATATAGCCTAAAAATCTCAAAATATTTGTAAGTTATAAGATAAGATAAGATAAGATATTCCTTTATTAGTCGTCGCCCAGCTCTAATCTAGTATCTTCATAGACCTTTTTTTAAACTGTTTATCACATGGATGAGCGAACATGGAGACTCAGTCAGATATAATGCGATAATAAAACATCTCTGCTCACCAGTTGGTCTCTCATTGTTTGTGTGATGCCAGCTGGGGTTGTGTAGCTGCATGGCATCATAGATCTCACGATGTCGCATTGACAGAGTAGTTGTGTTGCAAGAACAATCATGTCTTTTTTTTTTTTTTTTTGTAAGCACAAAATTGGATCTCAGGATTCATTATTCTTTGCTTCTTTGCATCACGTAACAAGATTTATGTGATCCACAGTAAGAACAGAGACATAGCTCTTAAAAAATCCACAACTTTTCAAACTTATAAATAATGCAAATCCTATTACTGTCCACTGACACAAAAGCCTTTGTGTGCACATGCATGCGTGACAGAATGTAAACGGATGCACACAAACAAAAACAGACATGTTGTGAATCCAAACTTTTGGTCTTCCTGGTGCTTGAAATTGAAATATATGACTCCACATATCCTGTGTATGCATTGATTCATATATTACAGCTGCACCAAGAACCTTATCTACTCGGTGTCATCTCTCATTACTCTCAGCCTCTTCAGCGAGTCGAGATGGTGGCGTCCACTTCCTCGTCTCGCCAGCCCATCAGCAGAGGGAGTGGGCATGGAAATGTCACTCCCAACAAGATCTTAATTAACACACTCAATCATAATGAGCTTGCGGCAGCCAACACATAGATCAATGAAGAAGCATTTTTCTATTCAAATGAAGCACATACCCAGTCATTTAAAAGGTATCTACTCTTTCAAATTATATGTCAGGTCTTGCTATAACAATTTATAGAGGAAAATCACAGCGCAGTTTAAAAAGGTGTGTGTGTGTTAGCAAAGTGTTTGCACAGAGAAATCAGCTTTTCCAACCCCCTGTCCATATTTCTTCACTGCTTCTACTGTGTCTCCTTGTACTGTCTCATTTAAGGCAAAAACATTTTTCATGCACTGGTCAATTTTGAGTTTTGGGCTATTTTTGCTTTGATAACAGGTCTTCTTTCAGACTAGTGGAAAGAAAACATCCATAACACAAATTCAGGTGTTTATTTTATCACACTTTCTCTATCTGCGTGTCTAGATTTTGTCTAAATTTGCCAAAAGTTAGCATTAGATAATGCATCATTTTCATATTTAAATATAAAATTTTGGAAAACTTGTAATACAAAAACAGTTATTTTAATGTAAGTAATCAACTGGGGAAGTTTCATGGTGATGTTTATTAGTTACATGTTTTATCCTATTAAACTGTAGTATCTTGCAAAATGTATGGACTTTTACAATGCATATCTTTAAAGGTTATTTTCTCAAAAGTCATTTTTTCTCAGACTCTGAGCCATAAATCTCCACTTCAGTAGCACATACGTCCACCAAACTCTCCAGTTTCATTCATATCTATATTCTGAGGGTTTTTACTGAGGGATTTATTCATATATCATTCATGGCCTGATTTTGTATAATTTATTCCTAAAAACATGGTGAAAATAGATTTTTTAAATGGTGTTGATAGTATTTTCTGACTTATGAAGTGATGAAGAGAGATACAAAATTTCCTCTTTGACTCTAATGTGTCAACAAAATTAAGCTACAATTTTGAACCTGGTTTTATTCAATGTTCAGATTTCTGTAAATGTATGCAAAAATACACATTTGATGAGGTAATACCTAATTTGCATATTTAAATATACATTTTCTGGAAACTTGTATACAAAACAATTGTCTTAATGTAAGGCGATATGTTAATTTTTTTTTTTTACACTAGTCACCTGTAGTGTCTTGCAAAATGTATGAACTTTTTAAATTCATATCATATGAGTTTTTTTTCTCACTCTGAGCCACAAATCTCCACTTGAGCCTGACGCATCAACCCAACATCAGAGAACTCGCGGTGATGAAGGCCGCCTGTTGCGTCGCCTCATGTTACTTTTGTTTTGGCTGACCAATTAGCATGTGCGTTTTGCACCTGCGTGAGAAGAAAGCAGGCGGAGGTAGTTTGCTTTCATCATTCAAAAAGGGAAAGGACGGTGGATATACAAGCATTATGATACAAACATGAAATAAAGCCTTGTTTGTCGACCGTTTTCACACTACTCGTTAACTCTATTTAAGCTGAACAGCCAATCTGAGTGACTGATCTCCCTGACAGGAGCCGCCACCGATTCAACATGCTGAATCGGCCAAAAAAACTCCAACACAGGCAGACTAGAGCCGAGGGGACGCTCACTGATGCCCCCAATCTGGCCGACGGATGACCGTCTGCATGGTGTGTCAGGGCCTTTACAAATACCCAACGTTCCAGTTTCATTCCTATCTGTATTGTGAAGGTTTTTACATAAAGGTTTGTTCGTATGTCATTCATATCCTGATTAATACAATATGTTGCTCTTAAAGACAGTGCCTCATTTGCATATTCAAACATACATTTTCAGAAAACTTCATGTAAGCACATTTACATCAATATCTATTAGTTAATATTTTTACCCTGTTCACCTCTAGTGTCACACCTTAAAATAATATTATATGAGGTATATCTGAGGTTGAAGGCAGAGAGGATGAATCACTTGAAGGCCAGTGAGTCTTATTCACTCCCCACTCACCAAGCAAAAGTCACTGGCTGACTGGGGATGCTGAAGTATATGATGTT
Source organism: Pterois miles (assembly GCA_947000775.1). Taxonomy (NCBI): domain Eukaryota; kingdom Metazoa; phylum Chordata; class Actinopteri; order Perciformes; family Scorpaenidae; genus Pterois; species Pterois miles. Next base: position 4,461,934 of record CAMQGK010000231.1, read on the forward strand.
TTTTATACCTGTGTTATAAAACAGTGTTCTCCCCTTCAACTATCTCTGCTGCCTCTTAGGAATTCAACAAGCCAGGGAAGAGAGATGTTCAGTATGGTTGCAGGGATTCATATCCCTTGTTACCGAGCAAATGGATGGATGCGGTGTCGCCTATAGTCATTTAGCATCAGGCAGTGTATTGCGCCATGTATTGCATGTAATCAATCACATGTACAGTATGGATTCTGAATTATAATGTAAAGCATTTCTCATTAAGCATTGACCATTAGTTGTAGAAACAAACTGAGAAAATATATATATTTTGCTGGTAAACACTGTAGTGACAATGTAAGACAGACACACATGAGCCTTTCTGTGCTTTAATGCAAACAGGACCGCTGATGGGCCAACTATACATGTATTATTTGTCACTTCTATTCGGCAGGGCACTCATTAAATGTTTTATTCAGCCTCGCCAATTAGAGCAGATAACCCAGTTAAGGGACTTACTGCTATGAAGCTGAGTCTTAATCTACACTGTCTGCATCAGATATCAGAAAAGTTTTCATTTCCCCTCCTCTTTTTTCTCTCTAAACTTCCTGGCTTCCCTACTTTAATGATGTGGCGTGAGGATAAAAAATGTCTTTGTTTTCAATTTGTGAAAACAAGAAAATTGCTCTCGTGGTTTCTTTTGAGATACTTGACAAAAAGGCTCTTACAGTTTTATTTATGATATGGGAGGGAGGAAGGGAGCGTAGTTATTGTTTATGATTTGATTTTCAATAGGTACAGCATCTTCCATGGCCTGTGGCTTCAGAACACGCTTCACAGTCTGTGAGAAAAACTAATAAAGGCTAGCTTTATGTCCTGTGAAATTAAATTCAACTTATAGCCATATATTTTTTGTCCATTTGTTTTGCAGCCTTCCTCGCAATCCCGCCTCCTGAAATCCACATATATCACAATGCACCTTTAGATTTCTTTATCTGCTGTGCATATTTTGCTTTATGATGTATTCAGTAGCCTGAGAAACTGAGAGCAGTTAATGTTATGGTCTGGTAGTAGTTTGTTGATTTATGGGTGCACAATAGGCCCTTGCTGTGGAGCCAGGGATGTAAGATATTTGCTGTACCCCTGCTGTTGTGAAAGCCATTGTTAGCTTAGGGAGACAGTAATCAGATGGCTGTCTCTGTGGACTAACAAACTGCCCCCAGCAGCTCTCTCCATCCCTTTCTCTTAGTCTGTGCTTGGTCCTGATCTTTCCACATCTCGCCCTCACTTAAGATCACTTGTTTTCTCAGCTGTAACAGGAAAATCTCTAGTGCACTGATGGTCCCATTAACAACACGTCCCTCTTGTCTTTGCTTTGTTAGGTAAGGTACTGTATGTAACTTTTTACACGTATAAATTGTTTTCATTGTGAGGGATAGGTTGTAATCTAACCTAAAAAATGAGACCTTCCTCTATCAACCTGTCGACTGCTTTTAATGTGTAGCACAACTGGTCAGCGTCCCAGCGGATTTGACGTCATGCACGCTCGCGAGTGCTTTCTCTCTTCAGCTCAGCTGAAGAAATGTCTGCTGAGTCTGCTAATGCAAACAATCGTCCGCCTGCGCCTCCACTACAACTCAGACTCCAACACAAACTACACAGAAGCACCAAAATGGCAATGATATATCTAGTGAAGCCCGTCTTGCAAAACAGGAATGTGACTGATGTAGGTGGAAAACTAGTGTTGTGGGAGTGTGTGTGCATGAGCGAAGCGAAGCGAAACGAGCGAGCAGCGGAGAGGGAGAGTTAGTATAGCTCTGAGAATATCAAGTGAATGTTACAGTGGAGGTCTGAGCAGAAATAAATGCTGCAGCTCCCCAAGACCAACAGGGGTTTCCCGTGTCTTGTTTCCTGCTGCTGAGTGGAGTGACGAGGCTCTGGAGCGACTAACGTTTTTAGTATCCAGCCAAACCCCGGTGTCTCCCCTGTTCCCTCTGACCTCTATTGGGAGGCTGAAGCAGGACAAGTTAACACTAGTATCAACATTGGCCGGGCCTTAAATGCCAAGCATATGAAATATATAGTGATATTGTGGTTTTAGCAGTCAATCATGTGTCGCCTCACTGGTTTGACGACACTCGTTTGTGTCTATATAGTCTGAGCAGCAGGACGCTGACTGTCGTTGACTGAACGGCCACAGTTGTTGCTGTTAACAAGCAATGTCTGATTCTTACGTTGAGTCCCTTTAAGTGTTTACCTTATAACTTCATGGCAGATGTGTATGAAAATACCAAAAATAGGGCTGTCAATTGATTAAAATATTGTCCAAATGTTCAAAATATATTCAAAATGTGCCTTAAAGCTTGCCTTATTGGAAATCAATAAACAACACAGAACAATGGCAAATATTGTCCAGAAACCCTCAGGTACTGCATTTAGCATAAAAAATATAATTGAATCATAACATGGCAAATTGAAGGCCAACAGACAACAACAGCTGTCAGTGTGTCAGTGTGCTGACTTGACTATGACTTGATCAAAACTGCATGTGATCATCATAAAGTGTTAATGTCTGTAAAGGGGAGACTGGTGGGTACCCAGAGAACCCATTTACATTCACATATCTGGAGGTTAGAGGTCAAGGGACCCCTTTAAAAATGGCCGTGACAGTTTGTTCTTGCCAAAATGTATTGTAAGTTTTGAGCATTATTTAGCCTCCTTTGTGACAAGCTAGTATGACATAGTTGGTACCAATGGATTCTTTGTTTTCTAGTTTTGTAGGATGCCAATATCTTCACTGTTGCTTTAAAAGTGAGTCTGCTACAATCTAAAATGTTGTGTTAATGCATTAAAGAAATTAGTGCCGCTAAAACAAATTTGCGTTAATGTGTTATCACATCAACTTTGACAGTCCTAATTAAAAATATTGAGTATTTCCAGTATGTTTTCTGATACTGTATTGATTCTCAGAAACACTGTAGATTTTTAATTAATAGTTTACATGCAAAGATCAACTCTTTCTTACTATCTAATCAATTAAGTAGTGCTATGATGTTGCATGTTACAGAGCCTGTAATAACGCAAATGCAGATCCTGCTAGTGTTGCCATGATACTGGAATTTCTAACTTTGAATAGCTTGAAAAATATGTCGAAATTTAATACTGTTTTGAAGCCACTGGAGAAAAATTGACACACCTTTGAGGGCATAAAATATTAGATTTTCTATCAAAAGATAAATAGGTGTGTGTGTTCACCCACAAATGAAACCTGACCCAGGACCAGACTCAGGATAGGTCCAAATTTTAGTCACTCTAGTCTGGATACAATTATTTGGACTGTCAGCTCTGATCACATGGTGATTATGGCTAGAGTTTAAAAAAACAAAACAAAAACAAACATATTTTTAGATTAGGCTGTGAGTGTGAACTGTGAAGGAAAAATGATGTGTTGTCACTGCGTTAATTGCTGGCGCGTCATGCTGCTGCCAGACTTGTTGTTCTCTCTCTATTTGGGTGTCTTTTGGGTCGACCACATCTTGGGTAAGCTCTAATTATCTTAGTCGGGTCTCAATGCCCCCTTTTGGATCAGGTCTCTATCCAAATAAATATCCAGTAAAACCATCATTAATTCCATTAATTCATTGGATCCATTTTAGGCCTCTACACTTCACTGTGTAGTTCAAATAATACTTGATTCTGCAGTCCATTTGTTGGGAGTTTAAAAGCTGATAATATATAAATATTTTATTTTTAACATGCTAAAAATAAATGTTTGTTATACAATAAATAAATAAACAAATCCCTTAAATTTAGTCAAGGAATTGTGACCAAGCTATACACTGAGCAAGACATTGTATTGTGCAGTTATGATACATTTTTTGCTGTGTTGAACAAACTACGTAAGGCAAGACTTCTTGTTACTTGTGGGATGACATGTGACGATAGGACATATCTGTGTATCTCCAGTACAGTAGGGATGCTAATAATTAACCACTTAACCGTGAACTGACATTAAGAATCTTAATTGATTATCGGTTAAATGGTTTAAAGAAATATTAATAATTATAAAGCTGAGCAAAACTCAGAGGAGTGGCTTGTCTCAAAGGACAAAAGCTGGTCCAGCTCTACAGCCCACCTTAATGGTGCACCGTTAATAATCATAATGTTTGGGTTAAAATAACTCCAGAAGTGGCGTCAATTTAAGTTCGGAAGTTACATGATCAATACATTAACGTTGACTTCCGGTAACACGGTTTCACATGAGGTACCAACATCCACCCATCCACCCCGACCTCTTCCCTATGTGGCGTTTGTCACTCTTTATACTTCCTGGTTCACAAGTACCTGGATTAATTGATTTTGTGGAATAGGTATGAATTACATTGCATTAGTTTTTGTAGGTATAGCAACGAACGGTGTATGAGACCAGCCTGATCTGTGATGAGCTAATATCAGCTGATGAAATCAAGGCTGCAGTTTACGTACTAACTTGGTAGAGCATCTTCAGGGATGACTTCAAAGTTTATTGCACACTGAGGGAACCTGTCCATCTTTACAAGATGAAATGAACATCTTCTGTATGTTATGGTGATATTTTGTGAAAGCTGCTTTGTGTGTAACAGAAGCACAAATCTTTCAACTTCCTGGTTGTCAATACTGTGATGATTTGACAGCACAGGTTCATCCTGGTGTCGGTGAAAGTTCAAATCAAGGTGCCTTTAACCACCAAGTGGTACAGCTAAACACCTTGCAGCGCGTGGCGTAGGTGCTATGATGAGTGTAACTTTGCAGTTTTTGTGAGAGTGATTTGCTGTCAAACATTAGAATGTCAAAACAGCTTCCTTGGGAGAGTGCTCTCTTTTTCTTTCTCCCTTCCTCACTCTGAGCTCTGAGCTCTGATCTGACGTGTAATTCCTAAGACAACATCTTGTTAAGCTGCTCCCGGAGAACAAAAACCTATGGAGGGTCTCTGTGGTGATAACACTCAAGCGGTGATACCGTACTGTTGCTTACATCTAGCCTTTGAAGTTGACCAGATGTGATGAATAATGCATAGTCTTCGCTGCCTCTTCCAAAGACAATATTACCTTTGGCAAACTTCTGCCTCTGTCTTCCTCCCAGAGGACAGGTGGGAGAAGTTTTACACTTTCTTTCGTAAGTAATGCAGCACTAGGCAAACACAATTATTCTTGGAAACTCTTTAGTGTAACCCTCCTCACTGAGGATCAAAGTTTTTCTTTTCTAATTTGAGCGGTTTTAACCCCCGCTCTCTTCGGGCCTGAGCTAATCCTCAGATGCAACTCATGAAACTCTCACAAGATACTTGACAAAAACAATCTTGGGAGCAAAGGGAACGTGGTGATCAAACACGTCGTCAGGCTCTGGAGTCTTAGCTGAACTGGGGGTGCTGAGAGCAGAGTGCCCTTTTGTAATATTTTACCACAGTCTTGAACTTTATAGTCTTTTCCTTCCACACCCAGAAATAAAACCTGCATGAACATAGCTCTGGAAGAAAAAAAAAAGGCTGATTCATCCTATCTCTGCAGCGCTACTAATTACGGCTTTTCTTGGCACGCTGATGTGGAAATGTCACACCATCGCCATCAGTCACTTTTAAAGACACAGACAAATCTGTTTATTTCTCTGCCTATTCCTGTTGTATTGCATGGAAATTGGACAGCTACTCTGCATCATTTCCTTTCCCATCATTACTACAATTCCCTTTATGCCTCTCTGCATTATTAATAGCTGTAAGTTTGTTTACTCAGTTCATCTAAACATCCCAATTAACAAGCTTGTGTCTGTGATGTTGAAATTTGTTGTCCTTCATGGGTAATTCTCCTGCCTTTGATAGCAGATACCATTAGCACTGTCATTACAGCCCCTCTCAGTGTGAAGTGTGTTGTGGTGTGTACTGCCAGTCTGGCCATGCCTGTCTGCAATTACTCCCTTTAGTGGAAACATTAAAATCTACTGCCATGGAAAGATGCCACGGCTGAGACATTCACGCCCGTCCCCACGTTACTACAAAGACCCCGGACACCACATACTGTACTGTCTGCATGTTCCATTCATCCACTGAGAGGCACAGCAGATGCCAAGATGTGAATTACTACTCCAATATGAACAAGTGGTGCAAGAACTCTGGGTGCACTAATGCTACGACTGCAGCTTTGGCTTACTGCAGCCTTGTGGGTTGTGTATTCAGGGATGTGCCAGTTTAAAAGCCCTTCAGATAAGAAGCACATGGGAGGCACATTGAGATTAGCTTTGAGATGAAAATGGCTGGAGATATTCAAATGTTATTCATTTTGAGCCACAGAGGGTCCATTTAAGAGGCTCGTTTCTGCAGGAAGAAACCAGCTTTACGTGTCAGCGAATGTGGCGACAACTCATATATTTGTATTAGCATGCATCAGATTTGATTTCTATCTGCAATGATTCATCAGATTCCATCAGAATATTTTGGTCTGTTTGCTTCAGAGAGTAAAGAGGCGTAAATGATTAGTCTGCTGGATTTGAAGCTGTGGCCCACAAAAAGCCAATTTTCGGTTCTAAGTATCTCAGTGTGGATGCATATTGATTTCAAAATGTTGTTTTTGTCCACTGCTTGAGGATGTAGCTGTAATAAACACACCTGAGTGATATTTGCAAGTTGGCTGCAGGTCTGTTTCTGTTAAAAAAAATAAATAAATAAAAAAGTCCAGTGTAAACATATTGGACAACATTTGTTCAGCTTTGGTTTGATTAATCTGTTATTCAGTGGACAAAGTTATGGTGCCCTGCGGAGTTTTCTTGTTTAAAAAAAAAAAAAAAAAAATTTCCATTTCCATCTTCTATAAAACATTTGCAAAACCAGTCATGGGAAGATTTAAAATCCTGCATTATTTCTGTACATTCTGTAAGTATGTAAATAAGTAAAATACATATGGAAACAACATAACATGACTATGGAAAACACATCACAAACATCTCTAATGTAATTTGCAAAACAAATCATTGGTCTCGAACAAAGGTCTCCTGGTTGAAAGTCCTGTGTTTGTTGGACCCGTCCACCTACCTTGATAAAGCAGAGGGGAGCTGAGTCATGAGTCATTAATGAAAATATTCATTTGTTGCAGCCTTTCTTGTTATCTGATTCTTCATAAAAGTAGTGCCCTTTTTCACTTATCTGTCAATAATACGTTATGTGGTATCTTTCATGTTGTCTCTCCAAAAAGCTGGAGATGAATGGATCAGAAAGTAGAGATAAACTTTTTTATTCTCCTGCCAACATTATTTTTGAGTCTGTTTAGAGCTCCTGTCTGACTCTGACATTTCCACTGTTGTCTTTAATAAACTTCCACATCTTTGTGAGAGCACAAAGCTCAGTAAATTTATTGACTTTAATACAATGTGTTGAAGTCAATATACCCACACTGCAGTTTCCCGGCAGTAGTCTCTGCAGAACTGAGCATCGTCTATTACGCCCATTAGAAGAAGATGTTACCGACATAAAGACAAGCGGACAGATTTACAGCTGTTGATATGAACTGTTGGTTTTTCCCCACCATCTAAAACCAAAGAAAGGATTCTTGCCATTTCGTTTATGGCTTGACAATATAACACAGGCTCTTAAAACCAGAGAGAGCATTTAAAATGACAGTGATTGCCTGCGTGGTCTTGTGTTTGCTTTTTTTTTTACTGTGGTCCCGGTGGCTAGCCGTGCTCTCAAGCTCTGTCCTGGACAATTTGTTGGCTTCCATATCACAATTATACAGTCTGTCAGCAAAGAGTGGACGCTCTGATGAAACTGTCTCTGTTTCAATACATGTTTTCCTACAAACTAAAGTCTTCTCTCATAGAAGGATGAGCCTCTGACAGAGGAACAATTTATCCACCTTCAGGTGTAATTTCCGCTGAGTTGTGATGCGTCACTAGTCAAAACTCCTTAATTACTCGTCCGTTACAGTAATGATGATGATGCTGTTATCCTGATGCATTCAGGTAATGAGGGAGTTTTCATTTTATTTGCCTTTTCTCGTCTTTGTTAGAATAAGATATTGGATGAGCCAGCAAACAGACTTGCGAGTTTGTGCAGATGTGTTTTTACTTTTATCTCCATACACAGTTGATAAAAGATCCATACAGCTATTCGCAAACACTCATAACAACATCTGTCAGCCACAATTTACCGTTCTGTTCCCTGCAACAGCAGATGCACCGTACAGTTAAGGACACTGCAGTAAATTATTTGTCATGTTTGTGCTGTGCTCAATGGGATGAAGCAACTTCAAGTGAGTAAATAAATGCGAGACTCCTGCATGTCAAATCCACCGACTCAGTCGTATATAATTTCAAACACTCAATAAACCATATCTATGACAGGCGAGTCTTGTACTGTGAACATTACGGGACTACAACACTAATTGTTTGAAGAGCATACTGTGGACTGCACCTCAAGCTGCTCTATTTAAGATGCACTGAAGTGACTTTAGCCTTCCGACCTTCTGTTGACATGAGTCCTCAGTGATCGGATCACAAGTGGACAGCTCTAAGTACAGGTGTGAACGTACTCAACATGCATTGAGTACCCATTGAGATCGGATCTTTCAGACCCCGTTCAGAGGTGGTATGGCCTCATACTTCTAGCTTTGCGTACATGAACGTGTCCTGGGTCACATTAAGGATCGCCTACTCAACTGACGTCCTGCTGGGATCTGCGGGGTGTCTGCGCTCCTCATGTGAATAGACTGGCAGACGCGAACACTTGTCAGCATGGAAACGGTTTCTGTGCTCTACTGTATCCTGTTGGTACAACTCTGTTATATTAAAACATATCTTGTATATAGGCTACATATCTACAGACTATCACACTAGACACACAAAGTGCATTATTATCATATTGTCGGAGATGTCTCTGTTTTTCTTCCGCTGTTTTGCAGAGTTGACACCCATCCGCCAGTACAATAACCTTTTATGTTGATGTTAATAAAATGTACCCGAATTCACAAATATATAGGCTATTACTACTGACGTTCATGTACTATTACATCAATGTCTGCTGTATTTTCCATGTGTTTTACTGTGTGTTTATTTGCCTATAGAGCGGGCAAGCGAGATTGGATCACAAGTGGCCACTCAGGACTTCTGTGTAGATGCAATCTAATGCTGTCCACTTGTGAGCCGATCACTGAGGGTGCATATTGATACGAGGGCCTTTGTTTTCACTGGCCTCTTTCACTGTCGAGCCAAATTATGGACCTTTTGGAAATAAAATTTACCAGACATGATGATTAGCAAAAGTTTATTTAATCAGAAAATGTATTGACAACTCTTTTGGTAATCGATTGACCCTTGCTGAGTCCCGCCCCTTTTTGCTCTGTGTCCATTAACAATTGAGCAAGCTTGGACCCTGGCAGAACCTCCTGAGGAACTTTCATATTGTGTTGATTTTGTCGGTTCCCTGCGGACAAAAGTATTTCCGAGAACCAGATTCCCTTTAGCAAACCTCTTATTTTATTGCAGCAGCACCGTGCAGTCCTGCTTCTGGTTCTTCGGCCCAGCAGCATGGCCTGGGTCTCCAGCAGCATGGTACCGGTGAAGCAGTGAGGTCAAGCTCTGCTCCTGGCTGGAGGAGCTGCTGCTGCTCCCGGGCGCAGAGCTACCCAGCTCGCTGGAGTTATGAGCTGAAGGAGTTCTTGGTGAACCTCTATGATTTCGTCTGATTTCATTATATTATCTCTGCTTCATGCTGCCCGGAAGTACACTGAACAAAAATATAAAAACTTTTCTTTTTGCGCCCATTTTTTATGTATTGAAGTCAAACAGCTAAGACCTTTTCTGTGTACACAAAAGGCCAATTTCTCTCAAATATTGTTCACAAATGTGTCTGAATCTGTGTTGGTGAGCATTTCTCCTTTGCCGACATAATCCATCCTCCTCACAGGTGTGGCACATCAAGATGCTGATTAGACAAAAATGTATCTGTGTTCGTTGTCCATAACATACACCTGCCCATACCATAACCGCGCCGCCACCATGGGCCACTCTATTCACAACGCTGACATCAGTAAACCGTTCTCCTACATGATGATATACATGCTGTCTGCCATCTTCCCTGTACAGTGAAAACCGGGATTCATCCATGAAGAGAACACCTCTCCAAAGTGGCAGACACCACTGAAGGTGAGCATTTCTCAAGTCAGTTATCACGACGAACTGCAGTCAGGTCAAGACCCCGGTGAGGATGACGAGCATGCAGCTGAGCTTCCCTGAGACGGTTTCTGACAGTTTGTGCAGAAACTCTTTGGTTATGCAAACCGATTGTTGCATCAGCTGTTTGGGTGACTGGTCTCAGACGATCTTGCAGGTGAAGATGCCGGATGTGGAGGTCCTGGGCTGGTGTGGTTACACGTGGTCTGCGGTTGTGAGGCTGGTTGGATGTACTGCCAAATTCTCGGAAATGCCTTTGGAGACGGCTTATGGTAGAGAAATGAACATTCAGTTCACAGGTAACAGGTCTGGTGGACATTCCTGCAGTCAGCATGCCAATTGCACGCTCCCTCAAAACTTGGATGGAGGTGGAAGGGGAGGTGGATGGGTCCAACAACCAGGAGACTGGTTTGTTTTGCAAGTTATGTTAGTTGTTTGTCACATTTTTTAGTAATGTTTGTGACTTATTTTCCGTACTTTTGTTACCTTGTGTCTTTACATATTTTACATACTTTGCATACTTATTGTGAGCCAAGCCATAATGGTTTCCCTAAACCTGAGTGGTTTTATTGCCTCAACCTAACTGTGGACATTACTGTAGTTTTGTTGTGTGGCGTACAACTGACACACGAAATGCGGCATATGGATGACATGCAAAATGCCTTAAACGCGTCCTCATGACACATGGAATGTCATTCTTTCTATATGCCTTCCTGTGAGAGGTGGTTAAATGATCAATTAGAAATATCAGAAATGCCTGTCCTTCTCGTTCCTAGCTTTTTCAATGTTGGCTCCACTTGCTGTTTTGGACTGATGGTTGAACCAAACCAGTTGATTTTTTTCCCTAACATTTTATAGACAAAACATGAATTGATTAAATGTAAAAATAATTGCTAGATTAATCTAAATAAGTAAGCATTAGTACCAGCACTATTAAAGTTACACCAGACATGATGTGAAACAAAGAGATCCTTCAGCTGTGGTTAATGTAATCAGGCACTAATGCACAAGACAGTCCTCAAGAATCACACACTCTTCAAAGTCTTTTATTCACAGTGAATGAACACCTGAACCAATGGCCTCTTATGTTTGACTGCCATCAACAGTAATTAACAGCACTGCCCATGGAGCACGTTACATGTCTAACCTGTCAACTCTATCTGCATCTACAGGGTGTATTGATACAGACTCAATTTACATATAAATGATTTCCATTAAAGAAAAAAAATAAAGGCAGTGAAATGAGAGTGGAAATCTGACTCCAACTCTTCATATGTATTGTATGTATTTTAAATATTTATTACAGTGGTCACTCTCATTTTAACAAGGACTAGATTTCTAGGTTTCAAGTCGAGACGCTGACTGCGTCGCATGTAAGGCTGATTGGAAGCTGTGATTGAAAATAGCCCCTGACAGCAGCGATGGGATGAAAATTGCAATCCCCATGTATGCAGCCTACACATCTATATCAATCACAGGGTACAGCTGCACTCACAATTGAGATATTCACATCAATTTTGCACAATCACCACCTAACGTATATAGGTAATTTTCCTCCTCTGAAGTGTACAGTAAGGGGAAGGAATAAAGGTGTTTTTGTATGAAATATACATTTGGCTGTATGAAGGGGTGGTGATTGCAACTGTGGTTTAACAAAGAAACGCATTTTGTCCAGGTTTGTGTTGGTCCACAGTATAATAAATCTTTTTTTTTTTTGGTGATAGACAGAGCTGAAGCCATTATACAGCACAGATTTCTTAATAAGAGCTTATCATGTCCTTGTTTGTGTAAGGAAAAGGGCAGAGGAGGAAGAGGAGCTGCAGCAAAGCCACCAGGCTCTCTGTTAGAAATAAATGGTGAACATCTTTCACACATGTAGATGGCAAATGCCTGTTGGTACGCCTGTCAAGCTTTCTGTTCTCGCAGATTTAACACTACAAATGTTTTGTAGTATTTGAAACAATGGATCCTTGATTTCAGACAGAGGTAGACAAAAGGAGGCTTCTTGTTTCTAGCCAGCAATTGTCATTTTTTTGCCAGCTTATTAAACTAATAACTCTAGTTGGATGAAAACGGTCTATCCAGCTTTTAGAGTCAGAACTCTGTTAAAGGGGCTTAAGAGTGACTACAGTACATACATGATATATAATCCCAAAAGACTGAGGCTAACGCTATACGTCCCAGGCAAAAAGTCAGCATTCCCACCAGCTGATAATCCATGAAGAAGAGATGCAGATAGAGGACTGTTGTTCCTGTATTGCCATGTAGCTTAATGCTAGCGTAAGGAAACATGTTTAGATTGGACTTATAACACTTAGTTTAGCTCACATACTTATGATGGTTGTGTACATCATCTGAAAGCTGGGAGCCTAAAGATTAATTTGAGATGCATCTTAGCACTATGTGTCAAATTGTTCTTGTCAAAAACAAATACAAATATAAAGTAAACAAAATAAAAGTTGTGTTTCAAAAAATTATATGAAATGGCTACCATAGGGACTAACACCATCTTAGCTTTCCAGTCACATGCAGTCAATGCAATTCCAAGACTGGTTAGAAATCCCAGTATGCAGAAATATTCAAATACAAAATTATTAGACTAGGCAATAACATTGCAATAACATGACTTGTGGGTACCCATAGAGCCCATTTTCATTCACCTATCTTGAGGTCAGAGGTCTAGGGAGCCCTTTGGAAATGTCCATGCCAGTTTTTCTTGCCATAATTTTGCGCAACTTTGGAACGTTATTTAGCCTCCTTGCTGACAAGCTAGCATGACATGCTTCCAGTGGATTTCTTAGGTTTTCGTATGATATCAGCACCTTCACTTTAACTTTAAAACTAAAGTTGGTTGGGATTTCCCACAATCCCTCAGGTCTCAGGGGATTAAAACAGTATGTTTTCACTTTTAATGTAACATAATGTAATGTTGGCTGGAGCAACAAATGTAGATTGGTAATGATGAGCAAACTCTAGGAAGTAATGTTTTGTTAATCCTGTAGACAGTAAGCTAGTTAGCTGGACATGCTAACAACTGCAGCTTACATTATAGACCAGATAAACACATACTGTAGTTTCATCTATTTCTTACATTTTTGCTCTTGTTTTTGGAAAGACTGAAAAACAGGTTATCATTCACAAAATTAAAACAAAGCAACATAATAAGGGACACATTGAGAATGAGTGTACAGCATATGGGTAAAGGGGGGCGGTCCATAATCGGTCCATAATTATCTTTCATGCAGACAGGAAATGTTAATATTGGATGTTTTGATTCACTGTCTAAGGCCTGTAAAAATGAGTATGCAATACATTTGGCTTGGAAACGCCTGCTGCTGTGTCTCTTCACCACTCAGCAATGAACAGAAGATGAAATGATTCATCACAGTGGAGACAGCTTCCGGAGAATGAGATGAGACGAGAGTGGGAACGATGTCATTTTGTATCTCTCAGAGGAAAATACAAAGTGAAGATGAATTGTAGCTGCTGAGGGGCTGATAGTACACCAACCGGGGCTGGCACTGAACCTGGCATCGCCCCATAGGTGTGATTGGGCTGTGATATTTGTCCGGCACCTATAATCAAAAAGGCAATAGACCCGTCATGTTGCCCTCTCTTCTCTGCTGCACAGAGCCTCTGCACAGCTGAAGGTCGCTGAGGCTCAGATAAGAAATGATCTAGATTAGAGCAGGTCATCCAGTCCCATGAGTACTGCCCCATATCGCCATGTAGGCGTGCTGTACCCCAGCTAGGTCTGGCGTTTTGTGGTTTACAAGTCTAGAAGGATGAAGTTTTTTTATTTTAATAGTCTGGGCTGGAGCAGGCATTTTTGAGTTGTCCGTCCATCCCATTTCTGTGAATGTGATATCTCAGGAATGCTTAGAGGGAATTTCCTCAAATTTGACTGAAACGTTTGCCTGTAAGTAAGGGATGAACTGATTAGAATTTGAAGGTCAAAAATCAAGGTCATTAAACTGTTTTTTTTGACTGGTGGTTGAACCAAACAAGCATTTGATGGGATTTTTTTCTGACTCCGCTCCAGCGACAGCTGTGGCTGGAGACATCATGTTTTTGGGTTGTCCATCCCGTCTCATGAGCGCAATATCTCAGGAAGGACTTGATGAAATTTCTTCAAATTTGGCACAAACATCGGCCCACTCCCACACTCACAGACTGTGAGGCACGTTCCTGCAAAGTCCGTAAGGGTTTAGAGCTGTCCTACTGTCAAACTGTCAAGTCCTTGCAGGCTCTCTAAAGACATTTTGAGCCCTTTATGAACACTTCCCATAAGTCTGCCTTTCTGCAGACTTTGTGTCAGGGAATTACCCACAATTCATAGTGTTGCGATGTTAAACACAGGGTTACCACAGTTACCAGGGGAAGCACATACGTGTTCAGCTAAGCATACTGAATGTATATTTCATTTAAGTCATTGAGGGTTAAGGGCTAAAGACCTTAAGGGGGACACTAGGATTGAGCCATTCCCTTGGACTCGAGGATGATCAGATTTTGGAGGTCAAAGGTCAAGGTCACTGTGACCTTACGTCCGTCCCATTCTTGTGAATGCAATTTCTCAGGAACGCCTTGAGGGGTTGGCAGAATGTTTATGGCCATAAATCAAATATTCATATGCTAATTATGATAATTCACACAAATGTCTAACAGGATAAAATGATGAAGTGATGACATTTTGGACAGACATGGATGGAAACTGCAAGTTCACTGGTTGGTGAAGACATGCAACCATGAGGCAGTAATTCTGTGTTTTAGAGGTTGGGATATTTTTTGCAAAGAAGCAGTAATAATCATACATGAAGGCTCCAGGCATCAACAACACATAGAAGTGACATTCATTTGTTCTCCATCCATTTGTGTCTAATGAAACAAAATCACAAAATGAACCAGCCTCTCATAATGAATTGAGAAGGGGTGTGCACACAGTGTTTTTGTTCTTTACTGTAGGAGCGATATATTTGACATGAATCAGACTGGGTTGTGGAAGGTGCCCTCTGGTCTGTTCCCTTCACCAAGGCATTCCTAATATATTTAATTTCCGTGCATGCATGTCTTTGAGAGGATTTGTGGTTTTGTGCATTTACAAAGCTAAAGCCATAATAATTACTTAACTAATTTGCAGCATTTGTGCTAAACCGATAAGACTCCTCTTTCACAGGATTCAGAGGCTGCCATCAATAATGTGACTGCTTGGGGTAAAAGTGATTTAAAGCCCATTTCACACTTGGCTTCAAAAAGAGAGTGATGGCTTGGCATTCTCTGAACACAGCTGCCATCATGACCACATCCTATCCACAAGCTCTGCATTTAATGCCAACAAACTTGAAGTTGGAGGATATGTCCCTCTCAAAAGTTCTCTTTTGATTTTTCTCTCCATCTGTGATTGTTTGATTGAAGTGAAACTGTAATAAAAGATCTGTGCTGCATGTCTGTATTTTTCAGTAGCATACAAGCTCAGTATCCCGAGGAGTTACGTCCTTGTTTGACAAGTCCATGCACAATTTATAGGGATGGGGAAAAATCCATACAGCATAATATTATATTTTGCGTGGCAATATTGTGTCGATACACAGATGTCAAATATTGATCTTTTTTATATAATCTATTAACCTATTAACAATCCGACGGCCACTATTCTGTCTTTCAGTGTTTGTAGTGGGCTCAGTCTTAAAGCTAGAGAAAAGATACTGGTGTCATATGAAACTAGATAACTAATGAATCTATCGTTAACAACCACGTCATGTTACCTGGTTGGGAAGAATGCTAAATAACACTCCAAATTTATGCAAAATTTTGGTGAGGGAAAACTGGCAAGGCCATTTTTAAAGGGGTACCTTGACCTCTGACCTCAATATCTTATCTTATTAGATAAAACAGACAAACTGCATAATTTGCAGAAGGTAATTAATTGCAATATATTACAATATACACTATATTGCCTTAAGTATTCACTCACCCATCTAAATAATTGAAATCAGGTGTTGCAATCACTTCCATGGGCACAGGTGTATAAAATCAAGCACCAAGGTATGCAGAGTGTTTGTGCAAACACTGGTGAAAGAATGAGTCGCTCTCAGGAGCTCAGTGGATTCCAGCGTGGTACTGTGATAGGATGCCACCTGTGCAACAACTCCAGTCGTGAAATATCATGAAAATGTGGCCTTCAGATTAGCTCAAGAGCAGTGCGTAGAGAGCTTCATGGAATGGGTTTCCATGGCCGAGCAGCTGCATCCAAGCCATACATCACCAAGTGCAATGCAAAGCGTCAGATGCAGTGGTGTAGAGCATGTTGCCACTGGACTCTAGAGCAGTGGAGAAGCAGTCTGTGGAGTGATTAATTGCGCTTCACCATCTGGCGATCTGATGGACGATTCTGGGTTTTGCTGTTGCCAGGAGAATGGTACTTGTCTGATTGCATTGTGCCAAGTGCAAAGTTTGGTGGAGGAGGGATTATGGTGTGGGGTTGTTTTTCAGGAGCTGGGCTTGGCCCCTTATTTCCAGTGAAAGGAGCTCTGAACGCTTCAGCATACCAAGAGATTTTGGACAACTCCATGCTCCCAACTTTGTGGGAACAGTTTGGGGATGGTCCCTTCCTGTTCCAACAGGGCTGTACAAAGCAAGGTCCACAAAGACATGGATGAGAGTTTGGTGTGGATGAACTTGACTGGCCTGCACAGAGTCCTGACCTCAACCTGATAAAACACCTTTGGGATGAATTAGAGCAGATACTAAGAGCCAGGCCTTCCCGTCTAACATCAGTGTGTGACCTCACAAATGCGCTTTTGGAGGAATGGTCAAAAATTCCCATAAACACACTCCTAAATCTTGTGGAAAGCCGTCCCAGATGCGTTGAATCGGTTATAGCTGCAAAGGGTGGACTGACGTCATATTAAACCCTATAGATTAAGAATGGGCTATCACTTAAGTTCATTTGTGAGTCAAGGCAGGTGAGCCAGTACTTTTGCCAATATAGTGTATCTTATCGAAAGTAATCTTATCGCAAGGTCTGCAAAGTTATAAAGCCCAAAGTTCACTCCAAAGGGAGTTACTCTCCTCCACAGAAACGCTGCTCCTGAACTGCCTGAAACGCCTTGCTTCATGTCCGACTTTTTCTTCCACAATGTGGTGACGTCACCAAATAACACATAAACATAACGGTCGACTAGTTTGGCACGCCCTCAAACAAAGCTAGTCAGAGCAAAGCTGGAGCGAAGTCCAAGGAGTTTAGTTTGGTTGAACAATCACAACAGTGGGCCAGCTGACCAATCAGAGCAGACTTTTCAGGAGGGTGGGGAGCAGGAGCTCAAACAGAGCGTTTCAGACAGAGGATGAAAAGAGGTGCTGCAGCATAGACAGTATGAGAAAAGTAAAGTGGTTTTTCAACATTAACGCATTTAAACATGTTCTAGTAGAGTGAAGAAATCACTAAAATCATTTTGGGAACCATGAATGTCTGAAACATGTACGTATGAAGGAAAATATGATAAAGTAAAGAACAGAGTGAGCAGATATCGATGAACGTACAAGCTCTTGTTGCCTTTAGCCAACAAGCCGTTAGGTCAGTGACTTCATTAACAGACTGATGGTACTCAGTAGAACGCTGAACGCTGATGAGCAACACAGAGCTCTGCTGATTAAAGACTCATTCCCTCAGTGTAAGCACTAATTATCTAGACTGACATGCTACTATAGCTTCTCTCCAAGCTGAGAGGTCTGGGCACGCTCTCTCTGTCCTCCTTCTTCTCCGGTCAAACACATAGGCAGCACCGAGTAGGGTTTCACCATGCAGCCGAAACATGGTCAGAAACAGTTTTCATTTCATTCTGTTATTTCAGTAAGACAGTACTCCTTATTGTTGTTTGAACACCTACATTTTGCAAGAGTGGTCCTGAAAAGGATGCTGCACTGTGCAAGTTGTAGGTTTCTGTGCCTGGGAGGACACAATACTTGCATTTCATCATTACCACAGATTACTAAAAATAACTAGCCACTGTCAGGGCAACAGTTTGATATGACCTCTATTGCCAATGTAATCATTTCTGTCCTTGCTGATTTAGAAATGTGCCTTGTTAGTCGTCCAGAAAGTTGTCTCTCACAGTTTAGCCAAATATCTGTTATAATCAGTTTTTTATGTATGAATGTGACAAGTAGGGATTTTAATAATTAACTGTTTTGAAATTTACCCGATAACTCAGAGGAGTGGCTTGTCAGTTTAAGGAGAAAAGCTGGTCCACCTGGCCAGCACAAAGCTGCCAGCAGTGCTACAGCTGCTAACGTAGCACAAACACACACGGTTTGTTGGACAATCGTTAACTGTTACGCCGGGCAGCCACACAGCTAACAACCTGCTAAACTAAATGAGGACTGACTGGGAAAGTGGCTGCATGTCTGCGACACTACATGCAGCACAATGGCTGCTAACACTCCAAGAAACATGATTCCAAATAAATGGCAATGTTGCTTTGGGTTCCCTGGATGTGTAAATAGGCTTTTATGTGGTAACACGTGTCATATTAAATAAGATTCACATTCATTTCAAATTTCTCTCAATTGTGTCTTGCATCACATGGGGAACACAGTTTCCTAACAAAAAAACCCAAAATACAAATAAGCAAAACCATTCAGCCAAACAAAAGAGCATAACTTTTTAAGGTTATTAAGTTATGTCAATGTTGCATTCACTAGGGCTGCAACTAATGATTATTTGCATCATCGCTTCATCTGCAGATAATTTTCTTGAGTAACTGTTTTGTCTCTAAAATGTCAGAAAATTGTGGGGGAAAAAAGCCTGAGGTGATATTTTTTAATGATTTGGCTGACCAGCAGCCTAAAAATCCAAAGCTATTGAGTTTACTGTCATCTTGAGCTGCAACGATTAATCGATTAGTTTGTCAACTATTAAATTAATCTCCAAGTTTTTTGATAATTAATTAATCGGCCTTAATCTGATCTTTAAGAAAAAAAGTTGAAATTCTCTGATTCCAGCTTCTTAAATGTGAATATTTTCTGGTTTCTTTACTCCTCTGTGACAGTAAACTGAATATCTTGTGGACATAACAAGACATTTGAGGATGTCATCTTGGGCTTTGAGAAATGCTGATCAACATATTTCACCATTTTCTGACATTTTATAGCCCAAACAACGAATCGATTATTCAAAAAAAAAAAAAAAAAAAATGAACAGATTAATTGACAATGAAAATAATCATTAGTTGCAGCCCTGCTATCATGTATGACAAAGAAAATCAAATTCTTACATTTAAAAAGCGGTAACCAGTAATTGCTTGTATGTTTTTCTTTACAAAATGACTGAAACTATTATTTGATTATCAGAATAGATGCAAATCCATTTTCTGTATAAATGTAGCTGCTCCAGTATCTACAGCTTGTTTTGTTCAGCCCATTAATAGTTTAATTACCTATTATCTTGTCTTGTAGTTTTTAAAATTAGTGATGTATGAATATTTGGAATCAGAAAATAACAAAATGATTTGGCAGAAGGAACAACTCGCAGTATATCTTTAAAGGAGCAGTGTGTAGGCGCTGCTGATATCTAGCGATGAGGTGAAGATTGCAGCTAACTGAAGCCTCTCCCGTGTGCCAAGTGTGTTGGAGAGCTACGATGGCCACGCGAATGCATGAATTACTGTTTCTAGAGCTGGTTGTTGTCAGAGTAGCGTAGGCCATTTTGAGCAGAACCAGTGCTTAGGCTGTGTATGAGGAAAGTGAGTAGTGAAGCGAAAGAGAGACCGGCGGCGACGGGAACGAGTAATCTTATCGACTCCGACCCAAGCTGTTCTGGGCTACTGTAGACACATGGCGGTGCTATACGGCGGAGTTCATGGATAGAGGAC
Source organism: Pterois miles (assembly GCA_947000775.1). Classification (NCBI taxonomy): domain Eukaryota; kingdom Metazoa; phylum Chordata; class Actinopteri; order Perciformes; family Scorpaenidae; genus Pterois; species Pterois miles. The sequence continues at coordinate 4,481,967 of CAMQGK010000231.1, forward strand.
CCTAAGAAGATTAGAAGAAGATCATTATACGGTAACAAATACACGATTCTTATTTTCACATGACTATAAGTTAAAAAATAACCATAGTTATTAATATCATATTTCATTTCTGCCAATAGATCCCCCTAAAAGGTACACAGCGTTTCTTTATAAATAACTTCTAGTGGGAAAGAGGAGATTAGACGACATCTTATTGTCTTCCTGCAGCATAATATAGGAGCTGGAATCACCAGCAGACATCAACCCAGGATGTTAATTGAATGACCTCACGGATGCATTACCCAAGACCATTAGTGTCCGTTCTGCCTTAATCTCCATCAAGTTGACAAGATATGGCATCTTTAGCCTGCAATGTGTTGAAACCCACAGGATACATTGTGACTTTATCTTAACTAGAAAGCAATAATAACTCTTTCTAACATAGCAGATATATAAATAAAATGGCTATCAATGCATGTATCGCTTAAACGATCACACAGACCTGTAAGGAAGAGATAAATAGAACGATACAGCACAAATGCTGTCTTTGTGTAATTAGATTATGTTCACTTGGACAGATTAAATTTGGTTCCTTCAGGCATCAGATTTATTGAATGTCTTGTAGCTGGAATGTGTGTTTTATTTTTTATTTTTGGCGTGCTTTCATCCCAGCACATGCAGTATTGTATACAGCACAATGTGGCCGACGTTTGTGGAGACCTCCTTTCCTAATAAGAGAAAGTTTCTTTTCATTTCCTTGAACCGCAGTTTCCCCCTGATGGAAAATATGTGAGCCTTTGAAGGTGTATATTTCATCAGACAATGAGATGAAAGGGGTTTCAAGCCCAATGGCTCAAATGGAGGACTGATTTTCCTGGACATGTCTATGTCTGTTGTAGGTGGAAAGGACACGGAGATGGTCCGTAATCTGATTAGATGTCCATTACTTCCTCGCAGGTACACGGCACCAGCACAGGGATTTTTTGTGTACAACAAGAATTAGATACTGTAAGAAAGTGCATAGTTAATGTTAAAGATTGCAGGAACTATAATTGTTTTCTACCAGATGTCTCAACTACATGCATTCATAGATAAATACAATTCTCTATTCAGTCACACTTGCATCCATTAAAACAGCACTTGGGTTTATCGTTGCAAACTCATCTTCATAAACCAATCTAATCTTCAGTGATAAAACACATTCTTCCATATGTTGACTGTGTCTAATGGATTCTGTGAAAACTAACCATTTTAATGGCCCAATGAAAATATGTAAAAGTAATATGAATTGCATAATGGCAATCTTTCCTCCAATTTAGACTTGAATGTGGTGTAATAGGCAATTGTGGTAGCCATTTCTTGTTTTAAAAGTAATTCCTAAATAAACCAGAAGGACATAATGATCCCTTTCCTGTCACATTATCATTTATATTAAACCAGCTCGGTTTTCTAATAATAAAGAAGGATGATGCATGTAATGAGGTATTTTATTAGTCTGGCAGTCGGTTCTATGAAAGTATAAACAGAGGAATAATGACAAAAACACTACGTATACTTTGAAGAAAGAAGCTTCTAATATTGGATGTCCTGATATCATACACCTTTATCCCCAATCAGCAGCACTGGAATTACAGTCCTGTTAGGTGTGATGTGGTATGTTTCAATTCATTAAAAACTGTCACTGCTGTCATTTATTCAGCAGGTTGTACAGAGGATTGACTCCTCACTGTTAAAAGAATAACCTCAGGACATACACACAGGAAAGGTAATAATGAGAAAACAAGACTAAAACATAACACATCTACATGACTGCAAATATGTAAATGTGTATCAGCCAGCTGTAAACTCTGAAAAATGCAATAAGAGTTGTCTTTCCTGATCTCCTATTTGAGGTTCTGGTTGGCTTAGGTGATAATGCTAATTAGGGCTGAAACTAATGATTATTTTCATTATTGATTAATCTCCTGATTACTTTTTCAGCCTGTGAAATGTAAAGTAATAATGAAGAAATGTCCATCAGAATTTGCTGTTGTCCAAGGTGACATTTTTATGGTTGTTTTGTCGATCAATTCTGAAACACAACGATATTGAATTTAGGATGATTCTCACAATTGACTACAGTACAAGTTTGGACACACCTTCTCATTCAAAGGTTTGTATATATTTGAATTATTTTATACATTGTAAATTAATACTAAAGACTTCAAAAGTATGAAAGAACACAGAGAGACGACCTCAACTATCATTGAGGTCGTCTCCTGGAATGGTTTTGAATTAACAGGTGGCCCTCTTAATGTGTTTGAGACCATCAGTTGTGTTGTGCAGAGGTAGGGTTAGTACACAGTGGATAGCCCTATTTGACCACTGTTGTAATCCATATTAAGGCAAGAACCACTCAACTCAGTAAATAGAAACGGCAGTCCATCATTACTTTTAGACATGAAGGTCGGTAAATCAGGAAAATTTAAAGAACTCTTAATGTATCCTCAAGTGCATTCACAGAAAACCTCAAGCGCTATGATGAAACTGGCTGTCATGAAGACCGCCCAAGGAAAGGAAGACCAAAAGTTACCTCTGCTCCAGAGGATAAGTTCATTAGAGTTACCAGCCTCAGAAACTGTAAATTAACAGCACCTCAGATAAGAGCGCACATAAATTCAAGCAGCAGACAAATCTCAACATCAACTGTTCAGAGGAGATAGCGTGAATCAGGCCTTCATGGTCCAATTGCTGCAAAGAAACCACTACTGAGAATGACCAACAAGCAGAAGAGAATTGTTTGGGCCAAGAAGCACAAGGACTGCACATTAGACCAGTGGAAATCTGTACTTTGGTTTGTTGAGTCCAAATTTGAGATCTTTGGTTCCAACCACCGTGTCTTTGTGCGACGCAGAAAAGGTGAACGGATGGACTCTACATGCCTGGTTCCCACCGTGAAGCATGGAGGAGGAGGTGTGATGGTGTGGGGGTGCTTTGCTGGTGACACTGTTGGGGATTTATTCAAAATTCAAGCCACTCTTAACCCGCATGTTTACTACAGCATTCTGCAGTGCCATGCCATCCATCTAGTTTGCTCTTAGTGGGACCATCATCTGTTTTTCAACAAGACAATGACCCCAAACTCACCTCCAGGCTGTGTGAGGGCTATTTGACCAAGAAGGAGATTGATGGAGTGCAGCGTCAGATGACCTGGCCTCCACAGTCACCTGACCTCAACCCAATCAAGATGGTTTGGGGTGAGCTGGACCGCAGGGTGAAGGAAAAGCAGCCAACAAGTGCTCAGCATGTCTGGGAGGTCCTTCAGTACTGTTGGAAAGCCATTCCAGGAGCCTGAAACTGATTGAGGGAATGCCAAGAGTGTGCAAAGCTGTCAACAAAGCAAAAGGGGGCTACTAAAATATAAAACCTAATCTGATTTGTTTAACATTGTTTTGTTCACTACATAGTTCCATATGTGTTCTTTCATAGTTTTGATATCTTCAGTACTAATCTATAATGTAGAAAATAATTCAAATAAATAAAATCCATTGAATGAGAAGGTGTGTTTAAACTGTCGACTGGTACAGTAAGTGATTAATTGACAAATTATTTCAGCTCATTCTGAAGCACAAATTTAAGAATGCTGGTTATTCAAACTATTATTCTCTCTTGGTTGAAGGTTGAAATGATCTGTGATTCAATAAATAAAAAATGTACACTTTTGTAAATATCACTAAAACAGCCATGGAATTTTGATGAACTTTGAGCCTGCATTAAATGATTTTTTTGGGCCTCTTGGAGGCAACACAACAAGCTATATACACACCACTGACATACCCTACGGTAAATGTGTCAGCAAACAGTGCCTTACTTACACATTGACCAGACACAGGGCAACGTTAACATTCATTTTAAGTTGTTTTTCTGACCCCATGGCAACTGCCAGTCCAATACTCGCTCACCTTTTAGCTCTGTTTTGGTCTCAACTAACTCCTGAGGCAAATATCTGGCTCTTTATCTGCTAAATTATCCAACATGTTCACCCGATAGTTTCCAACTTTCTTTGTATATTCTGTTTATTGTTTGGTGGTGTGCGAGTAGCATACAGTGTTTTTCGGGCCATAAAACCATTATATGGAGCTAAAACACGATATGGGAACCGCACAGTTAGGTAATCATTATCTGTGGGTTTGTCACTCACGACAAGGGGTGTGACTATTCACTCAGCTCACGACACAATACAAGATATTGGGGTTACAATCTCGATACGATATGACAGCCCTGGTTGAGACTGAGAGCAGACTCAGTAATGTTACTTAGTAGTCCTGGTTCAGACCAAGAGGACCAGCCTGGTAAATGATGTGTAAGAAATAATGATAGAGCCAATCAGTTGTTTTGCTGGTCAGTGGCTACATTATGGATCAACAAATCAACTTATTGACGTTTTTATGATATTTGTTAGCTTTACAATGCCCTACCCTAGCTTACATTGTTCATGCAAAAACATCAGATCATATGGGCGAGTAATATTACACTCAGCTATTAAAAGTTTCAGTTGCACTGCCACCAACATGACTCAGAGATATAACTAAGACTACATACTGTAAATAAACTTGATTATCTTGTTATAGTTGATTGTTTGTCACTGCAACAGCATGCGTTTTTCGGACATTTTCAGCACTGTAACTTGGAAACTAGGCTTGCTTGTCATCATATAAATAGATCGTGGTGTTTTTGTAACTTCACTGTAGAGGACTGAGATGTTTATTACAACTTCTACAATATTGTCTGTCTTATGGAGAGATGAGAGAACACAGCTCAGCTTACCGTAGCAGCTCCAGGCTGTGTCTGTGTTCTCTGCTGCCAGTCTGAAGGACGGTAATCCTCAGTGTTGATTGGCTATTGCTGACTGGTGTCTAAACCTATCAGATAGCACTGTTGGTGGGACATTGAGACAGACTACACAGTGAGGACTGAGTGGAGAGCACTGACAAACAGGAGGCTGATCAGAGCCAGAGCAGTGCATTTTTAAATTAATTTATCACATCCCTAAAATATTGCAACAGTTTTTCGTCTTGACGATGCATATCCTCACATTTCTATAACACAATATTTCACAGCATGATATATGGTCACACGCCTACTAACATCACTTTTCACATTGAAACATAGTCATTTGATCCGCTGTCAATTTGAAAATATGGAGTAGGGCAGCTTTTAACAAACACAATATGAACAGATCGTGGTATAACAGGCAGCAACAGCAATTCAACACAATTCAAAAAAACAGCTTTAATGTTTCAGCTCTTTCTCAGCAGTGATCGAGCAATCCTGCATCTGCTTTTGTCTGATGTTCACATTATTCTGGCACTCTATTCATAAAATCTGAATAAATGAAGTGCATGTTGTTCATCCAAACAAAGCTGAAAAACACTTTTGTTGGTTCTCAAAGACCCTTTATCAGACTTCATGTCAGGAGTGCTCTTCTGCGTAAATACACTGCTCAAAAAAATGAAGAAAACACTTAATCATAACAGTATAACACCAAGTCAGTTAAACTTAAGGGATATCAATCTTTCCATTTAGAAACTACAAGTGGTTGTGAATCACTTTCACCTGCTTTGGTGCAAATGAAAGTGACAACAGGTGCAATGAAGAGGCAACAACAAGAGCATGAGGTGGTACCTGGGACTAGTACCCAATCAGGTTGCACAGGTAGTCATCCATATGTGCAGTTGCAAGAACGTTTGCTGTGTCTCCCAGCACAGTCTTAAGAGCATGGAGGAGATACCAGGAGACTGGTCGTTACACAAGGAGGGCTGGACAGGGTTGTAGAGGGCTATGAACCCAGCAGCAGGACCGCTATCTGCTCCTTTGTGCTAGGAGGAACAGGAGCAGTACTGCCAGAGCTCTAAAAAATGACCTCCAGTAGGTTACTGGTGTGCATGTTTCTGACCAAAAAGAACCAGGCCAGACCAAACAGACCAATCAGAAACAGACTCCATGAGGGTGGCGTGAAGGCCCGACGTCCTCTAGTGGGACCTGTGTTCACAGCCCAGCACCGTGAAGCTGGATTGGCATTCGTCAGAGAACACCAGAATTGGTAGGTCCATCATTGGCGTCCCGTTATGTTCACAGATGAGAGCAGGTTCTCACTAAGCACATGTGACGGGCATGAAAGAGTCTGGAGATGCCGTGGTGAACGTTATGCTGCCTGTAACATCATCCAGCATGACGGGTTTGGCGGTGGGTCAACCCTACCCTGATTGCTGTTAGGTACCGGGATGAAATCCCTAGAGCAGCTGTCAGAGCTTACGGTGGTGCAGTGGGCCCTGGGTTCCTCCTGGTGCAGGAAAATGCCCGGCCTCATGTGGTCACATTGTGTAGGCAGTTCCTGGATGAAAAGGCATTGATGCCACTGACTGGTCCTTACGTTCCCCTGACCTAAATCCAATCAAGCACCTATGGGACATTATGTATCGGTGCGTCCGACGCCACCAAGTTGTGCCACAGACTGTCCTGGAGCTCTCTGATGCCCTGATCCTGGTCTGGGAGGAGATCCCCCAGGACACCATCGGCCGACTCATCAGGAGCATGCCCAGATGGAGTGCATATAGACACGCAGGTGCCATACACACTACTGAGTCACATTAGGAGCTGCCATGATGAAATTCATGCATTTGATAGCCTGTGATTTAATTTTTTACTTTATTTTCGGTGTGTTTTTGAATCCAGCCCTCAGTAGGTTGATGATTTTGACTTCCATTGACCGTTGTTAGGTCATTTTGTTCTCAAAGTATACAATGCACATCAGTAAAGATGTGTTCATCAAGATCTGATGTGTAATTTAAGTGTTCCCTTCATTTTTTTGAGTGCTGTGTATTTCACTGGTACTCTAAAACACTTCAGAGTACAATACTTCTCACAATGTGTTTTGTGACCTTTTGTGATTTTTGAAACTCTCCCTGCTACTCACATCTATTTATAACCAGTTGTCCCATTCATAAACTTAAAGTGACAGAGATCAATTTTCTTTTGCCCTTGAATATGAATGTATCTAGAGGCCTTGACCCTATCCTCCCTCATTACTCCCTGTTTTTTATGGAGCCCTCTCTGGTCCAGCCTGGCCAGCACCCTCACTGAGTAAGAAAAGCTGAATATCAGAGGAGCCGGTCTGCTCTCTCTGCTCTAGCGGTCATAACACAGTGAGAAATTCAGTGTCTCTAAGCCCAAGGGCCAGGAAAAATTTGTTACCCATGATTATATCATTTACTCACCTGACACTGTGTTCTTGGTTTAGTTGTTTCTCTCCCAGTGTCTTTGTCTCTCTCTATTTTCCTTGTTCGTTTGTGAGGAAATGCTTCTTCATTTGTTTTGCGTGATTGAGGAGGGAGACGCAGGCGAGACAGTACAGCCTTGGGTAAGAGAGGGAATCCAGTCACAGCTGGTGTGTCGCTCTTCCATAATGAGCAAACGTGACAAGATGAGAGTGCGTAGCGTCTGCCATGTGCCACAGCCCTGGGAGGCACTTTGAATGAAGGACAATTTATAGATATGCATGCAGCTCTACAATTGTTGCTGGTCGTGAATTGAATTTTTTGTTCCTTTTCTGTCATCTATAAGCTGAAATCATACACGATTACAAAGTTGACATTATCTCCCACAGCTCTGATATGAGATATGATTATCCAGAGGTTATTATCCAGAATAGCTGGCATTCTTGTCAGAGGAACAGAAGTGGTCAGAGGTGTTGCCAGACAGTGTCTGAGGATCCAGGAACTCAACCAATTTCCATCCTCTGTAAACAGGCGTAATGGGGCATAAAGCCTCCCACAGCTGAGGGCAGAGTAACTTCTTTGAGTAAGCAAATCATTATGTGGTAAACCATGTATATATCTTATATGGCCTGAAAGAAGTGGTGCTCAAAGAAAGGAGAAAGTTCTGAAGTGGGTTGTCATTTCAAGGACGATAAGACTTTGTGGCTCAAATGTAGGACTTTGGATCCTATCCATGTTTAATCTAACAGGAAAATAAATGACAATGTATGTTTACAACAGTATAGTCAGTAACATGACTGTCATTTCTATCAGTGGTACATTTGCCATGTACTTCTTAAAGGAATGGTTCAACATTTTGGGAAATTGCCTCTTTCTTTGAGAGAGTTAGATGAGAAGATTGACACCACTCTTGTCTGCACATTAAGTCTGGGGCTACAGTGAGTAGGCAATTAGCTTAGCTTTACATAAGGACTGGACGCAGGGGGAAACATCTGGCCTGGGTCTCTCCAAAGTTTAAAAAATAAATAAAAAAAAAAATCAGCCTTCTGGGACCTCTAAAGCTCACTAATTAACACAATGTACCACATTTATTTGAATAGCACACAAACATTAATGTAAAAATGTCAATTTGTTCTTTTAGGGGGATTTGGCATTGTCGCAATATTTTAACAAACAACTGTTTATCTGTTCGCCCAGCACTACCGTGAAGAGCATCTCTGGTTGTAGAGTTATAACGTGGAAAGAGGTATTTTTAAATGACCATGGTTCCAGAAATAAACATTTCATTAATTTTTCTCCATTTACATTGTTATGTGAAAGAAACTATAACATAAACCTATCAGCAAAAACTATCGAAGCAAAGAGACAAAACTCAAGTCTTTTTGACAACAGCCACTGTAATAAAGAAAGTATTTTATGAAATAAATTTATTATATTTTATTGTTCAACACAGGCCATTTTTGGTGGAATATGGAAATAGAATAGAAATGTTTTTGTTTACCTTTTGTACCACACTTTTTAGGTGCACAGTTTACTGGCCTGTCGTTGCTTTCAGTCCAAAATGGTGAAAATGTAGCTTTGTTGCTGGGAGCTGATGTTGCCATGAAACAATTAATTGACATTCACTTCTTGGCAATATACTATATGTTCTTCACCATAGGGCCTTAATATTACACAACAGCCTCCCAAGAACATATGAAAGTTATGTAACAGGGTCACTGCAGTCTTTATCATTTACTTAGCTATTAATTAATGTAATTTTAACTTCTAGTGTTTTTATCCTGTATCATGCTTCAATTTTATGTAACACTTTGTGTTATGTGCTGTTTATAGTTTTATTTTTCAGTTTTTTTGCATGTCCATATTTCCTGTTTGTTTGTATCTGTCTCTTTTTGTTTGTCTTTTGGTGAAAAGACGGTTTATAATGGGAATTCAGAGTGGGAACCAGCAGCTCCATTCACTTAGCAACTCTAAAGCACTGGTTACCTGGCAACCTCACCGTGACGATAAGACTGTGAGGAGACACTACACCCAACTGTTGTTCCCCATGAAACAATGAGTAACTCCCTTTGAAACTACAATTTAATTTTACATTTCTGTTAAATAAGATACAATTGGTACGCTTTGGAAGTTTTGATTGTCAGATTTTTGTACTTTGTAGTTAACACAAATGGTATCGATCTTCTCATCTAACTCTGGGACGGAAGTGAATGAGTGCATTTCCCAAAATACACTTAGAAACCCGGCATTCATGTCTTGAAATGTAAAGCTGTAGTTTTAAAACTCTGAAATAGTCAACCCACACTGGACGCCCCAGTCTCCTAACCTCTGCCACACTAGTTTCATCCCCTCTGTGGTGGCCTCAAGGGAATCTGCTTCAACTCTGACGTTATAAAATGTGTAGGAATCCATAATGTCCACTGCATGCCTGGTTTGCATGGCTGTCCGAAATGCATTTCTGAGCTCTGATAGCAGACTAAGCTCTGGTGAATGGAAAGCACAAAACTGCCATATCCCCTCTGCAGTTTGTAAACTATCTGCTCTCCACAGGCATCCAGTGTGGGTGGTGGTGGTAAATTGGTGCAGGTGCTACAGGTGGATAAAGTGACATGTGACAAGAGCTGTGGACATTATAGATATGCAACCTATATGAGGAAATAAGGTTGAAAATCCACAAAGTGCTCCTTTAAGCCCACCATCTGGGTGCTTTAGCTTTGAATTAATCTCACCAATTTCTCTGTCTGAGTATTATAAACATTTTCTCTGATACTTATAGTAACAGTTCCCCTTTTAGTAATTTGCATTTTAATCTTTTGAGAGGAATCTACAGCGTGAGATCAAAGTCCCTCTTTAAGTCATTAGCGGATAAGATGGAAAATAAAATTCCCAACACTCCCGAACATAGCTTTCTGTGACAGCTGCTATTAGCATGCGGTGAAAAAGCCAACACTAAAATAATTGCTCAGTTTAATTTCTGAATGTGCGAGTTCTAATGATATAACTTTATCTTTTTTAAGCAACCTTCCCACCATTTCTCCTCCCCATTAACCATGTATTCCTCCTCCAGTGAAATCAGAAGCAGATAGAAAGCATATTTTTATTCAATTAATGCTGCATATCTTGAGCTCCATTTCTACACAGTTGCCACAGAGCTGACAAGTGACTGTTGCTCAAAATAGCACTCAGGCTATTTCCCCAACTGTCAACCATCAACGCAGCAGTTCTAACAATGGAAATATTTAAAACAGTGAAACTGAAAGCAGACAGGATTAACCAGGATGTCACACACTCCTCTTAAAGGACAATTTGTTAGTGCCATAGCTGAAGTTTAGTAGTACTCTGCTCATCTCAAAACATCTTTCCCTCTCTTCTACTTGATGCTGCTTTCCTAGAAACACCATGCCTCTTAATGTATTCTACTACAGCCCCACATCGCTCCTCTTACACAGTTCACACCAATGACTATCTCATTTTCCAAGGAAATTGAAATGGAAAAATGGGTATGGGTGTTTTTTTTTCCCCAGCAGCCATAGATCAATGTGAAAAAAAGCATTACAATTAACAATAATAAACATGCACACTGGAAGGAAACAATGCACAACAAAAACAAAACAGCAACATAAAAGCTAGACACCCTGTTTCTGTCACATATAGATCCCATAGTTCAGGTCCATCCCCCACTGTCACCTTTAACCTCTCCACCTCGCAACTCGGGGGTCTGAAAAGTGAAACCAATGAGGAAGTACCTTAAACCTGCATTCTTTCTAATAGCCAGCAGGGGGCGACTCCTCTGGTTGCAAAAACAAGTCTAATTGTATAAAGGTCTATGTGGAAATGACCCTTCTTCTCATTTTATTGTTTGCCTCAGTAAACGTGGTAAACGTGGGATGGTCTCAATCACTAATTTCAAGTCTTCTTCAATACAGTGTGATGTTCATTTAGAAATTTATGGTCCCATTTAAAGTCAAATAGACCATAAAGCAGGGTATGCTTTAAGGCGTGGCTACCTTATAACCTTGGTGTTACCAGTCTGGGAGATTTCTGTGTTACAACTTCAACCCTTTCACAGCGTGTTTTCAGTTAATGAAAGTTCATATTAAATTTTTGGTAGCCTTTTCATTTGTACTTAGCTCCATGCTCTTGTGTCACTTCTGGTTGCAAATAACCAAGATGGTGATGGCCAAAGTGCAGAACTCAAGGCTTCCAAATGGCGGTCCACAAACCAATAGGTGATGTCACAGGACTACGTCCACTTCTTATATACAGTCTATGGTCCTCGCCTTAGTCCATGTGAGTGTGTCCAATAACCTGAAGGTTTCCATGTCAAGAAAGAAAGAGTCCCATTTACAATACTTTAACTCTTTCTTCTGGGGTGGCTGTGGCTCAGAGCAGGTTGTCCATCAATCAGAAGGTGGATGGTTTGATCCCCAGCTCCTTCGGTCACATCTTGAAGTGTCCTTGAGCAAGACACTTAACTCCAAACTGCTGCTGAAGGCTGTGCCATCAGTGTATGAGTGAGTATTTAGATTAGATTGTGATGGGGACCTTGCATGGCAGCCTCTGCCATTAGTGTATGAATGTGTGTTTGCTTGGGTGAGTGCTGATATGTAGTGTAAAGTGCTTTGAGTGGTCAGAAGACTAGGGAAGCGCTATATCAGTTCAAGTCCATTTACCATTTACTGGAAGAAAGCCCATGAGTTTCCTCCACATGTTCAGAAAGGACAGATCATTACTCTTAAGCACAGAGTTGATCCTCTCATATGGTAATATATTAAAGATATTGTACCACAAAGTAACAGTAGGAGGAGTCTCCTTGATCCATTTGAATAAAAATAAATTTTTTCATAGCCATATAAATTTCAGAGACGGAAGAGACACATCTCTCGAGGAGGATCTTTTTTTGATTTTAATTTTGAATATACCGCTAATCTCCTTGTCGATGCAGTTCCAAAAACATGATATATATTTACATTTATATTGCTAAAAAAGATTAATATAATTCCCCTTTTCCCTTCCTTTGCCTTTAAGTGAAGATGTGATGGGCTATGATCAGTCTTGTTCTGTTATAAAGTATGTCATCTCTGGAGAGTTTTGTATTATGTTTCCTTCAGTCTTATGTAAATTAGTACTGTGTTGGTTGGTTGGTTGATACCACGTTGTTGATACAGTCAACAGCTTCATCCTCACATTGTCAAATTCCTGACACCATTTACATTAGACGTTGTAGAAGCTGGATAAGCAAATGGATTGTAGATGGACGAAGTGAAAAGGGAAGAGATCTTAGATTGGGATTATTAGGTAAAGTGAGAGTATAAGCATTAAATGACAAACTTGCAAATACCCAAATTGTTCCTCATGTAGATCAAACTGTTAATGAAGTTGAAGAAAAGACTTAGGAATACCTTCCTGAAAAATATCTACAATAACCTAAATGCCCCCAGCTTTCCATATCTTAAAGATGGAGGTGATACTTCCAGGGGTGAAGGTGCCATTTCTAGTGGGGGGAGAGCATAGAGACCAAATCCCTTTGGAAATCTGAATAAAATATCCCCCCAGACTGTAAACAAAACTGTAAACTCTATGGTTGGCTTTAACTTCTTTAGAGATGTATTTTGTTAAGCAGTCCCAACAGGGAAAGAGGTTAGCAAAGCCATGGTTGTAGGCTATAAAGAGTGAATTTAGCCAAGACCAGATTAAACACAAGTGCAGTTATAAAACAGTACATTGGTCAAGCTGAGACCACCCGTGCCAGTTGGCATTTGACATTATTGATGTTTGTTCTGTTCATGTAGCAGAGACTGTGTTCAGCCCAGACTTCTTCTCTATAAATCACCAGAAAGAAAATATCCTTGCTCAGCTGTCACTGTCAATGCAGTACATTAGTGTTAGTGTTCAATCATCACTTCTTGTGCATGGCAGAAAGCTTTCCAGCACATTACTGAAAGGCTCAAGGGCAGCACTATCCTGACTTTCTAGTACAGTATAGACCCTAATACTGTATGTTCTCAGTACAGGGTTGCATGGATAAATCCATAATACATTAGTGATTGCCTCCAGACTGTAATCAGTAACCTTAGTAACGGTTCTGCCACCAGCGGTTGGTATGACAACATCCTGTTGATAGTACATATTTTTACATCCACCATTTTGTCAGATCGGTGAAGCATCTTCTATATACTATCCAAATCCCTTGTTGAGTTATTGTCTGCCGGTACTATTTCACTGTAGCTATTTTGTGATTGCTGATTTGTGATACAGTAGAATTTATCGTTTATCTGCTAACCAAGCTAGCCTTAAACCCAGCTAAAAATACAGGGTTGCATCTGAAATCTCATAAAAATCTGCTATTTTGTATGCTAAAACTGTTTTTTTTCAGTTTTTTTAAGTAAACACACCTTAGTATGAAACCAGTAATATGTGAATTGTGTACTATTTCTGGTGAAATATTACAGTATGCACGGTGGTGTAGTGGTTAGCGCTGTCGCCTCACAGCAAGAGGGTCGCAGGTTCGAATCCGGGCTTGGGACTCTTCTGTGTGGAGTTTGCATATTCTCCCCGTGTAAGCGTGGGTTTTCTCCGGGTACTCCGGCTTCCTCCCACCATCCAAAGACATGCTGTTTAGGTTAATTGATGACTCTAAATTGCCCGTAGGTGTGGATGTGAGCGTGAATGGTTGTCTGTCTATATGTTGTCTGTCTCTATGTGCCCTGCGATGGACTGGCGACCTGTCCAGGGTGAACCCCGCCTTCGCCCTATGCCAGCTGGGATCGGCTCCAGCCCCCCCGCGACCCCTAACGGGATAAGCGGTTGACGATGGATGGATGGATGGATTACAGTCTGCAATGCTGGACACATGGTGCCATAAAACGAAAGTTGCGATCTCGTATTTACAACATGGGAAGTCTTGTACATGATATGACAGAGGAAAAAAATGGGGCCACTGGGAATATAAACATTGGCCTCAAACATAAAATTCCAAAGGAAAACCATATTTCACTAAAATGACAATATACTGTATTAAGTTATTATGCACCCAGAAATGAACTTCAGTGGCCTCCGCCATTTCTGACGTCAACAAACACTTTCCACATACGAGGTTGTGAATACAACGAGGGGGCGGTTCATATGGACCCTGCTCATGAACACAGTAAACACGACCTGATTTGAAGGCACCAACTTATGGCGGCTTAAATATTCCACAAGGTAATACGGTAGTGACAACAATGTTCATACAAATGTTGACGGACAGCTCTCTAACATCAGCAGTGCATCAGTTTAATTGTAAGTGTAAGATTTCACTATGCTAGGTGTAATATACTGTTTGTTAAATTAGTTCAGGCTTTGATTCTCACAACCCATCGTTTTGATCACATGGAGATAAATACTACTGTTTATCCACACTAAGGAAGGTTGAACGATAGTACACATATTGGGTATATAGTTCATAGTGTGCAATTTCAGATGAAGCCTAGGAGTTTTGGGCCGGGTAATTCCCGATTCCCCCCTCCTGACAAATGGAGGAGAAGTCTGGTCTGGGACCTTAGTCAGTGCCGATGTTTGGACGTTTAACCTTCTGTACTGTTCAGACTCTTCAGGGTCGCCCCAATCAATTTCAAACACGTTTGATATTTAGGAATTAAAATCTGGATGATTATGTCAGTGCTTTCTGTGCCAGACCACAACAGACGGAGAGACAAGCCGGAGCATCTAATGGTGTTGCCCAGCAAAATATTCCAGACCTTGAGCCTAACTGCTAGCTAGCATACTACTGTTACAAATGATGGCAAAAATCTCACCTCCAGTTGTCGCTGAAGAATAGACAACCTGTGCTGGCCTTGACTTTGAACCATGGTCTCATCTAGACTCGTTTAGTCTTCTGCTTTTGTTTTTTCTCGCTGTAAAGCATTACTACAGCAAGTTGTCGCACCATGCCAGTCTCCATCTTGTTTAGCCTACATTTGCTTCCTCAGGAGAGGTGCTGCATTGCTCCCTCTGGCACGATAATCTTAATAATGTCCTGTAGTGATGAGCCCGTTATTTACAAATCTTGTTGTGTGTGCATATGTGAGGTTCTGTGAAGTTTCTCCTTTTGTGCGAGATGCAACGTGATTTCAAAATCGATTTGGATTTTTAAACCCCTGAGCACGACTTTAGAGGCTGCTAGTTCAACACTCTCTGTAATTGAAGAGGTACTGCTTACATCGTGTCCTAACCGGATGCGTTAAATATGCACTTCTGTTACATCATGTAAACAAACCACTTGCATATCAGCTGTGTGCTCCACATCAGATTGGGGATGTAACCGGACCACTTAAAAGATGGGCTAGTAGTACCTGCTATCTATGTTTTTAGCCTACTTTTTAAACAGAAAACACACGTTTTATATTATGATATTTACTGAAAATGACGCACAATATATCCCACCATGCATCTTGCTTGTGCGAGGGATGCAACACCACAGGCAGTGACACAGACAGGAGCCAAGCTATGGTAAACAGGGAGTTAACCCCATTTGTAGGCCAACTTTGTTTTTTTTATTTGGCTAGATTTAAAAACACACTGACACACACACACACACACACACACACACACACACACACACACACACGCACACAGACGTTGTGCTCTCTTAAAAGCATGTAGTTTGTAATAATTGTTCTGGTGGACAGTACACATACAGTAAAACTGCGAGCGGCAATGCTTGTGCTCAAGTGACAATAATCAAGTTAATATCCTTATTTACATCCAGGACAACTGACCCAGTTTGCTGCCACTGTCGGCGTCCCTGACAGCTCATTTTATCTAAGGTAATCAGCTGTTCTTCGTCCTCTCAATGTGAGCAACAGAATAAATAGGAACAGGGCATCCAACAAGTTCAACTCAAAACATTGTGTTGTGCATGCTGTATTATTACATCGTGGTCATATAGCATCTTTTTCACTCAGACTTGAATGTGATTTTTTTTTTTTTGAGCTGTAAACTAAATGATGTAAAATACATGAATGCGTTTGTTGGTATTCGCACTTCTTACCAAATTTATAAAAATCAGTATTTTCAATTGAAAGCTTTGCAATTCAAACAAGTCAAACAATTACTTTGTTTGGAATTACCATACAAAAACTACAACTCTTATGAAAAGTCACTTGGTTTCGTCCATTCATAACAAGCACCAACCTACTCCCTCTTGTAAAGTATTTTTTTCCCCAAAAAGCAGTTATCCTGCTGTCTGAAAACATACTCTTCAGTCCACATGACACAGTGTTGACTCTACTACTAGTCTGAATTTGTAGTTATAAGGAGCAAGACACTCAAATAAACCAATCAATATTAGCATTAGTATTGTCAGTAGGATTTTTTTTTTACTTCTGGAAGTTCAAGTTTTACTTTCAATACTTTTGTCAGTACATTTTCCTTGGGACTGTAAAAAGTGGTGTAACTACTGTATTTATGATGTCATCTTCTGTTGATTCATAATCACTTTCATTAAATGTGTTGTCCAACAATTATTTTCAGTAAAAAATGGAAAGTCCAACTTCTGTCTAACCTTTATTTGAAGTGTGTTTAGCGTTGCTGAGTGTATGGCGGGAGAATATCAAATGTTTCTACGCAATCAAAATGATTTGTTTCAGCTAAGGAGAAATCACTACATCGATTATTTTGATGAGGAATGTAATCGGTTTCACAAACTGTAATGCAAAGTCATAATTTCCAGCCATATTCAACATGTGTGGTAATATATTTGAGTCTTTTGTGTAATAAGATCACACTATTTGTGTATTTGTAGGCTTGTTACTTCCAAACTTTACTCTCATCACAGCATGAGGAAAATGAGATTGTAATAGGAGTAAAAGCGATGATTGGCGATTCAAAGTCGTATCAGGAGTGCATTTGATTTTGTTGCCTTGGAAACCACAATACAGTGTAGCAGGCAGCACTTCCTTTCATGGACTGGATAGTTGCTCATGAAGGTCAGTCTGCGTGTATGGCTTCCTCTGACATCAGTGTGACTCATTTTGCTTCACACTGTATTTGCGCAGGTGAGAGAAAACAAAGAGAAAGTGAGATTGTTATTAATTTAAAGATCCATTCTGTGTAGCTTTTTGTAAGCTGGTCATTTTCAGACCTTAAAAGGTGGTTATGGAGGTATGTTAGTAAAACAGGCCTGAATTGGATTGGAGTTGAGCTGTTACATTCACATATTGACCTTCACCAGTTGGACAAGATGCTTGAAATTCACCATTAATAGATTTTCAACCTACACCTTTTCGTTTTGCATGAATAAAGTGCTCTTCCTAAACTTGGTATTAGCACGAAAATGAGCTCTATAGAAGAAGAAGAACAACAACCTTTATTAGTCCCACTAGGGGAAATTCAATTTACACTCTGTTGTTAACACACACATGCACATACAGGACCCATATACATGCAACAATGGAGAGATGTCAGAGTGAGGGGGCTGCTCCTGTTTGGTGCCTTGCTCAGGGGCACCCCGGCAGTGCCCAAGAGGTAAACTGGCACCTCTCCAGCTACCAGTTCACACTCAGTTCTTGGTCCATGTCGGGACTTGAACCGGTGCTAACTCCCTACAGACTGAGCTACTGCCGCCCCTAGTAGAACTGTGGAGGAATTGGGTAGGTAAATACACTGCTCACAATATTAAGGGAACAATTAATCATCACAGTATAACACCTAGTCAGTTAAACTCCGGGGATATCAATCTGTTCATTTAGGAAGCACAAGTGATTGAAGTGTGAATCACTTCACCTGGAAGAGGGTTTTCTGTGTCTCCCAGCACAGTGTCAAGAATAAGGGGGAGATACCAGGAGACCGGCTGTTATACGGGGGAGGGCTGGACAGGGCCATAGAAGGGCATCAACCCAGCAGCAGGACCAGTATCTGCTCCTTAGTGTGGGGAGGAACATGAAGAGCTGCCAGAGCCCAACAAAATGACCTCCAGCAGATTACTGGTGTGAATGTTTCTGACCAAACTGTCAGAAAAGGACTCCATGAGGGTGGCATTAGGGCATGATGTCCTCTAGTGGGACCTGCAATCACAGTCCAGCACCATGTAGCTCAATTGGCATTCGCCAGAGAACACCAGAACTGGTAGGTCTGCCACTGGCATCCCATTGTCTTCACAGATGAGAGCAGGTTCACACTGAGCACATGTGACAGGCATGAAAGACTCTGGAGTCACCGTGGGAAATGTTATGCTGCCTGTAACATCATCCAGCATGACGGGTTTGGTGCCAGTTGTAGACTGACCAATTCTGGTGTTCTCAGGC
Source organism: Pterois miles (assembly GCA_947000775.1). Classification (NCBI taxonomy): domain Eukaryota; kingdom Metazoa; phylum Chordata; class Actinopteri; order Perciformes; family Scorpaenidae; genus Pterois; species Pterois miles. The sequence goes on from CAMQGK010000231.1 coordinate 4,500,487, forward strand.
GAACGCCACTGGGGTGCTGGGCTGTGAGCACAGGTCCCACTAGAGGATGTCAGGCCCTCATGCCATCCTCATGGACTGTTTCTGACAGTGTGGTCAGAAACATGAACACCAGTAACCAGCTGGAGGTCATTTTGTAGGGCTCTGGCAACTCTTCCTGTTCCTCCTCACACGAAGGAGCAGATACCGGTCCTGCTGCTGGGTTGATGCCCTTCATGACTTTTTCATAATTGGCTTCAGCTGATGTCTGAGCATATTAAGCTGATTATCAAGCAGGCATATCAGCGGGCAGCCAGGTGTTGTTGCTGTACATGTGTGACTCTGCCCCCCTGTGTCAATCAAATTGCCCTTCTACCGGCAGACCTCCGTAGATGTAGCCAACTTGGCAACTTTGTCACTATATTTAGCAAGTTTTCGGTGTTCAGTACCTGTGAGGGTTTCTGGACAATATTTGCCATTTTGTGATGTTAATTGATTTCTAATAATAAATATATACATGCATTTGCATAAAGCAGCATATTTGCCCACTTCCATGTTGATAACATAGATAGGGAGATTTGTTGAGTATCTATCTATCAGGTACATTTTGAAGAGATTAGATATTATTAATTTGCGACTGATCAAGATTAACTATATTATTTTATACAGAAAATATTTGTCAATTAACAGCCTGGTTTATTTTGTGATCATAGTAAACTTTCTAGACAATCAATTGAGAAACTGAAAATGGGTAAAACAAACTGACAGAAATGTTGATTAATTGTAATTAATTAGCTGACAGAGCAAGATACTTCATTATGCTGACACAGCTTTTTTCACATGTGGTCACACCTTGATCAGTAGTGATCTGCTTTACCTGTTGATGCTGTAGAACGACAAATGACCGAGACATCACCAGTAGTTTTTTAAAGAGCGTTTTGAAGCCTGGAGTTTGGGTCTAATGCTCGCTACCATCTTGTGAGTTGTTTGGAGCCAGGAAAACACATTTGGGTGACTTGAGTAATCAGCCATCACCATGATCAATGTGATAATCAAAGCAATCAAGGTGACACTGCTCCCGATCAAATTCCACTTCAGATCCTTTTAAATGCCTCTTAATTGAAGAATGACTTTCAAAAGTCACACATTAGATGAGGTGAAATTAGCTAATTGAGACCCTAGATTCAAGAAAAAACGTTTTTTGAATTCCCAAAGAGTTGATGGGCGTTTGCCTCTTGACATCAATCCAGTCAGTTTTTTGGAGTCACTATGTTGCCATTAGATACATTGCATCTCATGTGCTCTTAAGCATTGACATCAGACTTGAGTTATAGTGTTTGCTTCAGTGCTTCTTGGGAAAGTCTTTCTGCGACAGCATCTTCCCGTCTCCCTAATTTTAAAAAATGGGATAAAAAGTGGCAGGTGAAGGTTGGCACTTTGGCAAGGAAGGAGCTGAAGCTAATGTAGTGTAGTGGCAGCTAGATACAGATCATTGTAGCAGGATGGTCAGAAGGGCAGCCATTTTTAAGTGTATTCTTGCAATTTTGACCGTTGTAGCAGGCTGACTTCAGCATAAACTAAACCGACTTGCGTCATATCAGGGGCTCACTCATGTGAGGTTTTGCAGGAGTGACTAAATGAACAGTGGAGTAGTAATGTTACAAGGCACACAGAAAATGCAAATGTCTCAAATTGTACAACTTCATGCTTCAGACACTTGTCACAGCGGAGGAAAGTACATTGCTATCACAAGATGAGTGACAACTTTGTTCAGGTTGTTTTTCGTAACCAGTGGAGTATTAATGCATGGTGGGCTTGTTCTGCCGGACTTAAGTGCTGCACTGATTACAAAAGTGGGCTGGCAGCGGCAGCACCGGGTCTAAATGGTCCCTCCTCCACCTGTGGACAAGCTACCTAGCTATCTAGCCAGCTATCTGTCTTCGGGAGCTGTGTCCGTTCTCCGCCCAGCGAGCTGCGACTGCACACTTTACGACCCCACTAACGTGGGTTCTGTTGTTACCACAACAACTAACGGGTCAATGACCCTTCTACTCCTATTTTATTTCGATGAGTCTAACAAACAGGACGAGATAAGCGTTTTGTTTTGTAAGTTACATAAGTGACGTGTTTTCCATACTGATGTTGTTTCTGTATGTATTGTACTTAGTTTACATATTTATGTTAAGGCCAACGATGTTTTTCCTAAACCTAACTACGGTTTTGTAGCATAAACCTAACTTAGTGGGTAAGGAGGGACAAGGCAGGCAATGCTAATGACTGAATGAGTTCTCTGGAGAAGAGAGGTTACTCTCCATGACTCTGTGTCGTGGAGAGGAAAGCTCTGACTACATATCAAACAGCAGTTTGGAGTGTCCTTATGGAGGTTCATGATAATGTTGCGCTGTCGTGGTCGACATATCTGCTGTCTGCCGTTTGAAGGTCGGAAGTAGTGACAGTGGACTGGCCGACAGGGGTGATGGTTCCCATTTTTAAAAAGGAACAGAATAAGACTGTGACTAAGGATGATTTTCCTTATCAATTAATCGGTCAATTATTTTCTCAGTTCGTTGACTAATAGCATTTTCAGGACAACATGTGGATGTTGGCGTGTCTCCATCTTTTTCTAGTGTAGTTTGCCACTTGACTGAAACTCTCTAATCTTACTATGAAGCTGGTTAGGCAAACCACTAATTACACAACTATATTCGAATTCACTGTTTAGGATTAACTTAGACTCACATCAATATAATCTTTTGTCTTTTTCCAAATACAGGTCTCACTGTTATGCACAGACAGTTCAGTTTTGAGCGATGAGGGCCAAATCAATGAAAGTTCTCCAGCCCAGGAGCTACTGACCCATTCTGTTTTATCCAAAACCAATTTGTCTGCGTAGCTGCTGTTTTTAGCGGACTTTGATCCACAGCCAATATTTCACAACAAAGATATTTAATGAAAAGGCCTCACCATAAATCACTAGTCCACTAAACAGAAAGTGGGTCTTTAAAATATGGATAATAAAATAGCTATACAATACAATAAGATGGAATGGGCTAGAAACTGATGAACATGTGCTTTTCACAGGTTTCACCTGTTATTTTACTCAAAACCTTTGAGCCATAAATGGCAGTAAAGGTGATCATCCGTGTAGCGAGTCTTCCTCACAGGAGCTGATGGGATCTTACTGATAGCAGCTTCCTGACTGTTGCTCAGATAGCAGCACTCCTGACAGTGCCCTCAGATAACTGCTGCCACATAGCATGCGCTCCCACAGACATACAGCTGCATCAGAGCTGCAAGTAGATGAGGAAGGAGGAGGGAGATGAAGATGAATTGCAGAAACAATAAGGGCTCTATTTTTGGTACGTCGTGGGGTCACTGGGTCAGTGAAGTGGTATTTTGTCAAGTACTCCACTTGCCTGTGCATGTTTGGTTTATCGGTGACTTGCTTTGGTGGAATTGCTGAATTTGAGCAGAGGAGCTGCTGCAATGTGCAGGGCTACAGCCAGGATTTTAGAAATAACATACACACAAAAAAAACTCACTAGAACCCCAAGAAATTTTTGTCTGGTCAGTAAAATTTTCTGAATATCTACTATAAATCACAACATTTTGCATTTACTCGTTCAGGCTTTTCTCATACACTGTTTGTAGCTTGACCTATGAAAAGTAGTACACTGTATTTTGTGTATATCCAACAAAATCATGTGTGTAATTCACGTAATTATGAATCAGGAAATATAAAGAGTGGTGAATGCTGCATAGGGAGGAGGTAGGGGTGGATGGATGGGTCAAAAACTACTGGCCTTTCATCCAGGACACCGACCTTCATGTCCCGTGTGAAACCAGAAATTGACATAGATTTATTTATCAGGAATTTTAAGCCAAACCACAATCTTTTTCTAAACCTAAAAAAGTTGATCTTTTCCTAAACCTAACCAAGTCAAGTTTTTCCTAAACCTAACCAAAGCGATCTTTTCCTAAACTTAACCAAGTAGTCTTTTTGCCTAAACCAAAGGAAGTTGTTTCCTGTGAAGCAGAAGTTGCTGGACACATGTTGGACATTTGTAAGAAAACAATTGAAAAAGGAGGAATAACTTTTGTACGATAACGTACAAATCATTGTAAGAGGATACATAGATTGATTTAACTCTTTAACCTCCTCACTGTTGGATATGTAATATGGGTAGTGTCTAATATCTCTCTTTAATTTATCAAGATAATTAGTCTAAAAAAGTTCAGAATCTGACCAAAAAACCCAATATGTAGAATATGGAAAATGTGTAAACATGTCATTAAATCCTCCAAAGTTTGAGAAATATTCTACAAGACAACTTGAGTGTCTCCAAGGGTGGTTGTGTATGTTGTCTAGTCAAGCTACAGTCATAAAAATTGCATCTTAGATTTGAATATTTCACAAAATCTTAATGTGATAAATCCTCATGAATTATAGATGAAAGCAGATACGGATAATTTACAATGTTAAACAGCGTGGTAAAAATGTTTTACATATGTTCAAGGATATGTTCACATTTTGTCATGAAAAGATCACTTCAGTATGCAACTCCCAAAGTAAGAGATGGAGACAAAACCCACAGTCTTCATTCTGTACAAAAGTGCATTCTGAGTTTCAGCAAAAGCTAATATGATTCATTATCTAACATCTAAATTAGTCAATCAAACAGGCATCTTCCAAGGTCACAGTCTTTTTGGTGCTATATTCTGTCTTTGTGTATCCCCAGACAGTGTTTCCTGGCTGAGCTGCAATGGAAAAGCAACACAAAGAGACAAGTTCATACTAAAAAGAAAGCTGAATTTTAGGTTTCCCTTGGAAACAAGGTAGGGAATAATGTCTTCCCAGCTAGTACAGACAGGAGGATCCATTTCAGCAATCAACAACTCTTTCAGTCTATTGTTTGCTCAATTCTGTTGATATTTGCACTGATGTTGCTGCTCAAAGTGATACAACTTCAACTTAATATCTAACCAAACATAATAATGAGTGCTTTATGAAAAAAACTGGACCATTAGCTATAATGAGCCCATTGTGCAGCTATCATGAAACATGCTAAATCAGCAGAGTCAGCACCTGTTATGTTAGTCTGACACTGACATCCCCGGTCCACCATCTTGGTGCATCAACAGTGCACAGGCAGGACTCCAAACCTGCGTTGTCACGTCAGTGTTAACAAACCCGACAGTGATTGGCAGGCAGGTCCAATTATAGCTGCAACTGGCTGACATATACGCAGGTCATCAAATTTCCATTTGGACTCCCAGTTGTGAATTAGTGGCATTGATCCACGAGCTGAGGCATCTATCTGTTACTGTCCAGGTCAGGAGAGACAAGTCTGTGATGGGCTCCATTAATGAAGCATCATGGGAGATTGACATGATTAGTTGTGGTAGGGAAGAAAGCCCTGTGGTTTTGTGTTGTACTGTGCGGATTTCTGTGTGTCTTCATATTGCATTACAGCCATGTCTCCTAAAAATTGCGTTCCCATATAACAAAACTGCTTTGAAATGGGAAATGAATTTTGTCGCAGATTTCATTTGATTTTGGCATTTCACAGATGGGTTTCTAATAGATTTGTTCTGATATGGGTGTTGAAATGCATCCAGTATTGCCCAAAATTTGGTATTGGGTAACAGTGAGTTCGCCAGTGTATGCATTAATCCGTTACCATAATTTGTTAACCCAGGAAAAAAATCATTGTGTTTAATCGGACAGCAATTCTTCTTTGCTGCTAGCTTTCAGTGTGCTGTTGCCTTGGATGTATCATGGCTGCCACTGACCACTACTGTTTTAGATCAGTGAAGAAGAACTGATTGCAGGTAGTTTGTCACGTGACGACAGCAAACAACAACAGTGCATTGCTAGTGGAAAGTGGAATGGTAGTGGTAGTCGGGTAAATGTTAGCCATTTGGCATTATTTCACAGTGGAAAATCCAACAAGTAAAGTGGTGATATGTACAGTATGTAAGGCTTCTGTTTCAAGGGGGCACTAATGCTGCCAGTTTCAACATCAGCAATCTTATAAAACATTTGAAGAGGCATCATGTAAAAGAGCACGATACAACAAAGATAGGAATCATAACACACAATAATAATAATAATAATAATAATAATAATAATGATAATAATAATAACTCGCATTGGTATCAGATCGGCACTCTATAGGCTGATACAAGTTCAGGTATCGGAATCGGACAGACCAAACACTGTGTCAAAGGATACCTGCCAAGGATGAAGATCTGTATCTGAACTTCATACAGTATTTCTTGCTCTTCCCAGTCCGGCGCGATGCGAGAGCCACATTTGCAAATATGAAGCTTGATGAACGAATTCATGTTTTATATTATATTAAGAATAAAAACGCCACAGTTGTCTAATCCTAACTAGGGATGTGATGGTAGAGGAACTGCACGGCACTGATATGTGAAAATGGACGAAATGGGGTTCATTTCTGATAAAAAAAAAAAAAATGTAACGACAGGGTGCGGTGGGATTCGTAAATTAACCAGTGTTTGCCTGGACACCACGTAACACTGTGTAACACCGACTATCATGACAAGCCTAATCCTAACCAAGTAGTTTAGTTGTGTTTTTGTTTTCTTATAATTTCATAGTTGTTTTGTTTTAAATTTAACATTATTGCCATGTTTAAAACTGTTGAAAACCTAACTGAGAATGCAATTCAGTCGTATGAGCAGACAGGGTTGTATATTTATAAATTTTAATGAGATATTTTGGAGCATTAACAGTGTTGTAATTTAGAAAGCAACATAACAGGCACATTTTAAGTTGCAAAATGGGAGATATTATATGATAGGAGACTATATGAATATTAGACCAAGACTCAATGGGAAACGCGGTCTCCAATATACTACTAAATGATTTTGGCAAATATTTTTTGAAGGAAAGGTAATAGGTGTTTGGATTAATATGTTCGCTAGCAATGCTTTTTCGTATTTTACCTCCGATATGTGGTCAGGTTGAGCCTCCAAGAACATTTGGTTAAGGTTAGAGAAAAAAAAAAGAAAATATTTCTTCATTGTGTTGATATAAAAAATGTAATCTGGGTGGCATTATTTTTCTTTTAAAATATATTTTCTGTTGCATGTTAGTAGGATGCGAATGTGATTTTTTTAGGAGACCGGGTTGCAGCAGCAGCAATGATTTCCATGTGACTGATTTGCAGCTGAGGCAGTTGTGTCTTCTGTACTTTTCTAAATTTCAGTCTTACGAAAGAAGAAATCAGAGAGAAGTGGGAGTAATCGAGCCTTGAGGAAGAGCTCTGGCTCTAAGTTTTCCATAGACTTGGTATTCACTGAAGCCGTTTCTCCTGCAATCACATTTGGCTTAATCATGACAGTCTTGTCCCCACTGTGGATTATCAGTCCTCTGGTGGATGAAATGAAAAAAAAAATATTATTAATATTCACATTTTTCTGCTCTAATTTTTCCATTTCATTGAATTCTGACAAGCACAGCTCCATAGTAGATTGGCTTGATGAGGATCAACTCTTTGTTTCATGTTAATGAATGATATGAGCAAAACCCATTTTTGCTAATCATATTTATTCCCCATTAGCTGCAGCCTCGTCATCTAATCAATTAGTCAGACGTTATGAAATCGTTGGTGCAGTTCTGTCTGTGTGCGAGAGTCTCTGGGTACATCTGAGTGTGTCTGCTCATTCACATTTGAGGTATTTTTAATGAACTTGGGGTTTTGTCCTTTCCAGATCAGCAAAATCATGAATACAGAAAATTGAATCATGAATACAGAAAATTTTCTGCCTCAACTTCCAGCAGAATAATATTTGTTAACCAGTTTAATGTTTTCTACATCCACACATGCCTGCAAACTCAATCACCATTTTTAGTGTCAGCCACATTAAATTGTGTAGATCCAACGAGTTTTTAGAAATAGGTAATCAGTAGTGTAGTATTCCATATCTGTGGCGTTTCTGTCGGGACAATCCGAATTTGATGTCGTCTGCTAGGTGACATCCGCGTGACGACACCCTCTACCGTTGACTTTGGCGAGTGTAGTGACAGTGTGGCACTGTATTTGCTGAGGCTAAAGTGAATTAAGATTAATCATCCAGATAGCATGCATAACTTTGCTGTGAATCAAGTTTGACCTGCAGCCTGAGCAAATCAAATACAAATAGTCGCTGCTGCCTTACAGAACGTCACCTTCCTGATATGTGATGTTAGCTAAACTAACTAGCGTTATCTGACTTCATGGCATTTCTCAACTTAGTTACCAGTGTTGAAGGTAAATATGTACATTCACTCAAGTACTGTACAAAATACAAACAAATTTAAGCTACTTAAGGTTTTCTGTTTTCTGCTACTTTATACTTCTTCTCCACTACTTCTCTGATATATTGCACTTTTTACTCTACTGCATTTATCTGATCGCTTTATTTACTATTTACTTTGCAGATTCAGATTAACAATATAAAATAAAATCAACAAATAGAAAAAAATCAGTATAAAATTTCTTTTCGCCTGAAGAAAATGAGTGGACGGGCTACCTGCCTGTCTACCTGCATGCAGTCTGGCCGTGCACACAGTGCGCTTCACTTAAGTCTTCCACAGTCTGTTCGCTTGACACCTGTCAGTACTGACAGTAGCCATGCTCATAGTGATAATTTTGGGGGAGTGGTTTTTGGTGGCGGTCTGGGACGGATGGACTGTCAGTGTTGCCTACTTGGCGACTTTCTCACGAGATTTATTCACTTTTGGAGCTAGCGCTGCTAGCTACTTTCATAGGAAATGTTTACAAAACTGGGCTAGGCTTTTCAGTTGTCTTTTTTTTTTTAAATATAGCTTACTATTGTTTGTTTGCTAGTGCCAGCTCATCCTGTGGCCCATCTTGCCACTCTTCAATACTGAATAGTCAAAATATCATTAAAGGATGGAGGGGAAAAAAAGACAGAAACCACAAACTAATATCTCACTAATTTGGCACCAATATGAGTTTCCAAATGCACAATTCCACTATGATTGATATCAGTAAATGCCATGCAACAACGACGCCAGCAACAGCAGTTCATTAGTGAGTTTGAAAGAAATTCGCAACAAGTAATTAGCCACATTTATTCAGAGTGAATATCAACAATTTCAAATCTGTTGAGCATATAAAATATATCCTGCGGTAGAAGAGAGTACACTGATATTTAGAGTGTAATTCCCTGAACCAGTTTTGTCTCTTTATGTGTGTTGCCAGTACGCTATAATCAATGCAACAAAAACATGTTAAAATTACAGATACAGTAAAGGAGAACAGAACAGCTGTTATGATGGGATTTGACAACATTGAATCTTGATTCCAAAATGAATCTGTTGCCAGAAGAAAAGTCCAACTTTTGAGTTTTGTAGGCCCTGCATTTTGCACTAAACAGGAGAACAAACTCTCACTGAGGTCAAAGTGGAGTTTATAGCAGCCCATGAGATGAGGTGAAGGCACCGACAACCCTCTCAAAGCCTGTAAAGGACAGACAAGGTTGTAGTCTGAGATGTTCCTCAGGACTGAACCCTTGTGACCTGATCAGTGAAACAGTGGGTAGAGCTGAGCGTGATCCCCAGGTCTGGAACAGGCCGACAAGATGAGCTTTAGTTGTGTTGCTAGAATTTGGAAGATCACACAGAACAAACTTGGATCCTGTGTTTCTTCTTTATTCTTGTTTATTTCTAATTATTTAGGGGTATTAGTCGTACCGGTACACCATCCAGTATTTATTCTGGGCATCTGGAAGCTGCTGTCACTGAGGAGTGATGTTAAAGCAGTACTTGGCGAGTGCAAAACAGCACTGTAATGTTCACTTATCACAAAGAATATGCCCATTTTAATAGAGTATACCCAGTATACACACACATTAGTTTGTCACTTTATTCAAACACATATCCTCTCCCTGAACATTTCACTGTTTTAACAGCCACTTTCATAAATGCTCTATGTGGCAACTGTGTCCTTAAGTGTTTGTGTAAATCCCAACTGTACATCTTTGTTTTCAGAAGCCTTTTACATTAATGTTGACGTCAGATCATCAGTTGAGGATCCTCCGATTAGGGTTGAATAGGCTCCGACAACAAACGTTGTGCAAACGTGTTCATAATTGACGAACGATAGTTCAGTGGTGTTCTGTGTTGGTTGATTAACATTTATGTGGTATATGTACTGTAGTATAAAGTGTGTGCTAGTGCATTAGTTCAGCTTATTTTAATAAGCTGTTGCATTAATACTCACTTGTCCTGCCCTTTGTCAGCTCCAGGGTGTTCGGCCAAAAGAGCCCCCAGGTCTACAAACACCTCCATAAAGGTTCTGGGAGGGACCAAGTGGGGGAGGACAGGAGAGGGGGGATTTGGTAGTTGGGTGTACTGGTGTATATATTGTAATTATGTTTTGTGTGTTTATTTTGGGGGAAGTAAGTAAGAAGAGTAAGTAGATATTTGTGAATATTATGTTTCAAAATTATTCTAAGTAGTCTATGGTAGTTCATATGGGAGACTGGTGAATGTAAAAGGTGCCAGTTTCTATCTCTGTGATCTCTTTATGTTGCTGTCCTGTTCGTACTGCTGAAGCTATTTGTGAATAAACCACACATGGTTGGTCCACCTTACCATCGCCTTGGTATCTTTGTTTTACTGCATCATCCAGCTGCTAAATGGTCATTCTAACATGTGGTATATAGTATTTTTCCTCTTAAAAATGCATCACTGAGTCATTTGATCCTTTGCTTTTCAGCATATAACAGTTTCATATCTCAGTGGTTTTATTGGAGAGCTTTGTAGAGCTGACCTGTGTGCAGTGGCAGGGAAGAAATATCGATCCTGTGCAGCCATTTTGGTATATTGTGCTGGTGGTTCAAGGAACATTGTTAGTGGACTTGTAAGTGTAATGTTAGAATGGGTTTGTTGTACACAGCTCTGCGCTAGATGACGTATGTTTGTGGCCAACCCAGAAGTTAGCCTAGCCGTGGTTCCCTCGACAAGAAGCCAATGGGATTTTTCCATTGGATTTTAGATAATGCAGAAAAAAAGCTGCTTATGATACTTTCAGGTGTGAATGTGATCGTCAGAAGTAAAAGGCTATAAACAAACTACACCACAGTCACATGAACGTAACACAACGTATTGCTGAACAAAAGAAAACGTCTCAAGCTTGTGTTCACCACAAACCTTATTTCAAGCATCTCACTAAATACCCATTCAAAAAATCCACTGACTTTGAGACGAGGGAACCAGTGCAAGTACAAAAATGCTAACTAGTGTCCAGATTTTACGTCTCAGTCCTGCACCCCTCTACATGCCCACTGCTCTGCAGGTCACCCCGTTGCTCTTATTGTGGAGATCTGCAGGTTTGATTCAGCCACTAGATTTCATTTAAAGATTTTGCATTTCTTTGTTCACAGTCTACAAAATATTTTGCCACACAGCTGAAATGTAAACTGCTATTCTAGAATAAAAATCTTGAGGAAAAAGTACTGCAGGTGAAAAGTTGAGCAATTTTATTGCTGTACTTTATTACTATATTTCTGCTGGATTATCCTAATAAGGTCTGGAGAAGATGTGTTTGTGTCAGTACCTTTGAGTACATTTGATATTTTACAGTATGTGAACACACAGGCACACAGGAACAAAAATTATTAAAATCCACAGATGTTTTTTTCCCAGGAAACTGAAGCAGATTTTAGCAAAGATACCTGGTAAGTACTCAGATCATATTCAACCCTACCTCAGATTCAAACCTCATTTTTCCAGTCAGATCAGGAGCCGTTTTTTCTCTGCTGCATCATTGTACCCAGAGCAACATAGCTAAAAAGCATTGTGGGTTATAAACTTTTACAAATCTAGTGTTGTATGAAAACAGCCTGTTTAACACCTGTTTCTTCACAAGATTTCAGTTTCCCAAAACGACATGTGTACCAGTGACAAAGCCCTCAAGCATATAGTAATTACACATCAGACCAGCAATGTGTATTTTACAGTAGGCTTTTATCACGATGGTTACTACAACAATGATGATGAAGGTCCCCTAAATGAGTACTTTTTTTTTTTTTTTTTTTTAACCCAAACCATGATCTTTTAAACCTGACTAAGTTATTGTTGTGCCTAAACCACCCCAAACCTTAAAGTGTAACTTCACTATTTTCAACCTGGACCCTGTTTTCTCTTGTTTTTGTGTCTAAGCGTCCAATGGGGACTACAATTTTTAAAATTTGTCCATTATTGAGGCATAACACTGCAACCGGCAGTCACAAAACAAGCTGCAAAGGCAAGCGAGCAGCCTTCAATGTAAAGTCTGTGCTTGTTTTTGCCACTGGTTGTTGTTATATGTTTCTGACTACATTATAGAAAAGACCCTACAGAGAAAATGTCTTTTGTACCTTTCTCTTGATCTGGAAAGTCCCGCTCAAGGATAAGGTCTCTGAGAAATCTGAATATCCGTATAATCAGGTTCAAATAAATAAATATTGACGGCCATGGAATTCAAAGACCTCATCTGCATTGTCATAGTCATTTAAATATTCAGCCATGACATTGAAAATCGTTTAGATAACACAAAGCTATGTTTTGTGTTCTCCAACATAACAAACTGCCCGGCTGACACTCACGTTTCCACCATGGACGTTTCCATCTCCAGAGTTCAGAATGAGACCTCTTTTTGAATGACACTTTTTCCATAATGTCTGACACTTATAATAACAATCAAAGCCTGCCATGGCAAAAACACATTACAAATTACATTGCAGCCTGTGAGCCGTTGCCGTCTACGGCATTCTCCCTCAATACTGGACCAGTTTCAGAAATTCTTGTCCTCATTCGTGACTTAGACACACAAACGTGAAAATCGGGTCCAGGTTTGACAATACCGAAGATTTGGTAAGGTTTAGGCACAATAACTTAGGTTTAAACGATCATTGTTTGGGTTTATGTTCATGGTCATGCTAAAAAACAATAACCAAAAAACAAAATGTTTAACTGTAGTTTATCATGAAAAAGGACTTTGTTTTAGGGAGAATCAGACAAATGATCAGAAAACACCTTTTGTGTTATTCTGAAGTGCATGGACTAACATCATGTCTTCACGTCGTGTGACTTGTTGCTCTGCCTTCTCTACTGCCCGGCAGTATTTACCACTGTGGCTGACCAGGACAAAAAACTGACCAGGACGCACACTTTTTACACCACATACTGGCAACTAAAAGTCATCTTTGGGTACAGTCATAATCACAATCATCGATTTCAAACTGAATTCAGCATGTATTGACCTCATGGCACTTGTTCTCAGGTCGATAGAAGCACCAGTATACCAACTTGCAGAGCCGTGCATTCAGGCTATTCTTTAGTGAAATTACCTTTTTAAAGTCATGACACATTTGGCGTGGTAATATTTCTTTCTTGTGTACTTCACTGAGGGCCTACTAATTTAAAAACAGAGCTTGACACAGACAGGACTTTATTTGAGCCGGCACCCTCTGTCATCTGAACAAGATAAGATAGAAATGTTGTGTCTGTTTTTTCAGACTGTGAAGAAAAACAAAGTTTTAACAGCTCCTGGATGCCGATGGATGACAGTAATAAATAAGCTCATTTGAAATAATCACCACTGTCCCTCTCGCCGCCTCCAACACCTCATTGGACAGATAAATTGCTTGTTTGTCCTGCTCTTTATTTTTATCCTTATTCTCTGCCGATTTGACAGCTATTCTTTTATGTTAACTTTGACGTGAACTTCATGGTGCCTGCTGAGAACATTTACCCAATTTTGTCCATGTCCTCCTGGAGTAGTGCATTAGTTCTGTTCAAGAGTCAAAAAAAGGTCTTGCCTGGAGAGTTACACGGCTTTTATTCAGACAGCAACATTTTGCAACACCCTCAGTGGTTAAAAGATCAAGACATGAAAGATTAGGAGATCTGTCTGAAAATACATAATTCCAGGGCTGTATGGGTTCGAATTTAAATGTGTACTTTGGCAAATCCTCTTCATTTCATGGTTCTCCGCAAGCCCAACTGTAAAAATGATGAAAATGTTGGAGGTATTTTGTGACATTCATAGTGTAGCCGGGAAATGAAGCGTCGAGTTACAGCTCTGTTTGGTGGGCAAGAAACTGTATTTACATATTGATTATTTTGCCCAAAGGATTTTTTTCCCCTGTTTGAAATAGCCGAGCGATGGGGACGGAGGCGTTTGGGTTAGAGAGGAACAGATTTATATGTCAGTTTACAATCAGAGCAGTCAGATAAAGATAGATTGTCCTGTTTTTGTGTGGATGCGAACACTGACCTTGTGGTTATTTTGCGGTAACCAGTTATTTTTTCTTGTTTGCATGTTGGGCAATTTCACAGCTCACCTTAACTTTGCTGGTGATAAAACAGGTAGAGAGCTCACTGCAGGGGATTCTCGGTACATGCCGGGTGGTGCAGTGCAGTTGTGGTTTCAAAACTCGCACCTCTCCCTTCGCCTACTCGTACCACATCGTAAAGCAGGCACTCCATGCTGCTGCTGCTGCTGGTGGTCTGACCACCCCTATGAATATTATCTGTTGTCATGTGTTTGCTTCACTTCAGTACAACTTCTTTAACATTTACATGCAAGTTCAAAATGGGACTAGAAAGCATTTAAGGCAATATGAGGGTTTCAGCTGCAAGATGACATTAATGTTTTTTTATAGGAAAGTGTCTGCAGGCTGTTGTTAAGGTCATTATGTTTGATGAACTCCATCAACACCACAGGAACAGGTCTGTCTGTGGTCCTTTAAGGGATTGGTGTGTATTTTTTTAGGGCTGCCAATCTATTAAAATATTTTATTTTTTATCAGGGGTCAAGGGACCCCTTTGAAAATGGTCATGCCAGTTTTTCCTCACCAAAATTTAGCATAAGTTTGGAGCATTATTCAGACTTCTTAGGGACTAGCTAGTATGGCATGGTTGGTACCAATGGATTCCTTATAGGTTTAATAGTTTTATATGATGCCAGCGTTAAACCTGAACCTACTACAACCTAAAAATCACAAGTTGCGTTAATGTGTTAAAGAAATTTGTGACATGACAACAAGTTTGCATTAACGCGTTACCACTTTAACTTTGGCGCTGTTAGACAAGCGCTTGCGTCTGCCAGTCTATTTACATGAGGATGGCCACTTCTTAATGTGGTCTGAAAGATCCGATCTCAGTGCATCCTCAGTGTCTTAAGTGCGGTCACACCTGTACTTAGAGCTGTCCACTTGTGATCCGATCACTGAGGACACATGTTAATATCAGGTCTGAACAGGGTCGTTGACAGCCATAGTATGTATTATGTGCAGTGTAATGTAGAAAGCTGCTTCCAGCTGGTTTTATTCAAACAGAACCAAAATGGATTGAAAAAAAAATATGCATGTGGTTAACAAACTGGTTTGCAATAACTCACCTTCACACACAAATACAGAGTGCACTGCCTCCTCGAGGAGTCAGAAGCTTGGATTTGACATCCTGGTGACCCTGTTGAAATTTTTCATGGCTGCATGAACTATTCTAAAATACCTTAAACTTCACTTTCCTCACTCTTTTCCACTTTCTTGACTACATCCTCGCTCTGTATCATCAGCCCTGAATGCTGGTGTTTCGGTTGAGCAAATCCTGCATATGTCGTCTCGTCCTATACAATGGGTTTCTCAAAACTACTGTCCAAATCAGTGCATGTTTTAAATGGAAAAACAGACATGATTACCAAAATATATACAGACATCTTGACAAAGAACTAGAGAGCCAACTTCTGTTTATCTGCTCAGAAAGTAGGGCTGCACACTTAATTGAATATGAACTTTTATTGATCGTAATCACGATTGTGGCTTCACATAATTAAATTAACATGATCGACTGTGATATTGACGTTTATAATGTGAGCTCCGCTCATAGAAATGTCTGCTGCATAAATGAAGCGCTTCTCAAACTAACAGCTAGAGACGCACTGTCAATCAGCAGCTGATAGACGCCGGCCGGCTTTCAGCAGTCTCGTATGTTGTCGTTGTCTCATATGTTAGATTTTTTTTGCCGGCCACACATTTACATCGGCACAGTAACACACACAACATCTTGTCGGTGTGGAAGCTCTTCAGCCTGAGAGAAGAAGACATAAAACTGTAATTTGTCACAACTGTCCAAAGGCCAAAATAAGCTGTGGAGGAACAGCCTTAAATCATTTGGAACAACTAACTTAATCAGAGTCATATTGTCATTTTTTCCCATGACGCTGCTCAGTCTCGTCTGCATGATATTATGATGTGTTCAAAATGAGACGTTCAAATCTCATCTTGTAAAAAGGGAATTTTTTGGTTATAAACTTGAATAAATCCAGTTTGAAGGAGAAGTTTTCACATCAATATAAAAAAGATAATAGAGAAGGAAATATGACCTGTTTAACTTTCTAGCCCTAGCTCTAAGCAGCGTATATAATCAGAACTACTAATACCAAGATTTATTTTAATCAAAGCAAATATTGCAGTAAAAATACAAAACGTGTGTTCATATATACAGTGTATAGCCACTATACTGTAGATAGCAACAACAGCATTTTTAGAAAGTTGTAATTTAACACAACATGGAGGTGAAGCAGTGCGCTATATATTCAAATGTAAAATTGCAAATAAAAATGTTTTGTGCCTAAAATGTATTTTATTTTGTTTTATTTATTCATTTTCGCCATAATCGTGCAGCAATATTATTTGTCAAGTGGTCTCTCAGTTCAAGAATGACGCTTCAAACACAATTTCATTTCTGCAGAGACATGTCAGTAAAAAAAATTCACATCAGGCAGCCAAATAGATGAGATATACAAATAAAAGAAAAGCTACTATTTCACTATAGAGGTGGGTGATATGGCCAAAATCTTCCATCATGGTAAATGTCATTGTAACAGTGTATATCATGATACAGTAATTCCTCTGTGAATTCAATTAAGAAATTATTTAAAATAACCATACTTCATCATATTTGATTGATTATATTGATTATTATAATATTTTAATTGGAACTATAGAAAACAAAATCAACTGCCTCACAATAGACATCACAAGTTAAAAACAAGGCTCAAACCAGTAAAAATAAATTCCTTCAAAATGGAGTTTTATGCTCAACAGGTGCAAATAAACACCAGCCTTGACTTTGGTCAATGTCACACAAATTAATATTTTAGAGTTTAGCAAAAGATAATAGAAAATATTTCCGCACGCTTAGATCCTCACAGTATTTACTGTGGAAATCTTTTCTGTTGTCTTTTGGACTCATTCATGTTTCCAAAACCTTATTTAAGATTTAGACGGGTGGAGCGGTGGTTAATGCTGCAGAGTTTAGCAAAAGAAATAAAGGACTTGAGTTTTCATGGAGGATTTGCTCATCTTTCATTTAAAAAAAACTGACAAAATACTGTCAAAATAAAGTACAGTGTGCAAATGTCTGATAATCATGTAAGCAGAGTTCTTCGTCATCTTGTGTTGTTGGGATGCCTCCTCCTGCACTGTATTACAGCTTCACTCTCCTCCGTGTCGGCACAAATCACGTTACCTTACAAGGCAGCTGGGATCCCGAGATCACATGAGGATTACGAAATCACACGAAAATAGCTACAGCAGTGGTCATGGTGTTGCCAAATCTCTACCGCTGTACACATTTCTACCACGGTATATACCCTCATATCTCCCAAGCATATTATATTGTAAGTCTCAGTGTATATACAACTAAACTAAAATCTAATTTTCTTCAAAATCAAACAGTCTCTTTTTTGTGTATATTATAATGTAGCTACTGACTGAAAATAAGTTGACTTTTGAGAGTTACAAACTGCAGTTAACAAAATATAGAAATCCATTTCATTTGACCACTGTGCAAAGCTGTAACAATGCATGAGGCTATTATTATGTTGGAAATCAATGCACACAATGTACCATAATCAACCCCTTCATCTTTTGCATGCTGCTGTGCAGAGGCTCTGATCAGGACAGACTATACCCATACCTCATACCCAACATAGTGAACTTCCTTCTAGTCTGTTTGCCTTTACAGGCCCTCCTCTTAGGGGCATCAATGAAACGGTTCAATATAAGCGTACAGTAAAAGGTAATATGTCCAGCAACAGAACTTGGAGAGTAATCTAAAAGTTAGTTGAACTTTTAGTCAATTTAACAGCCTCGCGGCAAAGGATCACAAAAGGTTTTGAAACTTCCATCTTTATTCTTATCTTCCCTTCAGACCTCCATTTGGTATCAAAGCCATTCATTTTTTTCCTCTCTGTGCCTCGACCTACAAAGCCATTCTGTTTGGTTGAAGGTTGCATTGCCTCTTGATGCACGCATCTTTAAAGGCAAGTGATAACAGTAATTGAAATTGAGCGCTGTTGCCCGGCACTCCCGCTATAATTGACTTGCTACACCTCACAGCAAACACGGCTCTCACAATTCACGGCAGACGTCTTGGATCGCAGTTTCAAATCCATCTCATTTCAGTCAGTCAGACATCAAACCAGTTGAGTGTATCATGCTTGTACTTACAGCATACAAAATCCTCTCCAAAGCTCTCTTTAGTGTTGAGAGACACCCTCTGAAAGGTGTTATTTGGTATGCAGCTTAACAAACCTTAAAAGTACTGTAAGAATATGAAAAAGTTTACAAAGTACAGGTAGAGAGACACTTTCATGGTTTTAGTCTGCAGTCGAAACCTATTAAAAGTTAGCATTTAAAGAAGTGTTTGAAGAGAAAAAGGTCATTTAACTGTCACAATTCACAGGCAGCTCCTCTGAAGGCGAGTTCGTTGACACAGAGTGAGATTATGTTGACAAAAATGATCAAAATTTATTCTTCAGATTCTTCAGCATTAAGTTAATATTCTTTTCTGAACAGGCCACACTTGAGTGAATGTTATATTTCATCAATTATTAATAGCTACCCTAAAAAGTCTTCTTTCATGCAGTATTATAGACTTATGGAGAGTTTATACTATGATGGAAGTATAATTTCTTTGGACGTTCAGATTCACCAAAATTTATTATTATGTCACAGCAAAGACATTCACAAGAGTATCCTCTCAAGCTGTAGCCTTGATCTTGAGCTGCACTTACATTTGAAGTGACTCGTTGCGCTAAGATTTAAGTCAACAGCCAAGTATGTTTCTCCACATCTCAGTAAGAGAGCGTTAAACCAGTGAAAATGTTTTATAGTCATATTAAACCGGACGGAGCTAATGGTTGGTGTGAATGCCACATTAGGACAGTTTATAGATGAGTTAACTCTGTAAATCAGTGCAATTAAAGTCAGCATTAAAACTCAAGGCAGACTATCGAAGCTCAAGTGCTATTTATTATTTCTTGTTTTATTGCAGGTTCTCCCTATAAAGCAAGGAGAATTTGACTTGTCCTTCTTGATAAATGCTGAAAGCACTTCTTGTAAATCTTGTTGAATTGCACATTGTTAGTTTAACCTGCTGTTGGTTTGCTTTTCCTATTTACTCCCTCGCTCTTCCTTTTGTGTGTTTATACTTGTTTGCCTCCTTTTCAAGGAGCATTTAGGGGGATCTTTTGGCAGAAATGGACAATAGTTTTAATATGAATGTTTTCTTTAGTGTATACAGTAGTCACCTGAATCGTTATGCTTCTGAATGTCATTTATATCTACATACATAGTGACGAGGTTTGCATAATAAAAGATGACGTATATTGATACAATATTCTCACGCAAAACATCGCGATACTACGTTGTATTGATCCCCTTCACCACCACCACCACCACCACCTCTACTAAATGACTGACTTAAAGCTTGATAAATCCTCACAAGGCATAAACAAAAATGCCACAGTACTTAGGGGAAAAAACAGTTTGGTAAGTTGTTGGGAAGTGTTGACTCTTGAATCTCTTGAATCTGGATTCACAGTTTCTTCTAGTATAAATGGACAAGACAGAAACAAGAGCAGGATGTCCCTCAGGAAGTTAGTTTAGTGGAGGTGGTAAGTGCTGCCCTTCACACAGTGATGCTGACTCTGTTGTGTGTCCATCTGGTGATTATCAGACTTCAGCCTGGTCTCTGACCTGCAGTGGCGAGCACTTCTCTCATACATATACTGTAGCACCTGATCGTGACTGAGCTGTTTGTCTCCGCTTAATGTGTTGCTGTGACTAATTACTGCAAAGCAACGTACAATGTGATTGAGCTGAATCAGATCCTGACACCTCTCATTATCAATGTCACTGGATGAAAGTTAAAATAATCACCTCCCTAATTAAACGTGTGGCTGCTGCTGTGGGATGTAGAGACACTGCCCGTTTTCGCTCAGACGTAATAAGCCTAATATTTCCTAAAATAATTAATAATTTCCTCTGACATTAATTGAGGTGCTCTTTTTTCAGCCCAAGTGGTCCACTATGTTATGCTGTGGTGAACCCTGTCATGTTTTACTGTGATGTGATGCTCTCCATTAGTGACCGCACTGATGCTGTGATACCTGGATCTTGTTGTAAATTATTCATTCTCATGGAGTGGGATCAATACAAGCTAGATTTAAGCAATGCGGCCTCACAAAGATTCGCCTATCCTGCTAAATGTCAGCTTTTCAACAGCGTTATCACCACGGAAAGGCTCGAGTAAAAATCTGAACCGTTTTGTTCGCTTGTCACAGTTCAGGGTGTGTATGTCAAGAAAAACATATGTCAGCATTTGTTTAAAACAATATGCTATCACGCGACTCTGCCTTCTTAATTGTTGGCCATTTGTTAAATTAAAATCCTGCTCTTTGCATTGACATTCAGGAGTTCACAAGGAAGCCGGTTAAATCATCATTATAACTGAATGTAACAAATAGGGCTGTCAATTAAAATATTTAATCCTGATTAACTGCATGATTGTCCATAGTTTATTACAATTAATCACATTTTTTTTATCGGTTCAAAGTGTACCTGAAAGGGAGATATGTCAGGTTTTTAATACTCTGTGACATCAGTTCTGACCCTGCCTCCTGTCACCTCCCTAAACCCTAAAGCTCGATCATAACACAACTCTTTCCAGTTCAGGCTTTAGATGTTACCGATTTCCCAGAAAAAATGTCTGAATTTATTTCACCGTGAGACTATAATGTCATTACCGTTACTGTACAGTGTACTTGGTGAAAGCACAGTGATGCATCCTGTGACCTTTAGTTGGAAAAGTGAGATGAATTTGTAAACATGATAAAACACAGCATGAAAAAGATCTTAGTATCATGGTTATATTTGTACAGCAAAGTGCATTTGGCCCTGTTTGATGTGTGTATTGACCTTCAGTGTCCTTTACTGGTCTCTGTTAGAGGCTGTAGAGAAAACACACGCACACACTGTGTATTGCTGGGAGAGAAACGCTGATCTTCTGCATGAGCAAAGATGGTTATGCAATGGTCTCACCACAGCAGGTGCGACAGCGGCATGTTGTGAGAAGTGAGGAGGGAGAGGCGGACAGCCAGGGCTATTTTTAAAGCCACTATCACAGCCATCGCTAAAAGGTCGGCTCGGATGCTGCATTATTCTGCGTGGCCGCTGACTTCCTGAAGTTTTCTCTGCACCGCCTTGGTTTTAGTTGTGAGCTTGGATAATGAAAATAAAATGCATATAGATGAATATTTGAAAAGGACTGTACTGTGATGAAAAGGGATGTGCTGGGCCAGATCTGTCAGGAACGAACCACTTTAAAGTTTTAAGTGGTGCTCTGCAGAGAAGGACAATATAATATTGACTATAATACTGTGCTGCAGACATTTTTTTAAGAGGCCACATAACAGATACTCAGGGACCATTTGTTCTAGACATACTGTCTCCCCAACATGATCATTTGGTGTATTAAGACTATCAGGCATCTATGTGCTACATGTCTCCATCCTCTCACTATAGCCGAAAGCAAATCAAGCATCTGACTGAGTTGTGAGAATAAAACTTTCCCTTTGTACAACAGAGCAGCTGATTTACTCCTGTATCCCTGTTAAGAGCCAGTAGTGACTCATGATCAGTTACTCAGTGGGTGTATCTACGCACCATTGGCTCCTCTACCTGAGCCCGGCTTTAGTTAATCTAACCTTGGTTACCTCATGCACTGCGAACAGGCAACAGTGGCTAAGGACCCACTATTTTACACCCAGCACTGAATTCAATTAACGGCCCAACTGCAAAATGAGTGTTTGGGGAAATAAAGTATAGAACAAGGAGGCAAAGGAAGCGGGGCTTTACTATAGATGATGTGGTCGTGCACATTTGTTATGATTTGCCGAAGCAAAGCAGCGGGCAGAGTAAATGTAGTGCAACAGGAAGTATTCAGGGCATTGGGCTGTAATGTGAAAAGCCAGATAACAACATAATAGAGTTCAATATGAGAATGAAAATACCTGCGCTATATGTTGCAGAGCTCTTAACAAAACAACAGTATAACAGAATAAGAGATTAAAACAAAGGGAAGAAAAAGCATGTGGAGTCAGTGCCTCCAGGCAGCAATATGCTGGGTTTAATAAGATTGTTGTATCTCATTAGGATATTATGCATCCAGGAACATTGCCAAACAAAAAGAGAACATTTGGAGTAACACAAATGAATCACCAGATGGGCTCCAGCAAGCTTCTTCCTAGATGTGATGTTCTCTGTTATCTACAGGGTAGCTATGCCGCTATATCAGTTTATTAAACAAAAATATCCGTATTTGTATTGGTATTCAGACGTATTCTGGATGTTGGCAAGGTCTGGACTGGAATTTTAAATAATCTGAATTATCTGTATTGCTGAGCTTCTGTTTGAAATTGTTTTCTACTTCCAATTATATTCCTAATATGTATATGTGTAAGTTTAATTCCAAATTAATTCCAACAAAATATACTACATACAAAACAATAATACATATTGTCCAGAAACCCTCACAAGTACTGAATTTAATATAAAAAAATATGCTCAAATCATAACATGGTAAACTGCAGCCCAACAGGTAACAACAGCTGTCAGTGTGTCAGTGTACTGACTTGACTATGACTTGACCCAAACTGCATGTGATTATCATAAAGTGGGCATTTCTGGTTTCTCATGGAAACCCATAGAACCCATTTGCGCATATCTTGAGGTCAGAGGTTAACGAACCCCTTTGAAAATGACCATGACAGTTTTTCCTTGCCAAACTTTTGGGCAAGTTTGGAGCATTATTTAGTCTCCTTCACGATAAGCTAGTATGACATGACTGGTACCAATGGATTCCTTTTCTAGATTCATATGATGCGTTTGCATTTGCATTTTCTTTCAAGACAAAGTAAGAGAAGAGTCCACACTAGTGTTTGGAAGGCAGAAACACAAACCTCTTTAAGTCTCTTGAAACTGACTGCACCCAACAACACAGCTGGGTGTGGTTTGGTGTGCTCTGGTGTACTTTTGACCACACCCAGCTGTGATGTAGCTTAGTACTATGGTGTCACGCTGCACAGGTTGTGAAAATAGCTTGTTGTCACCACTACTTAACAGGCGAAGCAAATATTTTGAAAGGGGGATAAACCTTGTCAAATATCTGAATATTGAACTTATATTTACATCTCCCTGTTTGTAGCTCATTTGTTTATAATTTGACACATCTCAATAATGGAAAGCCACTAGAGATTCTTAGTCTCAATGTACTGTTCAACCCAAACGGCGAACTCTGGGTTTGAAAAGCCAAGCTGATGTGGAAGTGCCTTAAACTTGCATTCTTTGAATAGCCAGCAGGGGCCGAATATAGAAGTCTATGAGAAAATGAGCCTGCTTCTCACTTGATTTATTACCTCAGTAAACACTGTAAACATGAGTTTTGGTCTGAATCACT
Organism: Pterois miles; assembly: GCA_947000775.1. NCBI lineage: Eukaryota > Metazoa > Chordata > Actinopteri > Perciformes > Scorpaenidae > Pterois > Pterois miles. Next base: position 4,524,293 of record CAMQGK010000231.1, read on the forward strand.
AGTTTCAAGTCTTCTTCAACACAGCATGATGTTCATTTTGTAAATTGTGGTCCTTTTTAGAGTCAAATAGACCATAAAACAGGGTATGTTTTAGGATATGGCTAACTTATGATTTAAAAATTGCTTCCATGGCAACCTGACATTTTTCATCTTAGAGCTTTAACTCTTTCACTGTGTGTATTCAGGTCATGAAATTTAATTGTAACATTTTGGTCACATAAAAAATTCAGCGATCAGCTGATCAATTTGTGGACTAGTTGTCCCAGCTCTAACCCACATGTCTACTGCAGAGATGGAGAGTCTATTCAACTGATCCTCTTTTATAAACTCATTCCCACTTCAGACAGCGAGACGCAGAAAGGCCCCAAAGCTTTTAATTAAAAGACAGACCTTAGAGACAGTAAACAAGCTCTGACAGTTCAAGTGACACACATTACCACTGTAGGAGACAGTCAACCACATCAGTGGCTCCAGGTGTTTCTTCTCTCTCTTCCTGTATCTTTCAGCAGGTTTTATCTTGTAGAGAAGTGGTAATGAAACAGGAGTGAAGTCGTTTAGAGAAAAGCTGTTGATAGTAACACTAAAAACCGAGGCTGTGACACGATTCCTCTGAGGGTTGTCTGACAGTCGCCACAAGCTGGGGACAAACAGTTGTTAAGGATACTCGTGAGCAGAAATGCACTCAGAAATCCACAGTCTTGTATGTGTTTTCCTCTCCTGAACCTCAGAGTTTTGGAAGGCCAACGAACTGTGGGCTTTTCATTGTAACCTCATGGGACGATAATGCCTCTATTTCATCTGAACACTTCAGAAAATCTGAAAATCTCCTTCCCTCCTTCCTTTCTAAGTCTCTCCCTTCTTTCTTATCTGTCTTATTGCCCTCATGGTTGACCAAAAGAAAATCTCTTACTGCCAGAGGAACCATCCTTGCTTGTCCCAAAGCAATTACAAGCCTGGGTATTTCTTGCCCTCAGCTAAACATATTGCGGACTGATATTGCATGACTTCCTTCTCCTACCTCTTCTACCCAAAGATAACAGTGAAAAGTACACTCATACTGCAGTGAAATTGTCTGGGGAACTTCTCAAAGACTTCGCCAATGAAGTTAAGCCTTTAGAAAACCTCCCTTTGATTGCAGTTTGAAATTAAGAGCCCCAACTGGCAGTCTGGGTGGACAATAAGAAGGAAATCAGGCTATGCTAGTAATGGGAAAGTTAATGGGATTGCAGCAGAGACGATAACAACTTTCAAACATAGACTTTTTTACATAAACGTGAAGGTAATTTTCCATGTTGCTGTCATGTTTGTAAAAGCACCTAAATCAGTCTTACTATGTCAGACATCATAACATTTATGTAATATTTCCAACACAGCACAAGTCTGAACTGAATGCTGTCACATAAATCCAACAGTAGCATAAGGTTGAATAAACAGATGTATAACAGCACTGGAATAATTTAATCATGTCTTAAATAAACCACAAAATACTGTGAATTTGACAATTTGTAGTTGCAGAGATGTTTTTCTCATGTTTGGACAGTCTACAGAAAGTTGTTTTTATGGGCTATCTCTCACATGGATATTATCAGTCAATTGATTGGGCATTATCAGCAGGTATTAGCCTCATAGATATGGGTTAGAAGGGCCCTACTACACCTACTAGTAGGTTCAGAAGCTTCAGAATCAACACAAATACAAGAAGACGCCGACAGCCTCTAGTGGTTGTATTAATTACGACATGAGCAGAGGTGTAGTCAGGTTACTTGGTATAAAGGCGATGGATTGGTTGAACAAACACAGGACTTTCACCCAGGAGACACAGAATGAAACCAAAAGTCAACAGCTTATTTTGCTGTTAACTTCATGTTGTTTTGTTTGAATTCACAATGTTAAGTTTCACTTTTACAACATGGGAGGTTCAGGTTGGCCTGTCTGAAGCATTAGAGTGATACTGATAATTATTAAATTAGTAGAGTAATTGTCCAACCGATTGATATGATATATTGTTTGAAACACAAAGTACAGCTGAGGTCGATGGATTAGTTTTGCAGCTGTTTAGTCATAAAGCATTAAATTATTGCGCATATTGAAATTTTTACCTGGTGATGGTGGTAGTTGAACATTTAAGGAATCACTGAAGAGATCAAAATTAATCCTGGGGTGCTGTTCAGCTCAGTCGGTAGAGCGAGCGCCCCATATCCCAAAGCAGCTTTGTTGCGGTGGCCCCGGGTTTGAGTCCTGCCTGATGTACTTTACTGCATGTCTTCCTCTCTGTCTCCCCATTTCACCGCTGCTCTCTCTCTCTCTCTCTCTCTCTCTCTCTCTCTCTCTCTCTCTCTCTCTCTCTCTCTCTCTCTCTCTCTCTCTCTCTCTCTCTCTCTCCGGATTGGATATCAGGCTGATACTGACTCAGATAGCTGTATCGGGAATAATGGGGCCGATCTCTTTAATTCAATTTATTTTTATATACTATATACATAATATACTGTAATTTTAATTCCTCTAAGTTGTTGCTGCATTAAAAGGGTTTACACTTATATGATCATTTTGAAGAGTTTTTTAAGTTGCTAGTGGGTGATTTATTTTTGATAAAAACTATCAATTCATAATTTTTACTTTGTAAAATAAAATGTAATAAATAAATAAATATATACACATGTATTTATTTATTTATTTATTTATTTATTTATTTATTTATTTATTACATTTTATTTTACAAAATTAAGGAAGTAATGTTTAAGTTCAGCCTAATGTTGCCTTAGACATCACAGGATGATCCCAGTCACTTCCACACAGTGAGGCACACAGCCAGTTAATTAAAGACTGGTATCGGACCAGTACACCGGGGACCAAATGTTATGCAATCATCGCAGCTTTATTCATAATAACCTTGTCATGTTTGACTACAGCCATTCCGCAAAGTTATATAATCTCTATGAAAGCCAAAAGCCTGAACAGATACACAAAGCCAGCAGTGTTTCATATTGTCTAAAAATGTTTTTTTTTCACTTAATAATATAATAAAATAATGTGATATAACATCCTTTAGCAAACAACAACAGACACTCAGTCTAGCCTGCTGCTTATTACAATCTGCGTGTCAATTTCACACAAAGGTGAGGTGACGTCACCTTTATTTTCCGTTTCTCTGTGACAAAACAAACACACTGCTTGTCTTGCTACCAGGTGCTGACTTATTGTTCAGGAAGACAGTTTCCCCCCCGGGGGGACCGGGTCAGCCGCTGTGCCAAGCCTGAGAGTAGGAAAATGGAGGTGACAGGATGTTGATGAGAAGGCCCGAAGCGTTACCTCCAACCGCCGTGCCCTGGAGTGCTCCACTCTGCCAGCCGGTAATGAACCTGTGAGGCTCCTCTCCTCTCACCTGTCACCCAGTCATTCTTTACCAACTGCATTTTCAACCCGGAGACGAACAGAAACACAGTGTTCAGTATTCAGTATTACCCATCAGATGTGTTGTTTGTTTGCAGACAAACAACAACACATTTTGTATGCTACCTGAGTTGGTCTTACTGATTATATGACGCACATGAATTTAAAATAACAGTAGGGAAATGTGGAGTCAGTCAAGAGTACAACACAGTTGAATGAGTGAGAGGTGAAGTGAGAAAAGCAGCAGAGAAGTGAGTGCAAATGGGCAAATATTCGAAGAAGCTGCAGGTGTGAGTTGATAGAGGTAGATGAGGTGTGTATGTTTGTGTGTGTGTGTGTGTTGTGTGTGTTGTTTGTGTGCTCTTCCATGTCACCCGTCTGAGTTCTTGTGCCCAGCAGACTGCCCAGATCTCTCTCTCCTCCCTCAATCCCTCAAACCCACTGATGGAGAACACATCCTCGACATGTAAGCTGGCGGAGGATTTTCACTCTCACTCCATCTTTCTTCCTCCTCATTCTCTCTCTTTCTCATTCCACTTTTTGGTGAGCCATAAAACCTTAAATAATTCCTGTAGAGTAGCAAAGAAGTTATTTCGGGTGCCCAGAGTCCTGGAAGTAAAATTCATATTCATTTCCTTGCATAGGTAATGTTAGGTGACTGGTTGTTGGAGCTCTTCCAAGGCTTCGATTGACACGAAACTCTCTTTGTTGAATCATCGGTTTAAAAAAAAGGATGAGCAAATTAGTTAGAAAACATCTGGTTCTTTGATTAAAACGTTAGGTACAAGCTTGTGTGTGCACAAACATAGAGAGAGAGAAGTCAGGTATTTAAACAAATCCTCCAATCTAAGCAACCAAACATTGTCATTGCTTTCCAAAATGACCCATATAAGTAACTCATGCTACTTTTACATTTGCTTCTATTGCTACTTCTCCTATGACCAAAGGATGTCCTTGTCTAGAAAATGCAAGACATTTTAGGCATTTCACCAAGCAACCATTTCTTTTATTTTTAGTATTATTTTTTTTTTTTGTAATTATTTTTTTATGTAATGCCTTTATTAGAAAACCAAGAGTCAGAAAATGACCATGAAATGCTAAAAGATGAGATGAGTGGCCCAAATCTATCTTCTAGTGAGGACAGTCTCAGCATTTCTGTAAGAAAATATCCAATGACTGAGCTTAAAATCCTGTTCAGTCTGCCACTCATGTTTAGCTCAAGCTAAAGATTACGCTTTGTGGAGACCTGATAAATCGCTCAACAGCTTTATTGGATTCATTTTCAGATTTGGGGTCAGCTTTGTTTGAATTTAGCAACTGTGGTGCAATGTTTTGTTCACAGTTACGGTAATGAAGCAGCCTTAATTTGTTAGAGCTCTAGTTTGCACCTCAGACTTAGTCACAATAGCAACAGCAGCTTAAGCTCATGGGTAGGGTATTTAAAGGTGCTAAATAGGGGACTGGGAACATTTCTGTTCCCTCTCATTGGCTCGCCGCATGGCAATCCAATGCAACTTACATTGCTAACAGTGCAAACAAAGGCGAAAGTGCTGACAAAGATAATTAGTTTTAGATAGTTTACCTGAGGGGTAACCAGAGGGTGGGTGCTACACTTCTGCACATTTGCCGCTGGTTGGGATGCTGTTATCAGCTTTAACTGCTGTAGAGAGCAGTGCAAAGCGGCGGCTGTGAGCTAACCAGTGGGACATACTTACATGAACGAACATGCTCTAAAAGCATGAGGGACCAGTCTGGCTATGTCTACCAAGTACGGAGAAGCTCTGATTTCAACACACAGAGGGAGAGTGACTTCATTCTCTGCTCAGCTAGACATTACTCCTCTGCTGCATAGCAAGTAGTTGTTTGACACTATATTAATGCTCTGGATGTTTATTTAGCACCTTTTAAAGACAAGATGAAATTAAAAAAAAAAACTCATTCTAAATACGTTTTAATCCTGACTGTGTATTTAGTATATAACTGTATCTAACATAACGTGACTTGACCCTGTCTGTCATATAAAGTAACACTTGACTGTGGGTTGTGGTAGCAGGAAGTGGGTGGAGAAATATTCTTGTATATTTTTTTTTACCAGTGTCTCTTTAACCTTATCTTGTAGGTGATATCTCATTAACTTGAATAGAGTTGATAGTAAAGTAGAAATCACACCGACTAGGCCAGATAATCTGTTTTTCCACACTGCCGTTTTTGAATTTTTTTATTTTTTTTTTTTTTTTTTTATTTCAACACCAGCTACATATTTGCTGTGTTGGTATCAAGGTCTGCCTGAAGCTACATTATTTTATCAGCATGGTTGCTCCTGGCAGCTCTTTCACCCACCGTGAAGCGATTGATGAAGGACTGTGCACAGGGAGCAACTTTTGGCTCAGGTGGAAATATTTGCCTTTCCATAAAGCATTTTGTCCAGACTAAGTGAAATGTAATATGAATTAACTCACACTCTGAGATGGAAAATATGATCGGGAGGTGATTTAGTCCAGTCCAGTTCACCATCTGTGTAATTTACAAACAGCAATATATTTGTACTCCATCAACTTGGCTCACTGAAACATACTGAAACAGTATCCATCAATCAAAGGAAATCAACCAGACAGTAAAACTGATGGAATACCATTGTCTTTTGTAAGTGTCTGTCACAGAGGTTGTGTGTCATAAATAATTTCACTCTCTGTTATAATTTATTAAATGTTTTGACATCATTTATTTAAAGGCTCAGCAATGCAAAGGTGTGGTGTAATATATTGCGACCACTTTATTAACAGCAAACAACCGCATCTTTAGAAATGACAGGGGCTCCAGCTCAAGGCCGCAGTGTCTCCCCATGGCAATATGTGGCTCTAGAATGGAAAACAATACGTGCATTGGGAGCCGGGCCAGGCAGCGGCATCAGAGGAAGCAAAGGTCGTTGTCTTTCAATAAATCAGTGGAGGCAATAGCAGGGATTATTGTTTCGGCTGGCGGCCATAGAGGAGCTATTACTTATCCCCCTGTCAGTGTACCGGGTTCAGTTCATTGTGCTCAGGCCAGCAGTGGGTCACACGGTAGTGCCAAGAAGAGCTCAGAACGTACAGTAAGACACCCTCGTGCACATGTGCAAAATGCATGTTCGTGTACAAGTACAAAAAGGATGCATCAGTCTATTACCACTGCGTGCGTGCGTGCGTGCGTGCGTGCGTGCGTGCGTGCGTGCATGCGTGAGTGTGTGCGAGAGTCACGTCAGTTTGCTGCAGTTCCTCCTGACCTTATAAGGCCGCAGCTCGTCTGCAGTCAGCCTGTAGAGGATCATTAGTCCTGTCATTTGTCAGTCTCCCAGCAGCTTATACCTTCAAATAGTCATCAGTGACTGTCTAACAATAGCGGTGGGTGATTTGCAATCATAATGCAATTATGAGGCTGTATTAGTGTGATTAAAATTTAATATTCCACTGCAGGACAATGCTGCAAGTGGTCGTTTTAAACAATGTTGACAGCAGTAAAGCCCAGAGAGAGCGTTGCCGACGAAAAGCAGTCACAAGAAAAAGGAAATTAATGAGGGGGCAGATGTAGTGTTGAGGAGGTGTTAACCTACAAGAGCACCAGTTGTTGTCCAATATCTTGGGTCCCCATGCTCTCGCCCACTCCGTGTAAACTGTCCTTCGTGAGGATCTGCAGTGCTCCATGAGGCTGTGAAGTCAAGGTCATTCCTGTTACATCAGAGTGATTCAGGACCAATAAAACCAAACACCCATGTGCCCTATCGCTGAGCTGAGGGGCAGAACATGATTTGTTTTCCGCTTGCCGATTTTCAAGACCATTCAAAGCCCGCTGGACGCAACCAACAATATATGTATTATAGCACTCAAACAGCACCCTGCTGATATGCAGAACCTGCACTTACGATCCTCTGGTCAGTTTTCTTTTTTTGTGGTGAGATTGTTTGATTCACCTACCGGAGATCACTTTAATATTATTTTAACAGAACACTTCAGTATGTTACCATTTCTATAATGCTGAGCAAGTTTAATTTGACTCGTGACACATCTTTGGCAACTCCAATAAATTCACAAGGATGTTCACAGAGCACAGTATATACAAACATATGCAGCTTGCTATCTGCTACAGGTCTCTGTAGATTGAAAATCAGGGTTCTGGGTGCTGTAGAGTTATAAGTATATCAAAACACAGGCTCACTAACTCATTTGGGAAGTTTTAGTAACTATTCATCACTCAGCAAAGTTTCAGTCTGTCAGGTCAAATAACAACACTCTAAAATAAAACAACATAAAAAATCCTTGCACTCAGTCTTCAGTGTCATTGTAGCACCTTAAGGGCCTTTTTTTTTTCTTGTCACCACCATCATCCAGAAAATCCTAATTTGAAGACGTAAATCTTTAAAATCACAAATATATAAATCCATACTGGTGATTCAATCAGGAGAGTTTCTTCCAAACAATAGAACTTCTACAGACGGCCAACGTCTGCTACAGACGGCCAACGTCTGCTACAGACGGCCAACGTCTGCTACAGACGGCCAACGTCTGCTACAGACGGCCAACGTCTGCTACAGACGGCCAACGTCTGCTACAGACGGCCAACGTCTGCTACAGACGCTAACGTCTGCTACAGACGGCTAACGTCTGCTACAGACGCTAAAGTCTGCTACAGACGGCTAACGTCTGCTACAGACGGCTAACGTCTGCTACAGACGGCCAACGTCTGCTACAGAGGGCTAACGTCTGCTACAGACGGCCAACGTCTGCTACAGACGCTAACGTCTGCTACAGACGGCCAACGTCTGCTACAGACGGCCAACGTCTGCTACAGAGGGCTAACGTCTGCTACAGACGCTAAAGTCTGCTACAGAGGGCTAACGTCTGCTACAGACGGCCAACGTCTGCTACAGATGGCCAACGTCTGCTACAGACGCTAAAGTCTGCTACAGATGGCTAACGTCTGCTACAGACGCTAAAGTCTGCTACAGAGGGCTAACGTCTGCTACAGACGCTAAAGTCTGCTACAGATGCTAAAGTCTGCTACAGACGGCCAACGTCTGCTACAGACGCTAAAGACTACTACAGACCGCCAAAGTCTTTTACAGATGACCAAAGTTTTTTACAGACGGCCAAAGTCTACAATGTACAGACTACCATATAAAAACCATGTGACCATCACCAACAGGTGTATGATTGTATTCAATATTAGCATTACTTATTGGTAATTATTCAGCTGTCATTTAATTAACAGGCAGTTACAGACTACTTAAACACGTTTTCTTTATGAATGTGAATCACTCACATCTGTGTTGAATGTATGAAGCTCACTGCACAAAGGTGGGCCAGCAGAGAGACAATCACCTGGACTAGACTTTTTCCCTCATTGTGTGACTTGACTGAAAATGAGTCATCAGGTCAGAGACAACCTTGTCTACTACTTCTGTTGTCTCACTGTGAGCTGAGTTGATGAAACTGAGTAACAATAAACACATCTGCCGGTATAAATCCAAATTGACCTTTAAAATGCTTTTAAGATGCAAAGTGTCCCTATGAAAAAAACTGTGGATAGTTGGGGCTGTAATCCTTACTGTGGTGGAGGGTGATAAAAACACAGACATATGAGGTGTGGACGAGACCAGTGCAGGTAATGCTGAAATAACTGCACCTCCTCAAGAGAAATACATCATGTCTGCATGGTCTGAATACAAATGTCCAGACTTCCACACAAATTTAGTCTCTTTGCACAAAGCTCATATCATACTTTTTACTGCAAGTTTTCTGACCCTCAAGTCAGGTTTATGACCATTCTTGATGACCAACGTCTTATCATTTTTATACACGATGAACAAGATTATAAAGGTAATATTCAAAGTAAATACAAAACAAAATGGACTTATTGAATTACCAGCCAAAGTGACAGTAGTCTGGTTGCTAAATGTTTCAAAGCGTGCAGAAAATAAGCAGCATGTGTTCACTTCAGATCATTTAACATCATTTTCAGAACCAGTGAAACAGAAGTTTGGATCAAATACTGTCAGTGAGTGAACTGTGCTGAGCTGCCTGAGTAACACTCATCTTACCTTCTGTTGTTTTCATGTTTTCATTCGTTACATGCTTACAAATGAAAAATGTTTTTAGTTTCACAGTCGTTCTTACAAGGGTTTAAGGGCTTCAATGGAAGTCATTAATGTTTTCGATAGTTTTTGGACAGTAATGGAGTTCTATCGCACAGAATGAATAAGATATATGAGGCTTAGATAGACACATAATACTGTAATGTGGTTTAAACTGGTCTAACTTGGTTTGTGTTCATTTTACTTTCAGTTGTGGCCATAAAAGATGGGGACTTTTGTAGGCTTTTTGCTGTCTTGAATGAGAAGTATTTCATTTTAGACACTAGTATGTGATTTTGATGACAGTATATGTAAGTTTTGGGACATTTGCTGTTTTCCAGTAAATGGTAAATGGACTTGCATTTATGTAGCAACTCTCTAGTCTTCCGACAACTCAAAGGACTTTACACTACATGTCAACATTCACACGCATTCAGACACTGATGGCAGAGGCTGACATGCAAGGTACCAACCTCCCCATCAGGATCTAATCTAAATACTCATTCACACACTGATCGGGAACAGTTTGGGGTTCGGTAGACTTTCTGATTGGTGGACAACCCTTTGGTGTGTGTTACCTATTCTGAGGCTAGACCAAAGACTGCATCCAAAAACTGAAGTTAACCCACGATAACGTCACCCCTCTGCAGGAGATGTGGAGGATATCTACCAGAGAGAGTTCCTGGCGTTGAAGGAGCACATCCACCTGGCCGAGCAGGAGAACCTGCAGCGCTCCAAAGAGCTGAATCTGGTCCAGGAGGAGATTAAAAGGGCCATAGCTAAGAAACAGGTGCCGAGAGACATCAACCATACCTGGAGCAGCCTCTTCGGTAAGTGAACAGCAGATTGTTGTGTTTTTTTTAAACTGGGCCAGTGTAGTAAAATCTAGAGCCAGTCCAGTCTAACCTGGTCGCACCTAGTCAAACTTTCTCTAGAATAATTGAGAATAACTCTAATCTGGTCTAACCTTTATCATGGTTTTACCTGGTCTCTTTCATTCTGGTTCAGCTATACATGTATATAGTATAGTTTTAAGTAGTGTAATCTAGTCTAACCTGGTTTTACCTGGTGTAACCTGGCCTAATCTGCTGTCTGTGGCCCAGAGTAAATTTAATCTGGTCTAATGTAATTTAAATTTGTCAAATATTTTATCTAATTTTAATTTAATTTATTATTAATAATTACAATAATCTTTATTTATATAGCACCTTTCTAAGCATACAGCTTGTACAGATAAAATACAATACAGACATAATAAAAACAACAATAAAAGAACAAAAACCACGGAGACAAAATAATGAGAAAACTAAAAGCCATAACCAGTAGAATCAAACAATATGTTACACAGACAACACATCAGCCAGAAGAGGACAATGTAGGCTGTTTAAAAAGGAGCAGCAAGCTGTTGCATCAAGGGGCCAAAAAGAGCCTTTTTATTATTTATTATTATTATTATTATTAAAAGAGATTTAAAATGTGTTAATGAGTGCTCTAACCTGAGGTCCTCGGGGAGGCTGTTCCAGAGTCTAGGATCATTGATGGCTCCCTTGCTCAGACCTGGGTACGACCAGTAACGCCTTGTTGTTGCCTTGAGGACCTCAGGTAAGAAGGGGGCATGTATGGAGTAAGAAGCTCGGTGAGGTAGCTCAGTGCTAAACCACACAGTGCTTTAAAAGTTAACAGTAAAATCTGAAAATCAATTCTAAATTTGACGGGAAGCCAGTGAAAATCTGCTATAACCGGAGTGATATGCTCAAATCTTTGTTCCAGTGATCAGTCTGGCAGCTGCATTTTGAAGTAACTGCAGGCAGTGAAGTGAATTATGGCTGAGAACGGAGTAAAGGGCATTGCAATAATCTAAGCGGGAGGAAATGAGAGCATTGACTACCGTATTGAGGTCTTGGGTGGATAGGAATGATTTGATTTTAGAAATATTTCCGAGGTGCATGAAGCTGATTGCACCACACTTGTTAGTGTAACTTGGTCTCACCTGATCTAATATCCCTGTCTAATCCAGACTAATTTAGTCTACCTTGGTCTAAACTGGTCCCACCTGGTCACCATAATGAATATGGCATCAGTTTCTTTCTCTTTTTTTTTTTTTTTTTTTTACAATAAGCAACATAGACACAGTTATTGAATGTTGTCACAGCCATCAAAACAAAAACAACTGCTCTGGAGGCAGACATCTCTCCGTAACATAAAAATACAGATTAAAATGTAAAATGCTTCCTGAGGACACAAAGTGAGATCGTCTATAAGAACCATTCATTACTACTGGAGCTATCTATCTTTGTCTCTACTTAAATACTGGGTTTGTCCCAGAATCGAGAAGAAGAGATTCCATTGATATTCATTCATATTAAATGAATTCATTCAATTTATCAAATCAGATTCATTATGGAAAATCATTATGATGATCTGTTGAAGGCTTGTTCACCAGGTCGCTGTTGGAGTACCGTTCTTCAATTGATTGTTAACCTGTCGTGAATCTAAACAGTCTCTATTATTTGTAACTGGTTTATAATTCATTTACTATAACAGACAATCATGGATAATATTGGATAAGAAGAGGATGAATTTTAATGTTTTGTTTTTGTTGATATTTGGTACAAATCAATTTAAGTGTGGCTACCGACAGCTCCAGTCTATCATAGACGCAAACAGTTTGTTTTGTCTCTTAAATTAATGTGGTAAAAATGTGCAGTTTGGTTGCCTAGAAGTTTAAGTTGCTGACTGTTCAAATGGGGACTTTTGTTATGTCATTCCCTTCATTTCCTGTTACTGCTTTACTTTCTAATAAATGCATAAAATGCCCTCAAGATAATAAAATGTGCAGGTTACACATCTACCTCTGAATATTTTTGAATATTCTTCTGGTAGGATGATCATGAAAGATGATTTATGCTTGAGATCGATTTTACAATATCTGACAGAATTTATATCTGTAAATCTTAATAAAGCTTCTCAAGGAATATAACAATTAAACATTAAAAACAATGTGATGTAAGCCTACTGTATGTGGAATGGCCGGCAGTGCATGATACTGACTTGACGTCTTGGTAGGTGTCATAACTGTACATTAGTTTGTTGGTGAGCGCAAGATGCTATAAACAGGATTTTTATGAGTGATTGGGATAACTGATAACACAATGGGTCATAATTATTTCATGTTGTTGTTGTTGTTTCTGACATGAACTCATTCTCTGCTGGCTGAATCATCATTTTTACACAATCAAAAAGTAAAGTGATAATACTTTATGATATTTCAGAAAGTTAAACTGAAACACAATCCTTTTTATATCCTAACTGACAGGTTAAATAAGAATCACTTTTGAAATTAAGATGCAGCAAGTGGTGAAAAGAATTAAAAACCCAGGACAGGGTGACTTTTTCTGTTCTCAATAACAAACTTAGATCGGCCCTTTTCTTTTCCAACTGATGTGCGAATCTTCCTCCTTCTTCCCCCCTCCGATCTCCCTCCTCTCAGGGGAGGCGGGATTGAAGTGAGAGCCGTGCGTGCTTTACCTCTGCTGTTGAAGGCAGATTGCAGGCTTCGTGATCTGCGGCTTGTTCTCCTCCCACACAAGATACTGACGCTTCACCTTGACTTTTAAAGGGGACACACGTCAGCGGCGGCAGTGACAGCAGACAGTCCTCCGGCCTCGGCTGCAGTGAGGAGGGAGATCAATGATGAGACTAATGAGGCTGTGCATTAACCGACTGTTAAAATGGATGAAACAGGGAGACACTAATGTGACAATAAAGGTATCACAGAACATCTGGTGCCAGATGAATTTCATCGAATTTATACAGTTAAAGATAGTGTAGCACAAATATTAGATGTAAGTAACAAAAATATGTTATACAGTATAATATAATTAGTGCACAATATGGCAAAAAGTATGTGTAGTTAATATTAGGGCTGTCAAAGTTCACGTGATAATAACATGTTAATCCAAATTTGTTTTAACACCACTAATTTCTTTAACACATTAATGCAACTTGGGATTTTTAGGTTGTAGCAGTCTCAGTTTTAAAGCTACAGTGAATGTGCATTTCAGTTACCGTATTTTTGGCACTATAAGGTGCACCAGATTATAAGGCGCACTATCAATGCACATTCACCAAGACAGGGAGGCAACGCCGGGCGAGTTACTCCACTATCTGCCAATGGATCGTGGATGCCTGGGCTAAGGTATAAGTGTTGTCCAAGCTTTTACAAAGGCCGGAATCATCACTGAACAGCTAAGTAACAGCAACGAGACTGATTCGGATAATGACGAGAGCGCCTTGTGTATGAAAATAGACATGTGTATTAATAGTGCACCCTCTGTCATCCAACGCTCCCACGGAGCTCGCAATGTAACTTTGAACGACCTGTTGACACCAATATCTAGCGGTTTGAGTGCTTCAGTTATCCACCCGGAATGACGGCAAGCTCCGAAGTAGTTTTCTTCACTTGGGTTTTGACAGTGTTGGTGAGATGGGCGCGCATGGAGTCACAGATCAACAGGGACAGAGATTTGTGGAAAAAGCCATTCGGTTTCTTAACATAAATTTCTCTCTGACAATCCATCCAGCGGTGTGGCTTCGTAGCTTACCAAAGTCATAATAAAACATTTTGACAGATTTTTGAGCGCCCCGTACCACATAAAATTGGTTTGAGGTCAGTAAGCACAACCAGAATTGATATATAAGGCGCACCGGATTATAAGGCACACTGTCGATTTTTGAGAAAATTAAAGGATTTTAAGTGCGCCCTACAGTGTGATAAATACACTATGTAGCATGTTAGCCCATTCAATCTCACTGAATCTCATTTTCTGTAGTAGTATTATTTGTTGTTGCGTCAAATTTCATAAACACCTGCCATAATTCCAGCGATCACATTTCTCTGGCGCCACTGAAAAATGTGGATGTAGGGGGGCCCGAAAAACAGCCTAGTGCAATCTATCCATTTAGTCCGGCTCTGCCCGGCTGGCCCGGCTATGTCAACAATGTAAGGAGAAGCTCTGATTACAACACATAGACAGGCTTCATTCTCTGCTCAGGTAAACATTACTCCTCTATATCTCTACATAGAAAGGAGTTGTTTGCCACTACTGTATATTATTGATTTGAGTAGCTTATAGAGAACTTTAAGGATTTAAATAGACTAATAATGTTTTCATAGCAAAGCAACACAGAGCTGCTGCCCTCTTATTGAAGTGATGATGTCACTTCATTCAAGCAGCTCTGCAATGAGGACGTGAGGACTGACATGCTTCCCAACACACACACACACACACACACACACACACACACACACACACACACACACGTATATTCATAGACAAACAGACAGACAGACAGGTGCGATCAAAGCCTGAGCAGCTGGTGGTCCACCTCCTCTGGAGACAGTCAGATGGCACGACATTAATTAAGCAGAAACCACAGTGGACTCAGCCCTCCTGAGATTAACCATCTCCTTGCTGCCCTTAAATAGAGACCTCTGTGAGGAAACTCTGATGAGCACACACACACACACACACACACACACACACACACACACACACACACACACACACCCAGGATGGATAAATGAACTCAGGGCATCAAAAGACATTAAGTGTTTTATCCAGTTGTAAAGCACTTGAGCCACTTGCAATTCAAGCGGCATAAGTGAAAATAAAGCCAGAAAATTAAAACATCCTTGCCAGGAATGAAATAACTGATAACCGAATAAATGAATTAAGTGATTTTGTTAATGCCATGCCTCAGTATAAGTGTGAAATATTAAATATGCTTGATTGCAATCCAAGCCCCAAAGTTATGATTATTTTGGATTCCAAAGGAACATTTTAATATCCATCTTTGAAATTATATGCACTTAAAATGTTACTCCACTCCCACACTGTTTGAGGTGTGAGCGCTGGTGTTGTGCTGTTTTGTTTGGTGGTAGTAGTAGTGGTGGTGACGCCAGTGTTGGGGGTGATAAATTACAGGTTCTGTACAAATATACCGAAAATTTCGCCTTTGAGTAACCTTAACTTAATAACAAAATTGCAGTTGCAGCAGTTGTTAGTAAAGCCTGTACTGTTTAGGCACCCTGTTCTCACTCCCAACTCATCAAATACCTCTTTCTGGTAAGTGCCCCTTGGCCTCATATACTAACGCAAGAAGGTGTCCTTTAGTGACTCTAAGCGACAAACCGGGTTGTAAACTAACACCAATGTAAATCCACCTGACGCGTTACTTGACACTCAGAGTATGTGATGTAATATTAAGACAGAGGGTGGAAGGGGAGGTGGATGGGTCAAACAAACAAAGGATTTTCACCCAGGAGAGTTGTGTTTGTGTCCCGTGTGAAATTAAAAGTAACAGTGACTTATTTGGTCACGTAGTCCTATGAGTCATGTGATCGCTAGTCACGTGAGCCATTAGTCACGAGCGGTTAAACCTAACTTTCTGTGAAAACATTTATTTTGAAAGGATGTAACAAGCGTATCTTGACACGCCATCCCTGGTCAGTCCAAAAGAATCGCAAGAGGGATAGCCCGTGTGCCGAGAATGTTTTTAAGAGACTATTTTTTTTTTCATGTAGGAATTTATGATTTCTCTGACATGACGTGTAATTTGGGCAAAATTGAAGAAAATCAGTGGTAACTAGATTTAGCCAAATGGTGCATTTTACTGATGCTGCCACAGTTTGGTATTTGTGCTGACGAGATAGTCATGTTTTGAATGATATATTTGTTTGCAGAGCTGCAGCATTTATTTCTATCAGTTGTACTGAATTCCAGTTGTAGACACTTTGATTTGATTTTTTCTGTTTGTCTCTGCTCAAAGTCATAATCTTACTAAGTCATATTGCACAGAACAAGGCCATTATTTCCAGTGGCGAGAGCTGTGCTCTCTCACAATGATTTTCTGCCAGGTTTTATGATAAAAATTCAATTAAATTAAACTTTGACCCTAAAATAGCTGATCTCCACAGTGCACGTGGAATAGGATCGAGGCCTTGGTGAGAGGCAAATCGTATGCCAGTGACAAAATTACTGTAGAGGAGAATGGAGGAAAAGTCTCATCTCTGAATTCACAGACTTACAGTATGTGCTCTACTCTCTGATCCTACCAGGATTGAAGTCAAAAATATCCATCATTGCAATTTCAGATAAGGTCGGGATGCCAGGTTATTCTGGTTTCCATTCTGATGTTGTCCAGAGCTGCTCTTTATTCTGTGCACTACCTTTCATTAACTTTTTGCTCCTCATGTTTGGTCTAAAACCCCCATTAAGACACTCGGGGTGCTTTCACACCTGTAGATCGCTTCATTTGGTCCAGACCAAGGGGAAAAAATGGCACATTTATTGCATTTTAGTTCTGGTCTGGTTCCTGTTACAAACAAACCAAGAGGAGCAAACATGAAGTTATACAGACTGACGGGGAACTCCTTAAATGGACAGTTTTGGCGACCGTAATCCTGCATCATCAGGACCCACATGGGGAAATCAAATTCCATTATGCAGCAATAGTGTATGTGTATTTATGCATCTGCTGTGCACATTTCTGTTCTTTGACTGATAACGGACTACATCATATTATTAGACTGCAACTTGACCGCGTGTTATTAATAATGGTACAGATAGAACTGTGCAAAAACCCCTTTGCCCGCTCCCAGATTACTGGTGCAAACGCATAGTGCAAATGTCGGGGAGCTTACAGTAGTTACGTTTTGGAAAAGCTTATGGAGATGGTGTTACTTAAGCATGGAAGTTACATGGCAAATAAATCAATGTTGACTTCTTGCTTCACACGGGGTACAAACACCAGTCTCCTTGGCAAAAGCCTGGTGTTTTTTGACCCACCCATCCACATCGACTTCCTCCCTACGTGGCGTTCGACGTTATTTATATTTCCTGGTTTGCAGTTATGTTAATTACACACAAATTGATTTCTTCAGATATACACAAATTGCAGTTCATAACTTTTTTGTAGGTATAGTTACTAGCAGTGTATGAGACACAGCCTGAACCGGGCAAAAGGACCTGAGTTTGTTTTAAGTGAACCAAACAGATTAGATGTGAAAGCACCTCAGTTTACAGTGGAGCTTGTATTACATTGTTAACTGTACTGCTGATGCTCATTATTGTTATTATTATATACAATATTATTATTACTAAGCATCTTTTAAAGGAAATAGTACAAACAGTATACTCTACATAGACACTTCTAATATTACTTGCAAGGAAGCAACTCCTCTTAAAGTCGGGTCATTTTGTCGAGTCACTGCTATATTTAGCATCTTGTGACCACCTCTGGCTTATGTCTTGTCAGTGCGTACTGCAATCTATCAGCTGCCCTGCTGGAGGAGAGAGCTGCATCGAGCCCTCTACTTGCCCGAGAGCTCCTGCTGTAGACTCTCTGCAGACCGAGCCGGTCGACTCCCCCTCAGTTACCTACAAGAGCCTGTCTCCTCACGTCAGCTCAGAGCTGTTCAGCCCAGCATGAAGGCTTCACCTCTGGATTCCCAATAAGAGGAAGTGTGTGCGTGTGCGCATGTGTGTTATCAGGGTAGTGTCGAGGCTCCTGTCAGGCGGTAAACAATACAGCAGGTGGTGCTGTGTCTGGACGCTGTCTGTCTGGAGCTGGTGTGGGAGCAAAGGCCCTGACATGACTGAGCTGTTGTTTTGTTGTCACTGAAAACAATGTGTTAAATGTTGTCATATTTCAATACTAAACACATCGACATGTTATGATGATTTATTCTTTATGTTGTCACTCAGAGACGGGGGAATAATTTCAATTAATAAAAATATGGTAATTTCAGTTTTTAAATAATGAATTCCCAAACAACGCCTCAACGTAACTGCTCTTGCTTCCTGAATATCTTGTGAAAATGCTTTTTATTTAACCGGCAGTATAACCACCAGTTATTGTCTGTCATTTGCCCTGAAATCCCTCTTTGAATCACATCAAGTCAGTGATTTGAGCTGTTAGAAGCACTCTGATTGCCAACACTTAATGAAACACTTGAAAAAATAATGGCGGCTCCTTCACTGAAACGTTGGAATGAAAGACAGAAAAAAAGACCGTGAGTAAACCAGCCGCAAATGAACTTTTAAAACGAACAGTAATTAGTTCTGCTGTACTAGACTCCCTGTGGCCTCGACGGACCCAGCAGCACACATCGATTCTGTCAGAAGACGTGGCGAGAGCTCCCACAGGCTGTATGGCTCTGAACACTGCTCGTCTTGTCATTGCTATCACATCACAAGTGTCCACTCGGTCCCTGTCCAATTAGAAGCCACTGTGGGCCTGAACCTCAAGCAGCGATGTCGCAGAACCTGCCGCTGGAGTAGATGGAGGAGAAAATACTGGGAAGGAGGACACATTTACTTTACTATCACTGTGTAAAGTGCTATTTATTCAGAGACAATTAACATCGAGGAACTGAGCGTTAGTAAATCGTAAATGGCTACACAGCTGGATTTAATAACCTCTTTAATAAACACATACAAAATCATCAAAACTTAATGGAGTCAGCAATACGAAAACCTTGCAACAAACACCATATAAAGGTATCAGCAGAGTCAGTAAGAAGTGTCAGGTTATAAAGGTTGCCATGCACACCTATTATTAATCAGCCGGTGGCCAAGCAGCTGATGAATGAGTATGAAGTATGAATGAAGCAGCTGAATTAGCTAATGCAAGCAGCATAACGATACCGTTACTTTCTTCAAAGTTAACCCCGTCACTCCTCTCAGCCACTGAGAAACAAGGTGCAGGAAACCTCTGTTGGTCTTGAGGAGCTGCAGCATTTATTTCTGCATAAACTGCAACTTCCACTGCACATTCACTTGATATTCATTCATATTCAAAGCTAAACTAACTCTGTCTTTTGTTCTACTAGCTTGCTAGCTCACAAACATTCGCCTCCACTCTCTCTCTCTTGCTTCATCACTCATTTTCCACGCACACACTGGCTGTGCTCCAAATGACCTACACTACACTTGCAACAGCTCTAGATCGGACCATTCACTTTTTGAAATCAGCTACTGTAGTTCTCCTACACGTCTGGCAACTTCATTGCTAGATAGGATTTTACACGCTGGTCCTTTAAAAATAAAATCTAAATAGGTGTTGTTGTTTTTTTGTTTCCTGTAATTCGATTAATGAATTCTTCGACTTGTAGTTTACATGTCCTGTAATTAACAATGTAAGTTTCTAGGAAACTGCAATTTTGGCATTGATTTTAGGGAAAAGAGACACAATGTTCTGATACAGTACCTAGCTCATTTATTTGTGAAAATTATATAATTGTTGCATAATTTGGTTGAGTTTATACGCAATGACTGTTTCGCAAACAAAATTCCTTCAGTTAATTTGTTGAATCTTGATGACCGTGAAAAACAGAAAGAGATCAGTTTAAATACAAGTAAATATTAATTGATTCACTGAAAACATCATTCTCCACATTTGAATTGTTTGCCTGCCTGTCATTTACAACCACACAAAAAGACAAATTGACCTGCTGTGCACTAAAATAATTAAGTAAAAGAAGGTTATGCTACCAGTGAACTGAAGGTGAACCAATTTAAAGGTGTAATTGTTGATAACATTCATCCCCTAGATGTCACATTCTCCCTCCCTGTTCAATCGCATTCACTTCACTACATGTGGTAGCCAGTTTGTTGGAACAACCTGCATATTTTATGGTCAAATGGAGAGAGACTCAAACAGTCATGACTGTTGGTAGTTGTTGTTTTTGTGTAAATATGCCAAATTGTAATTTTATGGGTTATCATTGTCTGGATGATTAAGCTTATAGACAGTTACTATGTGCTAATGTCAGTTGTCACTTGTTACCATGGTAAATTCAGGGATTCTGTAGCCTGATGGAGACACCAGTACCATGTGATGCTAACGTTATAATACTATTGGCTGACAGGCCTGTTAGAAGTGGGAACTGAACGTCAGATATTTTCCACAGAGATCAACACAACATTCATTTTGGATATGTCAGCGTCATCGTCAACCACTTGTCTGGGATCGTGTCAGGGGGTCAACAGCTCCAGCAGGGGACCCCAAACTTTCCTTTCCCTTTGGACCCGTCACAATTATAATATCATTTTTTAGGAAAAGCCCTAATTTTATGCAGAACCTCTGTAAAGCTCTGTGGGTGTATTATTAAAAAAAAAAAAGTAAAATATAAATAAAAAAATGTTATCAATTACAACTTTAATTGTTTATAATTACTACTAAATAACATACAGCAGCAGTCCTTTCCAAGAATTGTCTTAATATCAATTCCTTTCTAGGAAATTATATGGAAACTATGGGGATGGCATTAAAAACAACAACTACTCCAAGGGCGAAAATCAATCAAACATAGCAGGAGGGATCCAAAATAATCCAATGTTGCTTACATTCAGAGCATAAACAGAAGTGTAAACATAAGCCAGATCTAGTGGGCACAATCTCTCGCATGGCGTGACCTTTCCTGTGAAGACCCAGTCATTCACATTCCAGTGCTAAATGTCACCAAATGTCACATCAAGGCCTCGATATTTCAGCCCGTAAAGTCACTGGCAGAGATGTGAAATAAGATTACAAACAAGAAAGATCTGATACAGCGTCACCACATGGTTCCTCTGCAATCTGCTTCTCTGCTGCATCCACCATTAAGACCAGAACTGTCACCTTTCTTGAAACTAAAACTGTGGTTTAGCCAATTAGAGCCCTGTGATGCTGAGACCTGTGGGGAGATGTTTAAGGAATCAATAGCAAGCTAATTTCATGCAGGGCACAGAGATGGAGCCAAGCCTGGTGATTATGTTTGAGAACACAGAGGTAAATAAGAGTGTTTCAACGTGTATTTATACATCTCAAAAACCACATTCCTGGCATGGAGCACAGTGGCATTAAACGTTCGTAATTGAAAGACTTGACAAATAGGCTGTCCGCATTCACAAGCTTAGCATTGACTCAGAGAGAACGGGAATAAGACTGAAGCCTAAACAACGTTTTATTCTCAGGAAAAAAGCCTTAAGTTGAGTGAGAGCCCTGTGGTGTATTCACAATCAAGTCAGGTTTGCTGTTCAGTCTCTCGATGAGTCCTTGGCTTCAGAGCCTCAGATGTTTTCACACTCCAAGACCAGCCAAGAATCTCAAGTGGTCATGAAACACATTTTGACTGACAGTGTTTTGTCACTCCATCATTTTGCATTTAAACCTCAAAACAAGGAGGAGAAACATGTCAGGGTGGCTGAAAAGAACCTGAAATGTTAAAGCATTTTGAGACTAATGGAGGCTGACGGGGAGAAGAAGGTAGAATGCTGTTTCTTCTTTGTCCACAGCTCCTTAACTGAGCTTTTCTTTTCAATGTCACAAAACTTCTTTTTTCAGTGTTAACTGGTTTAAGTAACATAGTACAGCTTGCCTCTAATAGTTCAGGCGGTTGATTAATGAAGTCTTTGTTTCAATGGGGCTAAAATAACTGACAAACATTGAGTTAAGAGTTTAAAACTAAATCCTTATTCTAAATACGTCTACCCAAGGAAGTTATCAGGCAGCTTTATTCGCAGCATTGAGATGTGAAGATCAAGTTTAAAATGCAAGTTTTTCAGAGAAACTAACACAGCTCCACAGAGACTAAATATGTGGTGTCTGAACTGCCAGAACGCAGATTTCCACGTCCTTCATCCATCAAGGACCAAGAAGTCATTAAAAACTTTAAAAGTGTTCCCTGCTTGAAACAGCTGAGGAGTTTTACGGCATTACAAGGAGCTGCTGTGAATCACAAGATCAGCCTTCTGCCATCTAAAAAAAACATTAAAAAACTAAGGGGC
This sequence comes from Pterois miles, assembly GCA_947000775.1. Taxonomy (NCBI): domain Eukaryota; kingdom Metazoa; phylum Chordata; class Actinopteri; order Perciformes; family Scorpaenidae; genus Pterois; species Pterois miles. The sequence continues at coordinate 4,546,622 of CAMQGK010000231.1, forward strand.
TTTCTATCAAAATCAGAGAAATTAATCCATGCATTTATAACAGACAGGACTACTGTAATGGCCTATGCACCGGCCTCCCAAAATCAGCAGTCCAGCTCCTACAGTGAATTCAAAAATGCAGCTGCTTACTAATGCTGGGTGCACACTTCACAAGAATCAAGTCGATTTTGGGCCCAGTAACCCCCTCCTGTCAATGGTCAGCAAAGCCCTGACTTTTTGATGGTTCTAAAGATTATCTTACACGCTTGGTATTGATAAATTTCCACTACCACCTCCACCAAACCTGGCTGCAGGTATTTGCTCCCATCCAACCACAAGAGCACTAGTGAGGTTGAGCACTGATATCGGGTGATGAGGCCTGGCCTGCAGTTGGTGTTTTTTTTAAACATATGTTTATTGGCATTTTAACTTAAGTTGTACAAGAATACAGGAACAGTATAAACATAGTTTAACAATAATAACCCCACCCCCTGCCCACCCACACAATGTCTCATCTTTCAAAAGCTACACAATGATAGAAAAGCAAAAAGAAAAAGAAATTTACAGAATTATATAAAATTTGAGTACAGTGCAATCCCTTCAAAGTAAATTAAATGTACCAAGTATACAGACCACAGACGAGTTTTAATCAGAGTAGCGTGAAGTCAGTGTACAGCGGTGCATATTATCATTGTTGCTCTGCTTTCATTAGCAGAAAGATTCATAGATTAAATAGGCAAAGTGATTAATGTCACAGATTAATATAGAGTGTCCCTTGTTATGAGGGAGTTATAGGATCAGGAGTTTGTTGTAGGTCTGTTTTTTTCTAGAAAGTGTAGGAAAAGGCTCCAAATGTCATAAAATTCACCAGGCTTATGCCTAAGACTATAAGTCAGTTCCTCTAATGCCAGACAGTGTGATAGTTGTTTAAGCCGTCTCAGTTCAATCTAAAGGTGTGTGATGGGGTTGAGGTCAGGCCTGTCCAGTTCCTCCACAGCAAACTCAGACAAGCATTTCTTTACTTGGCTTGGTGTGTATTGCATGTATCATGTTGAAACAGGAGATGGCCCTCCACAAACTGTGGAGCTGAAACAATTAGTTCAAGACTCGATGAGTTAACTGACAGACATTCATTTTTGATGATCCATTATTCAAATAATTTTCTATATAAAAATGCCATATGTTGTTGGTTCCAGTTTTTCAGACACAGTTTTAAGATTTGCTGTTTTCTTGTCTCTCGTTGTATATGATAGAAAACTGAATGTCTTGGGTTGCGCAAACAAGCAATCTGAAGACATCACATCCAGCTTTGGGAACTCATGACTTCTCTGTTTTTCTGACATTTTTTACGTCAAACAAATGTATCTAAAATAATCAGCAGATTAATTGATAATGAAAAGTGTGACTGTTTGCTGTAGTATTAAGAATTAACCAAACATAAAACAGCCCCATACTACAATATAAAACAGTAATGTGGAAAGGGGTGTCCACATACTTTTGGTCATATTGGTTGTTAATTGATTTCCAATAACTCTCTCTCTCTCTCTCTCTCTCTCTCTCTCTCTCTCTCTCTCTCTCTCTCTGTACATTTGCATAATTTATGCAAATTTATTAATTTAAATTTAGATTTGCATAAAGCAGCATATTTGTCCGTTTGCAAACAATTGCGATTAACTTTGGACAATCATGTGATTAATCATGTTTATATATTTAATTGATTGACAGCCCTACTATAAATACCGTAGTTCACAGCATCAGTTGTTGCTCTCACAATGTTTTGCAGTTGGACGTCTAAGAAAGGCGTCTGAATTTATTAATGGTGTTCCTTCCCTCTCTGGTTCAGTCCTCCTGCAGCGTCTAATGGCTGTTTGAGTGTGTGTGTGTGTATGTTCAGAAATGTCAACCAGGAGGCTGTATGAAAATCACATCCGGCTGTAATTACGAAAAATGGCAGTGTGTTCATCCTGAAGTGAGGCATCATTACAGGATTGAGTCTGTGAGACAGAGCGAGAGATGAGAGAATGAGCAGAAAAAGGACAGAGAGCGAGGAGAGAGATGGAGGTAAATGTGCATCCATTATATGAAGAGCATGGCGTATTAGCTGCTGTGGCTTAGGTGCAGGCCATTATGTTTCCAGCCACTTGGAAAATATGGAGCTAAATACTATACGACCACAGAGGAACTACATTAGATGCTGCAGAGCTCACGGACAACAGAAAAAACATACAGAGAAACAGAGAGAAGATGTTATACTGTATATTTCCACAGCAGGTGATGTCAGACCACCTAAACGTGATGAGAGACTTGTAGGTTTGGTGATGAAAAGAGCTGCTACTGTTTCAACACTGTCATCTGTCTTGAGGGGAAAGTCGGATCGATGCTCCCTGAGTTCAGAGCAAATGCCTCTGGACTTTCAGTTTATTCAAGTTTGACTTTAATCTTGTGTTGTGAGTCGACCCTCAGCGAGGATCCAGAGACCTGAACTGTAATATAACTGACCATTCTCAGGTCCACCCCGCTTCGTGTATGTTGTCTGTCATGTGCTCCGTTTGAAATTTGTAGTAACTTTTGAAACAATGGGTCTATGATTTCTAAGGTTGCCCCCTCTTAGTTGGTTAGTTAACTAATCAGTTGTTTTGGTCTTAGTGGACTACCTTTTTAGTTGTTTAGTTGTTTTTTTAATGCTTTTTTCATGCTGAATGACTTATTTCCAAGAAACTTATGAGCACATCTTTGGTAAACACATGATTTAAAGTGGTGGTTTTGTGTGAATCTTTGTGGAGAAACTCAGTTTTTCTGATTTGTTGATTAAATTAACTAAGCAATTAGTCGGCAAAGACTTTCTTTAGTTGAGGACAGCCCTAATGATTTCAGACAGGAGACAAAATCAGGCTTCTCACTTGTAGTAACCAACTGATTTTGCTGAAATGTTAACTGATCAGCTGTAGCTAGCTAATGAAGCTAATATTGGCACCAAGAGTTGGAGTTAGTTAATGATATGGATCCTTACGAATTAGGAGGACCTTTACAGCTGGGCAATTATTTCGATCACTAATGTGTTTTGGGGTTAGTGAACACCTGTCAGCAGTTCAAAATATGTTCATCTTTGGGGAGGGATGTCCAATTTATAAATGGGTAAATATACGACCTTAAGATCTACATGCCAAATGCCAACTATATAGTCACCCGGACAAAGATAAACATTAGCTAATGCTATGCTAACTGAATGCCAACGTTTTGGTTGGCCAATCCTGCATGCATAATTAATCTACTGGTATCTTGCAAAATGAAACCATAACGTTAGCCTCCCTTTGTGTCTGACTGTATACTACAGTATAATACGGTATACTACCCTTTTAATCTTATTGTCTGTGCAGTGTTTTGTATTAGCTCAGCAGTTCTTTTGACACTTTTACCCTTTACTCTCCAAAAATGTCGATTTGCTGTTGTGACATCACAATCCTATTCCCTATACTTGATGGCAACACACATGACCTTGGGCTTAAAGACTGAGGGTAAAGCTAACAGGTCCCAGTCCTCACCAGTTAATGTTATTTCATTGTAATGTAAGCCTGTCTGGATGCTTAGATAACATTAATTGGACACATAAGACATGAGGTGGTTTATGCTTTATTGTTCACATTTTGAATTTTTAACTAGAATTTTTCACTTTTAATGTTAAAAGAGAAATAGACTTTTAGGATGAAGACTATCCACTGGGTTTTGCAAACATAACGCTATCCCAGATGGCGAGTTTTGTCCTGGTTACATGGAGTGTAAACAGCAGGACATAGCCACTAATGTTAGCCCAAACTGTGATATCCAGCTTCCATTCAGTGGGAAAATATTACATAATGGATGTGCTACTGTGAACACAGCTTTTTAAATGTAAGCTGTAACCCCACAAAGTATTAAATGCTCCTTTAGTTTTGGAAGAAACACTTGGTAGATTGTAGGTAGTGATTGTGTTAGCAACCAACACAATAGACATGCTAGTGTCTCCAACTTATGATACAGCAGTCAAACACTTTGTTTAATCCTTTCCTTACACTTATGCTCTTGCATATTTGGTTTTGGAAAGACTGAAAAAAGACAGCACCCTAGATGGATGGATAGAAGCAGAAATACATCCCTATCCATCTACGATATCATTACGTCAAGGTCATTTGCAACCTGTCAAAGGAAATTGCTTTCATATTATTAGCACACCATCACTTTCTCTATTTGGAAAATTATTCATAATGTATTAATGATCATTTTTCAAATCGCCCATTATTTTCTTTATACCAAATTAGATTTTATAACTCGCCATTAACCAGAGTGTATGAATTATACTTGAGAGAATTGCCACTTTAAATAAATTTGCCAGGTGAGGAAAAGCTCAGAATTTTCTTCCCAAAGTTTGAGGTCAAATATGCACAAAAAGCTTGCATGCACTCAGCACCCTTGTGGATCTATTTTGAATCACAAATAACATCATAAATTTGCAGAGCACCAGGAAGCCAGGGATACACAATGAGCCATTGACTGGGAGCTAAAATCCCTGAGACAACATTTGCATCTCAATAAAAATCCCTTACATAGCAAGTTAGGGCCTCTGTCTATCTCAGCATGCAAAACATCAAATGATGATAAATTGTTGACCAACAATTTGTTTACAAGGGCGGTAATTATACAAACATATGCTCATAAACACTTCACAGAATGCTGCATATGTAAATTGTTTTTATTACTTCTCTACGGACTTCTACAGTCACAGTTTGGGCTGATGAGGTGTACTTGACTAATTTACACCAGAACAGAAGTAAGAGTTGTGAAATAGAAAGAATAAAAGGGATAATTGTCCTCTATGGATGCTATGATTGATCTCAGCACATTGATAAAATTGGAAAGAAAATGGGGAGAGGCATAAACATGAAGGCAGGTGTTCATTCTGTCTCATCTTTCTATCTGGATTATTTATTAATTTTGTCTTGTTTTATACTCATTTATTTACCTTTTTGTGCCATAATATACTGTATATTGTAGAGCTTTCAAGGCAAATTAACGCGACGAGTCTTTTTAACACATTAACACAGTCATTTTTTCCAAGGTTGTAGCTGCTCAGTTTTAAAGCTAGAGTGAAGATACTGGCATCATATAGAAAAACCTACAGAATCCATTAATACCAAATGTGTTATATTGGCTTGTCACAAGGGAGGCTAAATAACACTCCAAACTTGCGCAAAATTTTAGCAAGGAAAAACTAGTATGACTGTATTCAAAGGGGTCCCTTGACCTCTGACCTCAAGATATGTGAATGTAAATGGGTTCTCTGGGTCACCACCAGTCTCCCCTTTACAGACATGCCCACTTTATGATAATCACATGCAGTTTGGGGCAAGTCATAGTCAAGTCAGCACACTGACACACTGACAGCTGTTGCCTGTTGGGCTGCAGTGTGCCATGTTATGATTTGAGCATATTTTTTATGCTAAGTGCAGTATCTGTGAGGGTTTCTGGACAATAATTGTCATTGTTTTGTGAATTGTTTTCTATTATTCCTTATATATTTCTCTTTTGTGACTTATAACATCACATGTTCCATGTTGTCTGTGTATTCATGCATGAAAGGACCAGTGTGTAACCATTAGGGGGATCTATTGGCAGAATGGGAATATAATATTTAGTATGTTTTCTTTAGTATATAATCACTTGATAATAAGAATCATTGTGTTTTACTTACCTTAGAATGAGCTGGTCCTCTCCTCATGAAACCAGCTGCCAGTAGCCCAGAACGGACAAACCAAACACTGTGTTAACTTTTCCTGCTTGGGCCGGAGTTGATGTTAGAGTTAATTCCCGTCACTCTACTCAGCTGACGGGAAACAAGACACAGGAAACCTCTGCTGGTCTTGAGGAACTGCAGCATTTATTTCTTCACAAACTGCAACTTCCACTGGAAATGTGCTTGGTATTCTCAGAGCTAAACTAACTCTATCTTTTGCTCCGCTAGCTCGTGGGCTCACTTACTTACTACTTACTTACTTGTGTTTTCTGTGTTTTCACATCAGACATTGTAGTTCTTTTACACACTTTTCGCATGGGAGAGGTTGCAGTCTGCAACCTCACCAGTAGATCCCCCCAGATGTTACACACTTGAAACTATTGTACCATCCAACAAACGTTAACAATTAGCATGTGCTATTAAACAAACTGATTAAGTTTGTTTTTCAAGGGATTTCAACAGAAAAATCATTCACAGTCTCTCAAATCAGGTCCAGAAAGTCAAAGAAAGGCATGATTGATTATGAAGAACCTGTTTTGGATTTGATAATAATTTTGCCTCTAGCAACAATATTAGAGAAAAATGAATGAGCGAATGAACGCGCCAGCGATAAAATATTAATATGTGAGGAGGTATAGCTTCCAACTCTCTCAAAGGAAACTGTGAGCACATGCTTCAGGGGCTTCATTTCAACCCCTGCCACCACCATTGATTTAAGGCCCAGCGTCAGCAGAGGCCTCATTTAGGAAAGTCATCTGTCTCGCCTGCCTGGGCCCTCTAAAAGGTTATTTAGCTGCCTGGTGCTTAGTAGCAATAGATAGAGGCTACAGAAGAACGCCGCCATTATATGTTTGTGTTGGCTATTGATTGTTGTGGTTTGTTTGTGCAGAGCTGATTTGCCGGGTGCGTCCACTTCTGGTGTTAGGAGGGGGACACAAGCTGCAACAGCAGGGCCTGATTGGATGATCAGCATTTAATGGTAAACACGTCAATGACGACGCCCATTTGCAGGGGTCGAGTTTTGATGAGAGTGAAAACAACACAGTGTTCTGGTGCGAGCTCATTACCGTTGTAATCTACTGCTGAGCTTTATGAGTACTTAAAATGCAGAAAAGGCATCAATGGCTACTGAGAGGATCGTGTTAAATTATGCAGGAAGTATTACAGAAAATCCAGAGTCACAACAGGAAGGCATTTAGTGTCGTATAGCAGGAAGGAATCTCATTCTTGTCTGCATTAATAAAGAAATGTATGCTGGCTGTCACAATACACTGAGTGGATTAAGTTTTAGTCTGTAAGAAAGTGTAATTTCTCAAAAGGCAGGGGAGGATCTTCATTCAGAAACTGCTTCATGTGTTAATGCCTCATTGCCTGTAACATAGACACATATGGTACCAATGGTACCCTGACTGCTGTTAGGTGTGTGACACTCGTGGTCCTCCATACACATGAACCTCTGCTACTAATTATAGACATTTTGATTCTGTCCTTTAAAACAATGACAACAAGATCGTGCAATTACTTGTCTTGGACCTCAGTGCATAGCTAATAACTATATTTAATATATGTATTTTGTCACTTTGTTCAGTAAAGTAATGATAAAGCATGTGGTGATATTATAGACTGACATGATTGGTTTGATATTTTAGGAAATATTCTTATTTGCTTTATTTCCAAGAGTTGGATAATATATACTCGTTTACAATCTAGACCTGACTACAGAGAAAATTAACATTTTTATAATGAGAATATCATGAAAAGTTTCAAGTCTTCATCAGTTATTTAAGAATGTGAAGGTTTAATATATTCGACACTCATTACACACAAACTAAAATGTTTAATTTTCATTTTAACTTCGATAATTACAGCCTGCAGCTCAAAAAAGAAAGAAAGATGTATCTGATAATATTAGAATATTGCATTTCAAGTTTGATTCAGTTACTATTCATACTGTATAAATACAGTGTATCGCTCAATCTAGTTCAGTACATGCAAGAACAGTCATGGGGGAGGCTGTTAACTTGACAGCGCTCTATCAAAGCGTATTCACAGGTTGACAGGAAGGCAAAAGTGTGGCAGGAAAAGGAGCATAAGCAACATGGATGTCCGCAGCCTTGTGAAGATTGTCAAGCAAAATCTGATTCAAGAACTTGCAAGAACTTCACAAGGACGGGACTGAGGCTGGAGTCAGTGCATCAAGAGCCAGCCTTCACAGATGTCTGCAGGAAATGGGCTACAGCTGTCGCATTTCTGTATCAAGACACTCCTGAACCAGGGACAGCGTCAGAAGCTTCTCACCCGGGCTAAAGAGAAGAACTGGACCATTGCTAAGAGGACCAATGTCCTCTTTTCAGATGAAAATAAATTTTGCAATTGATTTGGATATCAAATATATTCCAGCAGGACTTAGCACCCGTCCACAGTGCCAAAACTACTACTAACTGGTTTGCTGATCATGATATTACTGTGCTGGGTTGGCCAGCAACTGGCCTGACCTGAACCTTGTCAAGAGGAAGATGAGAAACACCCAACCCAACAATACAGATGAGCTGAAGGCCGCTATCAAAGCAACCTAGGATTCAATAAGGCGTCAGCAGAGCCACCGGCTGATCGCCTTCATGCCACGCCACACTGATGCAGTAATTCATGCTAAAGGAGCAGTATTGAGTAAATACATGCACATACTCTTCAGAAGCTGGACATTTCAGTGTTGTAAATCCTTTTTGATTGATCTTATGACATTTTCTAATATTTTGAGATACCCTTTTCTTTCTTTTTTGAGCTGTAGGCTGTAATTATTGAAATCAAAATGAATGCTTATACAGTCACACCTAAAATCAATAGAACCTCTAACCAAATTTTTAACTGCCCTATCAAGATCAGTGTGTCAAGTTTAAGTCTACTGTGTAAAATATTCCAGACAAATGGGGCAATATATATGTGTGTGTGTGTGTGTGTGTGTGTGTGTGTGTGTATACACATACACATATACATATATGAATGTATGAATGTTATATATATATATATATATATATATATATATATATATATATATATATATATATATATATATATATATATATACAGTATGTATGTAAAGTCTTTCCATCATTAGTATTTACTGCAAGAACATATGTACTATAAAAAATATGTACTATAATATATATGTACTAATGTACTATAGTTAATGACAAGACAAATATTTTTTGAACCCATTTGAGTTGCGCCATGAATCACACATGTTTGTCTGTTTAAAAGATGATTTTGCATGTCAAGAAGGTTGTTGTTGGGGGCGGCAGTAGCTCAGTCCGTAAGGACTTGGGTTAGGATGTGGAGGACCCGGGTTCAAATCCCCCATGGACCAAGACCAACTGGTTGCTGGAGAGGTGCCAGTTTACCTCTTGGGCACTGCCGAGGTGCCCCTGAGCAAGGCACCAAACCCCCAACTGCTCTGGGCGCTTGTCAGGAGCAGCCCCATCACTCTGACATCTCTCCATTGACATGTATATGTACTGTGTGAACTGTACTGTGTGAACAACAGAGTGTAAAACTGAATTTCCCCACTGTGGGACTAATAAAGGAATATCTTTCTTTCTTTTCTTTCTTTGTCATAGGTTTGTTGTAGTATATTTAGTTTTCTGTGAAACCGCTCAGTGAACTACATCTCTCCTCTCGACCAACATACAACACCAACAGTACCTAGCTAGCCACCTCAGCTGTGTTCCACACACAGATGAAACGTTCTTCCTAATGTGTTTTATGCAGCGACTCTTAGTCTTTTTGTCAGCCAGGAAGCAAAAGAACGAACCGGACCTGTTGCTGGTGTCAGCACATCCCAGTAGGAAACACACAGGCATCGTAGCTTCAGAGAGAGACATATCACTTTCGTAACTTCTAGGTGTGTAGTCTTTGTAATTACATGTTTTCAAGTCTGATACTTCAACTGTTTTTTTTTTTTTTTCCAGAGAAGTACCTCCCTTTAATATAATGGCTCCAGTATTTTGAAGTGGAAGGACCGGCTGTTTTGAAGAGTTATGATTTAGACAGCATTAAATGGTGCAGTGTGGCAACTCATTTTAATACCAATCAGTTCCTATTTTTTCTGTTTCTAAAATAAAGTAATAAAGGCGTGAGAGCATGGGCATGCTAAACATTTAGCAGGTGATATGCAGAGATGTTTCATTCTAACAATATTAGAGTACATCATGAATACAGTAATATACAGTCAGTATTTCCACTGTGTTGTATTGTGACAGTCTTGTATCCAATGACACCACCACACAGGCTGCACTAATGCTTACTATTGTTAGCACTGAATTACTGTTATGTTTATGAATAATAGATTAACATTTTTTTTTCCTATTTGTTGAAAAAGTCCATCACTATTTCAAGATAAGGTCTCCCAATTGCTTGTTTTGTCTGTTGACCAAAAGTCCAAAACCCAAGAAATTTCCATTTACAGTGTCATAAAATAAAGCAAACAGCTGGAACCTGCAATGATTTGGCTTTATTACTGAGGCCAATGCTAGAACGCACTAAAAGATGAGTCAACAATACATTTACATTTACACAAAATATATATATTTATAATTTATTTTTGCCTTTTTTCTGAAAAAGATGATATTCCTAGTAAGCTGTTTACATGGCTGATAAAAGAAATAATATTCCTGTTTACATGCAGACATCAAAATGTGACTCTTTCAAAGTTTTCCGCTAGTGATGGACTTGTTGAACCGTGCAAACACAGCATCCCTTTTTTATGTCCTTCAACCACCTTCTTTAAAAGGTCAACATTGCGATATGTTTGCATATCCAAAAATCTGTTGATATGCCTGTTTTTCATAATGTCTAAAAGTAGGAGTGTTTCTCCTTCTTCCAGAGATGTGGGCTTTTCTTTTGGGCATTCGTATCTGCTCCAGCCTTGCAAACAGTTGGATGGATAGTAGGTTTTGCACAGAGCTGGCCGTAAATAGCAAGAGGTCGTATGTCAGAAGCTGTGGTAAAAAGCCCAAATGAGACGCATATTCTTAATGCGGTATATGCACGTCCAAATAATGCTCCAAAAACCTGAATAATATCAGCATATCCCACATGTCTTAATTGGAAAATACTACAGTTGGAATATGGCATAACTCTGAATATCCTAAAAGAATATGACCCATATCAAATTGAGAGTAGTATCATATTCAGACATGTAATACTGGAATATTAGTGTGCAAAAACTGTGCTTGTGAACATAGTATTAACATAGTTATCATCAGAATAATGACTAATTGTATCAACACTGCATGCTGTTAATGCTGGCATAGTATTTTTTCCAGTGCTGTACACAGCTATTGTACCAGGATCATTTACTTGGCACCTTTCTGCAGAACTACCGAGCTGTAAGATTATTTGCACCAATAGCACAGTTATTATTCATTAAGTTGATTGGACAGAAGGAGATGTTTGTGGCAGACAAGCTGCACCTGAAATGTTATTTTTAGCTGCTGCAAAGTATTAAGCCGTAAGTGCTGAGGAGCTGGTGAGGTTTGTAGTTCAAGCTGCTTGATGTAATGACCCTCTTCGCTCTGCCCCATCAGCTATAGAGTCTAATCAAAGACTAATCCATCCCCCAACATCCTGAAGGAACAGGTGTACATTCATCTGTTAGTGAAATTAAGCTTCTTGTTAAACCCTCGCTGTGTTTATCTTTTAATTAAAACCTGAAAGATATTTCTCGACATTAATATCACACATAATGTACGGTGCATGTGTGCTTCAACGACTAAACCTGTGTGTCCTTGTTTAGCAGGGATAAGAGGTGTCCTATTATGGTACAATTTCTGCAAAGCGTGGATTTAACAGGCTTTTCTGATTTGAGAGGCTTTGAGTGTCTGCATGGACACTGAATGTGCCTGTGCATGCTCGCTGTTTTGACAAAGACATTTTCTCTGCGAGTCTCAGTTTGGCAAACAAATCCGTCGGTGCTGCGTATACATGATGCCAATATCCTGATGAATACTGTACTTAGCTGTAGACGGGAAAACGGGCTGCATCTTTTGATCAGCTAATCACTTACTTTGGCAAATATGAAAAAAAAGGCTAATATGATTAGAAACCAGAATGCATTAAAGCAACTTGGAAGTTTTGGAGTTACACAGCAGTGAAGCTATTAGTTAATTTTAAGAGTGGCAATATGGATCGTCAAGATCGAAAGTCCTCAATCATGATATGGTATTTTATGTTGTTGTATCCATATATCATATCTTGCTGTAGTGTTAATGAAATACCATTTATTGATAAAATAACTGGATGAGAGTGTCTGTTTGTGGCTAATCCAGTAAAATGTATGCAACACTCCAGTTATTGTCTGAAGCAGTCTTTCCTATTGATTAGCAACACTGACCGCAATGTGCTGAAAAACTGGCGATATTAAAGGGAGAGCCACTTCTGTATAAATGTTATAGTTCAATCTATGACACCCCAGTGTCACAGTATATAGTTTATTGCAGGGGTTTCCAACAAATAGCTTGCAAGTTCCCAGTAGCTCGCTACCCGTTTCTGAGTGGTTCACTAATGATACATCTGATAACACAAAGTCACTTTGTAAAACTGTTTGAATTTCTATCCACTCAAACTCACAGATGTGATTGTCTGACAGAAAATGATTGAAGTCTTAGCAAATTAGCTGTCAATTACACAAGTTATGTTGGTTTGAAGTTTCGTTACATCAGTGTAACAAGGCGATGTTAGCGGACTAGAAAGCACGCGCCAGATTTGACAATGACCATATAAAATATCAAGGCCAATAAAAGGCAAAAATATACTGTTTTTCTGAGGAATAGTTGGTTTTCATGAATGTTAATAACTGTGTGTGGCAAGCCGTAACAGCCTCATTTGCAGTGAAAGCTTATCAGTCGGTAAATGACGTAACCACTTTACCAAAGTCCAAAACAGCCGTTCATGGGACTTTCCAGCTGGTAGGGGTCTATGAATAGAGGTGGTAAAGGAGCTGAAAACATCGCTTAAAAGACAACAGTCTCTGTTTTACCAGAGTGACGGAGAACGTCAACACAGCATCAGAGGCTTCGTTTAGAGGCATACATCCTAACAAAACACTAAAAGCCCTTCGCCTATGGCGGGATTGTGATAGAGACGATGACTGCAGTGGCTGAAAGAACCATAAAATTAAGATAGAAATGATGTCTGCTATTGATGTACAACTGGGTGCTATGAGTGGCTCTCGGACACTTTCACTTTGTCAAATAAGCTCTTAGAGGGAAAAAAGTTAGAGACGGCAGGTTTATTGTCATACACTACTGCTCAACCAAGTGTTGAAATTTAGGCAGTGTTTACCGGTAAAGTACACTGAGAGCCACTGGAAAACAAAGTCTAATTCATTGTACGCCATGTATAAAGCTGATTCAGATTTTGTACCGCCTTCTGTGGTTGGGGTTTGGATTTAATTTATGTTAATGTTTGGTTATGGTTAGGTGTCACAGAGATGAATTGTTGGAGTTTGAGCTTAAATGGGTCTGAGGTTAAGGATCGGGATAAGCTTGAACAGAAATAAGTTGTGTTGTCCGACCACATTGGAAATCAGAAGTGTTTATAGCGAACGTCCACACTCAAAGACAGCGTGAAGAGCTGGCTGTAACAGAGAGGGGGGAGATACCGTATATACATATAGCATGATAAATATTTTCTGTCAGCCTCACCTAGAAAACATTCATATTGTTGGACTCAGTTGTTCACATGAAAACAAATATTGTGTATCAAATGAAAAAAGGGAGCTTGAGAGAGAAGTCTCGCCTCTGTACAGCTTACCAGCCACGACGTGAAGTGGGTGTGAATGTCGGATAGTTAGTGTTGGGAAGTTACAGAAATGGTCAGATACCTCTAATCCGAAAAAGATGTGGGGAGAGTATATAGAGGGCTTACGAAGCCATCTGACAGATCCGACAAAGCGTACTGGCAGCACAGAAGGCGACAGGTTGGTTTAAGGTTGAGGTTAGTCTTTGACACAACACCTCTTTATGTTAGATCTAGTCCAGTGAGTACCGTTGCTTATTTATTATTATAGCCATTTTTTTTTATCTGGGTACTCATGGTGTAAGTGGCTGTTTGTTGCTCAAACTAGTCTGACTCACCAGATGTAGACTGTGGCTTTATAACTGCCATGGGCCACAACATAAAGTATTTCATGCTGCAATTTCCTCTCCTACCGCTATCTTTGCTACTCTATTTTGCAAGGGCATCGTTGCTGCATCCTGTGCTTTCACAAGATGATTGTGATTGGTTTTAAGAAATACAAACAAGCCAGAAAGTTTTTCTGCATATAGCAGAATGGTAATGGGTGCAGACAGACCATTCTCCAGTGCTGACACAGCGCTGTGAAGGTGGGTCTGGTTATGCGATACTATGCTGAAACAAGCTGCAAAAATGTAGCCAGTAGGCAAAAATGTGCAGCTGGGTGCAGTATAGTATGTGGTCTAGTTCAGTTCAGGCTCTTTGCAACCCACAAATAGTCTGGCTTTAGGCTCTAGGGATGGATCTGTCTCAAGTTTGGTACAAACATTCATGATTCCCAGACAATAAATGAGGTTCACATTTGAGGTTTTGAGTGAAATGTCTCAACAACATGATAGGTTGACATGAAATTTGTTGCAAATTCAAATTCATGTCTCCCTCAGGAGAAAAATTTTGACTTTTGAGATCTTCTGACTTGTCGCCATTTGCCATCATGGGATCAGAGTTTTAATCTGACCAATACTTTAGTTTTTGACCAAATACCCATAAAACTAATGATTTTCCCATAAGCCTCAGCTCTGTGCTGCGTTTAGTGATAATTGACAAATGTGAGCAGGCTAACTCGCTAAATTAAGATTGTGAACATGGTAAACATGATATTTGCTTAAGATGAGCATGTTAGCATGATCATTGTGAGCACTTAGCTCCAAGCAACACCGTGCCTTAGTACAGCCTCACGGAGCTGCTAGCATGGCTGTAGACTTTGTGCACATGAATTACCAGAAATACTAGTTTGTATTCTGAATTAGTTCATTTTATCCTTGATTAATAATTCTTCAGTATAAGTTATGCCCCCAAATGTTGCATGTGGATACTATGTCAGAGTACTTGTACCCTTTTTTTTAATTGAAATTCAAGTAGTCTGCCTTTTTGACATAAGACATGTTGACACGTAACAGTAGGAAAAGCACAGGCGTAAATAATAATGTTAATGGCAGAATGTTGTTAAGCAGCACTGTTTCAGGGTCATGTTCAAGTTTAAGGTCTTTATGTCAAATGCACAAAAATTACAGTGAAGCACTCGTTAGATGTCAGGCTTCCTCCAAACAATACTCTAACAAATATGTAAGTGGAACAAAGTCTAACTGATTTGCACGCAGCAGAGTGCAGATCTTCGCCAGTTGTGTCTGCAACGACCGCTGCTGTAATGTTTGACTTAATGAATACAAGCCACAGTTGAACCCTGTCTAGTCCACAAGTATATCGGAAGTATTTGTCACTCGCTTGTCTCACGCAACAGACACGCTCTCATTTTAATCCGTGCAGCTGTCTGCGCCGGCTCTGTGCAGCTAAACTTCAGTTCATGCTTCATGTTGATGGTTTAATGTGTCCTCTGAGCAGAAACTGTCAGTCCTTCTGTGTGTTTAGTCCGTTAGCTGTTAGCTCTGTCAGTCAAACACACAGCTAACTAGTTTTCCTCCTACTGACATGAGAAGACATGCTTCATTGTAGTCAGCACTCAGTTAAGTTTGTCATTTTCTAAGCGATAGTTATATGTACATACAAGAGACAAACAATTTGTAATCCATAGCAGAAACAAGTCCGAACTGAAGCAGCTGTTGATCACTTGTGGCCCCTATTGGCCGGTTAAGAGTAGTGAGGAGTCAGCAGTCAATGACGGTATAAAGCCATCAATAAAATATGTTTTTCAGAAAGTGTGAAACACCGGAACCGTGACAGGGCTTTGAGCATACGGTCGTAAATGAACAAAAAAGATATTAGGCTGATGGTTCCAGCTGTATGTGAGACTAGCCGTGGACAGACACACAGATGCACATGTATGCACATACATGACCGAACACATAATCTCCTAAACCTGGTGGAAATAACTGGAATATAAGAGTATAATGTAAACAGGATGCACAGTAGTGTAGTAAATGTATATAGATGATGAGAGCAGGTTATAGATGGATAAGCATACTGTGATGGATGTGATGGTCCTGGTTTTGTGCAAGCTAGCTCACTATCGCATCTCACTGGGAATAGAAATACTCTATAACAGATCCGTCATTAACGTTATTTGTAGGCTATCAGCTGTGCTTCTACTATGCCACTAAGTCAAGATGTCTGCTGTGAAAAAGTTGATTTCAAACTGCCAAAGAAAAAGTGCTTAAAGTGGCTTATTTTCCAGCTCTGTCTTGTACCAAACGGCTAAATCATATTGTACTTCAACACAATAAAAACAAAAGTTGATTTCTATTTACAGCCAGCCTTGTTCCGCGTTGAAGGCAGTGCTCCAGATAGACGCTGACTTTGTTTTATTGCGGCTCTGTTCTGGAGGCGGATGTGGTTTGTGGTGGACAAGCCATAGCCTGCAACTTCCACTGATGGATCATGGGATAATAAGATTAGTGTGGACTGAACTGGCAGTGACGGTGTTAGGATGAGAGAAAGGGGAGTGGGACAGATCCGGGTTTGGATTGGTTTGATGGAGGAGAAATCTTGTGAGATTTGTTTTTTGTTTCCATACCTGACAGCCTTAACTCTTAGCTCCTTGATTAAACAATGGTAAAACACGGCATACATGTACAGGTTATTGAATTCAACAGAGTGAGAAACCGATAAGGATGGAAGTCTAGCTGTGGCTCATTAGTTCATATGCGACCAATGTTTTCCAAATCTATGAATATTTATATTTTCAGTACTTGCTCAGTAAGAAAAAGTGTAAATTGAATGGCTATAACTAAGGATACATAATAAAATACTTACAGAGCATGGAGTTTCTGACTGTAGACGCTAAACTTTGAAAGGAATTGGTACCACCACTCTAACCATATTAGATGGCAGGAAATTTACAGTGGATCTGGAAATAGTTCACAATTAAAGTACCGAGGGAATAAATGAATTGAGCATGAAATTGTTCAGCAGTATATCAGAAGAATTGCTTTCAACTTGGACGAGAGCCTTGGGAGCCCCTTTTTTCAAGATATACTCAAAGATATGAAGTAGTGGCATTTTTCATTTCTGCTGCTACAGACAGGAAGTGGGAAATGAGCGAGGGAGGAGGAATAAGAAACAAAGAAGGGAATCAGGGACGGCGAAGGAGAAAATGCATCTACTGTGTGAGAAGAGAGAGAACAGAGCTGATAGAAGATACGCTTTGCTCATTAAAAAACGGATGTATGTCTGTATTTAGACGCGGCTGCCTTTTATGATTTGTGGGACAGATTTTTCTGTTGCTCACTCTCTCTGATGATTAATGTTCAGCTTTGACTAGCCCCAGTTTTTGGCTCTCATGTTTTGCCAATACATCTAAGTTGCAGAGCTAAGCATCTGTTTTTCAAGAAATAAGTAATCAGGGATCTTTGAAAAACAGAATATTCTTTAACAACACTTACTGCTGTTCATTAAGTATTTCCAAAATCCTCAAAGACTCATCTAATCATTTGGATTACAGTATTGACTCTGCTACACAATAAAAAAAAAAAAAAATTAAAAAAAGATTTTAAACATTTGTTGAAGTTGCAAAATTGGTTTCCTAATCCAAGCAGCCTTGTTCATTATGTTTGACACAAGACAAATATAAATACAGTATAAACCACACACTTTATATACACTACATATACACTCTTATATATAGGTATATATGTGTATGTATATATGAAGTATATACGTTTGTAACTTATATATTTTTGACAAAGTTGATAAGATATGAGAGTTATATTCTGATTACATTAGTAACTTATGTATTAACAATTTATTGTTGCACACATAGCATTTTATGTTAATGTTTAACAAATTATTTGTAAACTGTTATGAAAAATAGAAACATCACATGGATAGATGGACTAGAATCCAGTTATTAACCGTTGACCATGTATTAACTATCTGAATATTTTTTAGAAATATAAGAGATGACATATTTTCTACCCATTTAACAAGGTGTTGTAATCATCAGTTGCAAATTTATAATAGCCGTCCAAATAATGTTTATGGACGGTTTACAAATAGATTATTAACCATCAACGAAGTGTTACAAATATCTGTTCCATCTATCTTCATAATGTTTACTGATGTTTTACAATTTCTTGTAGTTTTAAAATTCATTTGGTAATCATTAACACATAATTAATATAGTCTATAACATTTTATGATGTAAT
This sequence comes from Pterois miles, assembly GCA_947000775.1. NCBI lineage: Eukaryota > Metazoa > Chordata > Actinopteri > Perciformes > Scorpaenidae > Pterois > Pterois miles. The sequence continues at coordinate 4,564,760 of CAMQGK010000231.1, forward strand.
AAACTGTTGAAATAACATAAATTATAGTATTGCTAATAATTAATAAACATAACTGATTATCATTACAGTTGCTATTAAAAATGGTATAATTAATCAATTTACCATTTATTAATGATTATAAATTATTACCAAAATCTTTTTTATTGTGCAGCAGGTGGAATATTTTTTTTCATCCAGACAGTTGAGGATTTTGGAAATACCTTCACAGCAGTTTTATCAAATTTTAGTTTTTCTAAGATAACCAGGTTTATTTTTTGGACGGATGCTTCGCTCTGTGACTGGAATGTAATGGTCACACATGAGAAACACAAATTGGGGCTTAGCTATGACCATCTGCTGCTTCAGCCCAGACGCACTTCCTCCTGCAATGACAACAACATAGAAGAATGTGTGTGCATGTGCGTGTGTACATGCGCGTGTGCGTGTGTGCAGACACTTGTGGCCCCTCACACACTTAATGAAATTAGCTATGCAGGACCTCATACCAGGGCCTCATGTCTTTGCAGTGGCCGTCAGTGGAAGTGGGCTCCTGTCAACAGATGGCACAAGCAGCGGTTCAGACAGATTCATTTGTTCCCCTAAACAAAGTTGTCGCCATCAGCCGCTGGACCGCTGACACCAGAACCCCATTAGTGTAGTTTAGTGGTCTGGGCGGGAGACCGAACATGAACTGACGCAGCAAAATGAGCGAAAGGAACATCCATCTGTTCTTTCCCTCTTGTGCTACAGTGAGCGCATCCATCTATCCTTTCATCCATCTACCCTGCTTTCCATTATTTATGAGACATTAGCTCTGTATGTAATTAATTGGTGCTGTTAATAGCGAATGCATCAAGTTAATGATTTTTAATTAAGGAGATGTTTTGGTGTTGTTGATTATGCCTACAGGGCACATATCTGCTGTGGTTTATGTAAACTGTCAAGCTCTCTTTTGTCTCCATTTAATGAGCTAAGTCATGGTTTGGGCTGCCATACTGTAGGTAATGCAGCACAGGGGTCTGTTTAATCTGCCAGCAACAGTTTATATGTGCGTTGAAACCCATTAATTTAGTAAACATCTGAGAAGCCTGCGTGATGTCTGCTCGCTGTGTCTCGATTATTTTGCCCCTCTCAGCAGGAGCGCTCTGACCTTTAGCAAATAGACAACCAAATAAAAGCCAACACGCAAACGCCACGATAACTGTATTTCTCTTTCTTGCATCACCAGGGATAAACTCTCATTCTTTTGCCACAGTTCAAAGACGCCTGTCAAATACAATCACATCCCAGGACGATCTTTGTAACCTTTCAGATCTCAAGCGCGAGGAGCTATAAAACAAGAATGGACTTGTATCCTGAGCAACAGCGCAGTATCAATTAGGCTGGTTTACATGAGATTAACGATTTCACATCTGCAGGTCTGTTTAGCTTAGAGAGCAGCTCTGTTCTGTTTTCTTAGGGCTCAACGGAGAAGCTGTGGGCTTTTCATCATGTCTGTGTGCTGTAGCTCTCTGCCTGCCTGCCTGCCTGCTTTTTTTCCTCCTTCCAGTGCAGCAGCAGCAGTAATAGTAGCAGCAGCCTATATGAGGACAGTTGGTGCATATCAATCAGGACAGGGTGCTTTCTGATGAAGACCACATCCTTCTATCTCTCATCATTGATATGTGCAGATGCATCACAGGGTGAAAGAGAGGCTGGTGTCGCCAGTTCCTTTTACAAATGGAGTGAAGAGCAGAAAGAGTACTGTAATTTTGAGATGATAATAGCGCTGTCAGCATGTGTGGGAGTAAGTATTAGGGTTAGCTGGTGCAAAAAGGCACCGTCGCGTTGGTAAATGATGGTTCTGCATGGCGGCGTGGTTGCGGCCGGGAGCAGTCAGTCAGCAGTTTCCAGGATGTTCTGTGGTGTTGGTCTGTGGAAGTGGATGCCTCGAGTCCCACCACACCCTTTTGTGTGTGTCTGCAGGACTGTTTGGTAGCATTTTGAGGAGCATCGATGTTTAACTGAAAGAGGGACTTCTTTTTTTTTTCACCAAGCGAGAGCACATTTCTCTGCTTTCATGCTTGAATGCCTGATTCTTGAATTATGCACCCGAGTCTCTACAATGAGAGCTTACTTTGATCGACTTGGTCCTGGGAGGAGACTCGAGCCACCAGAATTTAAGGCGCAGACGTCATACATGTGGTCCAGTCTGTGACTCAGCCGTGTTGCCAGCATGGTGGCGACTGTTTATGTCCAAAGTGGCGGCCGTGGTGGGAAACCTTTCCGTCGCTTTTGTGTCTACGTGCGTCATTCAGAGCACTGCATCATTTATGCTGCACCTCAAATGAGAGCCTTCTCGGGCTAAATAAAGGCTACTGAGTCTTATGTAACCAAGATCCAAGTGTGCAATAACAGTGTGCTGTGAGTAGAAAGAAGAGACACAACTTGTTCATGTTGTTCTGAATATATATATATATGTATATATATATATCGAGGGCGTCACTCAGAGGGGGGTGATTTAACTTAACCTCTTGCAGTTTAACAGTTGAGTCTCTTTTCTCTTATCTGCTTGTACATCTTATAACAAACCATATATAAAGTTCAGAAGGTAAGAAATACATGTTGAGGTAAATTGGCTTAACAAAACACGAAGTAGCCAATCTCATGATTAACTACAGGACACATTATGACACTAAACCTGACAACCTTGTCTTGTTTTCCTTTGTTAGTTAGCATCTGTGTCGTTATTAGTGCTGAGAAGCTAATGCTAAGTGAGCGGCTAATGGGTCTTTGAACAACTAATGTAGCCGTAGGATGCTTTTTTAATGTGTTAATTCTGTGAATGAGATAAATGAGGGGTAGCAGCCAGCAGAAACCTGACCAGATCAAACAGACAACAATTACAACCACTTAATAAGACGGGGCTGGCTGTTCGATCTGAGACATTATGGATATGAGGGCACATTGAGGCATTAGTTATCAAAGAGTCAATTGTTGCATGAGTGTGAGCTTATTTTTCACATTTTTTTCCTCATATTTTTCATAACAAACTCCTTTTTGTTTTGCCTCTGTAGTTTTAGTAGTTTTCATGTTGGTCCTTTAATGTGTTGCATTAAAACTGCAGTAATCTATATTTTCTTTGTAATAAAGTTGGATCAAATTACTATGTGTAATGTTGAAGGACTTGCTCGTGGTGACAAATCTACAGTTATCCTCCAAGTCTGCAGAGTCCCTCAGCTTTTCAGGACGTTTTAGTGTCATTCAACTCATTGTTTTCGTTTTTAGAGCCTGGAGCTGTACTGTTTTGGTTCAGTCTCACCACTCTCATTATCACTGTGTCCATCAGCAGATTCTTGCTCAGTACTGAACAGCAGACAGACTAACTAGATGGTGAACATAGATCCAGATATTTCCCTTAGGAGTTGGTGGAGACCAAAAATGGAGTCAAAAGAGAGTGAATATTGGACTTTCATTCGCAGGTGGCCAGATGCATGACTCAAAATTCAAGCTAATGTTGCTCTGTTTCTGCTAGGTGTGTTATTGTTTGTTATTACATGGCGTTGAATACTTGATACTGATTGGTTGAGCACAGCTTTCTGAGGTCTGTTATTTCTTTATACCATCTATAGCATAGCATAGCACACCATTGCTAAGTACTGTATAGCAGATTGTTGCTATGGGCACAGTTCTGATGTCGGACTCTGACGAGCTGTTTTTGTGTCAAATTAGTGATTTCATAAGTATACAGCCGTGTAATAAGCCCTGAAGGGGTTGCTTAAGGGGATATTCATCCCTTAACTGACATGTTCACAACAATAAATTTATATGTTGCCCCAACTGCCCCAACAATCAATTCATGCTGCCTTAGAGGGCTAGTATGTAGGATCTGGTGGTATCTAGCAGTGAGGTTGCAGATTGCAACCAAATTAAATTTCTTTCATGTGCCAAGAGTGTAGGAGAACTGTGGTGGCCGACACAAAAACGCAAATGACTCTCTCTAGAGCCCGTGTTTGTAGAGTTGGTCATTTTGAGAATAGCACAGCTGGTACATAGTGTGTGTTTACGTGGGAAGTCAGAGGTGAAACAAGTGAGAGAGAACGGCAGCGAATATGTGTGAGCTACTGGAGCAGAAGAAAGAGTTAGTTTAGCTTCGAGACCCACTCCCTATGTAGATAGAAATGGCTCAGATTATACGCTAAAGACGACATACTTATTAATGTTATATTCCATTTCTGCCACATGATCCCCCTAAATGTTACACACTGGTCCTTTAAAGGCTCACATTAAAGTTTTCAACCAACAAAATTGTCGCAGATCTCTGAAGATTTTGGTAAATCTCTGCCCTACCTCATACAAAACCTACAACTTCTCCAATTAAAGTGAAATCTAGTGCACCGTCTGCTCCAATAAGACACGCTTAAGGCAACACAAGGAATCTACAACTAATAAAAACTTACAGGTACTTCTTCCAAGTGTCTGTTTTTATGGTCCAGCTCGCTTTCTTTTGAGCTGTCCTTCCTGACACTGTTGAACAAGAAACACACCATCAAAACAGCATTTCCCTGTGAATTTAAACTGTCACTTCAATCCACTATTGTATTGTTCACACACGTCTTCAGGCTTTGTTTCACCCCCCCCCCCAAACCATTCTGCTTTGTTTTTCTTTTTCCACTTACTTTACAGTGTTTTTCTACATAACCTCACATGGACTTGAATCAGAGCAATTACTCGCCTGTCCCGCTGTAATAACAGTGGTTGAGATAGAAAACAAGCCCTTTTTCTACACCCGCCTTTCAGTCACAGGATCAAAGATGGCTTGAGAGGATGTGGATGGGAGCAGCACTAATATCACTGCAGACATGAAGACAGAGCTAACAGCTCTGCACTGTCATCGCCTTACAAGGAGAATCCGGCTCCGAGAACTTCAGGAAAAACTCTGAACCTAAAAAAAAACACCTTGATGACCTCTCAACTCTTGAAATAGGCTGCTGTCACCCATCTGGTAATTACCTGCCAATCAGGGCAGTAGGTGGACCCGCAACGAAAATGGGTGGCAGTCAAAGATCAGGTTCAGTTGTGGGGATAGAGAGGGCGGGGTGCAGGGAAGAAGCTGAGACAGAGAGGCTCATAATGAGGCCTGTGAAACAGACACAGCTGTCAGAGCAGCAGAGGGAGACTGAGACGGTCGGGCTGGAAACACACACTCTTGTTCTCATCTATGGATGCCAATTTTGGGGGCTTTTATCTGGGGACGCCATTCTGCTCCATTTTAGGGCTCTGATACTGTACACTTGCTATTGTACAAGACAAACTGCAAGGGATGCGACAGCGCTCGCTGCTGTCAAGCAGATGATTAGAAAGGAAAAGGGAATACGGGAACAAGGACTGAAAACTGGGCTACGTCTTTCAATAATGTTTTGCCATTAGATGAGGATTATTTTTGGAAATGTTAGAGGGTATGATAAATGGTCACTGATGGTTAATTGATTACATTATGCTTCTTTTTTTTTTTACCGTATTGTCAAAAGTACAGTTTCTCTTTTTGACAGCCTGTTGATGTGAAGCACCAAGACATTCACTTCTTCTGTTGGATTTATTATTTAGGCCCGACCATCAATATTGCATTGCTCACAGTTCCTGGAGTGTTGATCCCGACTGCGCATCAACTTGACTTTCAGGCACTGTCGCTACGTTTGTGTAGAAAATGGCAGCTGTCTCCATTATGTTTTAAATGGAGGTTTTTATAGCTGGAAGTGGTGAATTTCAGAGTCGTAGAGTACTTTGTCGAACTTTTGCAAAATAAGAAAATAAATAAATAAATAAATAAATAAATAGAACAGAGCTTTTATGCATGAAATACTGAGTGTTTGATTGTGGATTTACTTCCTGCAAGTCAAAGAAAAGTGCAAAACCTTTTAAAAACGTGTGTATATTTTTGTTTAAAATGCTTAAAATAATCCAAAATTAAACCGGTCTTGCTCTTCAACCATAAGGCTTATATGCATACCGTATATTTGGGCTCATTTTGAAGGTAAGAAGCTAAGGAATATGAATAAATTGTCATTAAACTAAACTATATTACCATAGAGATTCCAGTGGAGAGGCAATAAAGACATTTTTTATCCTCAAAGTATAAAATGTTAATTTTAAAGGCAATTTCGCCTTTAAAACCAAGATCCCATTGACAATGATGTAACTGAGTGTGTTATACTACTCTTTGACTGCAGCTGTACAAAATTGGATGAAAATACACTAAAGGAAGGGAAAGACTGTCCCAAAGTGTGCACTGTTGTCCCCATTTCAGTTGATTATCTTGATCAGACCTGGGCATTATACGGCCCACGGGCCAGACCTGGCCCTGGTTATAGTTCTGCCTGGTCTGGGAGGTCTCAGACAAATCACACAATTTTATTTACAAAGCTAGAAAAACGGAAAAGAAAATAGCTTTTATTTTGAAACACTCATATATCATGAGTGTGCTTCTTCCTGTCACACTGCTGAGGCAGCACGTCTATAATAAGTCATTGACTGCTAAGTATTTTTTTGCGGAGGTTGGCGGTAAAGCTGTGAGCTTAGTTTGCAACAAACATGTGGCTGTATTCAAAGAATGCAACTTGAGTCGTCACAAACCATGCAAAAAAATACAGAAACCTGCCTGGAGATGAGGAGAGGACAGCCGAGGGGCTGCTAGCTAAGATACAAAAGCAGCAAGGACTTTTTACAAAGTGTTTATGTTAAGTTAAATGTTAAGTTTTGCTCATGGAAACATTACTACTCAATACAGTCAGTCCTGTACGGTTCAAAGACATATATATGCATATAATGTAATTTTATTAATAATATGCTGTTTTGGGTGATTTTCAGTATAATAAATGCTGCACGGTATGTTTTCTGTAATTTAATCTAGTGATAAAATAGATGTTATGTCTGACAGGATTTGTTTGGACCCTGGCAACAATCTGGGTCTCTCATGTGGCCCCCCAGGAAAAATAATTGCCCACCCCTGATCTTTACAACACTTGACATTGTCGGACAACATGTTGACTAGCTCGTTTCAAGCCTTTAAGACTTGTCAGATGCTGAAACACAGCGTGGTGGTTTATAATACTACAAGACTTGAGTTTACATGTTTGGAAATCTATCACAGCAACAAAAATAGTGTCTCTGCCTCTATGATTGTGGAGCTAAAAGTGGAATTAAGGTCACTTCACAAAGTTGCTGAATTTGTTATGTTTCGTTGGAGGCAAAGTTAGCCAGGTTCACTTACTTTGCTGGACAACACTTAGTTTTTTTGCCCGGAGCCCTGTGTGTTGGCACCCCTGCTATGCCAAAGTGGTTGTCTCATTGAAATGAAGAGGGCACTTCAGAATCAAGACTATCCCACGGCGAAATCAAAAAGTGCGTGAGGGCTCTGTAAATCAAAGCATTTAATTCAGAGGGTGAATCCCAAGTCTCTTATTTGACATCTCCTCGCTTCTCGCTCGAACCGGAAGTCGTCCTTGTCCATCATCTTGAGGGCCGTCTCAAAGCTCTTATACATACACGAAAGCAGCCTTCACGGAAGTCTTTTACCGACCGACACGCCCCTTATTAGATATCAGTTATTGATTGGACGCTGTAGCTGTTCGGATCTGTAACTGACAGGTAACTGATTTATCTCAAGTGTATCACTCCCATGTTTTCTGTTTGTTTTCAGATTCACCATCTTTATGTTTTGTAGGTTGAAAAAGGCATAAATAACTTTAGAAATATTTTTTTCATAATCTGTTTTTTCCCCCATAATTTTTATTAAGTTCACAATTAAAGTCAAAGAGAGGAGAGTAAGTCAGCAACAAAAACCTTTTTACATCATTTATCATCATTTCAATTCAGTCACGTGAGGCTGAGTGTTGGTTTTGATTATTTCAATTTTCCCTGAAACATGGAGCCTAATGAATAATTTCCATTGTTCAAAAGACACAATAATCATATTCTGATATTGAATAATGAATATCAATAAATAGAGGTGCTAATAATGAATAAATAATATAAAGGTAGTGTGCCAGTAGAAAAGGTTCCTGAGCCTCTAAGCAGGACAGAGTCCACAGTATAAATACAGACTGCTGCTGTTATTCATGTGCAGGTGTTTGTTAAACAGGCTACAGAGAGAAAACACTGCTGCTCTGCCACTGATAACTGTGTATCTTTATTAGTAGCAGTACAGTTCAGACACAAACTCCATCAAAGATCTTTACAGCTGTTATAGCCGACTGGTAGCTGATCCAGATGTGATCAGCTGCTGCCGTCATCGGAAACGGACGTTGCTTCACATGATGTGTCTGAGGAAAGGACGTCTCATGTCTCTAGAAACGTGTTTCCTCATTTCCTCTCTCCTCATATGGTTTCCTTGCCTCTGTCCATGCATCCAGTGAGAGAGGGAATGAAATGCAAGTGAGGGAAACGTGAATGCAATTTAAGAGACTTGGGATGCGCTCATAGTGTTGTAATGATGAATACGATGGCAGTGGAAATCCAAAATAGAAAGCATAGAAAGAGATGGCAGGAACATGTTCATACATATACCATACTGCACATATTCATGGGAGCTTGCACTTTGTCTGGCCTTTTATTATATGAAGGCTTGTATATGTGGCCACAGGAATGCCTCTTGCATGTGATTTATGTGGTGTCCTTTCACATACAGCACTTGGAGCATTTGCACCTTCCTTCACTCAGACACTTGTGCTGATCATGCATGTGAGGTCATCTGAAGTACAGTATATGTGGGCACGCAACGAGCAGACACTGGAACTGGGCCACACTCTCATAAGAAGGAAAAAGAGCAGTATTTTGCCCTCTGACCTCTTATTTTGACAGAAAGCGCAGCTTCCTGTTTGCAGTATTGAGGGCGGGCAGACAGGGAGCAGGTGGGCGGACTGAGGATCAGTGACCTGTGACAGACTGTGGATACACCTGCTGAAGCTGCAGGCAAAACAGACTGAAAGGTTTAGTAGCACCACACAGATGAACCCAGAAGAGCAGACATGAAATGAGAGAAAAAGGGTGACTGGTACAGGAAGGCTGGAAACACAGGAGCTGATTCATTTTATTTCAGCGCTGCAAATGAATAATTTCATACCGGTGTTACAATAGCCAACAGCAATAACACTCTGGAGAGAATTAGCAACAATGAGGTTGATTTCACCTCTCAGTTACCACTCATTACCTCAGAATCATCCACGCTTGTGGCCGCTATGCTAATCAAATAACACATAAAAACAACAGTCAGTAATGTTTTTGAATTTCATCACACCTCCGCCAGTATGGTAAGTGGTCATGTTTAATTCATAGTTTTCTCTAAATGATGTAGAGGGCAACGCTCGATATTGCTCCGGACAACGGCAGGCTATTTGAAATGATGAAAAACCTCCTAATTGTGATTTCCTTCGTTTAAAGTTTCACGATTTCTCGTCGAAGGCCGAGTTATTAAAGAGAAATGATGGTGCTCCATTTTAGGCTGTTTAGATTTTCACCCCATCTCACTCCGTCACTGCCGTCTCTCCATCCTCTGCTTTGTTATCGTCAGTCTCATTATGACCGCTGTTCCTCCTTCCTCGTTCTGCTCGGCTTGCCTCCTGACAAGCTGAGGGTAATGGAGATGGGTAGGAAAGGCTCGGAGCGTCGCCCCCGAGCAAAGAGAAGAAAAAACTGAATAGCTGTGAGAATTATGGTAATGGATTCATTTGGACTTATGATAGTTTGAATTTGTTGCTTCCGTGTGCTTTTTTTTTTTTTTCTTCATCCTCTCAGGCAACATGCCAACAGGATATTGGAGTCTGGTTGTTCTGGAAATCAGCAAACAGGAGACCGATGACTCACCATGATTTAGCAGATGTACAAGAAAACATTACGAATCCATTTCGCTTTTGTTCAGGATGTGTTTCTTTGGTTATTTCTTTTAATAAAAAGCACATTGAGCCAAGGGGCACTGAGGCATGAAATAGTAATTTAACTATATATCTGAGCTGGGTGCACAGTAACGGCCTTTGCCACTGAATTCATATGAGCATCGTCCACTCAGAAGAGGATCCTGAGAGTATTGATCAGTGGGACAGATTCACTTGCAGCCCTTTCTCCAGAGTGACTGGTGCCCCTCGTTAGGCCTTTAACATTTTGGCAGACCTCTTATATTAAGCCTTCGCCTCCTTTTATCCAACAACAAAATGTTTTCAGCCTCTCTGGGTGCACACACACAGTCACTCTTCATCTCCTCCTCTCTCCTTCCGTTTCTTCCCTATCTCCTCTTGCTTTCCCTCCCTCAGCGCCCAGGGGTGCTCATTTTTCAACAAGCTATAGTTTGCTGCGGTCGGCTCACACACACATACACGCAAAAACAACACACACGTGCAGCCGCTGCAGAGTGTTTGCATTATAGATCTGCAGAGGAAAAACAGCAGCGGCAGATACCTGGAGGTAATCATTGGGAAATTAATTTGAGGCGATTCGGGCCAGTGGCGATTGATTGTCTGCCTCCTGTGTCGCTGTGATGCCCACAGGAAGGCAGCCAGTCTTCATCTGAAGCACCTCTACAATAAAAAAAACATACATCCACATGCACATAGATATATCCCCCAAAGCTAAAGCAGTGAGATGAGACATATGAGGAATAATAACAGAGCCTCGCTGGGGCTCGAGGTGAAAATAAAAACATGCTAGCTGACAGACTACTCTCAACACATCAGGGATCGTAGAACTCATGTTTCATGTTTCTGGGTGGAAGAAATAAGCAGACAGAAAAGGTGAGAACTGTGCTAGTCCTACTAAATGATAATTTAACACATTTTCTGGCTTTGCATCTGTCTCCACTTTGTGGAAATACTTTGTAGAAATAGATGGCTCATTACAAGTGGCCACAGCTTTGAAAATGAGCACTGGATTAACATTATGAGCTGTGTTTATGGATCTTTGATTAATGATGCTCCTCCCCGGCCGTCTGCTCCCTAATGCAATATGTATGCATTGTTTTTTCTCCCGTTTCCTCTGTGACTCTGAATGGACTGTAACTAATTACACACACAGCAAAATGAAAAATACAAACTGCTTTCACGCATTCAATTTGCATTAAATTTGGCTTTAATGTCATTTAATTCTAAGCTTGATAAAAAATCTGAATAAAAGCCTCTTGTGAAGATCTGCTTCCACAGAGACTGTTTGTGTGAAAATTCAAACGGCTGCGTCCTGGCTTTGTTCAGAGAGGCGAGCCCGACGTGGAATCAGGAGTCAAGCTGGAGTGCTTAAGCTGAGCTCGGCTGAACCTCATTATAACTTTTCAATTAGAGGTTGATTGAAGTCTGGGGAGGCTGCAGAATCAGAAACTCTCCAACCAATCGGGGGGCTTTTTAATCATTCCCTTTGGTTCAAGGGGAAACTATGAATGAGAGAGGGTAATGAATGGCCCTGTGAACTGCAGTGGCAGCTGGAAATGGGGCGCTGAATTGTGTTTTTGTTGGAGAAGTTAATGTTTTTGATAAATAGAAGTTACAACAAAAGATGCAACATTGTCAGTCACATTTGAATACAAAACACTCCTGTAGAAGGATGGTTCAAGCCCTCCCTACCAAGACTCACAAGACGACAACAAAAAGACGCAATATTAAAACAAAGAGATGCAAAACGACAACAAAGAGATGCAAAATGACCAGAGATGCAAAATTAGATGCAAAAAAGAAAAAGAGCTGCAAATGGAAAACAAAGAGATGCAAAACAACTACAAAGAGACACAAAATGACCAGAGATAAAAAAAAAAAAACAAGATGCAAAGCAAAAAAATTAGCTGCAAATTGAAAACAAAGAGGCGTAAAACAACAACAAAGAGATGCAAAATGACCAGAGATGCAATTAACATTTAAAACAACTACAAAGAGGTGCAAAATGACCAGAAAGAGCCACAAATCTCTAACGAGATGCGTTGTTTTTAGTTGTTTTGTGTCTCTTTAAGAGCTGCACGATCAATCAAAATTTTATTCAAATCACAAAATAGCCTACTGCAATTTTTGAATCGCAGAAGGTACAATATTTTTTAAAGACGAAATGTGTCTCAAAATACCATTTAAATTATTGTGCTGTGGAGATATCCTGTCCTACACATCATTTTCTACAGACTTAAAAAAAACATGCCCCCCAAAATCACACCATAATCATTTAATATGTTTTTCAATGAAAGTGATAATAATGATGTAAAAATGATCATTCCCTTTAATCTTGCAAATCATATTGCAATTGCGATATCGGTCCCCAAAACAGCGTAATTAGATATTTTTTCAAAATCATGCATCCCTAGTCTTTTTGGCATTCATGTAATACATTGAGTAAGTACTGTCACAATTAATAATGGATAATATATGTATATATTACCAAGAACCAGAGCTTTAAATGTGGATTTTTTTAAAGGTAATTTCCCAATTGTACTGCCCCTGCAAAGTTCAGTCTCAGGCAAAAGATTGAAGTTTGTGTGCACTTTGAAAAACAGCAAAACTGCCAAAACCAGGACCCCGTTGTGGTTCTTCTTTGATTCAGACACGATACAGTATGTTTGGTGATGTCAGCTCATCTCATCTGCTGGCAGATCATCTCATCCCACACACTGTCTGACTGACTGACATCCTCTGTTCTGCTTCCTGTCTCTTTGGTAGCAGCAGGCCACATGGGGGAATCTAGCACGTTTTAAGGCCAAATGTTTATGCTGTTATACGTAAGTGTTTTTCTTTTCTTTCTTTCTTTCACACAAACGGCCTCCTCCGCTTTTCTCCCACCCTCCCCTCATCCGAAAGAGTCGTCCTCCAGTGCAGTTGGTGTAAGAGCCGACTCAGACAACACAAGCCTGCCAACAGTCTGCTGCAGATTCCTCCAATCCCTCTTCACAGTCGTCTTATCCCCGGGTCTCATTATCCCAAGACTCTGGCAGTCATCAGCTGTACAGCAAACGTCCACCGAATCTGCTCTGAACGGGAGTATCTTCATTGTGTCGAGCAAACTGATCGCATACATCACGGCCCGCTGGGGAAGCCGTTATGCATGCCTTATTTCACCGGGGTTTCAAGGAGTCCTCCCTGAGAGAAAATAGTCTGTCTGTAAAACATCTGATATGCATTCATTTGGTCATTTGCTGTTTCTATGGTGAAACCAGCCTGTTTTCTTCCAGGATCTTTGTCTCTCTATCTTCCTCTCATTTCAAACATTAATCTTCACATTTCATATTTTGGAGCTTTGATCAGTTTTGTGTGCTGCACATCATCATGCAAGTCGTCTCACACAGCCGGGGGCTACCATCATTATTATCAATCAAAATACAGTCTAAGGCGTTGCAACGCATCAACGTCCAGCCACAGTTTTTTTTTAATTATACATCACAAACAAAGTCCTGCAGGCTTCAAAAGGTGAGAATGTATGTACGGACGGTGCAGTCCTTGCAAGTGGACTTGAGTACTCTGGTGTCTCTGTGACGGTGTTTGAGGGCATCCGGCTTCGCTTTAAATCCCAAACCTTTTATATTCAGCAATCTGCTCCCTCAGACGCCTTCAGCCCGCTCTCTGTTCTGACACGTTATTCCTGCCTGTGTTTGCCGTGTTTCTCTCCTCTCATTCGCCCCTTTGAAGTCGGGCTTTCTCGACAGCCTGAGCTCTCCTACACTTGTCATTAGGAGCCCACTCCCCTCCCTCTCCCCTGCACGTCTCGTCTCACCCGGGGGGGTTAAACCCTCACCCGCCGACTGGCTGATCAACTCCTCGGGGGAGGGGTAAAAAAAAAGTGAGATATTGATGTGATGCAAACCTTTAGTGTCACTGTGGAGGAATGAAAGCAGTACAGTCTTCTTCTTCTTCATTAGTGCCTAATTACATTTCCTGCTTATAGAGTGAGACTGCTCCTTTGATGTAACACTAATTAATTGAGATATAAAAAAAAACAACCAAAGAAAATATATTTCTTCAGAAGCTTTGGAGAAGGATTAGCAGAAGCACCAGAGTTATTATGGTTGTGATTATCTGCTCTCTAAAGTAGTATTTTAGCAATTACGTTGATTAGACAAAACGAGAACAATGAGAATCAATAATGATTACACAACGTTTCGGGGGGAAATCATTTGTCTTGGAAGCTTTATCATACTGCTGGAGAAATACATCACATCCTGCAGACTGACAGGCAGCCGTTTGGTAGCAGGAGTAATGAAGCAGAGAGGAGAAGTGCAATGACTTCAGGTCACTGTGAGGCCATGAGGAGGTCGAGATAATTTATCGTCCCACTGATGCTCTTCTTTCACCTCTGCTCTTTAGGTAAAGCTGGCCTCGGCTCCGACATCACAATGCCGTTATAACAAGCTTTTAAATTCGGAGCTCAAGATGGCAATACTGGCTCTTTCCAGGGCTTTCAATCGCATCTCACGATCGTAATCAGCAGTTTGCTTAGATGTGGGTTCATCTTATCTTATCTTACCATGGGGCTGTAATATGACATTCAGTCATGTGATTAACAGGTGGTCGTAGGTAGGAGGCGACTGTAACCTTCTTGTTAGACTCCTCCACTTCTACTTGAGAACTACCTTGATACTACGACTGGGACGATATACTTACATATCTCCTGATTCAATACTATCACGGTACTTGATATATATATATCTCGATTTTCAAGTATTGTGATTCTACAAGTATTGTGATTATTCAATATTAACATTTATTACCTCCACCAAGGAGGTTATGTTTTTGCTGGCGTTTGTCTGTTTGTCTGTGTTCAAGATAACTCAAAAACTTATGGACGGATTTTGATGAAATTTTCAGGGTGTATCGAAAATGTGAAAAAGAAGAACTGATTTAATTTTGGGGGTGATCCGGAAGAAATCCTGGATTCTGGATCACTTTGAAATTTTCGTTAACATTGGGGTAAATGGGAAAAAAACAAAAAATTGTTTCTCAAAATCTCTGGTAATTGTTACCCAAAGCTCATGAAATTTGACTCAGGGATTTACAATGTGTACTTCTATCAAATCCCAAAGGCTGATCCAGATCTGATCCAGATGGCGGATTTTATAGCAATTTATATAAAAAACTATGGTGCTTGGCGGAGGTCTGCGCTCTACGAGTGCTTTTCTAGTTATGATTTTTTTTAACCTATTTTAAAACTAGACACCTACTAGTTTTACTTTGAAAAATATCTAAATTAATACAGTAAGAATGTTTGATTTTCAGCGTCACTGTCAGAAATTTATACTTTTTTTTCAGCAACCCAAAAGTCAAAGAATAAAGACATTTCCCTCACAGATTAGTGGTATTAGCCTAACATGTTTTATACTTCTAGTGAATATAATCCAATTAATCTTTATTTCCGTATGTATTTTGTATAAACAACTCCTTTTGTTAACGCCTTATTTTGAAAACCATTTGTAGTCACACGTGTATACTTCCACTAACTTTTCCAAGTTCGTCCATAGCTCTCCCGTCAGCTCCGTTCTCTTTATACAGCCATGGTCAGCTCTACTGGCCGTTTGAATGCATTCAGTGTAAACATCAGTACAGTATATGGGTGCTCTACAGTTGTCACGTCAGCAGCATTTGACCATGGAGATACAAGTGACAGCTTCTGCACATTACCACAATAAAATGTTTCCAATCCATGACAGAGTTAGCATGCAGCCATGATGTCCAGCTTTGTTTTTCCTGCGGTTTGAAAACCAAAGTGTTTCTGTACTGTATGCATTGTGTTTACCACTCAGGATTTAAAACATGAGGGTGCAGGTCGTATCCCCGCGGATCCTCTCCGGTTTATGCTTTCTTTCTGTGACTCACTTTGGCTTTGTTTTGGTTTTTCAAACAGATACTCAGACTACAACAATAAAAGTAATAACTTCCTTCTATCTCCACATAGACTCAAATTAAGTAAATTTATTGTTTCTGGCATTAACAAATTTCTTTCAAAATTGTCATCGTAAAAAATTGCAATGTATAGGGGAATTGATTTTTTTCTCCAGCCCTACTTGATACTATCTAAGTCACGCGAGCTCAGGGGAAGGGTCTTCGGTGAGCGGAGTTTTTAAAATAGAGTATACTTGTCTCTACATTAACCATTCGGTGATGAATAATTTGCTTAACTACATGTGTACTGCAGCTACTGCGTCTCACATGCCCATTAATGTCAATGAGGAGACACAGCTCAGAGTGAATCTTGTAGCTTTGCTTTTTGTTCAGAGTAGACTTTTTAAAATGAGTTTCTGCCTCTGAAGATTAATTTTGCATCACGCTTATTGCCAAAACACAGAACAGTAGTGGTAATGTGGATTACCAGACAGAGAGAAGATGCCGCTACACACACAATGCACCCTGGGTAGAATTTAGTCCTTCTGCTTTCTTTGAATATCGGAGCGCAACTTCACATGGTGACTGTGATTCCCACAAGAAGAGGCGCCGAGGGGAAATGATGGAGTGCTTGTTAACTGCTATTGAGCCGCACAAACTGTGTGTGGTCATCTGATGTTCCTCCATTGACTCCCGGTCGATGACTTTGACTCCGGTCTTTCTCTTAGTGGTCCTGTCTTTACCGCGTACTGTTACAGCAGAGATCTGAAGTTGTTAAATGGTTTGTGGAAAGTGCTGAACCTTGTGACTTGAAGTGAGGGGACCACCTGGACGTGCCACTCCTTCCCTCTCTCTTACCTCCTCTCCTATTTTGTAAAAAGGTCCTCACCACTGATCTGTGCTGTTGAGTGAAAAATTGGTCTGCTTGAGTGGGTTTCCTATTCACTGCAGTCCACTTACCCACTAGTAAATAGAGTTAAAGGAATATGTACCACTTCAAGTACTGAGCTAGAGCCAAGAGGTGACGAGCTTATCTTAGCAATAAAACTAGAAAGCAGGGGCTCTCTAAAAGTTAAAAAAAAAAAAAACATGCCTACCAGCAACTCTAAAGCTCACAAATGAACATGCTTGATTTGATTTGTTATGCTGGGCAGCTGTGGCTCAGAGGATACAGCAGGTCGGTGGTTTGATCCCCGGCTGCTCCAGTCACGTGTCATCGTGCCCTATGAGTATTTAGATTAGATCCTGATGGGCAAAGGTGTGATTTGTTAGCAGACTACTTGATTACTACAAGATTTTTTGCTGTATAACATAAGGTAGCTAACTGGACAGCCATCACTAATGTAAGATGCTAACGTAGCTCCTCAGGGACTGAGGCTAATATTTTTCTCATTTTCACAATCTATCCAGTGACAACACATTAGTTAAGGTTGTAAGGACTGTAGCTGTTGGTTTTGTTTAATTATGCCAAACTGTAATTTTATGGCTTATTACTATTTGGACGATTAAGCTTAGACAGCTAATCTGTGCGAATGTCAGTTGTCACTTGTTGCCATGGTAAATTGTCACCTACTCTACAGCCTGATGGAGACAACAGCGTCAAACTCAGACATTTACCTGTTTTTTCCACATTACTGGCAACTCGATCACTTACAACACTGAGATACCACGACACCAGCATCAGATATCTTCTACAGAGATAAAACATTGATGTGGACCCGCCAACATTTTTAAAATGATTAATTCACAGTAATAATTTTTTTTTTCAAGAAAAGACATATTTTTATTCAGCACCTTTCTAAAAGCACTGTGGATGTATATATTATTTTTTCCTTATTTGTCTACATAAAAATGTTATGATACAATAATATAACGATAAAGTTGTACATGTTTCAAAAATGCAGTGCTTTCTACCCCATTTGGATGTGGAAGCACCTTTTCAATGAATTGACTGATTAGAGTATTGCAATACCACATTTCCTTTGTCATCCAGTCAAATCTATTCAAAGGTTTCACCTCATTCAAAATGCAGCTGCTCACATCTTCATTCAATCATATCTCTCCAGTTTTCAAACAGTTTCTACCTGTTAATTACAGAATTGATTTAAAGATTCTGCTTCTGGTCTATGAAGCTCTTAATGGTCTGGCTCCAGTTTATATATCTGACATGCTTCCAATTTATCTGCCCAACAGATTTCTCAGGTCACCAGGCAGATGTCTCCCTCAGATTCCCAGAGCTCGGTCTAAATCTGGCGTTAGAGTGTTTATGCACCTAAAGCCCAGAACAGCCTGCCTGCTCATTTGAGGTTTGCACAAACAATCTTCATCTACTTTTACATGAATACGTAGGTTGTCTGTGTGTGTCTGTCTTTTTAAAAAATGTTTTATCACCCTGTAAATCACTGTGAGTTGCTCTTGTATGTGATTATGCTCTTCAAATTAACTTGAACAACGTGTACAAAACTAATTCAATGCTGCTGTGACCTCTAACAGTATAATAATCATACTGTTACACTGCAACACTTGACAGGAGCCATTTGCAGACTCGTATTGGTCCCAGGTTGGCAGGAAGCGTATCCTCCTGGGGAACAGTGTGATCATGATGAAGGCGCATCAACACGGCAGGCTTGGGAATCACTGCTGCGCAATATTTTGCAGATGGTGAGTATAATTAGTGTCCTGGTATTAAAGGCACTTTAAGTAATTGCTCCATTGCATCCTTCCTCTCTCTTGTCTCTGGGTAATATTTAACCTAGATAAAGTAAAGCGCTTTTATATTTTTATTTTTTTCAATTGTTCCACATGGGAACCAGCTTACCTCTGCGGTCCAACTTGGGATAAACCCTTGTTCTTCAACTGGCAGGTGTTTCATCCTGACCAGGACTAACAGCCTTTTGTTAGCAGTTCATTTCTGAATAGAGGATGCAGACAAAACTCATGACATATGTTGAACTGAAGGAGATGATGTGATAGCTTTAGCAGGGATGCTAACCAAAAACAGCCCTGCATTAAAACAAGGCAGGGGGAGCGTGTTGTTTAAAGCAGGGGTTCTTAACCTTTCTGACCCTGAGGCCCATTTTTTTCAGTACAGAGTGGCCCAGGGCCCATTAAATATAATTTTAATATATATTATTTATTATTATTAATTATATTATATTATATATATTATTTAATATGTATTATTTAATATATATACACTGTATAGGTTTATAATTATCTCACTTTTGGTTTGATTTGTATTCAATTCAATTCAATAAACCGGGGGTCGTCTTCATTTTTTCGTTTTAAATATTTCTCCATCTTGTTTGTTTACAGCTAGCTGAGTGTCTTCTTCTCCTTATTTATGGAGCTGGTTAAAGTAACAACTGACTGATGCATTAGCGCCACTACATGGTCGGGAGTTGTTATTGCGTCCCGCGGCCCTCGCGGCCCACACGTACAAAACAGATTTTTTTTGCGGCCCACTAGGTGGCGCTCGGGGCCCAAGTTTGGGCCGCGGCCCTATGGTTAAGAATCACTGGTTTAAAGGGAATGTAGATGATGAAAATTCACTTTGGGCATCTGCCAACCCATAAACTGTGAAATAAGACAGACACAGTCAGCTATTTGTAGGCTACCTGCATCAGAAAACATGTGATTCAACAAGCCATTCAGATTTGGCTCCCCTTGCTATGTCTCATGGCCTCATTTGACTGTCCAACGCAGCATCTGGTTGCAGCAAAAGTTGAGCCTGGTTCAACTTTTTCGCTGGATGAGCCTGCGTTGTTTTGAAGGAGTCTCCTCTCCACCGACCGACTGCCTCCATTCAATTGAATGAGAGAGCTGCACTTTTTCAGGCAAGGCTCACGTCGGTCTGAATGTGACCTTACAGAGCAGCTTGTTTCATTCAGGCCCTCGCCTCCTCCTGCTCAGCTTCTATTCTGTAGTGCAGTGGGTCTCATACACCTGAATCAACCAGTGTCTACGGTCATAAAATAAAAAGGGTGTCGCCACACTGTTGTGAGTATGGTGGGCCTCATGCAAGAACATTTTTGTTTTCCTGTATTGACTGACTCTTACTTTTTTTCATACCATGTGCTCGTACGAGTGAGCCAGGTCAGATTCAACAAATGTTCTGAACTTCAGACAATTGTGTAAATAAACTGCATGACATGATGAATGCCACCTGAGTGTGTGCTCATGAGAATTGTAAATTAGCATAGTTAACTCCCCAGTGATACCATATAGGGCTACGTGTCCTGCCCCATCATCTTTCTGCCAATATATCAGCTCGCCGCCTACAGACACGCTCTCTTCCAAAAGGGTCTGACGCACTTCCAAAAGAAGCAAGTCAGCCATGACGCACCTGGTTACACTTCCTTTTGCCCTCATTATATACAGAGACAAATTAACCTTCAGTTGCTGCATAATTTAAGTCGTTTTGTAGTTTGAGATGTGCGTATTGATATTTTAGAGTTACAGAATAGCATCAATGGCCAGTCAGTTAATGGTGTTATCATTAGGCACTATAGAACAAATCTGTTTGCATGAGTGGTTTTTACATGAGGCCCAGTGTTTTCATCACTGAGAGAAATGATGACCTAAGTTATGAAAATAAGATTAACACACTAACAATAACCTTTAAAGGGTTAAAACATTTCAGCATAATACACACACGGTGTGAGAATTATACAGGAGGTCAGGGCATCAGGAACTGGAGTGTTTTTTGTACCTCGGCTGTGTTGAGTCATGAGCGTGCTCCAGAAGGGCTTGTCGTGCCCGAGCTCTGCCTGCGGCACTCTCCTGCTCAGTGTCTCCTGCCAAACCACAGCGGGCAAAGGCAGGCGAGCACCAGCAGCAACCTCCAACACACAACTGCTTTAGAAAAACAGAACGAGTACAACTGCATTTTCTGGAATTAGTGAAATATTAGACATTTCTGTTCCATATTAATGCAAACATAATAAATGTCTCTGACATGCTCACACTCTGTCCTCTGTTGCGGAAAATTGACTGCATAATTAGCACTTGAGGACGACACCATAGGTGAATTTGCTTACTCATCTTCTGTGCAGATAAATGAGAGCACACACCGTTGCACACCTTGTGCTCATCAGTTACCCAAGTGAGACAGGTGGTGCTGGATAGTCAGCGTGTGTGCCCTCTCCATAGCAGTATGTGCTGGCATCCTTCCCTGCCATACTTTTGCCGCCTACGCACACGAGTGTTGCAGATGGGCTCTGATGTAGCGCGAAGCTGAATGCTCCTTTACAGTCCTCCACGGTGGGAAACACACTTTCATTTTCTCACCTTCAAAGTCGATAAACTCAAGGTCACAATGCTAAGAGAGGTCACTTACAAAACAAACTACTGAGGCAACTGCATTTCATTATCTTTGTACTTGTACGTTGTGCAAAGACTTTGTCCAACCAAACGTGCCAAACTTTCCACTGGAAATGTTTTTTTCCTGATCTTTTAAGCTGTATGTCTGAGGAGATCCTTAATGCCTCTAAACACTGTGTGATAACAATAATCATGCAGGTTCATTTTACACATTATTATTGGGTACGTAATAGGGCTGTCAATCGATTGAAATATTTAATCATGATTAATGCATAATTGTCCATAGTTAATCATGTTTAGTTGGAAAATTTATCTCACAGTTTTTTATCTGTTCAAAATGTACCTTAAAGGGAGATTTGTAAGATAAGTATTTAATACACTTATCAACATGAGTGGACAAATGTACTGCTTTATGCATATACTATATATGTATATATTTATTATTGCAAATCAATTAACACAAAATAATGATAAATACTGTCCAGAAACCCTCACAGATACTGCATTTAGTATAAGAAATATGCTCAAATCATAACATGGCAAACTGCAGCCCAACAGGCAACAACAGTTGTCAGTGTGTCAGAGTGCTGACTTTACTATGACTTGATCCAAACTGCATGTGGTTATCATAAAGTGGGCATGTCTGTACCCATAGAACCCATTTTCATTCACATATTTTGAGGTCAAAGGTCAAGGGACCCCCTTGAAAATGGCCATGCCAAGATTGTAGCGTTATTTAACCTTCTTCACAGCAATCTACTATGGCTGTTTTCAAAACTGCCTACTGCATTCTACTGACAAATGCAATATGTACTGTGTACTGTATACTGTATACTGCGTTCCTCAGTAGTATGTAGTATTGGATGTAAACTGATTTATTTTGTAGCACGCGAGGCTGGGTGTCGTATGTTTCCGGTTTTGGAAAATGGAAGGACCAGTGACCATTCCAGCGCTTTGCATTGAAGAAGAAGAAGAAGAAGAAGATCCACCTTTATTAGCCCCACAGTGGGGAAATTCAATTTACACTCTGTTTTTTTTTTTTTTTTACTTATACATGGTACATGCAGACCTGAAACACACATACATGCATTAATGGAGAGATGTCAGAGTGAGGGGGCTGCTCCTGACAAGCGCCCCGAGCAGTTGGGGGTTTGGTGCCTTGCTCAGGGGCACCTCGGCAGTGCCCAAGAGGTAAACTGGCACCTCTCCAGCTACCAGTTCATACTCAGTTTTTTGGTCCATGTCGGGACTTGAACCGGTGACCCTCCGGTTCCCAAGCCAACTCCCTACAGACTGAGCTACTGCCGCCCCCGTTGTGGGATACGGAGGCGAGGTAAACTGATCCAAATGTGCGCTGGAGATTTTCTAGGACGTCCAGGTATTTTTGGCATACATAAATCGTACATATGCGGACGTATAGTATCTCACAGCGTAGTGGTGTACAGTAGGGCCGCCTGTTTGGCAGTAACAGCCACAGATTTCAGCACCTTTCTCTCACAATTATCAACTTTTGCAGGGAGCCCAAAATTACACCTTGTGAAGAGGCGTGAAACAATCCAGGTCACAGGGTAATGGTGCTAGAGCTACTTACTCACAGATTATACCTTCCTGACATCCTCTTTCCTCAGGCAGTTTCACACGCCATAACTCATGCGGCTCTGATGACTCATGTGACTGCCACGTGACCGAAATGACCCAACATCCAAAAGAAAAGGTCAAAATACCTGGAACAGAAGTGAAACGCCTCGTGGGTGAGTAACAAAACATGTTTAAAGATTAAGTACTTCTAGACACTGAAGCTGTGACACACATAATGGTTGAAACGTTAAAACCCTAGATGCCATATTTGTGTTGCTGCATCATTTGATCAAACAGAAATTTTTAGACGTCTGGTACATTATTTTATGCGTTTCTCTATAATTCAGCCCCATATGGTGGTAATTTATTTAAACACTGAAATCTTGACTATGATTTAAAATACATGTCTTGCATTTGGAGGAGTGTGGGATTGTCAGTGACATTAATGAACTAGAGCTGCAAAGGTTAAACGATTAGTTGTCAACTGTTTAATTAATCACCAACTATTTTGCTAGTCGATTAGTCTGTTTCATTATTTAATTTAAGAAAAAAAAAAGTGAGAATTATCTGATTCCAGCTTCTTAATTGTGAATATTTTCTGGTTTCTTTACTTCTCTGTAACTGTAAACTAAATATATATTTGAGTTGTGGACAAAAAAAAGACATTTAAGGATGTTGTTTTGGGCTTTGGGAAACACTGATCATCATTTTCCACCATTTTCTGACATTTTATAGACCACACTAAACTGTTAATTGAGAAATTAATCGACAATGAAAATAATCGTTAGTTGTAGCCCTAGAATAAACGACCCCTGCAGTTTTACCTCCTGCTGTCAGGTTCTTGATGCTGAAGAAGTCGAATGAATCCCATCAGGATAATCAAAAAGATTCCAGCTGATCTGATCCGCCTCATATTCACCTGGCTGTTATTAACCTTGCCTGATTTTAAGAGAGAGAGAAAAGGAGAATGAATATTTCTGCTTCTAGCTCGCTCAGGCAGGATTATTGTAGTCAAGAAAGGCTCCGACTCATCTCATTATGAAACACAAGATGTGATTTGGTGCGCTACTGAGCTGTGAGCAAACGAAGGAATCCATTCAAATTGCCAATTTTGACGATGACGAACCCGGCATTTCAGTAGGGTTTTCAAGAACTACAGCTTTTTTTTTTTTTTCTTTTTTTTTTTTTGGAGCAAGAAGGATGTAAAGGAGAAAAAGGTCAGACTTGTCAAATTCACATACTCTCAGTTGAGTTGAGTGAACATGCTGACCTCACTGGGGGCAACCGTCAAGATTAATGGCCGACATCAACATCATCCCCCTGAAGGAAACAAAGGCATTTTAGATGTTCCTGTGTGTGTGTGCATGGATCAATGGTGAGCTACAGTCCTGCTCCTCCATTCAGCATCATCCATTGACAGCAAGTTATGGTGATTAAGTGCTCCTTTGTCAGTTCTGGGGCTACAACAAAGGTCCAAAATAGGATTAAGTGGAGACGTGGAATGCTACCGCTGCTAATGCTACGGCCCTTTGAGAATCTGCTGGCAATGAGAAGAGCCACGATGCTGCAGGGCAGGATTACTGAACAAAGAGATTGAGGGATATGGAATGAGGTGTGGGAGCTCCCCATCCACTTTTTTTTTATCTTGACATCCAAACCCCTTAAATGCCTCCTGTACTATCAAATCCTGTTTTGTGAGGCAGCATCCCTCACTTGTTTTGCCATCTCTCGTGTATGTGGCGTGTTGTTTGTCACCGGATGAGTTAGTGCTGAGAAGCAACAGTAGACGTGATTCGTTCGAGTGGCGAGAGCAGTGAAAGGGACGATCATTCATCAAGAGGAAGAGCAGTGCAATCGAGGCAGTAAGTGTAAGTTAGATAAATGGCTAATAACCTCAAGAAGTGAGATGATTCATCACTTCCTAAAATTAAGTTCATTAAAGGACTGCCTGTGGCTATACATCAGTATCTCCTACTGATCTTGTTTGTTACAGTATACCTGGCATTAAGCTTTTTATCCAAGAAAGATGTATTTTACAGGTTATTTCCAAGTAATGAACACAAAGCAATCTCAATACTGTAGGGCTTAAACAAATTATTATTAGTGCTATGATTCTTGCAGTGTAGCTAAGTAGTGTAATGTACTTTACTTGAACATTTCATTTTTTTGAACTACTTAATATTAAGGCTGCCAAAGTTGACATGCGTTAATTTGCCAATGCATTATTGCAAAATTAGTTTTAAGGGCACTAATTTCTTTAATGCATTTATGCCACTTGCAAATTGCAAATTGCATTAATGTGAAATATAAAATAGATTGTAGCGTGCTCAGTTTTAAAATTAGAGTAAAGATACTGGTATCTTATGAAACTAGAAAATCTAGGGAATCATTGCCATACTACTATGTACTATCATACTACTATATATTTGTCAAAAAGGAGGTTGAATAGCGCTCCAAACTTACATTAAATTTTATCGAGGAAAAACTGGCATGGCCATTTTAAAAGGGGTCCTTTGACCTGAAAATGGATTCTATGGGTACTCGAGTCTCCTGTTTACAGATATGCCCACTTTATAATAATCACATGCAGTTTGGATCAAGTCATAGTCAAGTCAGCACACTGACACACTGACAGCTGTTGTTGCCTGTTGGGCTGCAGTTTGCCATGTTATGATTTTTAACATATTTCTTATACTAAATGCAGTACCTGTGAGGGTTTCTGGACAATATTTATCATTGTTTTGTGTCATTAATTGAGTTCCAATAATAAATATATACATATCATATAGAAAGCATATTTGTCCACTTCTACGTTGATAAGAGTATTAAATACTTGACAAATGTCCTTTTAAGTTAAATTTTGATCAGATAGAAAATTTTAGAATAATTTGCAATTAATCACAATTAAATATGGCAATCATGCTATTAATGATAATTAAACTTTTATGACTTTTTTGGACATCCTATGATAAGATTTTTTTAATGTATTAATCACTGTGAGTTTTTCATGGCATTTGTCTTAATAATATTCTATGGCATTTTATGAATTGATGACAATCTATACTGTGGCTTCTTTCATCCAATATGATAATTTTTTGATGTACTATACTATGTTTTTTCATTAGTTTTTTGATGTACTATAGTATGAATCTTTATGACTTTTTAACTTTCTTAACACTCATAGTATATATAGTATACAGTATAGTATGTCAACAATTCATGAAAAATTCACAGTATAGTATGTTGAAAAAAGTCATAGTAAAGTATGCCAAAAAACGTTTTGAAAAATATTCACAGTATACTATGTCGAAACGTTTTATGAAAAAATAGTATAGTATAGTATGTATAGTATATATAGTATACAAAAGTAGACAAAAAAAATTTAAAAAGTCATAGTATGTCAAAAAGTCATAATATAGTATGTAAAAAAGGAAAAATGTCATAGGCTAGTATCTCAAAAAGTCATAGTATAGTATGTCAAAAAAGTCATAGTATAGTATGTTGAAAAATGTCATAGTATAGTATGTCGCAATTTTTTAAAAAAGTCATAATATAGTATGTTAAAAAATCATAGTATTGTGTGACGAAAAAATTAAAAAAGTCATAGTATAGTATGTTTTTAAAAAATCATAGCATAGTATGTCAACAAACGTCATAGGACAGTATGTCAAAAAAAGTCATAGAATAGTATGTTGACAAAAAGTCATAGTATAGTATGTCGATTTTTTTTAAAACTTACAGTATAGTATGTTAAAAAAATCATAGTATAGTATGTCAAAAAAGTCAAAGCATCGTTTGTCAAAAAAATCATAGTACAGTATGTCAAAAAAAGTCATAGCATCGTTTGTCAAAAGAGTCATAGCATAGTATGTCAAAAAAAAAAGTCATAGTATAGTATGCTGAAAAAAATCTGTGTAGTATGATAAAAAAAGTCATAGGACAGGGTGACAAAAATGTTGTCGGACAGTATTTCGATAAAACATAGTATAGTATATATGTAAATATCATAATATAGTATGTTGGAAATTTTTTTTTAAAAATTCAACATATGGTATGTAAAAAAAACTCATAGTATTGTATGTCAAAAAAATTCATAGTATAGTATGTTTAAAAAAGTCATGGGATAGTAAAAAATGTTAAACGACAGTATTTTGACAAAACATCATACTATAGTATATCAAAAAAATCATAGTCTAGTACGTCGAAAAAGCCAAAGGACAGTATGTCCGAAATTGTTTTTTAAAAAAGCATGGTATAGGATGTTGAAAAAAATAGTATAGTATGTCAAAAAAGTCATGAAAAAAATTCAGTGTAGTTAATCAAAAGTCATAGTATAGTATGTCGAAAAAAAATTAAAAAGTCATAGTATAGTATGTTGAACAAAATAAAACTAGCAGTCACAATACAGTATTTTGATTTTTTTAAGTCTTAATGTAAAGTATGTTGAAATGTTTTTTTTTTTTAAAACGTCATAATATAGTATGTTGAAAAAATTCAGTATAGTATGACAGATAGATAGATACAGATAGTATGACAAAAAATGTCATAGGATAGTATTTCGAAAAAATGTCATACTATAGTATATCAAAAAATAATCACAGTATAGTATGTCAAAAAAGTCATAGGATGGTATGTTGAAAAAAAGTCATAGAATAGTACATTGAAAAAAGTAATAGTATAGTATATCGAAAACAATGTTAAAAAGTCATAGTATAGCACATTGAAAAAAGTAATAGTATAGCATGTTAAAAAAAGTTATAGGATAGTGTTTCAAAAAAATGTCATACTATAGTTCATCAAAAAAATCACAGTATAGTACATCAAACAAGTCAGGATATTATGTTGAAAAAAGTCATGCTATAAAAATTGGATTGTATGACAAAAAATGTCATAGGAAAGTATTTCAAAAAAAATGTCATACTATACTATCACAACAAGAAAAATAGTGTAGTACTTCAAAAAAAGAAATAGGATTGTATATTGAAAAAAGTAGTAGTAATAGTAGTAGTAATAGTATAGTATGTCGAAAAAATTTAAAAAGTCATAATATAGTATGTTGAAAAACATAACATAACATAGTATATCAAATAAAGTCATACTATGTTGAAAAAAAGGTCATAGTATAGTTTGTTAAAAAAAATTGAAAAAATTCATAGTGTAGTATGTTGAAAAAAGTCAGTATAGTATTACAAAAAAGTCATAGGATAGTATGACAACAAATGTCACAGGATAGTATTTTGAAAAAACGTCATACTATAGTATCAGTATCAAAAAATCATCGTATAAGTACGTCGATAAAAGTCACAGGATAATATGTCGACATTTTTTTTAAAGGCATTTTATACTATGTTGAAAAAGTCTAAAAAAGATCATGGGATAGAATGTCGAAAAATAAAAAAGTCGTACTGTAGTATGTCAAATAATTTACTGAAAAAAATTAACAGTGTAGTATGTCAATAAAAAGTCGCAGTATATGTCGAAAAAAATTTTGAAAGTCATAGTATAGTGTGATGAGAAAAATAAAACAAGCGGTCATAGTATAATATGAAGAAAAAGTCATAGTATAGTATGTCAAAAAAATTAAAAAGTCATAGTATAGTATATTACAAAAGTAGGATAGTATGTCAAAAAGGTCGTAGGATAGTACGTCAAAAAAAAAGTCACAGGACATTATGTTGGAAAAAGTCACAGTAAAGCATATTGAAAAACAAGTCATAGTATATTGAAAAAAGTCATAGTATAGTGTGTCGAAATACAGTCATAGTATAGTATGTCAAAAAAGTCATAGTATAGTATGTCAAAACGTCATAGCATAGTATGTCCAAAAAAAGTCATAGTATAGTATGTCCAAAAAAGTCATAGTACAGTATGTCGAAAAAAGTCATACTATAGTTGTCAAAAACGTCATAGTACAGTATGTTGAAAAAAGTCATAGTATAGTATGTCGAAAAAAGTCATAGTATAGTATGTCGAAAAAAGTCATAGTATAGTATGTCAAAAAAGTCAGTATAGAATGTCGAAGAAAGTCATAGTGTAGTATGTCAAAAAAGTCATAGTATAGTATGCCAAAAAAGTCATGGTATAGTATGTCCAAAAAAGTCATAGTATAGGATGTCAAAAAAAGTCATAGTATAGGATATCAAAAAAGTCATAGTATGGTATGTCGAAAAAAGTCATAGGAAAGTATTTTTTTAAAAGTCAGTGTAGTATGTAAAAAATTTTTTTTAAAAATATAGTATGTTGAAATAAATGTCAGTAAAAAGTCAGTGTAGTACCTTGAAAAAAGTCATCATATAGTATGTTTAAATAGTCAAAGTACAGTATGTTAAAAAAATCATTGTTTCATATGTCGAATAAATGTTTAAAAAGCCATAGCATAATATGTCAAAATAGTCATAGTCTAGGAAGTCGAAAAAAGTCATAGTATAGTACGTATAAAAAATTCATAGTATAGTATGTTGACAAAAAGTCATAGTATAGTATGTCAAAAAAATTCATAGTATAGTATGTCAAAAAAGTCATAGTATAGTATGTCAAATAAAGTCATAGTATAGTATGTCCAAAAAAGTCATAGTACAGTATGTCAAAAAATTCATGGTATAGTATGTCGAAAAAACTCATGGTACAGTACGTCGAAAAAACTCATAGTATAGTATATCAAAAAATTCATAGTATAGTTTGTCGAAAAAATCCATAGTATAGTATGTCAAAAAAGTCATACTAAAGTATGTCGAATAAAGTCATAGTATAGTATGTCAAAAAAGTCATAGTATAGTATGTCCAAAAAAGTCATAGTACAGTATGTCCAAAAAAGTCATAATACAGTTTGTCGAAAAAACTCATAATACAGTTTGTCAAAAAATGTCATAGTATAGTATGTCGAAAAAAGTCATGGTATTTTATGTCGAAAAAAGTCATAGTATTTTATGTCGAAAAAAGTCATGGTATAGTATGTCGAATAAATGTTTAAAAAGTCATAGTATAGTTTGTCAGAAAAATAGTCATACAATAGTATGTCAAGAGTCATAGGATAGTACGTCCAAAAAGTCATACTATAGTAGTACTAGGAGGGACTGCTGACGAGGACCGGGCCCCCTATGAGAGCTTTGGGACCGGGGAGGGGTCCACGGCAGCACCCGCTGCTCATTGAGAAAAGGAAGAACAATACCTGCTTTCTCCATAACACCAGAAAAACTCGTTAGATTTGGCCCTAATTTCTTTTTTGAAAGACTCGCTAGAGGGGTCTGAAAACTGGCTAAATATAGCGACTAAGTCGCTAAGTAGGCGTCACAGCGCTGTTGCTGGAAACCTCTGATACTGAGACGCTACAGTGCGCATGTCACAAAATCGAGATGCATTGTGGGATATGCAGTTTAAAGACACAGTACTACTGTGAAGCGGCATAGAATTGAATGATATGCATTCTGTATTCTTTGCAAGCCCTCGCGGGCCACATAAAGTGAGGTGGCGGGCCGGATTTGGCCCGCGGTCCTTGAGTTTGACACGTGTACTATACTATGATGTTTTTTTTGTAAAATTTTCCAACATTTCACGAAATTACTTTTTTTCACCATAGAATCATTTTACATGCTATAATACGACCGTTTTCATGATTTTTTTCAACATACAAAAATTTGAGTTTTTTTTTCGTAAAATTTTCGACATACTATACTATGACTTTTTTTCGTAAAATATTCCAACATTTCACGAAATGAATTTTTTCCACCATAGAATCATTTTACATGCTATAATACGACCGTTTTCATGATTTTTTTCAACATCAAAAAAATTTGATGTTTTCATCGGAAAAATTTCAACTATGATGTTTTTTTGTAAAATTCTTCAACATTTCACGAAATTACTTTTTTCCACCATAGAATCATTCTACATGCTATAATACGACCGTTTTCATGATTTTTTTCAACATAAAAAAAAAAAAGTTTGACGTTTTCATCGGAAAATTTCGACATACTATACTATGACTTTTTTTTGAAAAAATTTCCAAAATTTCTCGATGACTTTTTTCCACCATAGACCTATACTATACGACCGTTTTCATGATTTTTTCAACATCAAAAAAGTTTTCATGTGAAAATTTTCGCTACTTACTATGACGCTTTGTTTGTGAAATTTTTCATTTCACGAAATGACTTTTTTCCACCATAGATTCATTTTACATGCTATAATATGACCATTTTCATGATTTTTTTCAACATACAAAAATTTGAGTTTTTTTTCATAAAACTTTCAACATACTGTACTATGACTTTTTTTGCAACATTTTTCAACATTCGATGAAATTACTTTTTTCCACCATAGATTCATTTTACATGCTCTATGATATGACTGTTTTCATGATATTTTTCAACATACAAAAATTTGAGTTTTTTTTCCGTAAAATTTTCGACATATTATACTGTGATATTTTTTTGTAAAATTTTCCAACATTTCACGAAATGACTTTTTTCCACCATTGTATCATTTTACATGCTATAATACGACCGTTTTCTTGATTTTTTTCAACATAAAAAAATTTGACGTTTTCAGCAAAAAATTTCGACATACTATACTATGACGTTTTCTTTGTAAAATTTTCCAACATTTCACGAAATGACTTTTTTCCACCACAGAATCATTTTATATGCTATAATACGACCGTTTTCATGAGTTTTTTCAACATCAAAAAAATTTGACGTTTTCATTGAAAAATTTCGACACACTATACTATGACGTTTTTTTTGTAAAATTTTCCAACATTTCACAAAATGACTTTTTTCCACCATAGATTCATTTTACATGCTATAATATGACCATTTTCATGATTTTTTTCAACATACAAAAATTTGAGTTTTTTTTTCATAAAACTTTCGACATACTATACTATGACTTTTTTTGCAACATGAAATTACTTTTTTCCACCATAGATTCATTTTACATGCTCTATGATATGACTGTTTTCATGATTTTTTTCAACATACAAAAATTTGAGTTTTTTTTCGTAAAATTTTCGGCATACTATACTATGATATTTTTTTGTAAAATTTTCCAACATTTCAGGGCTTGATTCCCAGAATTGTACATTTACATCAGCCAGCGGCGACTTTGTGCAGGTGGGATTCATTCAGTCTGGATGCAGACGGGTGAACAGCTCTGACTGCAGCTAGGAGGGACTGCTGACGAGGACCAGGCCCCCTATGAGAGCTTTGGGACCGGGGAGGGGTCCACGGCAGCACCTGCTGCTCATTGAGAAGAGGAAGAACGATACCTGCTTTCTCCATAACACCAGAAAAACTCATTAGATTTGGCCCTAATTTCTTTTTTGAAAGACTTGCTAGAGGGGTCTGAAAACTGGCTAAATATAGCGACTAAGTCGCTAAGTAGGCGTCACAGCACTGTTGCTGGAAACTGCTGATACTGAGACGCTACAGTGCGCATGTCACAAAATCGAGATGCATTGTGGGATATGCAGTTTAAAGACACAGTACTTCTGTGAAGCGGCATAAAATTGAATGATATGCAATCTATATTTTTTGCAAGCCCTCGCGGGCCACATAAAGTGAGGTGGCGGGCCGGATTTGGCCCGCGGTCCTTGAGTTTGACACGTGTACTATACTATGACGTTTTTTTGTAAAATTTTCCAGCATTTCACAAAATGACTTTTTTCCACCATAAAATCATTTTACATGCTATAATACGACCGTTTTCATCATTTTTTTCAACATCAAAAATTTTGACGTTTTCATCGAAAAATTTCGACATACTATACTATGACGTTTTTTTTTGCGAAATTTTCCAGCATTTCACGAAATGACTTTTTTCCACCATAGATTCATTTTACATGCTATAATATGACCATTTTCATGATTTTTTTCAACATACAAAAATTTGAGTTTTTTTTCATAAAACTTTCGACATACTATACTATGACTTTTTTTGCAACATTTTTCAACATTCGATGAAATTACTTTTTTCCACCATAGAATCATTTTACATGCTATAATACGACCGTTTTCATGATTTTTTTCAACATCAAAAAAATTTGACATTTTCATCGGAAAAATTTCGACATACTATACTATGACGTTTTTTTGTAAAATTTTTCAACATTTCACGAAATGACTTTTTTCCACCATAGAATCATTTTACTTGCTATAATACGACCGTTTTCATGATTTTTTTAACATCAAAAAAATTTGACGTTTTCATCCAAAAATTTCGACATACTATACTATGACGTTTTTTTGTAAAATTTTCCAACATTTCACGAAATGACTTTTTTCCACCATAGAATCATTTTACATGCTATAATACGACCGTTTTCATTATTTTTTTCAACATCAAAAATTTTGACGTTTTCATCGAAAAATTTCGACATACTATACTATGATGCTTTTTTTTTGCAAAATTTTCCAACATTTCACGAAATGACTTTTTTCCACCATAGAATCATTTTACATGCTATAATATGACCATTTTCATGATTTTTTTTCAACATACAAAAATTTGAGTTTTTCTCCGTTAAATTTTCGACATACTATACTATCATATTTTTTTGTAAAATTTTCCAGCATTTCACGAAATGACTTTTTTTCCACCATAAAATCATTTTACATGCTATAATACGACCGTTTTCATGATTTTTTTCAACATACAAAAATTTGAAGTTTTCATCGAAAAATTTTGACATACTATACTATGACGTTTTTTTTTATAAAATTTTCCAACATTTCACGAAATGACTTTTTTCCACCATAGAATCATTTTAAATGCTATAATACAACCGTTTTCATGATTTTTTTCAACATAAAAAAAATTTGACGTTTTCATCGAAAAATTTTGACATACTATACTATCACGTTTTTTTTATAAAATTTTCCAACATTTCATGAAATGACTTTTTTCCACCATAGAATTATTTTACATGCTATAATATGACCATTTTCATGATTTTTTTCAATATACAAAAATTTTAGGGTTTTTTTCGTAAAATTTTCGACATACTATACTATGATTTTTTTTGTAAAATTTTTTCAACGTACAAAATGACTTTTTTCCACCATAGATTCATTTTACATGCTATAATACGACCGTTTTCATGATTTTTAAGATCAAAAAAAATTTGACGTTTTCATCGAAAAATTTCGACATACTATACTATGATGCTTTTTTTTGCAAAATTTTCCAACATTTCACGAAATGACTTTTTTCCACCATAGAATCATTTTACATGCTATAATATGACCATTTTCATGATTTTTTTCAACATACAAAAATTTGAGTTTTTTCCGTTAAATTTTCGACATACTATACTATCATATTTTTTTGTAAAATTTTCCAGCATTTCACGAAATGACTTTTTTCCACCATAAAATCATTTTACATGCTATAGTACGACCGTTTTCATGATTTTTTTCAACATACAAAAATTTGAAGTTTTCATCGAAAAATTTTGACATACTATACTATCACATTTTTTTTTATAAAATTTTCCAACATTTCACGAAATGACTTTTTTCCACCATAGAATCATTTTAAATGCTATAATATGACCATTTTCATGATTTTTTTCAACATACAAAAATTTGCGTTTTTTCCGTTAAAATTTTCGACATACTATACTATCATATTTTTTTGTAAAATTTTCCAGCATTTCACGAAATGACTTTTTTTCCACCATAGAATCATTTTACATGCTATAATACGACCGTTTTCATGATTTTTTAAATAAAAGAATTTGACGTTTTAATCGAAAAATTTCGACATACTATACTTTGATGTTTTTTTTGTAAAATTTTCCAACATTTCACGAAATGACTTTTTTCCATCATAGAATCATTTTACATGCTATAATACGACCGTTTTCATTATTTTTTTCAACATAAAAAATTTTACATTTTCATCGGAAAAATGTCGACATACTATACTATGACATTTTTTTGTAAAATTTTCCAACATTTCACGAAATTACTTTTTTCCACCATAGAATTATTTTACATGCTATAATACAACCGTTTTCATGATTTTTTTCAACATAAAAAAAATTTGACGTTTTCATCGAAAAATTTTGACATACTATACTATGACGTTTTTTTTTATAAAATTTTCCAACATTTCACGAAATGACTTTTTTCCACCATAGAATCATTTTAAATGCTATAATACGACCGTTTTCATGATTTTTTTCAATATCAAAAAAATTTGACGTTTTCATCGAGAAATTTTGACATACTACACTATGACTTTTTTTTTTTCATAAAATTTTCCAACATTTCACGAAATGACTTTTTTCCACCATAGAATCATTTTACATGCTATAATACGACCGTTTTCATGATATTTTTCAACATACAAAAATTTGAGGTTTTTTTCGTAAAATTTTCGACATATTATACTGTGATATTTTTTTGTAAAATTTTCCAACATTTCACGAAATGACTTTTTTCCACCATTGTATCATTTTTCATGCTATAATACGACCGTTTTCTTGATTTTTTTCAACATAAAAAAATTTGACGTTTTCATTGAAAAATTTCGACATACTATACTATGACGTTTTTTTTGTAAAATTTTCCAACATTTCACGAAATGACTTTTTTCCACCATAGAATCATTTTACATGCTATAATATGACCATTTTCATGAGTTTTTTCAACATCAAAAAAATTTGACGTTTTCATTGAAAAATTTCGACATACTATACTATGACGTTTTTTTTGTAAAATTTTCCAACATTTCACGAAATGACTTTTTTTCCACCATAGAATCATTTTACATGCTATAATATGACCATTTTCATGATTTTTTTCAACATACAAAAATTTGAGTTTTTTTTCATAAAACTTTCGACATACTATACTATGAGTTTTTTTGCAACATTTTTCAACATTCAATGAAATTACTTTTTTCCACCATAGAATCATTTTACATGCTATATGATATGACCGTTTTCATGATTTTTTTCAACATACAAAAATTTGAGTTTTTTTTCGTAAAATTTTCGACATACCATACTATGACGGTTTTTTTTGTAAAATTTTCGATACCTGCTTTCTCCATAACACCAGAAAAACTCATTAGATTTGGCCCTAATTTCCTTTTTGAAAGACTCGCTAGAGGGGTCTGAAAACTGGCTAAATATAGCGACTAAGTCGCTAAGTAGGCGTCACAGGGCTGTTGCTGGAAACTGCTGATACTGAGACGCTACAGTGCGCATGTCACAAAATCGAGATGCATTGTGGGATATGCAGTTTAAAGACACAGTACTTCTGTGAAGCGGCATAGAATTCATTGCAAGCCCTCGCGGGCCACATAAAATGAGGTGGCGGGCCGGATTTGGCCCTCGGGCCTTGAGTTTGACACGTGGTCTAGGAAGTCGAAAAAAGTCATAGTACAGTATGTTGAAAAAAGTCATACTATAGTATGTCGAAAAAAGTCATAGTATAGTCTGTCTAAAAAGGTCATAGTACAGTATGTCGAAAAAAGTCAGAGTATAGTATGTTGAAAAAAGTCAGTGTAGTATGTCAATAAAAATCATACTATAGTATGTCCAAAAAAGTCATAGTATAGTACGTATAAAAAATTGCTAGTATCATATGTTGAAAAAGTCATAGTATAGTATGTCAAAAAAGTCATACTATAGTTTGTCAAAAAAAGTCAGAGTATAGTATGTCGAAAAAAATGGCATAATATGTCAAAAAAGTCAGTATAGTATGTCAAAAAATCATAGTATAGTATGTCATTAATGGTCATAGTATAGTATGTCCAAAAATGGCATTTTATAGTATGTCGAAAAAAATCATAGTATGTCAAAAAAAGTCAGTATACTATGTCAAAAAAATCATAGTATAGTAGGTATGGTGATAGTATAGTATGTCCAAAAATGGCATTGTATAGTATGTTGGAAAAAATCATAGTATAGCATGTCAAAAAAGTCATAGTATAGTATGTTGAAAAAAGTCATAGTATGTCAAAAAAGTCATAGTATAGTACAGGGGTGGGCAAACTTTTTGGCTCTGGGGCCACATTGACATTTAACATTTGACAGAGGGGCCGGGCCAGCACCAGATGCATATATATCAAACATAAACATAAAAAAAGCATTACAGTAGTAATACTTACATTCACTTTTAGTGGGAACAGTGTTGTTGATCACCCTTTTTTGCCAGTGCATCAAAGTCCGGTGTTAGTTTTGTTGTGGCAATTCTCAGAACAGATCTGAGGTGTTCATCACTCAGCTGGGATCTGTGTGGAGCTTTGTTGGTGTTCATCACACTAAAAGTCTGTTCACAAACATATGTAGAGCCAAACAACACCAGCATCCTCTGTGCCATCTTCTGAATATTTGGAAATTTGGCTGCACTTAATGAAGCATAAAACTCATCCAGTTTTGAAGAGTTGAACTTCTCCTTTAAGACAGTGTCACATTGGAGGTCAATCAGCTCCAACTGCAGCTCCTCTGGTGCTGTTTCAGGGTTAGGGTTAGTTAGTTGAAGAAACTTGTCAATTTTTCCAAAATCCGAGAACCGACGACAGAATTCTCCATGCAGGTTGTCCAGTGATTTCCTGTATTTTTTCACACGTCGAGGGGCCTCTCTTAGTGTAGCCAGTGTGGGGAAATGAGCAAATGACTTGTTTGACATTTGTTTTGAGAATAAAGCTAGCTTGGTTTTGAAGGCTCTGACGTTTGTGTACATTTCATGCACAAACAGGTCTTTCCCTTATAGCTTCACGTTCAGCTCATTCATGTGTGTCAGTATGTCCACAGCAAAAGCTAAATCACAAAGCCAGTCTGCATCTCTCAGCTCAGGAAAATCGTTAGCTTTCTCAATTGGCTCCAAAAACGAAATGATCTCCTGTCTGAGCTCCCACACTCATTGACACACTTTCCCCAAACTTAACCAGCGGAGTGGTAAAGCAAGTCCTGGTGATCAGCGTCAGTTTCTTCAAGAAACTTAATAAACTGACGATGCTGAAGACCCCTCGCTCGAATAAAGTTAACGAGTTTTACAACAGGCTTCACTACGTGGTCGAGCTGCAGTACGGATTTACACAGTGCTTCCTGGTGGATTATGCAGTGTAAGAAAATTACCTCCTGCTCAGGGTTGTCTTCTTTCACCCTCTCCTGGATTCTTCTGAGCAAACCGACATTTTTTCCCGTCAGATTTGGCGATCCATCCGTGGTAACGTTGGCGAGCGTACTCCACGGTAGCTTGTGCCTCCTGATGACCCCAGACACGCTGTCATAGAGGTCCTCTCCCCGTGTTTTCCCCTTTAGGGACTCCATGGCCAAAAACTCCTCCGTTATCTCAAAATTGTCATTAATCCCTCTGATAAGAATTAAAAGTTGAGCAGTGTCCTTTATGTCATTACTTTCGTCCAGTGCCAAGGAATATAATGTAAATGACTCCGCTTTTTTGTTTAGCTCATTAGCTAAGTCTTCGTCAATTAGCTCAACACGGCGAGTCACTGTCCTGCGTGATAAGCTAATTTTTTCAAATTTGCTCTTGCTCTCAGGACACAAGATACTTGCTGTCTCTACCATACACTCTTTGAGAAACTCCCCTTCGGAGAAAGGTTTGCTGGTCTTTGCTAATTTGAATGCCAGCAGATAACTTGCCTTTGTGCTTGACTCTTGGATGGCAGTTTGTCGCACAAAAGTGTTTTGCTGAGCCAGCAAACTAGCTGCCAACCTCTGTGCGGTAGCCGTGCGCTCTTGCGTTGACTGGTTGTTAGCATAATTAGCATGCTTGGTGGAAAAGTGACGGCTGATGTTGTATTCTTTTAAAACTGCAACAGTTTCTTGGCAAATAAGGCATACAGCCTTGGACCCGACTTCCGTAAAAAAATACTTAGTTGTCCATTCGGCACTCACTGTCGACTTTTCTTTTCTTTGGCCCACTCATTGCTGCAGATGGGTTCAGAACAGGTCCATTTCCAATTCCTCAGCAAAGAAAGCGGCGACCGGTCTGGCCAATGTGATGACGTCATTTACGGCAGCCCTGGCACAACTGGAACACTGCACGTAATGCGTCATCTGGTGTGACGCCAGGCATTACAGGACAAGGCCAAATGAATCCAGTCATAATTATGATATAATTTGATTTGGACATATCTGTACCAATCTTCGGCGGGCCGGATTAAAAGAACCAACAGGCCGGATATTGCCCGCGGGCCGTAGTTTGCCCACCTCTGGTATAGTATGTCAAAAAAGTCATAGCATAGGATGTCAAAAAAGTCATAGTATAGGATGTCAAAAAAAAAGTCATAGTATAGTATGTCGAAAAAACTCATGGTATAGTATGTCAAAAAAGTCATAGTATAGTGTGTCGAAAAAATCCAGAGTATAGTGTGTCAAAAAAAAGTCATAGTATAATATGTCCAAAAAGGTCAGTACAGTATGTCAAAAATGTCATAGTATCGTATGTCAAAAACAGTCATAGTACAGTATGTCGATAAAAGTCACAGTATAGTATGTCGAAAAAAGTCAGAGTATAGTATGTCGAAAAAACTCATGGTATGGTATGTCGAAAAGTCATAGTATAGTGTGTCGAAAAAATCCGTAGTATAGTATGTCAAAAAAGTCATAGTCTCGGAAGTCGAAAAAGTCATAGTACAGTATGTCGAAAAAAGTCATAGTATGGTATGTCGAAAAAACTCACAGTGTAGTATGTCAATAAAAATCATACTATAGTATGTCCAAAAAAGTCATAGTATAGTACGTATAAAAAATTGCTAGTATCGTATGTTGAAAAAGTCATAGTATAGTATGTCAAAAAAGTCATAGTATGGTATGTCGAAAAAACTCAGTGTAGTATGTCAATAAAAATCATACTATAGTATTGCCAAAAAAGTCATAGTATAGTACGTATAAAAAATTGCTAGTATCTTATGTTGAAAAAGTCATAGTATAGTATGTCCAAAAAGTCATAATATAGTATGTCAAAAAAGTCATAGCATAGTATGTCCAAAAAAGTCGTAGTATAGTATGTCGAAAAAACTTATAGTACAGTATGTCAAAAAAGTCATAGTACAGTATGTCGAACAATGACATACTACAGTATGTCGAAAAAAGTCATAGTATTGTATGTCAAAAAAGTCATAGTATAGTGTGTTGAAAAAAGTCAGTGTGTCAAAAAAGTCATAGTATAGTATGTCAAAAAAGTCATAGTATAGTATGTCGAAAAAAGTCACAGTATAGGATTTCAAAAAAAGTCATAGTATAGTATGTCATTAATGGTCATAGTATAGTATGTCCAAAAATGGCATTGTATAGTATGTCGAAAAAAATCATAGTAAAAAAAAATATAAAATGAAAAAAATAGTATGTCAAAAAAGTAATAGTATAGTATGTCAAAAAAGTCATAGTATAGTATGTCGAAAAAAGTCATAGTAGAGGATGTCAAAAAAATCATAGTATAGGATGTCAAAAAAAGTCATAATATAGTATGTCGAAAAAACTCATGCTATAGTATGTCGAAGAAACTCATAGTATAGTATGTCAAAAAAGTCATAGTATAGTGTGTCGAAAAAAGTCATAGTATAGTATGTCCAAAAAGGTCAGTACAGTATGTCAAAAATGTCATAGTATCGTATGTCGAAAACAGTCATAGTACAGTATGTCGATAAAAGTCACAGTATAGTATGTCGAAAAAAAGTCAGAGTATAGTATGTCGAAAAAAGTCAGAGTATAGTATGTCGAAAAAACTCATGGTATGGTATGTCGAAAAGTCATAGTATAGTGTGTCGAAAAAAATCCGTAGTATAGTATGTCAAAAAAGTCATAGTCTCGGAAGTCGAAAAAGTCATAGTACAGTATGTCGAAAAAAGTCATAGTATGGTATGTCGAAAAAACTCACAGTGTAGTATGTCAATAAAAATCATACTATAGTATGTCCAAAAAAGTCATAGTATAGTACGTATAAAAAATTGCTAGTATCGTATGTTGAAAAAGTCATAGTATAGTATGTCAAAAAAGTCATAGTATGGTATGTCGAAAAAACTCACAGTGTAGTATGTCAATAAAAATCATACTATAGTATGTCCAAAAAAGTCATAGTATAGTACGTATAAAAAATTGCTAGTATCGTATGTTGAAAAAGTCATAGTATAGTATGTCCAAAAAGTCATAATATAGTATGTCAAAAAAGTCATAGCATAGTATGTCCAAAAAAGTCGTAGTATAGTATGTCGAAAAAAGTTATAGTACAGTATGTCAAAAAAGTCATAGTACAGTATGTCGAACAATGTCATAGTACAGTATGTCGAAAAAAGTCATAGTATTGTATGTCAAAAAAGTCATAGTATAGTGTGTTGAAAAAAGTCATAGTATAGTATGTCGAAAAAAGTCACAGTATAGGATTTCAAAAAAAGTCATAGTATAGTATGTCATTAATGGTCATAGTATAGTATGTCCAAAAATGGCATTGTATAGTATGTCGAAAAAAATCATAGTATAGCATGTCAAAAAAGTCATAGTATAGTATGTCGAAAAAAGTCATAGTATGTCAAAAAAGTAATAGTATAGTATGTCAAAAAAGTCATAGTATAGTATGTCGAAAAAAGTCATAGTATAGGATGTCAAAAAAAGTCATAGTATAGTATGTCGAAAAAACTCATGCTATAGTATGTCGAAGAAACTCATAGTATAGTATGTCAAAAAAGTCATAGTATAGTGTGTCGAAAAAAGTCATAGTATAGTATGTCGAAAAAAGTCATAGTATGTCAAAAAAAGTCATAGTATAGTATGTCAAAAAGTCATAGTATAGTGTGTCGAAAAAATCCGTAGTATAGTAAAGTCATAGTATAGTATGTCGAATAAAGTCATAGTATGGTATGTCAAAAAAAGTCATAGTCTAGGAAGTCGAAAAAAGTCATAGTGTAGTATGTCAATAAAAGTCATACTACAGTATGTCCAAAAAGTCATAATATAGTATGTCAAAAAAGTCATAGCATAGTATGTCCAAAAAAGTCGTAGTATAGTATGTCCAAAAAAGTTATAGTACAGTATGTCAAAAAAGTCATAGTACAGTATGTCGAACAATGTCATAGTACAGTATGTCGAAAAAAGTCATAGTATTGTATGTCAAAAAAGTCATAGTATAGTGTGTTGAAAAAAGTCAGTGTGTCAAAAAAGTCATAGTATAGTATGTCAAAAAAGTCATAGTATAGTATGTCGAAAAAAGTCACAGTATAGGATTTCAAAAAAAGTCATAGTATAGTATGTCATTAATGGTCATAGTATAGTATGTCCAAAAATGGTATTGTATAGTATGTCGAAAAAAATCATAGTATAGCATGTCAAAAAAGTCATAGTATAGTATTAAAAAAGTAGTATGTCAAAAAAAGTCATAGTATAGGATGTCAAAAAAAGTAATAGTATAGTATGTCGAAAAAAACTCATGCTATAGGATGTCAAAAAAACTCATAGTATAGTATGTCAAAAAACTCATGGTATAGTATGTCGAAGAAACTCATAGTATAGTATGTCGAAAAAAGTCATAGTATAGTGTGTCGAAAAAAGTCATAGTATAGTATGTCGAAAAAAGTCATAGTATGTCAAAAAAGTCATAGTATAGTATGTCAAAAAGTCATAGTATAGTGTGTCGAAAAAAATCTGTAGTATAGTAAAGTCATAGTATAGTATGTCGAATAAAGTCATAGTATGGTATGTCAAAAAAAGTCATAGTCTAGGAAGTCGAAAAAAGTCATAGTGTAGTATGTCAATAAAAGTCATACTACAGTATGTCCAAAAAGTCATAATATAGTATGTCAAAAAAGTCATAGCATAGTATGTCCAAAAAAGGTTGTAAAAGTTTGTCGTTTCAAAATGTCATGTCAGTTGTCGAAAAAAGTATGTTTGTAGGTAAAAAAGTTGTTGTGTGTTGAAAAAATTATTGATGTTGTAAAAAAAATTGATGTATGGAATAAAGTCATGTTGTTGTCGAAAAAAATAGAAGTATGAAAAAAGAAAAAGAGAAAAAAAAAAAAAGTTGTTGTTGTAAAAAAGTATGTATGTGTAAAAAAGTCATAGTATAGTATGTTGAA
Source organism: Pterois miles (assembly GCA_947000775.1). Lineage (NCBI taxonomy): Eukaryota > Metazoa > Chordata > Actinopteri > Perciformes > Scorpaenidae > Pterois > Pterois miles. Next base: position 4,607,485 of record CAMQGK010000231.1, read on the forward strand.
AAAAGTTATAGTACAGTATGTAAAAAAGTCATAGTAGTATGTCAAAAAAGTCATAGAATAGTATGAGGAAAAAGATAAAGTGAAGGAAGTATAAAAATTTTAAAAAATAATATAGTATAATGTGAAAAAAGTCTTGTTGTTGCAAAAAGGTCAAAAGTCATAGTATAGTATGTCGAAAAAATTATGTCAGTTTTCAAAAAAAGATAGTATATAAAAAAAAAAAGTATAGTATATTAAAAAAGTCATAGTATAGTATGTTGAAAAATGTTATAGTACAGTATGTCAAAAAAGTCATAGTACAATATGTCGAACAATGTCATAGTACAGTATGTCGAAAATAGTCATGGTATAGTATGTCGAAAAAAACTCATAGTATGTCAAAAAGTCATAGTATAGTGTGTCGAAAAAAATCCGTAGTATAGTAAAGTCATAGTATAGTATGTCGAATAAAGTCATAGTATGGTATGTCGAAAAAAGTCAGTGTAGTATGTCCAAAAAGGTCATAGTATAGTATGTCCAAAAAAGTCATAGTATAGTATGTCCAAAAAAGTCATAGTACAGTATTTAAAAAAAAAAGTCAGAGTATAGTATGTCGAAAAAAGTCATCGTATTGTATGTGGAAAAAAGTCAGAGTATAGTATGTAAAAAAAGTCATAGTATAGTGTGTCTATTTTTTTTAAAAGTCATAGTGTAGTATGTCAATAAAAGTCATACTATGGTATATCCAAAAAAGTCATAGTATAGTATGTCGAAAAAAAGTCATAGTACAGTATGTCGAAAAATGTCATAGTACAGTATGTCGAAAAGTCATAGTATTGTATGTCGAAAAAAAGTCATTGTTTAGTATTTCAAAAAAGTCATATTATAGTATGTCTAAAAAAGTCATAGTATAGTACGTATAAAAAATTGCTAGTATCGTATGATGAAAAAAAGTCATAGCATAGTATGTCCAAAAATGGCATTGTATAGTATGTCGTAAAAAATCATAGTATAGCATGTCAAAAAAGTCATAGTATAGGATGTCAAAAAAGTCATAGTATAGGATGTCAAAAAATTAAATAAAGTATAGTATAGTATGTCATATAAAAACGTCATGGTATAGTATGTCAAAATTATTGAAAACAGTCATAGTATAGTATCTCGATAAAAGTCATAGTATAGTATGTCGAAAAAAGTCATAGTATAGTATGTCAAAAAAAAGTCATAGTATGTCAAAAAGTCATAGTATAGTATGTCAAAAAGTCATAGTATGTAAAAATATAGTGTTGTAAAAAGTCTGTCAGTTGTAAAAAAGTTGTATTGTGACAATGTATAGTAAGTTGTCAAAAAAGTATGATAGTATTGAAAAAAAAAAGTTAAAAAGTTAGTATGGAAAAAATCTGTAGTATAGTAAAGTCATAGTATAGTATGTCGAATAAAGTCATAGTATGGTATGTCAAAAAAGTCATAGTATAGAGTAATTAATAAATGTTAAAAAGGGTTATAGTTAAAATGTTAGTATTTAAAGTGGTATGTTCAAAAAAAGTGATAGTATAGTATGTGAAAAAAGTCATAGTATAGTATGTCGAAAAAAGATAGAAGAGTTAAAAAAAAGTACAGTATTTAAAAAAAGTCATAGTATAGTATGTCGAAAAAAGTCATTGTATTGTATGTGGAAAAAAGTCAGAGTATAGTATGTAAAAAAGTCATAGTATAGTGTGTCTGTTTTTTTAAGTGTAGAGAAAAAAAAAAAAAAAAAAAAAATGTAATTTAATCAAGTATAGTATGTCAAAAAATAAAAAAAAAAAAAAAAAAAGTCATAGTGTAGTATGTCAATAAAAGTCATACTATGGTATGTCAAAAAAAGTCATAGTATAGTATGTCGTTAAAAATAAAAAAGTCATAGTACAGTATGTCGAAAAATGTCATAGTACAGTATGTCGAAAAAGTCATAGTATTGTATGTCGAAAAAAAGTCATAGTATAGTGTGTTGAAAAAAGAGTATTTCAAAAAAGTCATAGTATAGTATGTCTAAAAAAGTCATAGTATAGGACTTATAAAAAATTCCTAGTATCGTATGATCATTAATAGTCATAGTATAGTATGTCCAAAAATGGCATTGTATAGTATGTCGTAAAAAATCATAGTATAGCATGTCAAAAAAGTCATAGTATAGGATGTCGAAAAAAGTCATAGTATAGGATGTCAAAAAAAAAGTCATAGTATAGTATGTCGAAAAAACTCATGGTATAGTATGTCGAAGAAAATCATAGTATAGTATGTCAAAAACTCATAGTATGGTATGTCAAAAAAGTCATAGTATAGTGTGTCGAAAAAAGTCATAGTATAGTATGTCGAAAAAAGTCATAGTATGTCAAAAAAGTCATAGTATAGTATGTCAAAAAGTCATAGTATAGTGTGTCGAAAAAAATCTGTAGTATAGTAAAGTCATAGTATAGTATGTCGAATAAAGTCATAGTATGGTATGTCAAAAAAAGTCATAGTCTAGGAAGTCGAAAAAAGTCATAGTGTAGTATGTCAATAAAAGTCATACTACAGTATGTCCAAAAAAGTCATAATATAGTATGTAAAAAAAAGTCATAAAAAAAAAAAAAAAATAGTCAAAAAATATAGATATGTCGAAAAATGTCGTAGTACAGTATGTCGAAAATGGATAAGTCGAAAAAAACAAAGTCATAGTATAGTATGTCGAAAAAAAAGTCATAGTATTGTATATCGAAAAAAGTCATAGTATTATATAAAATAGTGTAGTATGTCCAAAAAAGTCATAGTTGTTGTCAAAAAAGTCATAGTATAGTATGTCAAAAAAGTCATAGTATAGTATGTCGAAAAAAGTCACGTATGTATGTGGAAAAAATAGAGATAGTATTAAAATCATAGAAAAAAGTCATAGTATAGTATGTCAATAATGGTCATAGTATAGTATGTCCAAAAAAATCAAAAAAAAAAATGGTACAGTATGTGAAAAGTATAGTATTGTATGTCGAAAAAAAATCATAGTATAGTATTTCAAAAAAGTCATAGTATAGTATGTCGAAAAAAGTCATAGTATGTACGTAAAAAAATTAAAGTATATGAAAAAAAGTATAGATAGTATGTCCAAAAATGTCAGTATAGTATGTCGTAAAAAAGTCATAGTATAGGATGTCAAAAAAGTCATAGTATAGGATGTCAAAAAAGAAGATGGAGTCAAAAAAAATAGTATAGTATGTCGAAAAAACTCATGGTATAGTATGTCGAAGAAACTCATAGTATAGTATGTCAAAAAAGTCATTGTATAGTGTGTCGAAAAAAGTCATAGTATAGTATGTCGAAAAAAGTCATAGTATGTCAAAAAAAGTCATAGTATAGTATGTCAAAAAGTCATAGTATAGTGTGTCGAAAAAAATCCGTAGTATAGTAAAGTCATAGTATAGTATGTCGAATAAAGTCATAGTATGGTATGTCAAAAAAAAGTCATAGTCTAGGAAGTCGAAAAAAGTCATAGTGTAGTATGTCAATAAAAGTCATACTACAGTATGTCCAAAAAATTCATAATATAGTATGTCAAAAAAGTCATAGCATAGTATGTCCAAAAAAGTCGTAGTATAGTATGTCGAAAAAAGTTATAGTACAGTATGTCAAAAAAGTCATAGTACAGTATGTCGAACAATGTCATAGTACAGTATGTCGAAAAAAGTCATAGTATTGTATGTCAAAAAGAGTCATAGTATAGTGTGTATTAATGTATAGTATAGTATGTCAAAAATGGATTGTATAGTATGTGAAAAAAAAAAAAAAAAAAATGAAAAAAGTCATGTTAGTGTGTCGAAAAAAGTCATAGTATAGTATGTCGAAAAAAGTCATGTGTGTAAAAGTCTGTTGTGTGTCGAAAAAAAAGTATAGTAAAGTCATAGTATAGTATGTCGAATAAAGTCATAGTATAGTATTTCAAAAAAAGTATAGTCTAGGAAGTCGAAAAAAGTATAGTGAGTATGTAATAAAAAAGTCATACTACAGTATGTCCAAAAAGTCATAGTATAGTATGTCCAAAAAGTCAAAATAGTATGTCCAAAAAAGTTAAGTATAGTATGTCAAAAAAGTCATAGTACAGTATGTCGAAAAAAAAGAAAAATCATAGTATAGTATGTCAAAAAAGTCATAGTATAGTATGTCGAAAAAAGTCACAGTATAGGATTTCAAAAAAAGTCATAGTATAGTATGTCATTAATGGTCATAGTATAGTATGTCCAAAAATGGTATTGTATAGTATGTCGAAAAAAATCATAGTATAGCATGTCAAAAAAGTCATAGTATAGGATGTCAAAAAAGTCATAGTATAGGATGTCAAAAAAAGTCATAGTATAGTATGTCGAAAAAACTCATGCTATAGTATGTCGAAGAAACTCATAGTATAGTATGTCAAAAAAGTCATAGTATAGTGTGTCGAAAAAAGTCATAGTATAGTATGTCGAAAAAAGTCATAGTATAGTGTGTCGAAAAAAGTCATAGTATAGTATGTCGAAAAAAGTCATAGTATGTCAAAAAAGTCATAGTATAGTATGTCAAAAAGTCATAGTATAGTGTGTCGAAAAAATCCGTAGTATAGTAAAGTCATAGTATAGTATGTCGAATAAAGTCATAGTATGGTATGTCAAAAAAAGTCATAGTCTAGGAAGTCGAAAAAAGTCATAGTGTAGTATGTCAATAAAAGTCATACTACAGTATGTCCAAAAAGTCATAATATAGTATGTCAAAAAAGTCATAGCATAGTATGTCCAAAAAAGTCGTAGTATAGTATGTCGAAAAAAGTTATAGTACAGTATGTCGAACAATGTCATAGTACAGTATGTCGAAAAAAGTCATAGTATTGTAGGTCAAAAAAGTCATAGTATAGTGTGTTGAAAAAATTCATTGCATAGTATGTCAAAAAAAGTCATTGTATAGTATGTCGAATAAAGTCATAGTATAGTATGTCGAAAAAAGTTATAGTACAGTATGTCAAAAAAGTAATAGTACAGTATGTCGAACAATGTCATAGTACAGTATGTCGAAAAAAGTCATAGTATTGTATGTCAAAAAAGTCATAGTATAGTGTGTTGAAAAAATTCATTGCATAGTATGTCCAAAAAAGTCATCGTACAGTATGTCAAAAAAGTCATAGTATAGTATGTCCAAAAAAGTCATAGTACTATTCGATAAAACCAAGAGTATGACGAAAAAGTCATAGTCTAGGAAGTCTAAATTTTTTTTAAAACGTTATAGTATAGCATGTTGGAAAAAAAGTCTTAGTATAGTATGTCCAAAAAGGTCATAGTATAGTATGTCCAAAAAAGTCATAGTATAGTATGTCGAAAAAAGTCATAGTACAGTATTTCAAAAAAAGTCATAGTATAGTATGTTAAAAAAGTCATAGTATAGTATGTCCAAAAAAGTCATAGTATAGTATGTTGAAAAATGTTATAGTACAGTATGTCAAAAAAGTCATAGTACAATATGTCGAACAATGTCATAGTACAGTATGTCGAAAATAGTCATGGTATAGTATGTTGAAAAAAACTCATAGTATGTCAAAAAGTCATAGTATAGTGTGTCGAAAAAATCCGTAGTATAGTAAAGTCATAGTATAGTATGTCGAATAAAGTCATAGTATGGTATGTCGAAAAAAGTCAGTGTAGTATGTCCAAAAAGGTCATAGTATAGTATGTCCAAAAAAGTCATAGTATAGTATGTCCAAAAAAGTCATAGTACAGTATTTAAAAAAAAAAAGTCAGAGTATAGTATGTCGAAAAAAGTCATCGTATTGTATGTGGAAAAAAGTCAGAGTACAGTATGTAAAAAAGTCATAGTATAGTGTGTCTATTTTTTTTAAAAGTCATAGTGTAGTATGTCAATAAAAGTCATACTATGGTATGTCCAAAAAAGTCATAGTATAGTATGTCGAAAAAAAGTCATAGTACAGTATGTCGAAAAATGTCATAGTACAGTATGTCGAAAAGTCATAGTATTGTATGTCGAAAAAAAGTCATTGTTTAGTATTTCAAAAAAGTCATATTATAGTATGTCTAAAAAAGTCATAGTATAGTACGTATAAAAAATTGCTAGTATCGTATGATGAAAAAAAAGTCATAGCATAGTATGTCCAAAAATGGCATTGTATAGTATGTCGTAAAAAATCATAGTTTTGCATGTCAAAAAAGTCATAGTATAGGATGTCAAAAAAGTCATAGTATAGGATGTCAAAAAAAAGTCATAGTATAGTATGTCGAAAAAACTCATGGTATAGTATGTCGAAGAAACTCATAGTATAGTATGTCAAAAAAGTCATAGTATAGTGTGTCGAAAAACGTCATGGTACAGTATGTCAAAAATGTCATAGTATAGTATGTCGAAAACAGTCATAGTACAGTATCTCGATAAAAATCATAGTATAGTATGTCGAAAAAAATCATAGTATAGCGTGTCAAAAAAAAGTCATAGTATAGTATGTCAAAAAAAACTCATAGTATGTCAAAAAGTCATAGTATAGTATGTCCAAAAAGGTCATAGTATAGTATGTCCAAAAACGTCATAGTACAGTATGTCCAAAAAAGTCATAGTACAGTATGTCAAAAAAGTCATAGTACAATATGTCGAACAATGTCATAGTACAGTATGTCGAAAAAAGTCATGGTATAGTATGTCGAAAAAAACTCATAGTATGTCAAAAAGTCATAGTATAGTGTGTCGAAAAAATCCGTAGTATAGTAAAGTCATAGTATAGTATGTCGAATAAAGTCATAGTATGGTATGTCAAAAAAGTCATAGTCTAGGAAGTCGAAAAAGTCATAGTACAGTATGTCGAAAAAAGTCAGTGTAGTATGTCCAAAAAGGTCATAGTATAGTATGTCGAAAAAAGTCATAGTATAGTATGTCCAAAAAAGTCAGAGTACAATATTTCAAAAAAAGTGATAGTATAGTATGTTGAAAAAAGTCATAGTATAGTATGTCGAAAAAAGTTATAGTACAGCATGTTAAAAAAGTCACAGTACAGTATTTCAAAAAAAGTCATAGTATAGTATGTCGAAAAAAGTCATTGTATTGTATGTGGAAAAAAGTCAGAGTATAGTATGTCAAAAAGGCATAGTATAGTGTGTCTGTTTTTTTAAAAGTCATAGTGTAGTATGTCAAAAAAATTTAAAAAGTAATACAGTATGTTGAAAAAAGTCATAGTGTAGTATGTCATTAATGGTCATAGTATAGTATGTCCAAAAATGGCATTGTATAGTATGTCGAAAAAAATCATAGTATAGCATGTCAAAAAAGTCATAGTATAGGATGTCGAAAAAAGTCATAGTATAGTATGTCAAAAAAGTCATAGTATAGTATGTCAAAAAAAGTCATAGTATAGTATGTCATTAATGGTCATAGTATAGTATGTCCAAAAATGGCATTGTATAGTATGTCGTAAAAAATCATAGTATAGCATGTCAAAAAAGTCATAGTATAGGATGTCAAAAAAGTCATAGTATAGGATGTCAAAAAAAAGTCATAGTATAGTATGTCGAAAAAACTCATGGTATAGTATGTCGAAGAAACTCATAGTATAGTATGTCAAAAAAGTCATAGTATAGTGTGTCGAAAAACGTCACGGTACAGTATGTCAAAAATGTCATAGTATAGTATGTCGAAAACAGTCATAGTACAGTATGTCGATAAAAGTAATAGTATAGTATGTCGAAAAAAGTCAGAGTATAGTATGTCGAAAAAACTCATGGTATAGTATGTCGAAGAAACTCATAGTATAGTATGTCAAAAAAGTCATAGTATAGTGTGTCGAAAAACGTCACGGTACAGTATGTCAAAAATGTCATAGTATAGTATGTCGAAAACAGTCATAGTACAGTATGTCGATAAAAGTCATAGTATAGTATGTCGAAAAAAGTCAGAGTATAGTATGTCGAAAAAACTCATGGTATAGTATGTCGAAGAAACTCATAGTATAGTATGTCAAAAAAGTCATAGTATAGTGTGTCGAAAAACGTCACGGTACAGTATGTCAAAAATGTCATAGTATAGTATGTCGAAAACAGTCATAGTACAGTATGTCGATAAAAGTCATAGTATAGTATGTCAAAAAAAGTCAGAGTATAGTATGTCGAAAAAACTCATGGTGTAGTATGTCGAAAAAAACTCATAGTATCGTATGTCAAAAAGTCATAGTATAGTGTGTCGAAAAAATCTGTAGTATAGTGAAGTCATAGTATAGTATGTCAAATAAAGTCATAGTATGGTATGTCAAAAAAGTCAGTCTAGGAAGTCGAAAAAAGTCATAGTGTAGTATGTCAAATAAAGTCATACTACAGTATGTCCAAAAAGTCATAATATAGTATGTCAAAAAAAGTCATAGTATAGTATGTCGAAAAAAGTTATAGTACAGTATGTCAAAAAAGTCATACTACAGTATGTTGAACAATGTCATAGTACAGGTTGTCAAAAAAAGTCATAGTATAGTATGTCAAAAAGTCATAGTATAGTGTGTCGAAAAAATCCGTAGTATAGTATGTCAAAAAAGTCATAGCCTAGGAAGTCGAAAAAAGTCATAGTACAGTATGTCGAAAAAAGTCATCGTATAGTATGTCGAAAAAAGTCATAGTGTAGTATGTCAATAAAAGTCATACTATAGTATGTCCAAAAAGTCATAGTATAGTATGTCAAAAAAGTCATAGCATAGTATGTCCAAACAAGTCATAGTATAGTATGTCGAAAAAAGTTATCGTACAGTATGTCAAAAAAGTCATAGTACAGTATGTCGAACAATGTCATAGTACAGTTTGTCGAAAAAAGTCATAGTATTGTATGTCAAAAAAGTCATAGTATAGTGTGTTGAAAAAATTCATTGCATAGTATGTCAAAAAAAGTCATTGTATAGTATGTCGAATAAAGTCATAGTATAGTATGTCCAAAAAAGTCATCGTACAGTATGTCAAAAAAGTCATAGTATAGTATGTCGAAAACAGTCATAGTACAGTATGTCAATAAAAGCCATAGTATAGTAGGACGAAAAAGTCATAGCCTAGGAAGTCTAAATTTTTTTTAAAACGTTATAGTATAGCATGTTGGAAAAAATGTCTTAGTATAGTATGTCCAAAAAGGTCATAGTATAGTATGTCCAAAAAAGTCATAGTATAGTATGTCCAAAAAAGTCATAGTACAGTATTTCAAAAAAAGTCATAGTATAGTATGTTGAAAAAAGTCATAGTATAGTATGTCCAAAAAAGTCATAGTATAGTATGTTGAAAAATGTTACAGTACAGTATGTCAAAAAAGTCATAGTACAATATGTCGAACAATGTCATAGTACAGTATGTCGAAAAAAGACATGGTATAGTATGTCGAAAAAAACTCATAGTATGTCAAAAAGTCATAGTATAGTGTGTCGAAAAAATCCATAGTACAGTAAAGTCATAGTATAGTATGTCGAATAAAGTCATAGTATGGTATGTCAAAAAAGTCATAGTATAGTATGTCGAAAAAAGTCATAGTATAGTATGTCGAAAAAAGTCATAGTACAGTATTTAAAAAAAAAGTCATAGTATAGTATGTCGAAAAAAGTCATCGTATTGTATGTGGAAAAAACTCAGAGTATAGTATGTCAAAAAGTCATAGTATAGTGTGTCTATTTTTTTAAAAGTCATAGTGTAGTATGTCAATAAAAGTCATACTATGGTATGTCCAAAAAAGTCATAGTATAGTATGTCGAAAAAAAGTCATAGTACAGTATGTCGAAAAATGTCCAAGTACAGTATGTCGAAAAGTCATAGTATTGTATGTCGAAAAAAAGTCATCGTTTAGTATTTCAAAAAAGTCATATTATAGTATGTCTAAAAAAGTCATAGTATAGTATGTATAAAAAATTGCTAGTATCGTATGTTGAAAAAAAAGTCATAGCATAGTATGTCAAAAAAGTCATAGTATAGTATGTAAAAATGATTGTTGTGAAAAATGGATGAAAAAAGATGTTGTGAAAACTATAGGAAAAAGTCATAGTATAGTATGTCAAAAAAAGCATAGTATAGGATGTCAAAAAAGTCATAGTATAGTTTGTCGAAAAAATCCAGAGTATAGTATGTCAAAAAAAGTCATAGTATAGTATGTCAAAGTGTGGGGAAAAGGTGGAAAAAGATGCTAGGGTCGAAAAGACGTGTTGGAAAAGATGGTGTGTATAAAGATCTTGTGCAAGGGTGAAAAAGTGATGTGCAAAGATGTTGTTGTGAAAGTTGTAGGAAAAAGTATGTCAGTTGTGAAAATGTATAGTAGTTTGGAAAAGATGTTTGGAAAGATGTTGTGGGAATTGATGTGAAAAAGATGTGTGTCGATAGATGTTGTGCAAAGATGCAGTGTAAAGATGTTGTGTGAAAACAGATGTAGTGAATAAGATGTTGTGGGAAAGATGTGGAAGTCTAAATTTTTACGTTGTTGATGTTGGAAAAAATGTCTGTGTGCAAAAAGGATAGTTGTGCAAAAAGATGTTGTGTCAAAAAGATGCAGTAAAAAGAGTTGTTGTTGAAAAAAGTCATAGTATAGTATGTCAAAAAAGATAGTATAGTTGTTGAAAAAGTTCAGTCAGTTGTAAAATGGAGTATGTAGTGGAAAGTGGTTGTGTGAACTATAGTGAAAGATGTTGGGTGAAAATATGTAGTAGGTTGTGTGATAAGTATGTTGGTTGTAAAAAAGTCATAGTATAGTATGTGAAAAAAGCATAGTTAGTATGTCAAAGATGTCGTTTTAAAAGCATAGTTAGTATGTGAAAAAAGTATGTATTGTATGTGGAAAAAATAGAGTATAGTATGTCAAAAAGTCATAGTTGTGTGTCTTTTTTTTAAAGTCATAGGTGTTGTAATAAAGTCATACTATGGTATGTCCAAAAAAATCATAGTATAGTATGTTGAAAAAAAAAAAAAAAAAAAAGAGGAAAAAAAAAAAAAAAAAAAAAAGAAAAAAAAAATGAGGGGAAGGGTGTTAAAAATTGCTGTTCGTATGTTGAAAAAAAAGTCATAGTATAGTATGTCAAAAAAAGTCATAGTATAGTATGTCCAAAAATGACATTGTATAGTATGTCGAAAAAAATCATGGTATAGCATGTCAAAAAAAAGTCATAGTATAGTATGTCAAAAAAACTCAGTATGTCAAAAAGTCATAGTATAGTATGTCAAAAAAAGTCATAGTATAGGATGTCAAAAAAGTCATAGTATAGTTTGTCGAAAAAATCCAGAGTATAGTATGTCAAAAAAAAGTCATAGTATAGTATGTCCAAAAAAGTCATAGTACAGTATGTCAAAAATGTCATAGTATAGTATGTCGAAAACAGTCATAGTACAGTATGTCGATAAAAGTCATAGTATAGTATGTCGAAAAAACTTATGGTATAGTATGTCGAAAAAATCCGTAGTATAGTAAAGTCATAATATAGTATGTCGAATAAAGTCATAGTATGGTATGTCAAAAAAGTCATAGTCTAGGAAGTCGAAAAAAGTCATAGTACAGTATGTCGAAAAAAGTCATAGTGTAGTATGACAATAAAAGTCATACTATTATATTTCCAAAAAAGTCATAGTATAGTATGTCGAAAAAAAGTTATCGTACAGTATGTCAAAAAAGTCATAGTACAGTATGTCGAACAATGTCATAGTACAGTATGTCGAAAAAAGTCATAGTATAGTCTGTCAAAAAGTCACAGTATAGTGTCGAAAAAATCCATAGTATAGTATGTCAAAAAAAAGTCAGTATAGTATGTTGAATAAAGTCATAGTATGGTATGTCAAAAAAGTCATAGTCTAGGAAGTCGAAAAAAGTCATAGTACAGTATGTCGAAAAAAGTTATAGTATAGTATGTCGAAAAAAGTCATATTGTAGTATGTCAATAAAAGTCATAGTATAGTATGTTGAAAAACGTTATAGTACAGTATGTCAAAAAAGTCATAGTACAGTATGTCGAACAATGTCATAGTACAGTATGTCGAAAAAAGTCAGTATTGTATGTCAAAAAAGTCATAGTATAGTGTTTTGAAAAAATTCGTAGTATAGTATGTCAAAAAAAAGTCAGTATAGTATGTTGAATAAAGTCATAGTATGGTATGTCAAAAAAGTCAGTCTAGGAAGTCGAAAAAAGTTATAGTACAGTATAGTATGTCGATAAAAGTCATAGTATAGTATGTCTATTTTTTTTTAAATTCAGTGTAGTATGTCAAAAAAATTTTAAAAGTAATATAGTATGTTGAAAAAAATGTCAGTCAAAAGTCATATATGTTTAAATAGTCAGTACAGTATGTTAAAAAAATCATTGTATAGGTTGTCGAATAAATGTTTAAAAAGTCAGTATAGTATGTTGAAAAAAGTCATTGTATAGTATGTCAAAAAGGCATAGTATATTGTTAAAAAAGTCCTGGTATATTGTCGAAATTTTTTTTATAAATGTCATAGTATAGTATGTTGAAAAAATTTTAAAGTCACGTATAGTATGTTGTAAAAAAAGTCATAGTAGTTTGTCGAATGTTTTTTAAAAATTCATAGTATAGTATGTTAAAAAATATATAATAGTATGTTGAAATGTTTTATTAAAAAGACATAGTATAGCATGTTAATAAAATATAATATAGTATGTTGAAATTTTTTCATTTCACGTTCATTTTTCACGTCATATTATAGAATGTCAAAAAATTTTAAACGTTATAGTATGTTAGTAAAAGTCAGTAAAGTGTGACAACAAAAGTCATAGGATAGTATGTGGAAAAAAAGTCAGAGTTTACTATGTTGAAAAAAATGTAAAAGTCAGTAAAGTATGTCGGAACAAAAGTCACAGGATAGTATGTTGGAAAAAAGTCATAATATAATTGGCCGAAAATAGTCATGGTATAATATGTCAAAAAAAAAAAAAAAAAAAAAAAATCATAGTATAAAAGCAAATTCATTTTATGCCACTACTTTCTTTAACACAGCGCAAAAGATACTGGCATGATGTCAGTTGAGCAAGGAATCCACTGCTAGCAACCAGGACATACTAGCTTGTCGAGAAGGAGGTTAAATAACGTTCCAAACTTGTGCTAAATCCTCTCTGGGAACCTGCTGTGTTGTCTGGAGCCTAGTGCTCCTGGTAGGTCCTCCCATGGCAAATTGGTCTCAGGTGAGGGGCCAGATAAAGAATGGTTCAAGAGGACCCTATGAGTAATCGAGGCAGAGGAGAAGTGACCCGGCCCGAAGGAAGCCCGGGGCCCCCGTCTGGAGCCAGGCCCAGAAGGAGGGCCCACGAGCGAGCGCCTGGAGGCCGGGCTTGCCACGGAGCCCGGCCGGGCTCAGCCCGAAAAAGCTACATGGTAACCCCCTCCTCTCCATCCTGTGGGCACACCACCTGCAGGAGGAACCGCTGGGGTCGGGTGCGCTGTCATATGGGTGGCAGTGAAAGCCGGGCACCTCGACGGACTATACCCGGGCGGCATGGGCTGGCTCTGGGGACGTGGAACATCTCCTCTCTGTGGGGGAAGGAGCAGGAGATTGTGCGAGAGGTGGAGCGATACCTAAAGAGTGGCAGACCGGGGTGGTGGTTCCCCTGTTCAAAAAGGACCAGAGAGTGTGTGCCAATTACAGGGGAGGAACCGCTGGGGTCGGGTGCGCTGTCACATGGGTGGCAGTGAAAGCCGGGCACCTCGACGGACTAGACCCGGGCGGCATGGGCTGGCTCTGGGGATGTGGAACGTCTCCTCTCTGTGGGGGAAGGAGCAGGAGATTGTGTGAGAGGTGGAGCGATGTCAGTTAGATCTGGTGGGGCTTACCTCTATGCACAGCCTCGGCTCTGGAACCGTTCTCCTGGATAGGGGTTGGACTCTATTCTTCTCTGGAGTTGCCCAAGGTGTGAGGTGCCAAGCGGGTGTGGGGATACTCACAAATCCCCGGTTGAGTACTGCTACATTGGGGTTAACCCCAGTGGACGAGAGGGTCACCTCCCTGCACCTTCGGGTTGTGCGGGGAAAACTCTGACTGTTGTCTGTGCATATGCACCAAACAGCAGTTCAGAGTATTCAACCTTCTTGGAAACCCTGAATGAAGTCCTGTATGGGGCCCCAGTAGGGGATTCCATTGTTCTGTTGGGGACTTCAACGCGTACGTGGGCAACGATGGAGGCACCTGGAGAGGCGTGATTGGGAGGAATGGCCTACCTGATCTGAACCCGAGAGGTCGTTTGTTATTGGACTTCTGTGCTAGTCATGGGTTGTCCATAACAAATACCATGTTCAAACATAAGGATGCTCATTAGTGTACTTGGTATCAGAGCACCCTAGGCCGAAGATTGATGATCGATTTTGTGATCGTATCATCTGATCTGAGGCTGCATGTTTTGGACACTTGGGTGAAGAGAGGGGCAGAGCTGTTAACTGATCACCATCTGGTGGTGAGTTGGATCAGAGGGTGGGGGAAGACTCTGGACAGATCTGGCAAACCCAAACATGTAGTGCGGATGAACTGGGAACATCTGGAGGAGGCCCCTATCCGAGAGATTTTCAACTCACACCTCCGGCGGAACTTTTCTAGCATCCCTGTGGAGGCTGGGGGCATTGAACCTGAGTGGGCGATGTTCAAAGCTTCCATTGCTGAAACTGCGGTGGTGAGCTGTGGACTGAGGGTCTTAGGTGCCTCAAGGGGCTATAACCCTCGAACACCGTGGTGGACACCAGTGGTCAGGGAAGCTGTCCCACTGAAGAAGGAGTCCTTCTGGGATATGTTATCTCGTAGGACTCCGGAGGCAGTTGCAAGGTACCGACAGACCCGTAGGGCGGCAGCCGCTGCCGTAAAGGAGGCAAAGCAGCGGGTGTGGGAGGAGTTTGGAGCAGCCATGGAGAATGACTTTCGGTCGGCCCCAAGGTGCTTCTGGAAAACTGTCCAGCACCTCGAGGGGGAATCGGGGACCCATCCAAGCTGTATACAGTAAGGATGGGACACTGTTGACCTCAACTGAGGAGGTAACCGGGCGGTGGAAGGAGCACTTTGAGGAACTCCTGAACCCGACTGATACTCCCTTTCTTGTAGAGGTAGAGGCGGAAGCTGACGGGGGATCATCCTCAATTTCCCTGGTGGAAGTCACTGAGGTAGTTAAACAGCTCCGCAGTGGCAAAGCCCCGGGGATTGACGAAATCCGTCCAGAAATGATGAAGGCTCTGGGTGTGGAGGGGCTGTCATGGATGACACGCCTCTTCAACAGGGACAGTGCCTAAAGAGTGGCAGACCTGGGTGGTGGTTCCCCTGTTCAAAAAGGGGGACCAGAGTGTGCCAATTACAGGGGTATCACGCTACTCACCCTCCCTGGTAAAGTCTACTCCAGGGTGCTGGAAAGGAGGGTTCGGCCAATAGCTGAACCTCGGATTGAAGAGGAACAATGTGGATTTCATCCTGGCCGTGGAACAACGGACCAGCTCTTCACTCTCGCAAGGATCCTTGAGGGGGCCTGGGACTATGCCCATCCAGTCTACATGTGTTTTGTAGACTGGAGAAGGGTCCCCGGGGGGGTATTGTCCGAGTGTGAATGTGGCTGGGATGAGGATAGACTAAAATGGAGGATTGTTCTCAGCAGGAAAACCGATGGATTGTCTACTCCGGGGGGAATGAATCTTTATCCCAAGTGAAGGAGTTGAAGTACCTCGGGGTCTTGTTCGCAAGTGAGGGAACAATGGAACGTGAGGTTGGCCGGAGAATCGGAGCAGCAGGGACGGTATTGCAGTCACTGTACCGCACCATTGTGATGAAGAGAGGGTTGAGCTGGAAGGCAAAGCTCTCTATCTACCGGTCAATCTTTGTTCCTACTCTCACCTATGGTCATGAGGGCTGGGTCAGTGAGTACCAGCAGCCGAAATGAGTTTTCTCAGGAGGGTGGCTGGCATCTCCCTTAGAGATAAGGTGAGAAGCGCAGTCATCCGTGAGGGACTCGGAGTAGAGCCGCTGCTCCTTTGCGTTGAAAGGAGCCAGTTGAGGTGGTTCGGGCATCTGGTATGGATGCCTCCTAGGTGCCTCCCTAGGGAGGTGTTCCAGGCACGACCAGCTGGGAGGAGGCCCCGGGGAAGACCCAGGACTAGGTGGAGAGATTATATCTTCACACTGGCCTGGGAACGCCTCGGGATCCCCCAGTCAGAGCTGGTTAATGTGGCCTGGGAAAGGGAAGTCTGGGGTCCCCTGCTGGAGCTGTTGCCCCCGCGACCCGACCCCAGATAAGCGGTTGAACATGAAAATGAAGAAGATGATGAAGACTTGCGCTAAATTTTTTGTAAGGAAAAACTGTCATGACCATTTTCAAAAGGGTCCCTTGACCTCTGACCTCCAGATATGTGAATGAAAATGGGTTCTCTGGGTACCCACCAGTCTCTCCTTTACAGACATGCCCACTTTATGATAATCCCAGTCAGTCTGGATCAAGTCATAGTCAAGTCAGCACGCTGACACACTGACAGCTGTTGTTACTTGTTGGGTGGCAGTTCACCATGTTAATTGATTTCCAGTAACAAATATATACATACATTTGCATAAAGCAGCATATTTGTCCACTCACATGTTGATAAGCGTATTAAATTCTTAATCCTTATCTCACTTTAAGATACATTTTGAATAGATACAAATTTGCAATTAACCGAGCAATTGTGGATTTTCATGCGATTAATTGTGATTAAATATTTAAATCGATTGGCAGCTCTAGTATTTTTACACTGTGGCATTGGTACTTTTACTTAAAACAACTGATTGACTAATTTGAGAAAACAGTAGAGTAACAAGTACTCAGATCCTTTACTACAGTAGTCTGTGAAATGTCAACAAAATAGTGATTAAAATGCCCATGACATTTTCCCAGTCAGTCCCAAAATTCAAATCTTGTGAATTTACAGCTTTTATAATACAGAAAAAAGCAGCAAATCGTCACATTGGAGAAGCTGGAACCAAAGAATATACGCTTTTAAAAAATGACTAAAATGATTCCTCTTCTATCAAAATTGTTGCTTGTTTACATTCTGTCGGCTTATTGTTTTACCCTGATTCATAGATTTGCTGCAGCATTTAGCATCGGTATATGAAACTAGAAACACCTTTTATAAAAGAAATATCTTATAAACTTGATTACTCTCCTCCGTGACCAGTCAGTGGAGCAGAGCTGCTGCTCACAACACACGAGTGGAGCCTGGGAACAAACAGGCGCTCAGAGTAACCTTGCCAACCAAAGTGGAAACTCCCCCACGCGTCCATTCATGTGAGGATGTACAGCCATCGCCGCTTCCTCACAATACCGTTTGTACTGCGAGTGCACACTGAGCGCTGAGGCCCGGCCAGAGACGAGCTATCGCTAGGCAACAGGCAGGAAGGGAATCCGCAGCACAGCACAGACTCTGTTGCTGCTGCTACAGTGAGCTGTATGGGCTCATGACAGATAACGGTCTGGATATAATTGACACCGACGAAACAAAAAACACAGAGGGTCACATTCAACTTGGTCTTCATGGTGCTTTAGATACAGCAGCATGAAGCAACATGTTCTTCTGTTCTGGCTTCAGTGAGCTTAAAAAACATAAATTATCTCAGTTTGAAAACAAGAATTAAATTAAATTGAAAAATAGATCATATTAGATGATCAAATGCCAGAAGACTGAAAAATTCTTTGCACAAATATGCAGAGCCCAAAGTCACATCTTCAAGTTACTTCCTCTGATTAATAGTCCAAATCTACAATCTCACTTTTAAAGAGCTGGAACAGGACAATGTGTCATTTTTGATTGATAAATGACTGAAACAATTATCCAAGTAACTGCACATAAATATTTGATCATCTCATTGATTAATTGTTCATTAATTTCAGCATTAGGGTCAGTGTTTTGCTGTTTAAGTGACTAAATGTGTTTTCCAGGCGACAGTACAGGAGCATTATTTACCTTTACGCTACAACAGAACTCATCTGATTGATCGCGATCGTCTAATTGATAAATTAATCTCAATATTCTCAGTATTTTTTTTTTTTTTTTTTTTTTTTTGGAGTGTTGCAATCCCAGTTCATATCATGAGGGAAACTTGGAGAGGCAAAGCTTGGACTAGGTAGGGAACTGTTGCTATTGTGGACCTGTAAAGACCGTTGAGACTTTATGTGACAAATCTACATAAACTAGAATTGACAAATGGGACTGAAAACTGGCAGAGAAAATGAAAAATGTATGATCTATAAAGTAAAACAAAACCTTTTTCTCAAAGCAGGATGAGTAGAACTGCCATTATTACTGCCTTTAAAGGAACACGTGTTCAATATAGAGAATTCAACTGGCTCAACATTACTTGGTTTTGTCCATCACACAATAGTTTTCCAGTGCTAAATTTTGTCTACAAAACCTGCACTGCGATAAATGTTAAAATTATTCCCGCGTGGATGTAATTAACCAAATAATTTGCTTTATTGAACTATAAGATGCCTTCACACAGGTAACAAAAACAGACAACCGATATGCTTGAAATGAAAAAAGAAAAACCCACATTTTATTGCACTTAAGTTATAAGAAAATAAAATTCTAAGTGAATCAAACAAATACACAATCCCTTTAAGGTTTTTTTCTGTCTGTTTTCTTTTTTGCCAGGCAGTTTACATGAACTGAAAAAATAAAACACCTGCAACAAATCTGATTTCTCAAACCAGATGATAAATTAAAACAGAGGGAGAAAACAACGAGAGGAGATAGAGCAAGATTGTTTTCTTTTTTTTCTTTTTTAATATACAGTGTTATACCACTTTCACAGTTCAGCTTGAGTTGTGACTCTTGGAGATTGAGACGATTTTTCGTTTGGCTACAATGTTTCTGTTCACGTTTGTTGCCTTTGTGTTTTTATTTTTCCCACTGACAATCCTCGAGGCTGCAGGCCGTCGCAGAGCAGCCGCCCCGGTGATTTTAACTGCAACACATGTAACACTAAGACTCCTGGCAGCGCGACCTGTCAGTTGATGCTAGTGATGGTCTCCTCTCTTGCTTCAGACATCTTTGAATGGAACGACAATCACACACGGATACGGACAGTTCTTTCATTCACGTGTTAAAATCGATACATCTGCTAGTTTGTTTTTTTTTTTCTTTGCCAGTCCACGCAGCATTTGTACATTTCCCCAAAGAACAGGCTGAAAGAGCGTTGTCCCAAGGAATGTGTTTACAAGTTGCCCGTTGACACGCTAACACACGCACTCATGCACGCACACACACGCACGCCAACAGTGTACATCCCCTCGTTTCCTCTCTGCAGGCGATCCCGTCAGTATCTGTCGGACACGCTCCCTCCTCTCAGCCTCGTAGAGGCACGTTTGGCTCAAGTTTCAGTGGCGAAAACAAACAAAATAAAACAAAAAATGTTGGATGTTTTTGTGATCTTTTGTTCCTTTAAGTCCAAACATATAGAGTTCAATTTGGAAGTTTGCCTGGGACTAAAACGTCACAGCAAGTTAAAGTTCCATCTCTCTCTTTTTTCCATTCATCTAGCAGCATAAATACAGTTTGGCCACTGGGAGAGTAGAGGGGAAAGGGCTGGGGGCTCAGGGGCTTTAATCCACAGTGCTTAGAGCAAATAATCTTTACTTCCTCTCGTTACAGCACTGGCATTGAGGAAACCACCCCAGCTAGACTGAAAGATTCTGGACAGCATTGGTGTTTATGTGGAGACGGAGCTCCAAACCCAGGTATGTAGAAATCAGAAAGGAGGAACTAACAACTCAAATAAAAAGACAAAGAAGGAAACCCTTGTGACATAATGACAGCAAACCTAAACAGAGCAGGTTTCTAATACTGGGATGTGTTGCTGTTGGCAACCGCGAGGAAAGAGGGGAAAAAAAAAAACATGAGAGAAACCCCTTTCATATGATAAACCAAGAACATATTGAAATTCACAGTTGCATTTGTGTGCAATATTGTAAAGAAAACTGCAGAAACCGAGTGGAGAACAATAAGAACGGAAATGGAGTGACAAGAAACGAGCCTGATTACAGGCTGAACCCTCCAGTCGCTTGCTCTCCTCAGCGCTTTAGGTGCAGCTGTGTGGAACTATACCTTTAAATGTCTCCCACTTTCCTCTATCTTTTCCTACAATGAATGTTTTCCACTTTCCGGTTGGCTATTTGAGTGTATGTGTGTGTGGGTGCGCACTGATGGGAGGGGGAGGTGTGTGGGGGGGGGTCTTTAAAAAATAATATATCTCTGTACATCTCAAAATCTGTCAGGCTTGAGCGAAACCAAGTCTCTGTGCGAAGCGGAACCCAGACCGAAAGGGTTGAGTCGCTTCAAAAGAGTTCAGTCGTCATCAGTCATTCCTTTCTTCCCCTCTTCTTTATCCCAGCCAATCGGGGCCCCGCTGCCCCGTTTCCAGCCCGATCCCCTCCGACTCCACCTCGTACTGGTGGTAGGGGGTTCGAAAACGGGGGCTGAACACGTGTGAGGGTCTGTGGCTCGGTCAGTAACATTTGCCCAAAGGGGGACGGGGAAGATAATGGTAGAGGACAGGACAGCCCACTGTCAGTGGTGGTTGTAGATTTTGCGAGTTTGGGTGAAGAGTTGTGGGCTTTGGCCCTCCGGTTTCTAGGTGCCTCATCTCCCATTCCCTCTCTACTCCTTCCTCTCCGCGGTTCGCTCTCTTTGTCCTTCCCCACCACGTCCCTTCTCACTTCATGTCCACGTCAAAGTCCAGCACCAGCAGCTTGGTCTCCTCTGTGCCGTTGCGGCTGCCCACCGCGCACACCAGTTTGGTGTTGGAGGCCCGGATGCGCCACACCACACCACCGCTGCCGCCGCTCTCCAGAGTCACCAGGTTTCGGATGAACTCGCCCGTCTTCAGGTCCCACAGTTTAACTGTGCCATCGTCCGAGCTGGTGATGACAAAGTTCTTGTTGAACTGGAGGCACGTCACGGCGCTCTGGTGCTTGTGGGGACCTGAACACACAAAAGAAACAAAGTTTAAAGTTTCTTTACCTGCATTCGTACAAAAGGAACCAGCCATTGTTTCCTAACCTTGCATGGCAGTTGAATTCTTACCGACTGGCGGGTCTGGTTGATGCTTTCCACATCCACTAAACAATTTCATGCAGGAAACCCTGTCCTGAGCTTCTGCAGTTTCTGGTAAAATTTGGTCAATAACAGACATTTGTAATAAATAATGTAGTAATGTAGCAGGTAGAGACGAGGATAGGTGAGTTTGAAATGAAATAGCGTTAGATAGAGAATAAAGACCTCATCTCTTACATTCCTGAAGCTGTTGTGACAGTGTAGTAAAGTCTTACCTACTGTAGGCACTCGGGCCTGTCACTGTCAGAGGCTAAGCAGCTCCAGCTACACCACCGTCTGCTGTGTTTGTGTGCTGGCAGCTGGCAGGACGCCACGCTTTAAGTGAAGATGGCGGCTGTTACTGCCTTCATTGAGGTGACTTTATTTGTGACTGTACGCGTGCAGTGACTTAAGATTTCCCTAAGGACTTGAAAATGATATCTTAATTAAATCAATTAGGGCGACACAAAGCACGAACAAGCGCTGGCAAATGAACTGTTTTTTTTTTTTTTTTTTTTTTACTGGATGTTGCTATAGCAGCTATTTCCTTCAGACACATGTAATTTCTCTCCGCTTTCACAATCCATTTGCAGAGGGAATTTTTTGAAATCTCACCATCAACAAGCTTTCACATATTTTTCCATTTCCGTCTACAGTTAGTTCAGAGGCTGTTATTTACCAGAGTATACAATACTGCTCTGCACCAACCCCCAACATGCCTGCCTCTCTCCTCCCCTCCCAGCATTACCACAACAAAGCCTGCTCAGTCATTACCTACACTCTCTTCAGCTGACAGTGACGACCTTGTTGTCGGCCTATTGTCTTATCAAAACACACTAATGAATAGCAGAAATTGTCCGCTGACCTAATTATATGACCTACAAAGTTCCCCGGCCTTCATCCCTTCACTGTAGTCACCCCCCTCTTCACAAGACACACACGCATCCTCCCCCCGGTCGGTCTTATCCCTCCCTCTCTCTCTTCAGACTCTCACTGGGGCATCCCTTTGTTCAGCGGGGGTGTGTGTTGGTGTTTGTAGGACCAGCATGCAGGGTTGCAGTTTGCTAATGAGGGCATTTAGGGGCGGGGGCGCTGGTGGTTGCTGCTCCTGCTATTCAGCAAAGGATTTCCAACTTCCTGTGAGGCACCAGTGCTGCTGCTAATGGAGTTTGAACTATTCAAACACACACAAAGGAAATGAGGGTGTAATCAGGGCCAGCAGGCCCACAAGGTGTCGGCTCCGTACTGCCACACAAATAGGTCATTTATAGTCTGGGTTTTAATTGGTCTCTGAGTTTCAAGCTAAGTCCCATCGTATGTGATTTTTTTTTTGTTGTTGTTAAAAGCTGCTATCTGCTTTTTTCAATGTTTAAGTTGCATGTTTACAGTTCTATATTTGTTTATTTACATTTTACTGTACATCTGTGGTTCAGCAGCCTGTTGCATAAACTCACCCCTTTGTACAGTCTCTACTTAAGCTGTAGTGTTACACATGTAGGCTGTAAGCCAAATATTGTTGCAGAAAGTGACGTTTCACCTACTGTGGTGCATCATTCAGGTAACATGGTGCAGTAAGACTAAGAGACGTACAACAGACTAAAAAGGTAATGTATGATTTTATGTATAAATTTTAAACTGGATGATAGTTAATGGTGCTAAATTCAAAATTCAAAGTATTAATACAGCAGCAAAGAACTATTTGCTATGTAAAGATATAGAGGAGTAATGTCTACCTGAGTAGCGATGAAGTCGCTCTCCTGTGTTTGTTGTAATCTGAGCTTCTCTGTGTTTTGTTTATGCAGCAGGTCCCATGTGAGCCCCAATGGCTAGCCAATCGCCGCCATTCTGCACTGCTCTGATACGGCGGTTACAGCTGATAACGTTGCCCCAGTCCACGGCATCTTTGGCAGAAGCGTAGCACCCACACCCCGGTTTCCCCTCAGGTTAACACTGTTAGCTCTGTTACTGCCGTTTTGCACTGTTAGAACTGTTAGCTGCTAGCCGTCGCTGTATTGAGAGCCATGCGGCACCTTTAACACTATTAGCTACTACATAAAAATATTGCACAATGTGTTTTTTATACAACTGAACAGATGTTTAGGTTGGATAACAATCATACTACTACCACTTAGAGTGGCAGAAGCTGATAGAAAACTGTATCTATTGCTTTTCACCATTTTTCCATTACTAGCATCAGTGACTGTTTCTCTGCTCACTTACTAACTAGCTTTCACACTCTCAATTATGACCATAGACTATACTGTACATAAAATAAGGATGTAGTCACCCATTGGTTTATGGACTGCTGTTGGCCATCAACATTTTGATTATTTGCAACCAGAGCTGACTCAAGAGGGTGGAGCTAAGCACAACCGAATGCTGAATATACTATTATTATTATTATTATTATTATTATTATTATTATATTTTTAGATGATCAAAAATGTTATAATTAACTTTCATGAACTGACAACACACTGTGAAAGGGTTCAAGTTGTAAGACAAAAACAGGGTCGGATCTGTCAATCACAAGGTAGCCCCGCCCTAAAGCATCCCCTGCTTTATGGTTTATTTGACTCTAAATGGGACCATAATTTACTAAATGAACAACATGCTGTATTGAGGAAGACTTGAAACTAGTGATTGAGACCATAAACTCATGTTTACAATGTTTACTGAGGTAATAAACCAAGTGAGAAGCAGGCCGATTTTCTCTCTGCAATGTCATGTCTACAAAACCTCCAGATTCTGCCAAAGTTAGCACATAAACAGTAGCAATTCCCATTACAAGTGAATGCAGCATAAAAACACAGTTGTGCCCTCTTCTGTTCAAAGTAACGGTTGCTAGCAGCTACAGAGTTAGCTAGCTAGCAGCATGTCCTAGATAATGAGCTCCTGCTGTAAACATCAAATAAACCTTTCCTCTAATATAAGTGCAGACCATTTTTCTAACCTGTCCACCATGACATGAAGGAGTGACTTACATCTGCTCAGCTGAGGTGTATTTATGTTCTACCTTAACGCTCACTGGGTTTAGACTCAAACATACACCGACAGACTCACCTTGCAGTGTTTGCAGGCACTGGCCCGTCTTGATGTCCCAGATCTTGACAGTGGAGTCTGCGTTGCCTGAGACCAGGATGTTGTCTTTGAGCTCCATGCCGCTGGTGAGGGACTGATGCCCCGTTAGCGTGTGGATGCAGTTGCCCGTCTCCACGTCCCAAACTCTTATAGACGTGTCCAATGAGCCGCTCACCACGTGGATCCCATCAAACTGGAAGGCAGAGAGGAACAAAAGTTCAGCCCCAGACTGAATGTTGATGAGATTCATTTTAAACAGGCTGAAAATCAAGCTGCTGCTTCAAGATAACAGTTCTCGTCACCCTGACTTGCAGCTGATGCAGTTGCTACCTACACAGCATATTTTCTTTCTATTAACAACCTTAAGATTAAACTCATTGAAATGAATGAATTTTATTGATCTGTGAAACTTTGCTTCGTATTCACTCGTCCAATAGAAGAGCATCGAGATTTTAAAAAGCCTAACGATGCAGTGTGCTACAAAAACCAATCTATCAGTGCAGTAAACAGCCTCCTCTCTGAGGGTGATGGCATCAGCTAAAAGTGCACCGTAATCACACAGAGTGGGTGAGAGGACATCTTAGAGGACACACAGGGAGGAATTACAAAAAAAAAAACATACATACACAAGCTTGGACAGGATACATTAAAACATTAAAAAACAATAGCAAAACATAAGGGATAAAATGTTAGTGTGATGTTTGACTTATTTAAGGTTATTTTGTGTGCTAGACTGAGAAAAAAGCCTGAGCACAAGAAGTATTTCAAATATCAAAATCTGAATAATACAATAATAATACAGTGCTTGTATATTGATCAGGTTCACGGTCCTAGGATCAGGGACAGTAACAGCTGCGCCAGCTTTTCATGTGTACAAAATCAGCCTAGTTATAATGCAGATTGACATATCTCTAAACTGAAACGTGCTGCACCACACAAACTAGTTCTTACATAGAGAATAAATATTTTCACCCATTCACTGCTACGTGTAACTGACAAAACTAATATAATATGATACTCTTATCAACATGGGAGTGGGCAAATATGCTGCTTTATGCAAATGTGTGTGTGTATTTATTACTGGAAATCAATTAACAACACTAAACAATGATAAATATTGTCCAGAAACAGTATAAAAAATATGCTCAAATCATAACATGGCAAACTGCAGCCCAACAGGCAACAACAGCTGTCAGTGTGCCGACTTGCCCCAAACTGTCATGTCTGTAAAGGGGAGACTTGTGGGTATCCACAGAACCTATTTTCATTGACATATCTGGAGGTCAGAGGTCAAGGGACCCCTCTGAAAATGGCAATGCCAGCTTTTCCTTAAAAAAAATTTAGCGCAAGTTTGGAGTGTTATTTAAACTCCTTCGCAACAAACTAGTATGACATGTTTGATACCAATGGATTCCTCAGGTTTTTTTTAGTTTCATATGATACCATCCATATTGTATCTCCACTCAACCTCTAAAACTGAGCCCCCTACACCTCCAAACAATCAGCGGACAGGCCCGGCAGCAGCCTGGCGGATCTTTAACAGGTTACCAGTAATTAAAAATCCCAAGTTGTATTTATTTGTTAACACATGTTAACACACACTATCATGTTAAATGTATCATTATCTGATGTTTATCTCTCATTTTAACTGTATCACTACTACAAACTCAGACATTTGTTTTATTTACATCTGCACACATAAAGTAATAACAAAATTTACATTGGCAGTGATGTTGACTCCTAAAACTATTATTTTGACAGTTTGTGATGTGACAATTACTTCCTGTTTGCATACTGTAGTTGATTACTTTTCATTTGATGGTGCAATAGTTTCCTAGCAACCAGTTTACAGTCTTTACCAGATAAGATTTTAATGGTTCATCAAATTACAAATTTAATTTTAATTTAATCAGCTACTTTTTAAACCTTAGGACTTTACAAACAAACTGGATCTATGAAAAGCTGGTGCGCTCCGATACTGCTGTATTTCTTAATGATTTTTCAGGTCCATCCTTAAATTTAATCTTGGAGCTGGGAAAAATACATTTGAAGTACAACTGCAAAAAAACATCATATGCACTGCATCATTTTGCCCCAGCAGTTGCTCACCTGTAACGAGTACACTCTGTTGGTGTGGCCCTGCAGCGTGTGGAGGCAGGTCTCCGTCTCGGGGTCCCACACTTTCACCATGAAGTCGTAGGCGCCGCTGACCACCCGCCGCCCGTCATACTGGACACATCGCACCGCCGCCACGTGGCCCATGAGGACGTGTAAACACTGACCTGTCTCAATGTCCCAGACGCGCAGCGTGGCATCGCGAGAGCCACTGACCACCCTGAGAGGTCCAGAAAGACACAGAGTCAGATACGTGTTTTAAAACACTACGTTTAAACAGATAGTCAGGGTTGAATGTACTGCCTCTGGCTGCAGGACAAACAGTTAAAACTGTTGTGAATTTAATAAAGTCTTAATGTTGAGCATCAATTTCCTACAGAAAAAACGTCACCCACAAGTTACAGATTATGTAAGATTCAATGGTTGACTCAACATGTTCATTCACACTGTGGCAGCTGCATTGACAGAGTAATGAGACAGGTATGAACATTTTCTTTCACTCCTCTGACACTGAGTACCCAAAAGCGTCACATTCATGTTCATACTTGAAAGTACAAAAACACCTATTTAACTCAAGCTGCCGCCCTCCAGCAGTGTCTTCACACAGAATGGAAAAAGGAGAGAAATATTATAGGTTATAACACGGGAAACTCCCCTTAGGGAAGATTGTTACTCAAGTTTGACATTTCTTCAAATCACTACTGTAAGAACAGTTTGTACCAAGGATATTATTTAAGGTTATTATTACAAATTGAGACGCGTGGGAAAAACTGATCAAACAAATCTGGTCACTGATTGACACTGCTTTCCTTAATTTCCATCATATTCCCTACACTTTGATAAACACTGAGGCCTGACATTCATCCATATTATAAAATCTCTGTTCAAAAAACATGCTGTAAATACACAGCACACACTCTTTCTTTATAAAATGCCTCCCGGCGCTACACAGATGGAAATCACCAACATGTTATTCACTGTCTGCCTGCAGCTCGCAGCATTTCCACTGAGTGAGTAATCAAATGCTACACAAAAACCTTGGTGGGCCCTAAGGCGAAAAGAGCACTTTGAGTCTCCGGAGTGTAATACTGAGTGAATGAGTGAGCAGCAGTTCACTTAAGATGGCTCACAGGGTCTATTTAATCTCTAAGAGACCACATGCTCACTTTCATAGAGATACTGTCCTCTTCGAGCATTGCAGAGATGCTCTTTTTGCTTGGTGGGATTGCCATTAAGTCAGGCGTTATGATTCTAACAATAACAGAGCCTATACTGTTTATGGGCACATTGAAGAAAAGACTAAATTATTGGCTTTGTTGCTGAGAGTTAGATGAGGAAACTAGAGCTACAACAATTAATTGATTAGTTGTAAACTATTAACTTAACTGGTTTGAGTAGTTTTACAAGAAAAAAAGTCTCAATTCTCTGATTCCAGCTTCTTAAATGTGAATATTTTCTGGTTTCTTTACTCCTCTATGACAGTAAACTGAATATATTTGAGTTGTGAACAAAACAAGACATTTGAGGACGTCATCTTGGGCTTTGAGAAACACTGATTTGTCACAGTTTTCTGACATATCACAGACCAATCAACTAATCAATTAATCGAGAAGAAAGATTAATCTACAGTGAAAATAACTGTTGGTTGCAGCCCTACTAGATGTATTAGTTAAATCGGCCCCGTACCTTTTCTCATGGAGGTGCATGCAGCGCACTGTTGAGGTATGCCCATAGAGGGTGTGGATACATTCTCCTGTCTCTGCGTTCCAGACCTTGAGTGTGCGATCAGTGGAGCCGCTGATAATAATGTTGTCTCGCATTTGGGATGACCACACGCCCCCCGTGTGGCCCACCAACGTACGCAGACACTGAAAAGATCACAGAAACAGAACAGACTTGATCAGTATATACTGTACATCACTGCGACCGCAGACATTGGATGTAAGAAAAGTTAGTTTCAAAGACATTCAGGGTGATTTTATTCATATATCATATTAGACTTTAAGAACTCACTAAAATCACATTTGCACATTTTCCCACTGTGACCCCCTATTGCCTTCAGGGAAAAAAAGACAAGTTAAATGAAATTTCTGTGACCTTCTCTGGGAAAGAAGGACCCTGTCGTTGAATACCTGCCGCTGCTGTGCTGGGACAAAATCTCTCCCTGAGCTTTTATAATTGCTTTTACTTATCTGTTGGGAAAAAAAGCAGATGATTCATTCTCTTTGAAACTCTCTTGAAATGTTTGACAACTGTCTTCAATTAAAAATGCACCCATTCGTCCTCATTAGGGATGGTAGATTAGCTATTGATTACAGCAGTTATGGAGATCTTTCTGATCAACTGAGTGTGTGTCTCCACAGTTTCTAATTTGTCCCTCCATTTTAATTATCCTAAATGCATTCAATTAAAATTCTTTGGGGAGAGGCGCAAAGTATAGACGAGGTCGGGTGGCGAGTGCTGTGGTGATGTCAGGCTCAGACTGGAGCGTGTCGATGAAGTGTTCAACATGTGACCCCCTGACTGCAGCCGATAAGCCGCCGAGCAGTGAATGGCGGCGCAGGGCAAAGAGGTTTTTATTGCAGCGAGTGAAAGAGGAAGATGATGCTGCAGCCTGTCTTCCCCCTCTCTGTTGCGTGATAAAGAGAATCACTTCATTAACTGTGGGCCAATGTGGCATGACCTGACAATCAACCTCACCACAGTGTTAAAAGTCTCTCTTGTTTTATCACTGTGGTCCTTTTTCTTAGCTTTATACAGCAGTGAAAAGAATAAAGTTGCAGCTGCAAGAACATCTGGCTGAATTATAATTCATTGTTCTTTTACAACATGGCAGACACGTGGCTAATTTGTGGAATATTGTTGTACATTATCAGGATTATTTACAACATTATGACCATTCAACATGCATGTTAATCCACATTTGTGATAAATATTTGCTTTTCTTCTGTAATGCTTAACCACGGGGCTGCAGTTTATTGTCATCATGCTCTCAAGGATGCACCATATTTCTGGTGAATCGAAGCCAATGGTCGAGGTTCCAAGAACAAGAATCACAGTGTGTGATTAGAGCCTACTCAAACAGTGTGTGGGAAGAGAGAGTACCTGACATAAAGGGCTTAAGCGTCTTTATCGGTCTACGAAACAAACATAAAAAGAGGTCGTCCGCGAGAGTGAAAGGAGATTTGCATTCTTTTAATAACCTTTTTTATGAACACGAGGGTTTTTATACAATGCTTAACATTTTCTATTCATTTAAAGAAAACACTGTGGGAGGGTATCCAGTGCAGCAGCTCTAAACCATGTCAGACTGGTTATATACTGTGGTTTTCTCTGTGTAATGAAAAAGACGCATTCTGTGCTTTAGCAGGAAAATAAGGGTCAACAGGGCTAAAGCTGATGGAGTTAATGATTTACAAAGGTTAAAATAAACTACCTAAGGTCAAAAAATTACATTATAGACTCACGCTGCTTGATTAAAAGATTAATCAGACTGCTTAAAGGACTAGTCACGCTTTCACATCAGTTTAAATGATCGATTTGACAGTAAAGAAAGACAAGGATCTCAGATGTCCCTGGACAACTTCTACCATGGTCCGTGGAAAAGGCATTTTTCTGCTTGGCTGAAGGCAGACGTCTATTTAACGCATCTGGTCAAACCGTTTTTACGTTTAGTCCACGTTTTGAACAACCACAGCAACAACGGTGATCATATTGTATGCTATGTAAAAGGTAGGAAGTACTTTATATAAAAAGATCTTGTATTGTCTGATTTGTATTGTTTTGTTTTTATAATTGATGTGGACTGCTTGGCTTCTTGTGGCTGCCAACCTAATTTCCTCTCATAAAGCTGGACTGAAATATCAAAACAGCTCAGCTAACCTATGGTGAAACCAAAAACACCCACCGTACTAGCCAGACATTTTCTGGTATAAGCGCTCTCTGATTAGCGGTCATTGATTCCATGGCATGCTGACAGATGAAATTATAAACTTTTTCAAGACGGTGTTTGAAGGAATGAAAGAGGGAGGCTGTGCTCAAACTGTTCATCACCGGTTATGTTATGTTGGAGTGTACACGGCTGCATGTAAACGTAGTCACTGTTTTCCTCCACAGATGGAAACACAAACACAGCCTCTCTTGTGCATTCACACGCAGCCATGCATAAAGGCTAGATGGCTTTCATTAACTTAAGTGGACAATTTAACTAGTCATTTCCCATCTCTAATCATTTGAACAATATTCAATTCAAGTTCACAGCTCCAAAAGTAACGTCTTATCTCTGCTAGTTAATAACGAGGAGAAGGTAAACTGGATATCCAGGCAGTTAAAGCATCCGGCAGAGGACACCTCCAGTCCACGGGTCTGCCATCTTAGATCGGCCCGACAGCTGAGACGGCTGCTGACAGGCGCCACCAAGGACATGCGCTGCTCTGTTAAACACTAGGCAACCACCTTTGAAGCGATAAGACGTGTGCGGCTGTGTATGTGTGGAAGATTGACATCTTTCACTGAAGCTGGAGGACAGGCAGAGACAAAGGTCCATCAGGTAAAGACAGAGAGCCTTCAAGTGTCGTCTAAGCAACCGCTGCTTCAGCAGGAAAACAAGCCCTTTGAAATCCCTCCAGACCGAAAATCTGAACTGCACATGCAGCTCCTGTGTTTGCTCAATCTCTGATGCAGTGCTTTCACCACAATCAAATCCCCATTGTCTAACCGGATCGCTAAGCTACGGCCCAGTGCTCTCAGAGGTGTGGAGGCATTTACTTATAATGTGCTCAATATAATAATCCTGATTACCTCACAGCCAGGGCTCAATTCACTGCGTTTCATAGAACAAGATTAATCAAGGGTGAAACACATGAAACATTAGCAGATACGTTGGAGCTTTGTCAAGCCTGCATTGATGAGTATTTGTTAAAAAAATTCAAATCAAGCTGTGTCCATACAAATAGTCCTGTCAATAACAGGACACTGCTCAGTGAGTTTGAAAAATTCATGATTCACAAACAAATCTTCAAGAGAAGAAAACGGTATTGGACAGATTCATTACACCAATACAGAAACATCTGTTAAATCTTACCAGCATCATAACTGATGAACTATTTAGTAGGGGTGTGGCAATACACTATATATACTGTATATACACTGTACATACGACTGAAAAAGTAGCCTTTTATTCAAAAGACACAACTGTAAAACAATGCTGTTTGCTCTGTAGTTCATTTTTTATGTTAACCAGCTATGCTACTCTTTAAAGTAACTGTATTACTGTGTTTTATTGGTGTCTGTTTGTTTTCTTCATTATTATTAGTATTTATTCAGTTTTAATTTAACTCTGGACATCACTGAAAATGAATGCATGTCCTCAATGATTCCTCCAGATTTAAATAAAAGTTCAATGAATGAACTACGTCTAAAGTCACTAACAACAATATTGTGCACATCTCTACCAGAACCAGAGTCAGAGCTGCTTCAGGACAGACTCAGTACTATTGGTTAGTAGTCCTGGTTCAGACTGAGAGGACCAGCCTGGTAAGAGATGTGTAAGAAATAACATTAGAGCTGATGTTCGTTATGGTGTTCAAGTTAGCTCTACAACTCTCTACATTATCTTGAGTTGTTCATATAAACGTACATGTAAAAACACCAGCTCATACAGGTGAGTAATGTTGGTTCACAAATCAGCAGCTACACGACTCAGAGATATAACTAAGGCTACTTAAATAAACTTGATTATCTCATAGTTGACTGCATGTCACTGCAACAACGTGGATTATTTGGACATTTTTAGTGGTGTTACAGGAAACTGGGCTTGCTTGTCGTCATATAAACAGACTGTGGTGTTTTTACAACTTCAGCATACAGGAATGAGATGTTTATTACAACAACATTATCTTACAGAGAGAACACAGCACTGCTCGCTGCAGCAGCTCCAGGCTGTGCCTGTGTTCTCCGCTGCCTGTCTGAAGCCCGGTAATCCTCAGTGTTGATTAACTAATGCTGATGACATGTAAACCAATCAGATAGTGCTGTGGGCGGGACATTGAGCCAGACTACACAGTGGAGAGCACTGACAGAGAGAGGAGGCTGATCAGAACCAAAATAGCACATTTTTACATTAATTTATTACATCCCCACAATATCGTGACACTGTCACACCCCCACTATTGAGTGATGTGTTGAGGATACTGTGCGTGGAGAAAACACAAGCTAACACCATTTGATCCAGCCCACATTGTCCCATCACAGAGGGAATCTTTTTGATCGCTCTAAATTGGACACAAGGTTTCTGAGGAAAAGCAGCACAAGTGGCTGAGAAGGCGTGTTAACGCTGCTCTACCTCTGGCACATCTCGTCTACGATGTGACCAATTTCTTTCTCCGTTCCATCAATTTAAATCCTCTACCTGCAGTGCAAGCCGCCAGAGCTGCATTTCAAATCTCTCATCTGAAGAATAAGGACAGAAGTATACGCTGATCTCTGAGTATGAGCCAATTTACGCTCGTAATCTATAACCGTACAGCAAACTCATGCAGGCACTGCTTCTTCTGATGAATGAAAAACAGCTCTTCTTAGAGCATGTAGAAAAGAAAAGAAAACCACGTCTCCTGTCTTCAAAAGGAGAACCTTTGAACATCAGAGTTCTTCATCTCCGCTGATCATCGTTGCTATCTTGTATTGATCCAGTTGTGAGTAAGTTGTGGTGTTAGTGGCTGAGCTGTGGATGGGTACCCTTAGCTTTCTTTGAAGTTGGAGGATTAATGTGAGAGGTAAAAGGCTCACCAAGGTCAAACAAATTACTTTTACATTGAAGATTATGGAGTATATGTTATTTGCAATATGAAGGACAAGAGGAATGGATATTGGCAGGTGGATTGGGAGCCACAAGACATTCATGCAAGGCCCGTAACACCTTGAGATCATCGATAGCCACTTTACAGGCTTCTCACAGGGACAAGCTAACGGCGAGGACAACGTAGCAATGAAGTCCTCAAATACGCTGGCAGAGACTATAAAGGATGTTGACAGCGGAGGAAAAACAAATGCAAGTGCTGGTAATCCCATTGTATTTTTACTTTACAGTTTTACTGGCTTCGACAGCCACTTCACCCGAAATGGTCGGCTAGGCTTAATTGGCCATTCATCTCCAGTGAGAGACTCTCTCTGTGGTGTTGAGAGCTCAGGAAGCAAAGAGATGAAATCCACAGAGGGGGTTGTGCACTAAATGCATCACCCAAACAGAAAACGGATTTAGGCTCATCTCTTCTTCATGACTAATGTAAACAAACAAATCTGAGGCGGATTAGCGTTGTAGAAGCCACAGACAATATAGCGTATGTCCGTGACGTCGGTTTGAATGCAGGATGGTTTCACAAAAAAAAAAAAAAAAAAAAAAAAAAGCATCTGGGCCTGCCAGTGATGTGACTCATCGCAGACTTCCACCACCAACATGGAGCCGCTGCAGCTGTAACTCAGCAACCTGTCATCCAGATGTTAGTGTCTGGGAGAAGGAGAGCCAAATTACGCCCCACGCCTATCAGATGACCTTGGCAAGATCTGTTCGGATCAGCAAATGCTGATACTGATATGCGTGTAATCACCAGCTGGGTGAATGCCACAACTTCACTCTCTGTTGGACTGAGTCTTTAAAGCAACAAAAAGTAAGCTCTTTGCTCTGTTGAGTCCAACAGAAAGAGAAAGCTACAGCAGTGTGATCACGCAGAATATCAACCTCTCTAAAATTTTTTATGAATGTATTTTTATTTGTGCTCAAAGCTCTTATCACAATTACTCGCCAAGTAAACGTGAAAGAAATCAAGTGGAAAAGAGAAATACGCAACAGCAGTTTACAGAGGACTCTTTTTAGGAAAAAGCTCTTTTGAAAATGGAGTCCAACATGAACGCGCTGCGATTCACAACAATGTGTGAACCTCTCTCCAGCACCACAGCACAACCACTGCTTTTCTTTTTAATACACTGCAGCGTAAAGCTGCAGACAAGGCCTGTGTGGCAGCACCAGCTTCAGCTATGAATACTAACGCCTCTTGCGGACATGTGCTGAGTAACAAGTCTGCAAACGGCAATATGTAAGAGGAGAGAACAGTCTGAGGTAGAATGGAGTCTTGCCAGGATGTTTTTAGTGGTGCAGATCAGGGTTGTCAAAGTTAATGTGATAACGCATCAGTGCATAGTTTCTTTAACTCATTAGTGCCACTTGCAAATTTTAGGTTGTAATGGACAATGCAATGGACCGTTTTAAAGCTAGAGTGATAGTGGCATCATATGAAACATTGGTACCAACATGTCATACTGGCTTGTCACCAAGGAGGTTAAATAGTTCTCCAAACTTACATTAAATTTTAGAGAGGAAAAATTATAACCATTAAGCAATAATTTAGATGTCTCCTTCACTTTCCAATCAACAAGTCTGAAAAATTAATGAAGTTAATTCAACTTGAACCCGTCTGACAACAGCGCAGAAGAAAAAGGAAGCCATTAAGATAAAAGGAGAAAACAGGAAATAGAAAAGCAGTTATACCTTTCCTGTGATGGCCGACCAGACTTTAAGCGTGTTGTCGTCAGAGCCACTGACGATGCGGTTGCCACAGAACTGGAGGCAGGTGATCACGTGGTCGTCATGACCTTTCAGCACCTTTAGATGGGACAGATAAAGAGTGATGCAATAAGAAGGAGGCGGAGGACGGGGTGGCTGTGGAAATGACACAGCAAGAATTGAGGCTGACAATGACATGTCTCTGGTGTTTTGTACATCAAAGAGGAGATAAGAGGAAAATGTCATCAAGTGCTGCAGGTGCACTCGGCTCTTTAAGTACCGGTGTGTGTGTGTGTGTGTGTGTGTGTGTGTGTGTGTGTGTGTGTGTGTGTGTGTGTGAGAGAGATACTAGGTCACAGGACTGCTGGCTCAGCAAATGACAGAGTACACTGCATATGCAAAGGAGTATGAAGAGCACAGTAACCAAATTTACATCAGTGGCAGCCTGAAACGACCCACAGTGGTTTCAAAAGTAGCAAAAGTATACAAGGCCCATTAAGGATCAGCTCTAGCATGCTGGTCATGCTTTATGGGGAACTTCTGAACAGGCCAAATAGTCTTTACTTTGAAGGAGAGTAAGATCATCCTGTGCTGCAGCTCAATTATTATTCAACAAGAATACTGCAGAGACTTCACTAACGTTCCATCACCTTCCTGTGACTCAAAGATATCAGATCTAGAAGATCAGCTACCCTGTGGGGAGTTTAAGTTTGGAGGAAAAGCTACCTTGGGTGATTTGAGGTCCCCTCTCCTCCAGTTGGTGTCTATCCTGTGCTGCCTGATGTAGGCACTCTTCCAGGGGCTGTGAGTGAAGCCAGGCTTGACAGGTTTCCTCTTCTTGGGGGGCAGAGGCTCATCGATGCCTATGAGGGGAGAGAGATGAAAGTAGATTGGACTAACATGTTTTTCCTGTAAAAGTTCATTTTAAAAACAGGTACGACCGCAACTTTAAGCACAGCTTTGCCCACAGCGGTAGCTCCTGACTGCTCCCGCTGGGTGACTACATGCTGTCTGTCTGTCTACATCTGTTGCAGATGAGGCAGATTAAGGCTCACCTTCCTCCCTGCATTTCTCCCGCCACAGCAGGTTGTCTTCTGCCAGGATGCGCCAGTAGCGACACGTCTGGGCTGCTTGGAGGAGGTCCTTCGGTTCCAGGAATGACAGCACATACAAAGCCAGCTGTTGAAAGACAAGGACGAGGAATGTGAGGTGTAAATGGAGGCACAAAAAGGACCCATTATTAACGTGTACGCAACAGTGCAAACACCTCATACACCTTTAAAGTTTAAATTAAATCACAACAACAAAAAAGAACGGCTAAGAAAACACTGGCCGAACAAACTGTGCACAGAATTAACAGCATGAATCTAACTGACATGGTATTACCATAGAACTGAATCAACATTTCTCAGAAAGCCCAATAAAAAATACACAACGGGAGCTTCACACAGCCAGTAATAATGCCAGGGCTACAGTTTGTTAAAGCCAAAGCTGGCATAAAAAGACACAAAACCTGGTATAATGAGCATAAATATGGACCCCCGAGCAATAGAGAAAAAAGCACTACGGTCTGCTGTTTAATATATTTGGACAAAGGTCTCAACACAATGTGTGTTTTGTGTACTACTCTGTATCATCATAAAATGGATGGAGCAGCATTATGGGTTGATTTTGTAACCCGTTGTCCAAATATTGTTCTTTTATTATATTACAATAATCCGAGAAGATAACGCCCCGTGGCATGCTGTGTGACAAATTCAGGAGTGGAGTTATGAACACCAGGATGACCAGGGGCCGGTTTCACAAAGACATTGTAGACTGGTTTGTAATGTTAGGCCAGTCTTAAAGGGGAACTACGTACATTTTCAAAATTCATACATGTTATTCCTATGATTTTAAAATGGTCCAAAAATATTAGTCAACATGAATACTCAAAAAAAAAAAATCCAAAAACGAGAGTGCTAAAACTCAAACTTGTGATACAGGGTATAAAGTTTGGAGCTGCTCCATAGACAATGAATGTGAGAGCTGTTATAGATGACACTGAGAGCACCCAGGGGAGCGTTTCGAGTATATGGGAACATTTTCTGTTTCACGACTGACAGCGCTACAACAGAATAAAGCTCATTTAGGTATAAAAGACAACCATTCTGTGTGTCCACAAAATCAGTCTCCCATTCTTTGTCTATGAGCAGCTCCTGAGTTTATATCACTTTGACATCACAAGTTTGACATTAACATGGTTTCTGGCTTTGAGAGAGGGGAGCTCATGTTCACACATATTGATCGAACTTTCCTCGGCCACGGAAATAGTATACTGGAATTCTTAATTTGGGTAGTTTTCTCCTTTAATTTTGCTCTTAGATCTAGTCTAGATGCAGCTAACGATTATTTTCATCATCGATTAATTAATCATTGATTAATCATTTCTCACAGTCTGCAGTGATGTATTCGTATTGCTTGTTTTATTCCACTAAATGCCAGATACCCAAAGCAGCAAACTATCATTTATGACAAAAAGATATTCTGGCATCAAATGGATTTACGATTCGAATTACGAATCAAATACGATTTTGTCGACTAATCAATTAGTTGATTGAATCAACAGATCTGTGAAGTTTCTCCACAAAGAATCACTCAAAAGCACCACTTTAAATCTTGTCTTTACCAGAAATGTGCTCATATGTTTCTTAGAAATAAGTCCTTCAGCATGAAAAATGCATTAAATGGACTAATTGACTAAAAAACTAAGAATAAAATGACTGATTAGTCAACTAATCGACTAAGAGGGGGCGGCCGTATTTTTTTTAGTTAGTTAATTTACCCAGAATTAATTATGATTTAGTATAACCAGTTAAGATAGTCAAGAACTAGACAGCTTTGTGCAACAGATGAATTTAGACTTCAATCTGAAATCTATTAATTTGATTTAAGCCACAAAGTCAGAGTCTATCTCTGTCAACTCCTGATCTGAACGTAATTGTTCTTTTATGGAGGATTTGGACATGTGTCCTTGTCAAATATTCAATTTCACACAGTTCAAAACTTCTTTGACAACAGTTTAATGAGGACTGAGGGTCGTTATGAAGGGCAATCATCAGGCTTTTATGTTTTGTCTACCTGCTGAAGGTTTTCTGGTATTAGAGTTTAGTTTTAGGGTTATTTCAAATTGCTTGGCCCTGAAAAGCCCCACAAACCTTGACATACCTAAATCACCTGAAAGCCTGTCTAAGCCTGTAGTCATTACCAGGCTTCAGGATATTTCAAAAGTTTTATGAATGGACCTCAAGCCTCCAGTGATTGCTTTGTAAGCCCCACACGCCGCCTTCTGCAGATTCCCTTCATGGTTTCAATTTCATCTGTATCTATAGTGCGGCCACAGGGATTGTCCTGTTAAAATTACTTGACAGCCCCCCTCAATATATTTCCAGCAGCTTTGGCAGAGAGGATGGGCAGGATTATCAAAAGAAGTCAGAGGGAACAGGATATAAAAAAAAAAAACAGGGAAGGCAGAAAACAAAATGAAACGAGAGGGCTTGTGTCCTGGTGAGAACACACATGATGCTGTTGTGTATTTGGCTTTAGAGCAAGTGGTGCTGACACTTTGATATCTTGCATCATATTGCCTCACTCTCCATGCTAACAGCCCCCTCCTTACATCCCAAAACCTGCCAGAGATACATGAGGTGTTGAGTATTTGATCAGTTACACCAGATACAGTGGATTGAGGCTCTTTTGAGAATCCCTCATGTGATCTTATCGTCAGTGTAGCACTTCAGATTGTTTGTATTGTCAGTTATGATGCAGAGGAAAACAAGACACCCCGCTATGGATGTCTTTAAATGATATGAAGGAGGATTGCAGCAGGATTAGGGCTGGAGAGGAAGCCTCGTCTCTGTCACGTACTCTGCATTCAAAAACAATGTCTACCAAATGTCATCTCCCAATGTCTGGATTCCCATGGGAGTTCAGGTCAGACGGACAAGGAGGATGAGGACTAGAGGTGAACTTGCATACTGATTCGGGAACTCACCTCTTTGGGCAGCAGGGAGATGAAGTCTCGCTGAAACTGCGGCTCGATCACCTGCATCATATGCTTGACTTGCGTGGGCTCGCAGCTGTCAATCAACTCATCCAGCGCCAGCAGCTTCTCTGGGCCGGTCCAGCTCTGGAACACAAAAGACAGAGGATCTGGTTTAAAAACACAACATAGTCTAGATCACATTTGTTTGGCAGACGCTTCTGTCTAAAGCAGTGCACCCACTCCGAGTCTGGAAAGTGAAGCCAAGGCTGAAGTGCCTTAAACTTTCATTCTTTCTAATATCCAGCAGGGGGCGACTCCTCTGGTTGCAAAAAGAAGTCTGATTGTATAGAAGTCTATGAGAAAATGAGCCTACAACTCACTTGATTTATTACCTCAGTAAACACTGTAAACATGAGTTTACGGTCTCAGTCGCTACTTTCAAGTCTTCTTCAATACAGCATGATGTTCATTTAGGAAATTATGGTCCCATTTAGAGGGCTGCACGTTGGTGCAGTGGTTAGCACTCTCTTGAATGGTTGTCTGTCTCTATGTCTCAGCCCTGCTATGGACTGGCGACCTGTCCAGCGCCTTAGCTTAGCTGGGATCAGCTCCAGCCCCCCCACGACCCCTAATGAGATAAGCAGTTGACGATGGATGGATGGATGGATGGATGGATGGTCCCATATAGAATCAAATAGACCATAAAGCAGGGTATGCTTCAGGACGTGGCTACCTTGTGATTGACAGGTTGCTACCACGGCGTTGTCCAGTCTGGGAGTTTGCTGTCAATGTATACTTCTTTACTTTAACCCTTTCACAGTGTGTTTTCAGGTTGTGAAAGTTTATTATAACCTTTTTTTGTTGCCTAAAAATGTCTTATTCAGCATTTAGTTGTACTTAGCTCCACCCTCTTGAGTCACTTCTGGTTACTGAAAACCAAGGTGACAACGGACAAAATGTTGAACTGTAGGCTTCAAAACGGCAGTCCACAAACCAATGGGTGATGGCAGTGACTATGTCTACTTCTTATCAGTATACAGTGTATGGTCTAAAGTGATTCACAATAGTAACATAGTATATAGTAACTGTGCAATTATTTATTAATATGCTGGAGATATTTAGCTTTACTTTTCTACTGTGTATATATTATTTTATTTGCATTAATACTTTTTTAAAATCTATGCTTCTTGTTTATTGCACTATCCACTTTGCTGCTGTAACAAGTGAATTTCTCCACTGTGGGACTAATAAAGGAATATCTTATCTTATCTTATCTTAATAAGTGCATTCAGACCTCAACAGGAGCAAAAGCTACGCCACATATCAGGCACTGGGTTGTTGTTAGTTAAGTACTTGTGTGCTAGCGTGGCAGACCAACCGAAACTAGCAACTCTCAATACACAACAGACAAAAGCACAAGAGTCTCTGCTAATCAAAATCTAATGAAAAGAGAATTTGCAGTCAACTTGAGATGAAATCCAGAAACCTTGGAAACATAGTGCTTTGTGCAGCGTCTGTGTCTGTAGTACGTTAATGTCCACAGAGCTGCTCGAGGCACTTGCCTATGTCTAGCAGCCAACACATTAGTGAACACTTGAACATCAGGAAGCAGACTCCATCAACATTACTAAAAGTCCGTTGGGTTATTTCTTCTGCTTGAACATTCAGTTGTTTAACGCTGGCTGATGATAAGCACTGCACTGAATGTTGGACCAAGTTGTTTTCCTCTGTGGAGTGCTGAAATCTAACAGTAATTACAGCCTTTGACGCAGAATGGAAAATCTGGCACACGCCAACCACCTGTAATTTGGCAGCTAAAAGCTTCAGCCAAAGGTGCTGATTCTGGAGGTAATCAGGGGCTTCAGAGACCTCCTTCCGGCCATTGGGAGAACCACGCAACAGCTACTTATGTGATACATCAGGTTTTTTTTTCCTGCCATAGATTATTACAGGTCCATAGTTTTTTTTTGTTTTGTTTTGTTTAATCTGTTTGTTTAACACTTAAGCGTCTAGTTACACAAATGTTAACAGTTAACACAAATGTATTTTAATGCCAAATAATTAATACATTAATGAATCAATTAAAATAAATTGTGAATTGTGTATAACGTGTAAGAGTAGAACATGATGTACATGATGACCATCCCCATGCTCTATCATGTCTCATAAAATGTTGCAGCAATTTTGGGGTAGATACCATTTGTTCCAAAGATTTGGTGCTAAATTTAACCCTTTTTTAACATTGAATAATTGATTAAAAAAAAAAAAAAAAAAAATCAATAATCCCTCTAAAATACCACATTAAGACACTAAGACCTCGAGGAACATCATAGAAAAAGAGAAAGAAAATTTCAAAAAATGGTCTCAATACATTGAAACGGCTACAATGGGGACTAACATCACACATGAATACAGTTGGGCTCATTGGATCCACAGGAGTCTCAACTTTACAGTGATAATTTATATAATTCAAGACTGTTTAGGGACCCCAGTATGGAGAAATACTCAACTATCACATTTTAGAAAATAACACATTTATACTGCATTCACAAGCTGCATGTGACATGTTTTAGGGGTTAATGTAATATGTGACTTTGCAGCCATAACCAAGTGTGTCCTTGTGTTTGTCTTGTGCAACGCCATAAGTTTGGAGGTCCTTGTGAAAACATTCTTTGTATGTACAGTACAGTTTGCTGCCTGGTGGTTTCTCTCTCTAACAGCAGCTACAGGCTACGACTGGACTGGGGAATGTACAGAATGTATGTTTGAGGCTTCGCTGCCTGCAGCCACAGCTGTTAAATTAAAGACAATAGACCGCCGCAGGTCAGGCCTGAAGACTAATATATGTAAAATAAACACGACGGTGTCACAGGTTCACCAAAGAAAATGAGTTTAAGCTCTCTTAGGCAATGAAGTCCAAGGCAACCTATTACATAGGAAATCACAGACAGCCCATCAAGGCTAATATGTTTAAATGACACCCTATTTCCATGAAGTCTGGAATCATTAGAGCTTAAGTCTAACATAAAAGAAATGGCTCTATTATGTTCTGTGCAGATGATGATGATATAGGGAAATGAAGATAAAAATAAGGTAAAAGGAGAAATGAATACAGTATGATGTGTCATCAGGCTACGCTGACAATCACTGATATGCACACTAATATTCCACTATTATTCAGAATATGACTATATTCTGAATTTAATTCAGGTCATGTAAACAGCATATTGCGTTTGGATATTCTGAATTAGGCCTTAATCTGAATGGAGCATTTTCTGATTAAGACATGTGGGATGTGCCGATATTATTCAGGTTTTAAGAGCACTCATTGGACATGTATACAGCACATTTGGAATATGCGTCTCAATTGCGACTCTTACTCCACTTTGCGACGCCCGGCCTCTTGCCTGTTTACGTCCAGCTCTGAGCGCTGAACACAAACCAGCTAGGTGACACTTTGCAGAGATGCATGTCCAAAAGAAAAGCCCACATTTCTGGTTGAAAGGAGAAACACACCTACTTTTAAACATTATGAAAGAGTTGGATATCGACAGGTTTTTGGATATCCGCAAATATCTCAACGCCGACCTTTTCAGGAAGGTGGCTGAAATAACGAAAGAGGGAAGCATTGCTGGCACAGTTGAACAAGTCCACCACAAGTTAATCAGAATATGTACGTCTGCATGTAAATGGCAATATTAATTTTCAGTAGACATGTAAACAGCTCAGTAGGAATACTGTCTTTTTCAAAATAAGGGCAAAAACTGGAATATTTTGTGCATATGAAAGTTGTCATTGAAGTGGTTGAAACAAGATACAACTAGTTAACATTGCCTAATCCAAGTTTTCTAATCATGGACTCAACATGACCTCTTAAGAGACCCAATACTACAGACTATAGATGACAACATCTGTTCAACTTTCAGAAGAGTATAAGTCTACAATAGAAATGTGTGATGTTATAACTCTGCTTTTAAGTCTGAACAGGTACGGCTAATTCCAATTCCACGCTACAGTGGGTATGGTAATGTGGTGGGCCCGAACAACAAGGCAGCAATTATCTCGGAGACTAAGTGAACATTGATTGGGCACAACATCTGCTTTTTGATGAG
Source organism: Pterois miles (assembly GCA_947000775.1). Classification (NCBI taxonomy): domain Eukaryota; kingdom Metazoa; phylum Chordata; class Actinopteri; order Perciformes; family Scorpaenidae; genus Pterois; species Pterois miles. Next base: position 4,650,418 of record CAMQGK010000231.1, read on the forward strand.
CTTTTGCTTGAGGGGTTTCGGAGTCGTCCATTGGGGAGGAGAAGAAATAGAGAGGAAGAAGAAGAGAACTCCACTGTGCTCACCTGAAATGTTCGGAGCCATTCTTGGAGACCCGTGGGTGGCTGGATTGAGGTGATGCGCCGTCTCTGCTGCCCCTGACAATTGGCTGTTCTGATGTGGCCAAATGTGGTGGGCGTGGCCGGACACGGGACGATCCCCGTTGGGCTGCAATTTACAAGGAAAGAAAGACCTTTAAAAATGAATAATAATGAGGCAAAGAGCCAACTGCAGGCATTACAGAGAGGATGTGGAAGAAATGCTTTTAACAAGAAGTATTAAGAAAAAAAACAGAAACATTATGGGAACATTACAGACATTAAGGATACACTATTAATGAGAACAACACTAAGATCAATATGAGGGCGTTCAGTTGTTCCCGGGATTTTTTTCTTTCGCTTCAACTTCTTTTGCAGATATTTCCACCAAAAATTATTTAACGGAGATGGCAAACACTGCTGGGTTAAATATTTAAAGCTGCACTTTAAACTGAAGGCATTTTTGCCAATCATGGATATGATTTAGCAATAACGACCTCAGCTGAAAGCATGTGTATTCTGCTGAGCTAATTCAAATTCTGTTTTGTTTTTTATATTATGCTAATTTCCTTAATTAACCTCCATTCCTTATTTTTATTATGGCCAAATGAACAGATGTCTTATTATAATAAGGGTAAAAATTTAAATCATGTAGGAATATTTCAGTGTTGTTAAATCTGATGAATATAAATGATTCTTGGCTGTGTAAATAAAAGCTGTTTTTCTTGCACAAATCTAGCCCAAAGAAATTTACTAGGGCTGTCAAGCGATTAAAATATCTAATCGTGATTAATCACGTTTGTTCATAGGTAATCACGATTAATTGAAAATTAATCACACATTTTTTTATCTGTTCAAAATGTAAGGTAAAAAGGGAGACTTGTCATGTATTGTACACTCTTATCAACATGGGAGTGGACAAAAATGTTGCTTTATGCAAATGTATGTATATATTTATCATTGGAAATCAATTAACAACACAAAATAATGACAAATATTATCATAACATGGAAAACTGCAGCCCAACAGGCACCAACAGCTGTCAGTGTGTCGGAGTGCTGACTTGACTATGACTTGCCCCAAACTGCATGTGATTATCATAAAGTAGGCATGTCTGTAAAGGGGAGACTCGTGGATACCAGAGAACCCATTTACATTCACATATCTTGAGGTCAGGGGTCAAGGGACCCCTTTGAAAATGGCCATGGCAGTTTTTCCTCACCAAAACTTAGTGTGGAGCGTTATTTAGCCTCCTTCACGACAACCTAATATGACCTGGTACCAATGGATTCCTCAGGTTTTAGGTATCTTCAGTCTTGATTTAAAACTGAGCTACCATAACCTCAAAATCACGAGTTATGTTAATGCGTTAAAGAAATTAGTGACATTAAAACAAATTTGCATTAACGTGTTATCGCTTTGACAGCCCTAAAATTTACATTTACAAACTTAAGACTTCGCCAAAACATCACAGCTTCAGGAAAATAAGGATATTTTTATGTCCTTATCACACATTTTCTAGTTTCAAACTAAATGTTATCCTGTTGGTCACAGGAGGAGAAGGAAATTTGACATGCATTTTTTCAAAATCACAAAAAAAAACCTCAGCTACTATTTGCCTGAAAGTACGTCAAAATACATTTTGTAACTCAGAGACTTCAAAGTTCACAATCCCAAAGATTTCTGTTCAGATTCTCCTGTTATAAGAACCTGGGTGTGAAATGCAGCACAGGACTTCAAACAGCGCCCATGTGCCCTTGTAATGTAAGGGCAGCGGGGGAAACCATCCCGCTGACACCCTCAGTGCTTCAGATTCTGCTTGCTGGCAGCAAAATGGAAAGCTGGGGGTCCATATCATTATTGATTCATTTTTAATGAATTTTGGAGGCTGAGACGGAGCCAGCTATATGGCAACACTTACAGTTAAGTGACTGTGTTCAGTCTGAATTTTAATGTGGCTACATGTGAACACGTGCATTAAATATTCAGGGTTAGAGAAACATCTGGGTTGGCTGTCTGGATGCTGGAGATACAATATGATGAGAAGCATGATTCTGTTTGAAGACACAGCATCTTTGTTCATGGCTCTTGATTTCTTTTCATGCTAGGTTCATTTAATACATGTACACCGCTAAAATAAGGAGATGCAATTTTTACTCAGATCCTTTTGACTTTATGGTAGGAAACAAATGCAGGACATTACAGTACAAGGAAAACTGGGAGAGGGTGTAATGAGGAATTGGGAGACATGGTGGGTGTCCACAGGCTCCATCCTTTAAGCAGCAGTGCAATGCATTCCGGTAGCATGGCGGTGTGATTCAAGAGACAGGGCGTCACGTTGGTCGCGCCTCATTTGCATAAAGTTGAGGTCCAGGCTACTTTATGCAAATCAGGGGCATCCGGCTTAACTCACCGCTACTGGACACTCCAGAGAATCTTTTTAAACTAACCGTTTTTCATCTAAAATGAAGACAGATTCAGCAACTGTATAAAATATTCTCAGAAATACATTTCGATTAACTTTGTTCATAATATAACAGAAGAAAGTTTCCAAAGGAGCCGCCATGTTAGTTCTGGTTTGAAAGCTGGGAGCAGAAGCACACTAGGGGAAGCTTTCGTCCAATCAGGTGCAGAGTGTCTAGTGGCAGCTCATCAAGCTTCCAATGCTGGGAAGCAAGGCGATACAATGTGGACACGAACCATCATGGGTGAAATGTAGGATGTTTTACCTTGGATACTCTGGGCCTTTGCAGGGCTTTTTTCCTGAAGGGAAAGATCGGACCTCGGGGCCATGGTCCAACTTCCTCTTCATCTGAGAAAGACAAAAAGAGAGAAGACAAACATCAGAAACCACCAGAGTATAACAGAGGAGACTGAATTAAAAAAAATACACCTTATGATCCCAGTGCATCCTGCTGAGAGGTAAATAGAAAAGCACACCATATAGCATTTGGTTGAATTTGGAAGTTCTGGCACGTGTTGTATAACCCATCATTGTTTCCTTCAGAGTCAAAGTCATTTTACTTTTTGAGTGAGACGCCAGTTCTTGAAAAGCAAATTTAATAAAGGACACGCGTCATGGACGTCCTTAAGAACAAGGGCGGAAGCAGAAAATTGCTTTTGCAAGTCACAGACTTTGTTAAAATTATGTCTGAAATCCAGCATATTAAAATACAGACACCACAGTCTTGCAACAGCTTTATGCAAATAGGAAATTAAACTTTAATGCAGAGACTATTAACATATTCCATAACAAAGCAGAGCGATAATGACCTATCTGCAGATGAGGCAGCTAAATGTTGTGAGATATTCGGATACAAAGCAGGTACTTGTTTAACAATGCTTTAGATTATGCTCCATGTTGGAGGTGATCGCTACCAGACACCCCATAATATCCAGATGCACTCACACGTTCACACCCAAAATGCCAAGTGTCCATGCACACAAAATAACCACATAGCCCAGAAACTCGCTCAGGGTGCATTCTTTGGCAGTGAAGTCTGATTCATACGGATACTTGAGAAACAGAGTGAGCAAGTTCTTTATCTGTTTCTGTCACCTGCATGTGCACACACCACCCAATCCCTTTACCACCTACCCTACTGCACAAACAAAGGAGCCTGTGTGAGCCCGGGCAAGCCAATTTTCTTTATCCCATGCCTGCCACTCTCTCTGGCAAGGCCTCCCACCACACATGCAAGTGATCACCATCTCATTGCCGGCCCCTCATGATTCACAAGCTAACAGGATAACTGAAGTGTCTGGCCAAAATAAGATATACAATACAACAGTCTGGCCTTGTTTCTGGATTAATTAAACATGTTTAAATGAAAGCGTAGCCAGATTTGACCAAGGTTTTTCAGTTTCAGCCTCGAGTAACGACAAAAAGACTCAATACTCTTGGATTTTATACTCAAGAAAACAGATAGTAAATAGATGTGAGATTTTCTATTATGTATTACTCTCTTTCGCTTTTACAATTCCCTGTTGTGGATTAATACTCATGTATTTATAGAAGGGCTGTCAGTCAATTAAAATATTTAATTGTGATTAATCACATGATTGCTCATAGTTAATCGTGATTAATTGCAAATAAAACACACATTTTTTATTTGTTCAAAATGTACCTTAAAGGGAGAGTTGTCAAACATTTAATACGCTTATCAACATGGGAGTGGGCAAATATGCTGCTTCATGCAAATGTATGGGTATAATTATTACTGGAAATCAATTAACAACACAAAACAATGATAAATATTGTCCAGAAACCCTCACTGGTATTGAATTTAGCAGTTTAAAAGGTATGCTCGAACCAAACTGCAGCCCAACAGGCAACAACAGAACAACAGCTGTCAGCGTGTCAGTGTGCTGACTTGACTGACTTGGCCCAAACTGATTATCATAAAGTGGGCATGTCTGTAAAGGGGAGACTGGTGGGTACCCAGAGAACCCATTTTCATTCACATATCTTGAGGTCAGAGGTCAAGGGGACCCCTTTGAAAATGACCATGCCAAAATTTTATCAAAGATTACATTCATACATTTAAAAGTTTGGAGCGTTATTTAGCTCGTTAACAACAAGCTAGTACGACATGGTTGATACCAATGGATTCCTTAGGTTTTCTAGTTTCATATGATGCCAGTGTCTTCACTCTACCTTTGAAAGTGAAACTCTAACAGCCCTTGTTTTTATACAGAATATAGTTTCTCAAGGAATGTACAATATGTGACATATTTTTCTACTGTGTTTTTAGTGTACCACAGTAATGTCCTGCTGGCTATGTATTGTATGTATAGTTTCAAGCTGATTGCAGTTGTGTGCAGCGCTAATGCCCAAGCACAATGTCCCCTTGGGGCAATCTGCTACATCGTAGGAGCCACCAGCATTAACGACAAAGGTATATTTTGACCAAAGAATATATCATGAAAATATCATGGTGCAGATGAATGATTAATTCCCGTACTTCGGCACGTAGCATGTTTTTAAATTACTTGGGGCAAAACAAAATCTTTTTGCACTTCCATTTAGGGTTAAAACAGTTTGTCCACAGTTTGTCTACAGTTGCAGTTCAGCCAGTTGTGCTGCAACACAACCTGTACTGGACAATGTGTTGCAGAACCTCCATCTGTCCTCCTGCTATTGTAGAAACTGATAGTGGCTTTTAGAAAGCAGAGACCACATTTAAAATAAACTTCTTCCCCCTCTGAGGCAAACAATGTGTTTTTTAAAATGTATTTTTGGAGTGTTATTGTAGTATTGGATGCTAAGAATACAGCAGTGGACATCTGACTCCATACTGTCTGGCTTCACAGTGACATGATTACACATCTCTCCTCAAGATGTGTGTTTTTTGTTTATCACTATAATTTGGTGAGTGTGTGTTTGTCCTCTCAGGGTTTTCAGCCCGGGCGGCACATTTGAGAATTGAGAACATTGACTGTATATAAGAAGTCGACGGAGTCACTGTTACGTCACCCATTGGTTTGTGGATTGCCGTTTTGAAGTCTCAAGTTTGGCGTTTTGACCGTCGCCATCTTGAGTTTTGCAACCAGCTGTAACACGAGAGGGTGTAGCTAGGTACAACTAAACACTGAATAAGACATCTTTAGGCCATTAAAGATGTCACAATTAAAATTCCTGATCTGAAAACACTGTGAAAGGGTTTAAGACTTTCAAAACAGACAATGACGCAGTGGCGACCTGTCAATCACAAGGTAGCCACACTCTAATGCATCCCCTGCTTTATGGTCAATTTGACTCTAAATGGGACCATAATTTACTAAATGAACATCATGCTGTATTGAAGAAGACTTGAAACTAGAGACTGAGACCATAAATCAAGTGAGAAGTAGGGTCGTTTTCTCATAGACTTCTATACAATCAGACATCATTTAGCAACCAGAGGAGTCGCCCCCTGCTGGTAATCAGAAAGAAGTTTAAGGCACTTCAGCATTGGCTTCACTTCTCAGACCTGGAGTTAATCACTGGTTGAGAACAGCATGCTACATAGCATTAAAAAAAGATGAGAAACAATGAGCAGATTATCAGCAGCACAGCATTAGCATCAATGCAGGCTCCCCTACCTCACTATTTAATGTGTACTAGAAAAAATCAATGCACCAAAGCAACTGAGTTTACCGAGGCATGTGTACATGACCAGCACACCAACTTGTACTGCAGGTTCGATGCCCTCTGGACATTACACTGTGAGCTGACCGATGATTTGTGATCTGTTCCTCACAAGTCGGCTGCTGTGTAAAGCTGCAGGGGGAATTCATGGGAAGAGCCACACAAATCTAGAGGAGGCTCTGGGAAATTCAGTTTATGTGGCAACAAAAAAAAAAAAAAATGTAAATGTAGTCCAAATGTTTTCAAAAGCTTGGTCGGTATGCATCTTTTGTTTCACTCTGCATTCAAAATATCTCGCTGACAGCCTGTTTGATTGCTAAGGAAAATAAAGAGGGATTTATAAGATATTCCAACTTGTTAAGATCCAGCTTTTAAACCCAGCTGCCTTGTTCTTAACGTGGTGATCTCACTGCAAAGGCAGTTCAGTAGCCAAGGAGAGCCTGGGTGTGTGTATGCATGAATTTGTGTGTGTGTGTGTGTGTGTGTGTGTGTGTGTGTGTGTGTGGGAGAGAGAGAAAAGGGGGAGTGCTGGCTGGCTTTGAGTGTGTGTGTGTGTGTGTGTGTGTGTGTGTGTGTGTGTGTGTGTGTGTGTGTGTGTGTGTGTGTGTGTGCCTCTCTGTGTACACGCAAGAAAACCTCAAACTAAATGCGGGTGTGAAAAAAAAGCAGCGTGTTACCAGCCTCTTCTTGTGTTTCAGCCTGGGAAAAAGGTAACCAGAGCACGCAGTGTTTGTAAATCACCACTAATCAGTCCTCCCCTCCTTCCCTCTTTGGCTTCCCCCTTCCCTATCTGGCCAAAAGCATGACAGATGGATACACACAGAGAGTTAATGATATTTTAAAGACAGCAATCACTCTTACATAATGTGTTGGTTCATTTCAACGCAGACTTTCATCCTGCAGCAGCAGCAGTCACTTGGAGAATCTTTTCTCGTTTTTCAAAAACTGTTTCAAAGCAGCCGTGAAAACAAGTTTCATCACGCCAATCAGCAGCGACACATCCGAGAGCTGGCCATTTTGGGAAGAATTGATGAGGACCGATCACACCAGAAAACGGTTTTGTAAATAAATCAGTTGGGCGTTTCAGTTTCTGTCAGTGCAATGAAAGAGCGGCATAAAAATGTTCAAGCTCAAGCGGCTAACTTCAAAATCCTGCTATCTTAAAATCAGCCACAAAATGGATGGAGAATACAAAAAGGTCACCGATAAATTCAACAAATTACTGTCCACTGATGGAGACTGACATTTTCACTTAATTATTATGATTAATCAAGTAAAAGCTTCAACACTACACAGACAAAGTGCAGACAGCTACACACACAAAAAAAAACCTTTTGCATTTGAATGACACCTGGTTAACAAATGTGTTTACATGACTCTCTGCGTAATGGATCCCCTTTCATATTCTTGTTTGCACTCTGCATTCCCAGCTAAGGGAGCATCATTTCATGGCTGCCATCCAACATAATACACCCAACATCCTTGAGGATATTCTCCACCTCACGCAGTCTGACACAGTGACCCATTATCTGTGGTTGGAGCCGGAGGCTGCGTGCACAATGTCAGGGGATAGGGCTGCTCCAACAGGCGGCAGCAGGCTGATCACATGCATGCATCTCCAGCAGTCACTTTGGTCACCGTGAGATAGCCACTGCTGCATAATGTCGAATCATAATCACCCAGAAAAACTGGGAAGGGTCGCAAGGGCTGTGTTTGTTTCTGGAACTGGTCGTTATTTACAAATCTGCATGTTTTAAACGCAGAAAGATGTTGATATGAGCCATTTATATGTAGTATATACTGTATGTAAAGCATCCACTAGGTTATGTAGAGGGGAGTTGATGTACAGGTGCAGGGAGTCAAAGCTGAGGCAAAATGGGATCTTATGCCAGAGAAACGGGGAATTCAGTAGTGTATAAGGCGGAAATACTAACATACTGTATTTCCATCCAGCACCGCAGAATGAACTGGACATATACAGAAAGTGCCACAGCGGTAACCCATTTACAAATGTAAAGATTACGCGCTTATTTACGCGCCTGAAGTTACTATAAAGGATAGGGTGCAGTCGTGATATTCCAACATTTAAAGCACCGTAACATATAACATATGATATATAGGCCCAGGCAATTAAAGCGTCGTCTCTGGGGGTCTGGTACACTGCTGTTCATCCTCCGCAGTGGCCGCACAATCTGCCGCGAGAGGCGCGTCAAAGATATCGAGTCAAACACTAAATAATGAGAGGCGGGGATGTGCCGGAGATACAAGCAGAAACCCTACTCACTTTGTAGAAAATCATCTTTAAAGTGCCGTAGAACCCCATCCTTGTAATCCGGTGTGTTTTCCTTTTTCCTCTTCAGTGATAATCGGCGGAGTGCGTGGTGGGGAGCTGGCTGTGACAGAGCGAGGGCAGCGTACTCTCAGGTAAATCCGTCTCTGATGTGAACATGCTCGGGCACGTCACCGGACTGGCGAGCATGCGATAGATTCCCCGGGTGTAGGCATTAAAAATAATACTAATAATAAAGGGACGGAAAGCTCCGCCGTGTCACGCAGATTTAAACGGGGCTCGGTCGGTGGGGTGAAACAATGCGATGCGACGATCCCGGAGGCGTGTGCGCCGCCGACCAGCCTCACCGAGCAGGGAGTGAGCAGATGAGGGAGGAAGAGGGTGACACTCAGCAGAAAGGGGAGGAGTGGAGGGGGAAAGCGTCAGTGCCCTCTTCCTCCTCCTCCTCCTCCTCACAGGCTGCACGACGGCTCCTCCAAACAGGATCGGATTACAGCCTCCCCGGTGGAGACGGCAGGAATGGTGCAGTCCAACAGTCAACACTGTGCGCTGCGCATCCTCTGCGAGCACGGTACTGGGGACATTATGCGTGCAACACGCACACCGGGTGGGGTGCGCACTTATCCTCAACGCATAAAAAGGTGGACCCCCACTTGTTGCAGAACCAGAAACACCTCATCCATCAATCCATCCATGCACCCCGCCCAAGACTCTTCTTTCTACAAGCTCTGCATCAAACAACAAATTTGCCTCCGTGTAGTATAAAGCAACGGTGGGAAGTAAATATGGACATTTACTCAAGTACAGAATTGCTCTGAAGCACAGAAACTGCCATTGAAACTGCCATTATAATCTATCAGGCAACAGTGTGACGGGATCCACCATGTCTGCTGCACCTGCTTATTTGCACACACATGGAACAGGCCAATATTTGCATTTCAGTGTGGCAGGTAATGGTGCCTGCACCTGCCCAGTAAACAAAAATACACACTGCTAATGTTGTCACATCTCCCAAAAATCACAACCCCAAAACGGGACCTTTAGTCTAACAAATAAATTGAACATTTAGTGCAGGTTAAAGTAAACTAAACAGATTTATCTTATTTAGCTGCACAAGATAAAAACACCAGAGGCTTGTTTGACTAATTTGGAAAACAGAATATTAAACAGTGTCCCAGTTTTACGTCACAGTGCCACAAGAGAACAAAAGCTAGAGTGAATATACTGACAACATACTGTATGAAACTAGAAAATCAAAGGAATCCATTGGTGCCAACCATGTCACATTACTTTGTTGCAGAGGAGGTTAAATAATGCTCCAAAATTTTGGTGAGGAAAAACTGTCATGGCCATTTTCAAAGGGGTCCCTTGACCTCTGACCTCAAGATGGGTGATGAAAATGGGTTCTATGGGTACCCACGAGTCTCCCCTTTACATACATGCTTAATAACAAACTAGCATAATGATCACAAGCAGTTTGGATCAAGTCATAGTCAAGTCAGCACACTGACAGCTGTTGTTGCCTGTTGGGCTGCAGTTCACCATGTTATTCTTTGAGCATATTTTTTATACTAAATGTAGGACCTGTGAGGGTTTCTGGACAATATTTGTCATTATTTTGTGTTGCTAATTGATTTCCAATAATAAATATATACACACATTTGCATGAAGCAGCATATACTCCCATGATGATAAGAGTATTAAATACCTGACAAATCTCCCTATAAGGTCCATTTTGAACAGATAAAAATGTGCAATTCATTTGCGATTAATCATGATTAAGTATGTACAATCATGATAAATAAATTAACAAATAATTTAATCAACTGACAGCCCTAATATAAATACATGAATACTAAATAGCAAGACAGAATTGTAGAAGTGAATAAGACACAATACATAAGACAAAATCTCAGTGTCTTGTGAACAACAGAACAAAGGAGTCACCTGTTTTCTTGAGTAGTTTTTTAAGTACAGTCCAGAAAGAGTCTTTTTGTCTTTAATCATGTCCTTTTCAATAATAGATATAGACATACAGTTGCATGAAGCAGCATATTTGCCCACTTCCATGCTGATAAGAGTATTAAATATGACAAATTTCCCATTAAGGTACATATAGAACAGATTAAAAAAATATGCAGTTGATCTGTAATTAAAGGACAATCATGTCATCAATCACTATTAAATATTTTAATTGACTGACAGCCCTAATTTCTACATTAAATTACCACTGATAAATAGTGACATTTGTGTGTAGTTTAAGTTAAACTTTGTGCATGTGTTTGCTAGCTTCTGGGAATGCCACTAACACTACTCTGTTTTAGATATCTAGTTCATTAGTTTCCATACATATTCAACATTTGACCTCACATGAGGACGTCGGCATTAGATCATTAAAAGGTGGGACACAGTGAAGGGTCCTGGGAAGGGTTCTTCACAGGCGATGGAGCAATGGGACCTGGCAGCCTTTCAGACACTCTGGTGTACACCTGTAATTACTGCTTGACCTGGCACAGGGGAAAAGTTAGGGCTTGTTACTGAAAAGAAAAACTTGGCAACAGAGTTCTGGTAATTCTGCCACAATCTGAGCTGGAACCGTTGAGTTATTTTGGACCAGACCACGGCTGTCACTATATCAGATTTTCACTACACAATTATTGCAGCCAAAATAATTCACAATAATTATATTATTACAGTAACTACAGTATAGAAAAAAATTGGGAAAAATAATGCCATCAGTCAAATTCATCTTGAACTTTGTGTTTTGGCTCTTTTTTGGCAAATGAATTACACTCAAAATACAAGAGTAGGCAGGTGGAGGGAGAGAGTCAAAAGGCAACTTCTGTAGATGAACGGACATAAATAATCCACAAGACTTCTGCCATCTGCCAACATTTGCCATCAATACAATATCAACTGAAACAAAATCACTAAGAGACGCTGGATTATTTACATGATATCCCCATTTTTACGATAAACCTTAATTTTGAAATTTATATATATATTTTTAATTAAAACTGTAGATTGCTTTTCATTTAAATGTTTGGAAGAGCCCAGTCATAAAACTATATTAAAATTATGTTGCTTTTTATGAGTTAAATGGGAAGATATCATCTGATATCGATCGCAGGCCCCTGTATTGAATCAAAATCAAATCGACTATGTGATATCAACAATTATTACACAGCTTTGCTGAATACTTGATTCTGATTGGTCAGTCAGTGTTCTACGGTCTGTTATTTCTTTATAACAGATAGTTGCTATGGATAACAGACCGTTGCTATGGCTGCAGTTCCGATGTTGGACTCTGGTGGGCCGCTTTTGTGTCAAATAATTGATTTCTTTGGTAAGTAATACGTGGGATAATGTACAGCTAGCGGGTCATTTTTGTGAAATAAACCCCCTCAGGGCAATGTGGCATGATGATGCAATGACCTGCTCACTGTACATTATCCCTTACATGTTGTATCTTTGTCCAAAGAATTAACATATCATAATGTGATTTACACCTGTACTTATGAATGTGATATGAATATTTCAGTTTTTAAATATCACAGTTATCGTCAATACTGGTATATCAAGACACCCCTAGACTAGACACTAAAGAAATTGATGTTACGTGACATTCTGCAAACCGCATAAAAAATAACTTTTTCGTAAATGAAAAACTAATCATGCACAGCAAAAAGTCTGATCAAAGTCAGGATGACTGTAGCAAGAGACTTAAATCATGGTAATTTCACAGGACACAACAGGTGTGACAGGATTTGGTTAATCGTGGCCTTTTAGTCCTACTTTCTCGCCACAGACACAGACAGAGAAGCAGTCGGACGTCGGGCTGCATCAGACAGAGCTGGTCGAGCTTTGTCCGTGTGTGTTTAAGGTGGCCCTCATGAGAAAGGACCTGTGGTTGCTCTCGGCCGGCTCAACCTTTACACAGCACATTGGAATGCTTGGCATGCGAGAGGGGTCGTGCTGTGGCCTTTGAATAGGCCGTGGCCTCCTTTGTCGCTCTCCTTCTGCCGGTTGGTAAAGCATTAACAGGCCTCCCCCCGATACTGACCGACTGCTTATCAAAACCAAAATGCTGCCGGTCAGACGTAAAGCTGCAAAAAACGGTTTTATCTCAAAGCAACCTCATTTTTAACTTATCATCAACAAACAAACAGGTGCCAGGTGCTCCTATTAGACACTGGCTCCTTTGGCTGCAATATTTGAACAGCACAGGATGTATAAAAATACACTCATTACAACGCAGTGCAGCAAATAGCTTGTGGGGAAATGCAAATGTTGTCTCATTTGACTGTGCACAAATAATAGACAACATCAATATCAAGGTTTCAGCACACTGACTCTACAGATACGGTATGAGCCTGCAGATACGTAGAGCATCCTTGGATGTATGACGATACAGGAGGAGGCTGTTGATGAATGGACATGGCTACTAATACTGATCACTTTCCTTACCAGCTTATGTATTGATCATTTTTGATAAATTGTGTTTGTTTAATCTATGTCAAATATAATGGTAAATGGTGAACACAATTTAGCAGAAAACTAAATGTTGTCTTTATATTGGTCATGTCTAACCCCACTAGGTCTGCCACTAATGATTATTTTCATTGTTGATTAATCTGTTGATTATGTTCTTGATTAATCGATTAGTTGTCTGGTCTATAAAATGTCAGAAAATGGTGAGAAATGTTCATCAATGTTTACCAAAACCCAAGATGACGTCCTCAAATGTCTTGTTTTGTCCACAGCTCAAAGATATTCAGTTTACTGTCATAGAGGAGAAAATAAACCAGAAAATATCCACATTCAAGAAGATGAAATCAGAGAATTTAGACTGTTTTTTTTTTTCTGAGAAAAATTACTCAAACCAATTAATCAATTATCAAAATAGCTGGCAAATCATTTAATAGTTGACAATTAATTGCAGCTGTAACAAGTTTATTTATTGATCTTTTTTGATTAATAAACTGATTGTTTATCTATAACATGTCAAAAAAATTATATAGATCCAGCATAGTTTAGCAGAAAACTAAATGTTGTCTTCATATTGGTTTTAACTTATCATTCAAGTGTGCAAATTAATTTTAAAAGCAAGAAAATCTTCACATACTGGAAGAAGTTGTTTGACATACTGACTTGATAAATTTGTTAACTGAATTAATGATTGATCAATGGACAGAAAATTAATCTGCAACAATTACTTAATTGTAAAAATGCCCAAAACTCAAAGGTTATGGCTTCTCAAATGTCAAGATGTTCTAGTTTTCTGAGTCTTCTTTGATAGCAAATTGAATATCCTGGATTTTTGGACAAGCCAACAGGGATTTTTTTTACTTCACAGACAAACAATTAATCTATTAACCAGGAAAATAGTAAAGATTAACTGATTATGGAAATAATAGTTAGTTGCAACCCTAAACTGATTATCAGATTGAATCACTGATTAATGGCTGAAGCCTTAGAGGAGGTATTAAAGGTCTAACAGCGGTCCAGTAAGACTGGAGGAACGTGACCGGCCTACCGTTCTAAATCAACAGATGTTGGTGGGAAAAAGCTTCTCTAAAGGAGAAAAAGGAGCTTTCTTGAGCAAATGTTTAATGTGAGGTGGTGAACTTGAAGGAGCCAAATACTTGTTGGGCAGTGATGCATCACTAAATGGTGCCATGTCATTGTGCGATTGTCCTCTCTGTGGAAAAAAAAAATGAGGACCAGGGGGTCTCCTCTCCTCTCAATAGATTTTCCTGAAATGGTGAAGTGTGAGCCCCATTCCAGGCCGGACAGATGCAGTGCGTGTGGGGGAGGTTTGATGAATAAGGAAACCATGGATCATGGCATTCTGCAAAGGATAATAATAGCATCATCTGCATGGAGTTGAATTAACATATCCTGCAGCCACCCACGCGACTGGAACATTCAAGTTTGAAGGGGTCAGGTCAAAGACGAAATTAAAGCAAGAGCCACTGGTATCTCCCTTGTGACATCAATGATGTTCATGGAAAATAAATGAAAACAGAGGTCAGCATTTGCAATTATTGGCAATTATTTAGAAATTGGAGTTTCGAGCAGATGCAGCATTTTAAAATGTATACGAGGAAAAAATAATGAATGGGAAATGGTCTACACAATGACTGAATGCCTTAATACTAAGTAGAGAACGTTATAATTCAACAAGCCACTGTTATTTAGAAGAAGAAGAAGAAGAAGATCAACCTTTAATAGTCCCAAGAGGGGAAATTCAATTTATACACTTGTTTGTTAACATATACAAGTAGGCAGAAGAAAAAAAGAAAGAAAAAAGGGAGAGGAGAGAGAGGGGGGGGGAAGGGGGGGGGGGGGGGGGAGGGAAAAAGAAAAAGAAATTTGGTGGGGGAAAAGAATTTAGTAATGTGTAGTAGTATTAAAATTCAGCGCAGAGCCCTCAGTGAGGCAATAAAAGAAAGAGAGCTGATTTGGGGAATATAAGTCACTTTGGTGTAGATGATATTGACACTCTGGCCTCAATATTGACACTGAATAGAGGAAATCTGCATGCAAAAAGCCAAAACATGATGCTCAATTCTAAACCTTTATTAAAGTAACCATACATAAATGTGTCTGCCAAAGTAACGTTGACACTGGCCAAGTCAAATTCATACTTTTCCAACCTCGAAAAGACCAACAAGATAATACAAAATTATGATTTCTGTCTTACAATATAAAAACATGTCTACCGATACTGTCTTCTGATTGGCTTCTAAACCCCAATTTAATCTTCTAAAAGCTTAAATGGCTTCAGCTACAGCTGTAATGATTAATCGATTGGCTGTCAACTATTAAATATTTGAGTAAATTATTAAAGAAAAAAGGCTAATTCTCCGATTCCAGCTTCTTAAATGTGGATATTTTCTGGTTTCTTCACTCCTCCATGACAGTAAACTGAATATCTTTGCGTTGTGGACAAGGCAAGATATTTGAGGACGTCATTCTGGGCTATGGGAAACACTGATCGACATTTTTTAAATAAACGACTAATTGACAATGAAGATAATTGTTCATTGTAGCCCTAGTTTCAACTAAAAACATTTAGAGACAAGAGAAGTCTTTCCTGTGAAAAAAAAAAAACAAGTTTTGCATTAGAAGTACATTAATGTCCTACTCATGTTTGAACTAGACAAGCAGTCTACATGTTGCTTTAATTTTTTCATAATAATACACACAATCTCACTTGAGGAGATTAATATGCACTTCCTGGCAGACGTCAGCTCTTCTCAGCAGGACTATGAGGACACCTGGACGACATTCAGCTGTCCTTGTAGTCCCACTGGGAAGCGTTTTAGAGGTGGGGATAAAGATGGACACTGCATCACTAGTTTTTTTCTCAAAAGGTATTAAATTTGTTGCACTATAAGTAATGAAGTCCAAGTAATCAATGACTGAATGTGTCTCCTTGCATTTTAAAGACTTGAATGATGCTCTCAATCGTTATTGTGTCCAATCACACAACCCAGTCCTACGAAAGTGTGAATGGCATGCATGACATGACATGAATGATAATGCGCAAGGAAAAAATGGGTAAAAGGAATGCCCTGCTTACTTTCGGCATGTTGTTTTCACACCATGTAGTAATGCAGTGCAATGTAATGATGTAATGGTGGGCTGGTGGGAGAGGAGGTGGATAGGTCCAACAAACACAGGACTTTTAACCAGGAAACCGGTGTTTGAGGTTGGTGTTTTGCTTGTAAATTAGTGATGTTTGTGACATGTTTTCCGTACTAATGTTAAGTTGTTTCTGTACGTATAGTTAGTTTATGTACTTATTTTATTTTAACGCTGATGTTTTTCCTAAACCTAAGTGGTTTTGTTGCCTAAACCTACGTTAGTGGTTTTGTCGCCCCCTGCTGTTACTGCACCTGCATAGACACAATAGTAATATTCATGCCTCTATGAGGCAAAAATGGCATTGACACACTATCCTCTGGTGGACAGGCCAGTCTATTAAACACATTGGCGTGATACCGGGTTGAATCACAAGCATCACACCCAAATCCTAAAGCCATCAGCAAAGTGTACAGTGCTCAGAGGCAAGAAAAACCTTCAAACAGAAAATGATGACCATCTCCAAGAGCTACAGCCTCCTTCATACTGACCCTCATTACATTTGACCTACAATATGGCCAAAAGGTTGGCCAGCATGTTTGGACGGCTCTGAGTCAGCAAGTGACTTGAACTATGAACTGCATCACCTTCCTCATTTGTCCAAAGTCAAGTTTATCTATACAGCCCGAAACCACAAGTTTGTCCCGGACGACTTTACAATCTGTAAAGTAACATCTGCAGAATGACATCCTCTATCCTTAAATCAATGATAGAGAGAAAAAAAATATGAGGAAGCCTCAGTCTACCATCATGAAGAGGCAACAACAGGTGTATGTGCAGTGAAGATAGCAGCAGCAGTAGAGCGTTGAGTAAATAAAATGTTATGTACAACACAAAGTAAATTTTAAGTGTGAAAGTTTAAGAGTTTCAAGCAAAGACCTCAAGATACAGTATGATGTTCTGAAATGAGCAAAAGTCAACATTTAGTCAGGACTGTTTAAAAGTTTTAAAGCAGCTTTTGGCTCTGTAGAGGAAGAGTAATGAAACTGTCAAGTCAAATAACTTCTCTAAAAATTCTAATATACCAAACGACAAGTATCTCAGGAGGAGGTCATATACTAAACGCTCTAATGGCAAATTGTACAGGAAAAATTTCACCATAGTGGCATTAACATTTTCCTCCCTTTCTAATCCCAACGATGGGCCTATCTAGGTTTTGCATTTGGATGCAGCGTGAGCTGTCATATCTCATTCAGAAATGAAAGAGGGTTATGGAAATGTGTGTGATGAGCCAGGTGAAACTTGGCCGAGGCTGGCATCAACATTTACACAGAAACGAATAAACCTCTTTAATCATCCAGAATTACCACTCCGCATCCCAGATGAAGCAGAGCGAGCCAAATTGTGCCTGCTGGGTGTTGCCTGTCATATGTAGATCCCTAAATATGCTTGAAAAGGTGGTGGGAAACCGTGTGGGGACACGCTGACAGTGACTTGGTTGATGCCTTGACCTGAACTCGCTACAGAGACTCTTGCCTCACACTGCCTTTAGTGTTTTATCCTCTCTTGTGATACTGATCTCATCTGGAACACCATCTTCCCATACTCCCTTTATCTCTCCAACAAAGCAGTAATTTGCATGTTTGCTGTTCCAAATAAAGGATTTCAAAAGAAAACATGCCTGAGTAACCTCTGAACAGAGATTTACCTTAATCTAAGCGGATCAGAGGATGCTATTTAACACTCTGTTAGATGCAATGAAATAAGCAAAAATTAATTGATCAGTATCTGGTCCAGCAGCTGGTCCAGCCTCATATGTTCCCCAGATGATGTAACCTTAATGATTATCCTCTCACTTTTCTTCTAGTGCCACCAGCAGGTCAAAGTTCTTCACTTCAAGGTAAAATATCAACTATAACTATATCAACTACCAAATGCATCGCCACAAAATTTTGTACCGACATTCACTAAGTGTGATGATCCAATGTGTCATGCCCCGTCACGATAAACTGTAATCGCTTTAGTGATCCCATGACCTTTTATGTAGAACCATCATTGGGTCAAAATTCGAGTTTGCCAATACTTGTGTGGTAATTACCTAGAATGTGGCAGCCCGCCATAGTTTATTTTGTCCCAACACACACCTGAAAATGTTTCTACACTTTTCAATGAGTGGGCTGGCTGGCCCTTGCCGGGAGATTTTGCACAGCAGCATCAGTGTGCAGCAGTGTGTAGCAGTGTGCAGCAGTGTGCAGCAGTGTGCAGCGGTTGATACCACAGTGTAAAAATACTCTATTACAAGTAAAAGTTCTGCATTCAAAAAGTTACTTAAGTAAAAGTACTTGTTATGCAGAACGGCCCATTCAGAATAATAAAATATTATGATATATCACTGGATTATAAATGTTGATGCATTAATGTTGCAGCTGGTAAAGGTGGTGCTAATTTACTTAACAATTCTACACTACTTAATAATACACCATAGTTTATTAGTTGATTTATATTTTGCATTAAGTTGCTAGTAAGTAATATTGTCAAACAAATGTAGTGAAGTTAAAAGTTCAATATTTCCCTCTGAAGTGTAGTGGAGTAGAAGTAGGCTGTAAAGTTACATATAAAGGAAATACTAAAGTAAAGTACACATACCTCATTATTGTACTTAAGTACAGTACAGGAGTAATGGTACACAGTTTCATTCATTTCACTGTTTACAAGAGCACAAGGGTCTTCATAGATCTTCATACTGTAGATCTAGTCTCTTCACTTTGCTGTCAAAATGCACCAGATTGATGCATTTAATTTGAAAATGTACATTTTCTTCTCCACAGTCTCACACAACACACAGCAAACACTGAGGACCAAATATCAGCAAAACCAATGACATTCCCTTCAGTGGTAGAGTGAATAAAGTGCACATGACAAACATCTACTACTAAACATCTGCATGTTAGCGTCATCATTGTGAGCATCTTAGCATGCTGATGTTAGTATATAGTTCAAAATACTTGGTATACAATAATAAGTGTTGCTTTTGGACTTTGCATATTCTGTATAATTAATACTGGTGTGTACTGTATGTTAAGCACTTCTAGGCTAAGCTTCCCAGAGGCATGCATGTACAGTACACGCTCGTAAACACAGCGTTTACCCTGTCTAAGCTTATGTTATGATGGAAGAGGAGCTCTGCGTTTAAAAATAGTTCAAAGTTAAATGCCAGTGGCACGACTTATAATACTAATATGCGTTTTCTTCGAGTCTCCTCTGCCAGAATCGGCGGAAGCAGGAACGGTGCCATCTGTCTTTGCAATGTTGCTCAAAGTTTTCTTGAAAAATCAACAAGTTCTACTGCAAGGAAACGATCATGAACTTCAGTCTCGGACATACTGTAGTGTCTTGAACAAAAGAGCAAATTCAGCAGGGTGGTAGCCCCTTCACTGCATAAAGAGAGGAATACTTTTTAACAAGACCAAGTTCAAGAAAGAGGTGGGAGAATAATGAGGATGAGGTCTTAAAGCTGTCGTCTCTGTTTTTTCTGAAGGTTAAACTACAGTCAGGTGAGCCTCACTAATGAGGTAATCTAGAAAGAATACAGGTACAATGCCTTACAAGTTTGCTCAGCTTAAAGTTGAAAATGCTGCTCTTATGTTGTCAGCCCTATTCTTGATAGTCAGGTTAAGCAGAGAAGAGGCACAAATGGACAGTGACTAAACAAAACCCAAACGTTTAAGAAGAGTGAAATACGTGACTCCCATGTTGACACAGAAATCCAATTTCCAGAAAGTGAAGGGCACATTTGATCTTGTTTAGATGCGTCTACTGGCCATGCTTTGAAAGCCGAGGCTCTTGTCTAAAGTGTTTGGGATTATGGTTATCTCTGATGCACCACCAGCAGAGTGGGTGATAGCAAACCTTTTTAAGTGCCTGACTTGACTGCTATCAACTGCCATGTCTGATCGCACAAAATGAGACTCACATAATGGCTGTACGTCGAAAGAGAGATCAAAACGACGGCGGAGTTTACACGTCTCAGTATTTGGCCGTTTGTTGTTGAAGATGAGTGATGCAACGTAACAGCAATGCAACTCGCATGAAAAATGTCAACTGAACTTGACCAGATTTTAGTCAAGTGCACATTACTAAGGTGGTTAATATGGTGAACATGTAAGTTAACAGTTGTTTATTAACACATCCAGCAGTTACAGAGCAACATTATCCTTCATTTTGAGTCGTGTTTCTGTCCATCGGGCAGATGTAAGACTAATATTCACTCCCTTTTTTGTCTGTCAAATCCTGATCCAGTCTCTTTATCTGCTAAATACTACGTTCACCAGCTGGTCACTAACTATGTCGGTCTGCTGTTTGGTGCCGGGCAGGTAGCTTGAAGTGGGTTTTTGGAGCTTTTGTCACTGAAAACTGAAGCTGATTCTTTAAAAACACATTAAAGCTGCTCCAAAGAATTAAAATAAATTGATTTGTTCATAATTAAAAGATGGAATAATTCAACAGACTGATAAAATTATTATTAAATGTGGCCATTAATTACTCTTAAACTATTTTTGAATTGCATCATTTAAATGCAGCTTTAATGAATAAATTAGTTTAATGAATTTGATTAAATAAAGCTTTAATCACTGTAGTGAATATTGAATTTTAAAAATCAAAAATCTTACAATAAAAAGTCCCTCTTCTGGTGAAAGCATCCATACAAATGGCAGGTACACATATTTGTCCCTATTTCTTATTGTTACCATCAAGTTTTTAGAAACGGCTATGAATCACATCTTGTATCCCTCCACATTAACAAACTGACTCTTAACAGTAGTATGCACTGTGAACACAGAAGATGTGGAGCTATTTCTTAATAAAACAGCCTGAGGTAAAGAGAAAATTACTTGTGGAGACAGAAAGCACCAGAAAGTTGATCATGAGTTATGCAATGATTCGGCTCACGAAGTGTACCGTGCTATGGGATCATATTT
Source organism: Pterois miles (assembly GCA_947000775.1). Classification (NCBI taxonomy): domain Eukaryota; kingdom Metazoa; phylum Chordata; class Actinopteri; order Perciformes; family Scorpaenidae; genus Pterois; species Pterois miles. The sequence continues at coordinate 4,671,502 of CAMQGK010000231.1, forward strand.
AGCATGTTTAATCTGCCATACTGAGGACAACAGCTGCTCTGGCTGAAGCAATGAGACTTAATAAGAAAAGGAATCTAGGTTGGAACTTGTATACAATATCTCATTGTTCTCACTGAAGAGCAGCGGCCACACTACAACACAGCACAGGCATAATAATACTGAGACCGTCTTTAGAGAGTATGGGTAGAGGGATGATAGTGAGAGAAGTGCCCCCCATGATTTAAAAGGCTACAAGGAAAGGATAAAGGTCAAGGGGCATAAATGTTTCATTTCAGGAAGGGCAGAGGAGCAGTGAACCTTGGATGCTTGTTTCACTCCCACACACACACACACACACACACACACACACACACACACACACACACACACACACACACACACACACACACACACACACACACACACACACACACACACACACACACACACACACACACACACAATACTACTGCAGTAGCTGTAGACAGAAGAGACCCAAGAAAAATGATGCACTGTAATTCGCATATATCCCACAAAATCTGATCCATGTAATCCTGAACCAGGAAGTGGAAAGAGTGACAAACGGCGTGTAGTCGGGGGTGGATGGCTGGGTCAAAAAACACCGCCCTTTAGCCTAGGAGACCGGTCTTTGTGTCCTTGGTGAAACCAGAAATCAACATTGATTTATTGGTCACATATCATCTGTGCTTAAGTTACGCCCCTTCTGATGTTATTTTAACCCAGACCATGAGCTTTTTCTAAACCTAACTACGTAGTTTTGTTGTCTAAACCTAACCACATTCCTGGGTAGACAGAAGCATATTCTGAAAAGACTGGAGTGGAAATATCAAAAAATAAAGGAATAACTAACTAATCAGGAATAGCTTTTCATACAATATCATACAAACTGTTGTATGTTGCAGAGAATGTCCAGGTTAGAGACTACAGTTACTCTTCAAAAATGGGCTTCATATGAGGCCAAATATCAGTCAACTCTCAATAGAAAGATAGATGGAAAGCTCAATAATAGATAAGACTAACATAGCAGAAATCTACTAAACAGGAGATGAACAGCCCCTAATATATAAGGTTTGTTGCAAAAGCTTTGTCCTCAAACTTAATAAAACACACTATTAGTTTGGATGCCTTTATCATTTGGCAAATGGCAGTCAATACACAACTCATATGCTGCTAAACTGCCCTGTTGCTTGACTTTGGACAACCTAAAATCTTGGCATTTCATATGGATGGGCGTGGTTTTGCAGGACGTAGCATGCATGGTTCAGCCTTTAGCACGTTCGTGAATTCGTTTGGTGCAAATAATGCAGGCTACTACTTTTAATTTGCACTATCCAGTCATGCTAAAATGTATTTACAATCAGTGAATGAGTGTATGGAGTTGAGTATAGGTGATGGTGGGTCAAGTAAAATCACACTGTGATCGGATAGCAACGTTCTCTGCTCTTTGGATTAATGTTTTATAGATCTATCCAGGTGCCTTCCTCTTTATTTTCTAGTAATGTTCTAACATTTTGATGGTCGATATGAGAATTTATCAGCAGTCAGGCAAAAGTCATTTGAAAATCTGCAGGGAAGTGTAGCTGCAGTTGCATCTATGCCAGCACTAATGTTACAAGGAGCAAAAATCATAAATCAATCGCAAAAAAACACAAATATGGATAGTAAAAAACATTTTAGGTTGTGGTTTTGCTAGCTAATCCAAAAAGTGGCAAGACGCCCAAATGTGATGCAGGACGGACGGTACTGCCCCCGGGTGAAATGCTATGTTTCAGGATGTCCCGGCTTGACTTACCTTAGTGCTACTGCTGTCCTGTTGCTCATATCTGTCTTTGTTTATGTCTGCTTCTGCAAAGCTGTTCTGTAACTTAACCTATTCTTTAAGTTTGTTTTTAAATTGTTGAACGGTGATTTACTTTGCTGTTACTGCTGCCACTGTGTGTTCTGCTTATGTCGGTCTGTGTTTTACTTTAACTGCAAGTGCTATGCCTCACTTCATGATAAATGTTTTAAACTTGTTTTCTGAATTTAGATTATTTTTAGCTGCCAACTTCACACCTGGCCAGGGACTATAGATGAGAACTAGCCCTCTGGCTAATTCTGGCATATTTACAGTAATCTCTCTCACTCCCCTCTTCTTCAACCACTTATCCGGGGTCGGGTCACGGGGTCAGCAGCTCCAGCAAGGGACCCTAAACTTCCCTTTCCCGGGCCACATTAACAAGCTGTCACTGGGGGATCCTGAGGCGTTCCCAGGCCAGTGTGGAGATATAATCTCTCCACCTAGTCCTGGGTCTTCCCCAGGGCCTCCCCCTAGATGGTCCTGCCTGGAACACCTCAACTGACTCCTTTCAATGCAAAATGAGCAGCAGCTCTACTCCGAGTCCCTCACGGATGGCTGAGCTTCTTGCCCTATCTCTAAGGGAGACGCCAGCCACCCTCCTGAGAAAACCCATTTCGGCCGCTTGTACTCGCGATCTAGTTCTTTCGGTCATGACCCAGCCCTCATGATCATAGATGAAAGTAGGAACGAAGACTGACCAATAGATCGAGAGCTTTGCCTTCTGGCTCAGCTCTCTCTTTGTCACAACGGTGTGGTAAAGCAACTGCAATACCGTCTCTGCTGCTCCGATTCTCCAGCCAGTCTCACGCACCATTGTCCCCTCACTCGCGAACAAGACCCCGAGGTACTTCAACTCCTTCACTTGGGGTAAAAACTCACTCCCTACCCGGAGCAGACAATCCATCGGCTTCCTGCTGAGAACCATATTTACAGTAATGTGTATTAATATCTGTCCCTGCAAAATAAAGTGAATAAAAAAAGGGAAAACACAAAAGTGTAATAAATGTAATGACTAGGTCTGCAGTAATAATTGGTATGGCTGATGTTATAGGTGGTTCAGGCTGCCATATGTCCATTGAATCTCAAGACAGAAATGTGTCCGGCTGTGAGGGTCGGCAGCATGGGGTCTCTGAGGAGTTACATCCCATGCTGGGCAACATGGACACAGACGGAGGACAGAGGAAAAACCCAGCTGCTGCCTAAAGGAAATCTTGAATGGCTGGTAATGTATTTTAATGAGAAAAGAGAAGCGTATGGCATAATTTGTGTTCTCCAAAAACTCATCAACAGTTAGACATCTGCTATAAGAACTTGTCCAGCGATGTTGTTAAAATATCAGAGGATTAATTCTTGATGCTTTTGTTAAAATAAACTGATCAAGATGAATGTTTAGCAGGGTTTCTAGTAAGCATTTGCACATTTGTATTGGTGGCTTAACCCTCAAAAAAGGGCATACACACTGGAAGCAGTAGTTATGTGTCACTGATTCGATTCAGACTTTGCTGCAGTCTTTTCCTCCTCCCTGCCTCCAACTCATACAGCGTCTGACACATGCTCAGAGCACTCCTACACACCGCACTACGCAGAAGACACCCCTGTCTTACTTTCTAGCTCACAGAGAATGAATAAGGAGAGAGGAGTATACTGGGTCATTTGGAAAAAACACCTTAAGGAGCTCTGAGTTTGTGTGTGCTTGTTGATTTGTTTGCTCATGTGTAGTGCTTTATGCATAATGGATGCAGGAATTACCCCAAGAGCCCTGGCAACAGGAAAATACAATGCGTACTCATTCAGCAGGCAGCAGTCTTGGGCATGAGGTGATACTGATATACTGACTGGACCAGAAAGTTTTTAGGTAGAGTAGAGTGATGTTTCCCCAACATTATGGAGGATGGAATATTATTTGATTGATATAGTTTGACATTCAAAAGAGTCACAGTCGTGTCCAACAAAGCTTTCTGTAAACTGAATGTTTTTTGTCAAACAACCCAAATCACACAGAAGACATCTTCTTCTGAAGCATGTGGAGCAGCTGGCACAGAAACTGAAAGATAAAACGATGTGTTTCTTACATCAGAACAAAGCATGTTCGCATCTTGCGGACAGGGAAATGACTGTACAGTCCACCATCACAATAGAGAGATTTATTCCTGTGCTGCTCACTAACTAATCTAATAACTTATTGTGCTTTGTGCTTCACAACAGGAAATAAATATCATATTCATCACTGTGTGCTATATATAAAAGTAGGCTGGGCCTCACTAGAAACAAGAAGAGAGCTACCATCTATTTTATTTATAAAGCTCTCCTGCAAAAGCTGCCTTAGTAAATCTCTTTTCTTTTTCAACTTTAATACCACTGCTCACCAAACCAGGTGTCAGGTCTGTTTCACTCTAGTTAACCCTCAGGTAAATACTGATTTTAGGAAGACTGCCTTCCTAAAAAATCCACCTTACAAAGGAATCAATGACAGAGGACTTGAAAACGAATGTTTCATTCCACTGGCCGATTTTAAACTTCTGACTTCAAAACCTATTCAGTGATTGTCTCTAAAAGCCCAGACACACCAAGCCGACGGTCGGCGTCTGTCGGCCTAGTTTTTGCCGTGTGTTCCACACCATCGCCGCTAGTCTGCCCATGTCTGAGGTTTTTTGCTGATTCAGCATCTTGAATTAATCATTCTGATACACAAAATTTTCCATAACAATATAGCCATCTTGAATGAAGCTAAAGCCCCAGACACACAAACCCAACATTAAAGAATGAGCGGAGACGAAGGCTGCCTGTCATTGCCTTTGTTTTGGCCAACAAATTGCACTCGAACACGCTGCAAAGACGACAGCCGATGGCCAGTTAGTACATGCGTTCTGCGCCTGTGTGAGATGAAATAACACTCCATACAAGCAGGCGGTGGTACTCTGTATTCGTCATTCAAAAAAGGAAACGGGAAGTCCAAGCACTGCGCATATAAAAACCATTGTTATGATACATACATGAAATGGAGCATTTGCTGACCATTTTCACACCACTCTCACTCACCGCTTCATTCCAGATGGCCATGTCCCCGTGAAATATTTGTGTACCTGAATGATCAGATGAGAGGAAGACGAAAAATCTGTGTTTTTCCTCGCTGGCTTGCTTTCCTCACTTCCGTTTCTCTTCTTGTGCACTGATTGGTTTTAGCTGAACAGAGAATCAGAGGGATTTCTCTCACCGATGGGCAACCCGAAAGAGATGACAGACGCTCACCAACAGCCCCAAACTGCCCGACGGCAGACTGTCGGCTTGGCGTGTCAGGGCGTAAAGCAGTGAGTGAGAGTGAAAATGGTTGGCAAATGCTGCTTTATTTCAAGTATTATCATAACAACGGCTTGTATATCCGTCACCCTGGTACTGAGAGTTATTTCATCTCAGGCAGTCACAGAGCCTTTGGCTGTAGTCTTTGCAGTGTTCAAATGCAACTTGTTGGCCAAGACAAAGGCAACGTGAAGCAACACAACAGGCGGCCTTCATCATTGTGAGTTCATTGACGTCAGTGTGGTGTGTCTGAGCCTTAATGCCGTACTGTATGTGCTTTTGTTACATCTGACCATGTTACTTGTATGCTTATATCACCTTTGTTTGTCTGGCTATGCTTGTTTTCTTTCTGCTCAACTCAAGTCTCTCTTGCCAAAGAAATCTTGATTTCAATGAGACTGCCTGATTAAATTAAAGGTTATATACTGTATAATTCACAGGAGTATACTTGTCAGTCACAAAGCTGATTGTTGGCTTCATTATGTTTTGTTAAATAACCCTGGCCTTTGTCTTCACACAAACTGCAAAGTAAAACGTTGGGAGTATAAAGATTAACGCAGTATGTGAAGTTTGATTACGCAGTCTGTTGCTGTTGTAGCGTCTTTGTGTTGCTGTTCTGAGAGAAATAAATGGACTGAGAATAAAAGGCTACTATTTTTCCTTGGTAACTTGTTGAAAGTGGACTACAAATTGTCTGTAATAACAAAGAATAAATCGCTCCTGTATTTTCAGCTTAAGATCAGGGTTGTGGTATTAACTTGAAAATATCTGTCTCTCGCTGTCTACCTTGAGACAACATCAAGCCCGAGGATGAGCTAACCAGCATCTAGAAAAGCTACTGCAAGCTATGAAGCAGCAGATGGCATGAAAAAAGTAAACATGCCTTCCTTGTTTAAATGGTGCAGACACTCCTGGGTTCAATCAGCAAACACAAACAAATTTTGCACCAGGATTATTATGATTCAACACAATGCCTTGTGAGGCATTAAGGAAAAGATGTCTGAATGATTCATTAAAACATAACAGCAGGTAAGTCCCGCGTACATTCAGAGGGATTTCCTCTTTTTAAAACTCTGTTGTTACAACCACATCTACATCACCTTCAACTGCTTGTGTTGGGTGGACGGTTGTCACTTTCCTTTACTTTTCCCCAGCTTTCCCAGCAAAGAACCCACGCAGCCAACCAGCCAGTCAATGAAATGAGCACCAGGGTGGAAAACGAAAGCGAGGTTGGAGCGGCTTCCCAAAAATAGACTTCCCTCAGCAGCACACACTGTCATAATCTCACACCGCAACAGCATGGGAAGCTTTAAATTCCCAGTAAAACAGAAGTTTGAGTTCTGTGCTGTGACATATTCCCCAGTGAAAGAATATTTGAGAGGTGTACAGTTACAAGAAAGATTTAAATCAAATCCTTCGTATTTGATTGGGCTGCTAAAAAGTGGACGGACCTACAATGTAGCCTGACACCAACCCTGTCTCCTACAAAATTACATACAACTAAACTGCATAACCAAAATACGTTTAAGGGAAACGCTATTTTCTCCTGAATTACAGTCACAGTTTTAAACCGTTTTAACCTTTTTTTAGAAGAAGAAGAAGAAGAAGATCTACCTTTATTAGTCCCACAGGGGGGAAATTAAATTTACACTCTGTTAAACTCGAAAATGGGAAATGCAGACCGGAAAAAAAAAAAAAAGCAATAAAGGAGAGAAGAAGAGGGGGGGGGGTGCCCCGGAAAAGGGCCGGGGGGGGGGGGGGTTGGGGGCTTCTCCGGGGGCCGCGGGGGGCCGAGAGGAACTCAAGGGCCCCCCCAAACATGTAAATTGAAACAAGAATATTTAGTCTGGTTCAGGCAACAAAACTACTGAGTTAGGTTTAGCAAAAAAGCATCATGGTTTAGCTTAAAAACAATTACTTCAAAACAAAACATAAATGCAACAAATAACTATGTTTTACACTTGACATGAACAGCAGGTAAGTCCCGCGTCCACCCGCCAGTAGTGGACTTTCTCGCTTGTCATACCCGTTATAATTCAGTAACATTTCTATTCAACATAACATTCATTCAGGGGCGCTCAGTATCAAAATATATATATATAGTCATATATATATATGACTATAGTCCCGCGTCCACTCTATATATATATATATATATATATATATATATATATATATATATATATATATATATATATATGCAGTGATGGATGGATGTCATGACATTATTGGTTGAAAATAGGGGGATGGGGGACAGGGGGATGTGATCTAAAAGGATTATAAAGTATTTTTTTCATTTCGTCTTAAAATGTTTTCCTCTAAGAAAGCACTTTCTTTAGGTGGACACATTGGAACTTTTGGACACGCCGAATGAGACCACACTGCACTGATTTGCGTTTCCATTACCAGTTATAGTGCGCCAACTGGTGCTGAGCCGTGTCCGAGATGGACCATCTCCAGAGTTGGTCCAAGTTGTGCCTCCAAATGGGTTCCAGTGAAGCCAACCTATGATCATCCCCCCTTTCTCCCCTTCAAACAAATGTGGCGAGCGAGACTCAACTCTGTGCTGGAGACCAGCGAGACAAAGTCTCTGTCAGTACTTCTGAAGCTTCTAAGTGAATCTCTGTGGTTTGAGGATTAATTTCTCTCCTGCGTCCGTTTGCACGTTCAGATATCTGTTTTTTTGACAAGTTCATTTTCAGTCAGCTCTGAGTGGTGTTAAGTTGCTGCTGTTGAAAACCAACATTTCCTGATTTTGCTGCTTCAAAATTAAAGCTTTAAAATAACAAAATAAATATTCTGTTGTGAAGAATTTATATGAAATTAAATTTGTTTATCAGGGAAGTAGAGTGACTAGCGCAGCATCCAGAGAATGTTAGCCCAATGTCATCTCCATCCACACAGTACTTCTCCTCATCGGAGGAGACATTTGAGTGGATGCTTGTGCTTATTTAATTTATTCAGAGTAGCTGAAATTTATATTTTACGAAATATAAAACTGATAAAGTACTATATTTTTGGGCTGCACTGGACGTCATGAACACTCAGCGAAACTCTAGCAGACTTCGTTTGAGTCAAAAGTGAATCGTCACTTTCAGTCACTTTTTATTTTCTCTGTCATGTTTCATGACCTTTAAGTCAAATGCAAACTGAAATTCAAGATTTAAAATGTCAGGCAAGTCAAAATGATATAGATGCTTACTGGGTTTACTGACAAGCCTTCAAGTTCTGCTTTTATTTTCTTTATGACAGTTTTTCCAGGGTTGTTGTAGTGATCTGTATGGTTGTTTTGCAAGTGGGGATATTTGAAGTTAAAATTGTGGTTGTTTATTAAAAGAATAGTTTAAAAAAAAACATGAAAAGACCAAAACCAACAACATTTGTCCATCTTCCAGTTCTGTCTGATTTTGCCAGCCTGTCTGTGGCGCTCATTGCCAAACCCCTTTGTTCCTACTGCAGTGGTTGGTCTCTGAAAGAAGCTAATGGATACGTGCTTTCATTTTATAAAAGGCTAAGTAATTTCCAAAAGCAGCTGGAAACTAGTTTTGGCAAACATTACTCAAACAGGAGTAATTGGTAGAGGTCGATTATTTGACGTTTTTTCATAATTGGCATCGGCTGATGTCTGAAAATATTAACCTGATTATCAAGCAGGCGTATCAGCAGGCAGTCCAGTGTTGTTGCTGTACAACATGTGTGACTCCGCCCCTTGTGTCAATCAAACTATCAGCAGACCTCAGTAGATGTAGCCAACTTAGCGACTTTGTCACTATATTTACCGAGTTTTCAGACTCCTTTAGGGACTCTTTTTCAAAAAAAAAAAAAAAAAAAAAAAAAAAAAAAGCGACTAGTGACAAATCCAGCAACTTTTTCTGGTGTTATTGGAGACTTTTGGAGACTCTAGTGTGAAAGTTTGTATCGTTCTTACTCTTCTCAATGAGCAGCCGGTGCCGTGGACCCCTCCCCCACCCCAAAGCACTCACAGACGGCCCAGTCCTCGTCGCACAGCAGTCCGTCCTAGCTGCAGTCACAGCAGGAGATGTTCACCCCTCTGCGTCCACGCCAATGAAGCGCGTATGCAACGAAGCCACCGCTGGCTGGATGTAAATGTAAAATTTTCTTTGTCTTAAATAAATCACTACACTAAACTCTGCGCTCCACTGTGTGTGTGCCGAACTGTGGATACCTTCAAGCAGTGTAGGTAAGCAGCATCTAGCTGGCTAGCTCATCATGTCTCAAGTCTAAACTGTACACACAAAAATACAGAGAGGAGCGGGAATCAAACCCTGAATTAAAAAAAACCCTCAGTAACTCCTCTAAATCTGTGATAAATGCTGCTAAGTGCATTAAAACTTAATTTTTCATCCAAAATTTTATTTGAGTAGTTTTTTTGATTACCTGTTTCATGTATTGGATATTTAGTTTATACATTATTTTTATTAAAAATATATAAGTGCACTGCAGTGCAGACATAAAATGTAGATTAGAGAGACAGACATGTCAATCAGTGCGACACTGTCGCTGACTGGAGCTGTTTTGATCATTTTTTGCACAATAGAGGTGTACAGTACAGAGAGATAGGCAAATATAATACATAATAAGTAGAGCTGCAACGGTTACTCGATTCTAGTCAACTATTAAATTAACTACTTTAATAATCAATTAATCACTTTAAGTCATTAAAAAGTTTATTAAATGAGAATATTTTCTGGTTTCTTTACTCCTCTATGACAGTAAACTGAATATCTTAAATTCTTAACAAAACAAGACATTTAAGGACGTCATCTTGGGCTTTGGGAAACATGATCAACATTTTCACTATTTTCTGACATTTTATAGACTAAACTTATCGACTAATCAAGAAAATAATCAATGAACAACAATGAAAATAATCTTGTTGCAGCAAGTTGCAGCCCTAATAATAAGTTTTGGATACACAGGACATACTTCTTTGGGGGGATTTTCAATGGGTTAGGTTTAGTTGACCTTTTTCTGCACTCTTACTCCTGCTTCCTCTTAGCACACTGGCTGCTGATCAATATGCCTGACAAGCCAAAAAGCTATCATTAGCCTTCACCAACACAGTTCATGTAAGAGAGGCAGTGCTCACCACACCAATTCAGCCTCGACCCTATAGATAACCTTTAAATTTCACAATGGGCGGCCCACAATAGCTGCCATGTGCCGAGTGGTTTAATCTCTACAGCCCATCTGCTGCGGCTGCTGCCTGTGAGTTGAATCTGGGAGAGGAGGGAGTGCCCTGCTTTCCTCTGAAGCTCCTGGGTGTCTATCTCACTACATCCTGTGGGACAGCTGTATGTTAATGTGCACAAGAGGCCAGGGACAGCAGCAGTCACTGGGATTGCCAGGCAGACGCAGAACAAGGACCCCCTTCTCAGTGGGTAGCCAAAGGCACGAACTTGGCAGATTAGACATTCAGGAAACATATAAGACTCCATCACAGACGAGCATCCGAAATCAAGAACAACAAACACACGAGGCTGCAGAGAGAGAGCCCAAAAAAAGAAACAGGATTTCTTAAACTATTAAAGTGAAGAGACTGAAGAACTCTGCCTGCCACCTTGTGGTTTTCCTCCCCTTGAAAACAAAATACATGCAGTAATTAGGAGAGACATCACAGAAATGTCTTCTTCTATCCTCAAGAGTCCTTATATAGCAAAAGAAACAGCAGCATTAAGATTATCAGTTTTTTATGGTTGAAATCCAGAGAAATTAATTTTTACTCTCATACTGCTGTAAGTGTTAGTTGTATTTTCCCCTTAATCGCGGTCAGTGACAGCTGATGTCTCGGTTGGACCAGCGAAGTAAAATGTGGATGCTTGGGCAAAATCTAATCAATAACTCAAGGCCAGGCAAGTTGCAGATCTCATCCTGACGCGACAATGACGAAGGACAGGCAGGGGCGTGGGCAGCTGAGGAGGACCCCGCTACTAGTCTCCCCCCTATCTGTAAACTGTTGCCTGGCAACAGGATTCGCTCTCGCTGGCCTCCAGGCTGCAGTGTGCTGCCTCTGGCCTCATCCAGGGATAAGGCTCTTGTTTGCTATTAGAGTCAACCAATTCTGGCAGTGGATGCAGGGTTTGGCCATTCAGGAATGAATTCTGCAGAGGCTGCTAATGAAGGCTTCAATTTCACGAGAAAAAGGCCAATTTCATCTCAAAATGTGACACAAAATCATAAAGCAGGGCAAGGTAAGTACCAGGAATTTCTGGCCATGTGTATTAGTACAATTTGTCCCTTACATGGCTCAGCTAATAATGTCATAGACATCAGGCCACAGCCCCAACAGGCTGGAAACAACCATCTTTAAAAAGGAAATAGCACATCTAGAGTTTTTCTTTTTCCCTCCTGTATTGGCCGTGCCATCTGTCTCTGATGCACTCGGTGACGATGATGCTTAATTGTTATGCAGGGGAAATGTGCTTACAACAAATGGATTGTTACCATGCATTCAGACAGTCTCCTGTATTGTGCTCGCAGTATAAAGTGCATCAGGATGAAGAAGATGAAAGTATCATCAAATGGGAAAATGATTTACACAATATCCACTGGAAAATGAAACCAAACAGACAGTGGTGTGGAGAGGGAAAGCTGACAGATATTCAGTCAACATCTCAATGTGCAGGCTGTACTTAACTTGACATTAAAACACTCCAAAGCATGTCTTAGTGAAAGACTATTGTATTTCATTAGGAAAAGTGCTGATCTTCTCAGAAATGCAAATGTGAACACACCTGACAATAAACAAAGCAAATCAAAACAGTAACGAGTTGCTTTCGTGGCAGAAAACTGCTCAGAGCAGGTATTTGCTGTTACTGGTTACTAATTGGTCATAGCAGAAAGGGATGTGTGCTGTTTTTCTTTTTAAGAGAGAGATTTCTTCCCAGAAGTGCAACATCTCCCAAAGCATCGCCTGCTTAGAAATCAGGACTGTCAAGTTCTCTGAAGTCCAGCTGAAATCACCGGTGGCTCTCTGCCTTCCTAGAACCACTGACTAGTTCACAGCCGCTTCCTCCAGTCAATACTGGCTGAAGAGATCCTTTCCTAAAGCAATTTCACTGTAGGAGACGAGCTGTCTGAGCTCCAAATCACATGGATGGACGGATGTTCGACATTTACAATCTTTTTACAATTCTCCTTTTTGTTTCCCTGACCAGTGAAAAAAGGAGGAAAATTTGAACTAAAAAAAACTAACTCTGAAAGATATCCATTTAACTTGTCTAATTCAGACTACTGAATCCTCACATTATTTTTTTCTGTTTTTGACTGTGGATGTTGTCCCCCTTTACATGGGGGTCTCTTTATGGACAAGAGGCATGAAAACAGTAAGCAAAACCTGTTTAACTGTTCATAAGGGCACCTAAACTCATCCTTTGAATTTCTACAACATAGAATAAAACTCAACACCTTAAAGGTGCAGTGTGTAGGATCTGACGACATCTAGCGGTGAGTTTGCAGATTCAGAAATAATTTATTGCAACCAACTGAAACTGCAACCATGTGTCAAGTATGGAGGAGGACTACGCTGGCTGACAAGAAGACGTGAAAATGTAAATGTCCCAGTATGTCCCAGTATCTGGTTTGTCTGTTCTGGGCTACTGTAGAAACATGGTGGCCTGCTCCATGAAAAACGATTCATTCTGAGGTAAAGTTAATTTATAACAATTATTGATATTTTCAGGTTATTGTCCACTAAAGAAAACGTATTTCACCATCCATCCATATCTCACCAGGTACTTTTATATGCACACTTGTATTCTGGTTATATGTCATTTTGGTCAAATTTAGGATATGATATTTAAACTGAACCTACAGTAACAGGATTATTAATATCTCTTTACGTGAATATGGTTTTATCCAGGCGTCTGGGGCCATTGTTTGCCATCTGTGCAGGCCATGTCCTGATGACTCCTCGACAGTTTCCTCCTCCAGAGTTCTCCAGACAGCTCAGGATGAACCCATTAAAATTTAATGCAGTCTGCTGGATTCTCCATCTGATGACCAGCAATATAAGAGAAATGATACTCAACTGATGCTCCACATTACTGGTGTCAGGCTGTCCCTGATCCCTGATAGATCAAACTATATTTGTGCAGATTTTAAGTAAAATGCACTCAACATTTCAGCAGTTTTTTTTTTTTTTTATCTTAAGTAGTTCTACCCTTTGTAACAGCTATGACATAAAAATACATACTGTGAAATTGAATCTCTTGTGTGCTGACCTTCCAGAAATGGTTTTACAACATAATTTCTGGTTTTACAGTTTGTTACAGGTCCACAAATTATCCAAAAATGCTATAAAGGCCTGGCAGCACTAGAGGTAGCAAAATCGTATAAAGTATTAAAACATAAATTTGCATACTGGCAAAACGTGTTGAGAACTCACTTTAACTGAAGAGATTGGAGAAAAAAGTATTCTGTGACATAAAAGTAAATTATGTTCAGGGATAACTGGAGTGCAATGTGTTTACATTAAAGAGTGATTTCGCCACCAGTGCCCAAAGAAAAAGTGACATTTTCAAATGGTTCTCTGGTCTTAAAGGAGGGCAATTCTTAGCTTGCAAGTTCTGCTCTTCTGTGTAGCGGTGAGAATAAGAAAGCGAGCGGAGTAGCAGGCGCTGACTTAGCAGGTGCATCTACAGCTGGCTAGGGGGATGGAGCAGCAGCACAACCTGGCCACAAGGCTCTACGACGGCCCCGTGAGGTCCCACTCTCCCACGCTCATCACAAATTAAAGAAGCCAGTCGGATCACATCAGCACTTTCTCTTACCCACTGTAGCGTGATGATGTTGTACGGAGGTGTAAGGGAGGCCCTGAGAAGATCAGGGGAGATGAAGCATGAAGTGCACATGTGGGTACTGTGAGCCTCAAACAACTCCAGGGTAACTTCTTCTCCACTGACTTTGTAAAATCTAATGTGCATGAGGACGTCTCAAAAGGATTTCAGGATGTGGATTTTTGTGGTTGAAGAGGCCAAAGCTGACATCTGACATTCTGCTGGTGTTGAGGGAAGCGCTATAATTGGACTGTAATGTATGTTTGTGCATCTCATCCTGTAAAGTCATTGTCATCCTAGAAAATTACAGTTAAAATATCTATCCCAAAACTGGCTGAAAGCATTCTTGTTTTACTTTAGATTATTTGTCAGTAGTTATGACGAGGCTCTACTATAAATTAGAGCTGCAATGATTAATCGATTATTTGTCATCTATTAAATTAATCACCAACTTTTTTGATAATCATATGATCATATGATATCTTTGAGTTGTGGACAAAAGAAGACATTTGAGGACGTCACCTTGGACTTTGGGATCAACATTTTCACCGTTTTCTGACATTTTAAAGACCAATCTAATCAAATAATCGAGAAAATAATTGACATATGATTCAACAACGAAAGTAACGAAAGTTTAAAGTCATTAAATATTAATATTTTCTGGTTTCTTTACTCCTCTATGACATTAAACTGAGCATGTTTGAGTTGTGGACAAAGACATTTGAGGACGTCATCTTGGGGTTTAGGAAACACTAACTGACATTTTTCACTTTTTTTTTCCCCATAATTTTATGTCCAGCCCTGAAAAATGCAACTGCATGCAGTAGTAATCACCTGCAAACAGTTGTATATGTGGAGTGTCCCTTTAATATCATTAAAATGGACTGATCCAGTAAAGGTAAATGACTGGTTTCTTATCTTAAAACAGGGTTTACTAAATGCTCCAGGAAAAAGACTCTTAAAACCACAAATATACCTCAAGTGGCTGTAGCTATACATGCTGTACCGGGAGTAATGATTCATTACATTTTGGTACAGTATATTCCATTAGAGAGAAAGGAGTTCATCATTAAGTATATACATCATTTCAGGAGGGGGAAAGCCAGTGGGAAATGCCTGCCTCTTAAAGTTAACTTTAGTGTACTGCAGTGGTAACTTTAATTTGGCTAAACTTGTAGTCTGTCCCCAACGAGCAAGGTAATGAGGCTGTGCTAATTACATCAGAGCTCTGTTTAAATGACAGGCTGCAGATGTTGCTGCCCGGTTCGGTGACGTAGCTAGAAAATCTATTGTAGCCATGGAATCCCTTTCACTGTCATCCATCACAGTATTACAGGCTACTGACACACTGCAGCTGACATAAAAACAAAGCTCAGATGATCCAGCTGCTGTCTGTGTTCATGTGTGTGGATCTTTTTGTGTGCATTTATTTCAGGAGCCTACCACTGATTTTCCATTTTGCATTAGTAAATTGATCCTACAATGTACCCCCACCCCCCCAACCCGTCCTCATCAGAGGAGAGAATATTGATTGCTTGGTTATAATGCGTTAAGGAGGCCATGAATTGCTAATCAAAATACAAATTCTGCAGGGAACTGCATGAGGGTAAATATTCAATTCCTGGCCATGCAAAACAAACACAGCTAAACTGTTGGGGGACTGAGAGAAAATGGAGCAGAGTCGCTGGTTGTGACCTTGTATAATTAGTTTTTGTTAATTTGAAAATCCAGGAATGGCAAGGGGTTTTCATGAAAGGCCTAATGCGCACTTTAAAGGAACAGGGACAACATTTCAGGTGATCTTTAAGCAGAAATGGAACATTATATTGAAAACTACACTCACTGGCCACATAGTCAGGTACACCTGCTCAATTGCTTGTTAACACAAATAGCTAACCGGCCAATCACATGGCTGCAACTCAATGCATTAGGCATGTAAACGTGGTGAAGACAACTTGCTGAAGTTCAAACCGAGCATCAGAATGGAGAAGAAAGGGGATTTAAGTGACTTTGAACGTGGCTGGTTGTTGGTGCCAGACGGGCTGGTCTGAGTATTTCAGAGACTGCTGATCTGCTGGGATTTTCACACACAACCATCTCTAGGGTTTACAGAGAACGGTACGGAAAACAGAAAATATCCAGTGTGCTGCAGTTGGGGGGATAAAAATACCTTTTTGAGGTGAGAGGTCAGAGGAGAATGGGCAGACTGGTTGGAGATGATAGAAAGGCAACAGTAACTCAAATAACCACTCATTACAACCAAGGAATGCAGAATACATCTCTGAACGCACAACACGTTGAACCTTGAAGAAGATGGGCTACAGCAGCAGAAGACCACACCGGGTGCTGCTCCTGTCAGCTAAAAACAGGAAACTGAGACTACAACTCACACCAAAACTGGCCATTTAAGATTGGAAAAACGTTGCCTGGTTTGACCAGTCTCGATCTCAGCTGCAACATTCAGATGGCAGGTCTGAATTTGGTGTAAACAACATGAAAACATGGATCCATCCTTCCTTGTAGCAACAGTTCGGGCTGCTGGTGGTGGTGTAATGGTGTGAGGGATATTTTCTTGGCACACTTTGGGCCCCTTAGTACCAGCTGAGCAGGGTTTAAATGCCGCAGTCTACCTGAGTGTTGTTGCTGACCATGTCCATCCCTTTATGAACACAGTGCACCATCTTCTGATGGCTACTTCCAGCAGGATAATGCACCATGTCACAAAGCTCTCAAACTGGTTTCTTAAACATGACAGCGACTTCACTGTACTCCAATGACCACCACAGTCACCAGATCTCAGTCCAATAAAGCACCTTTGGGATGTGGTGGAACAAGAGATTTGCATCATAGATGTGCAGCCGACAAATCTGCAGCAACTGCGTGATGCTATCATGTCAATATGGACCGAAATCTCTGAGGAATGTTTCCAACACTTTGTTGAAAGTGCGCCACGAAGAATCAAGGCATTTCTGAAGACAAAAAGGGGTCCAACCTTTTACTAGCAAGGTGTACCAAATTATGTGGCCGGTGAGTGTATGTTTTCATTAGTGTATAATCACCTGAAAATTAGAATTATTAGAATGAGCCGTTTATATCTACATAGGGAGCGAGTCCTCTTCACAGAGTCCACCATGTTTCTGCAGTAGCCCAGAACGGACAAACCAAACACTGACTCTAGAGAGATCCTTTCATGTTTTCACATCACCTGACGACCACCGTAGAGCTCACCATGCCTGTGAAACTGCAGTAATGTGAGCCACAGAGTGCAAAACCGTAGCACCACCAGCCTCTGTCTGACATCTGTTGCTCCTAAATTAGAGTAATTATGCTAAAGATGGCCTCTGCGTGTGGTGAACTACATTACTACCGTTTTGCACTCAGACACTTGGAGTGAACAGAGGAGTACACTGTTAGTTGAAATCTGAAACCACACCACTAGATGCGCGAAATCCTACATACTGCACCTTTAAGAGATATGGAAAATCTTCCTACGGTTTTTAAACATGATCACATGACTGACTTTTGCCCAAGATTAATTTTAACTATTAACTTTTAACTATTGTTATGGACTGTATAACATGTCAGATAAGAGTGACAAATTATATATATTATTAAAAATGTAATTTTTATAAAGCTTAAAGAGATTTAATTAATTTTGTCTGACCAACACTTGAAAACCTAAATATATTCATTTAATTATAATAAAACAAAGAAAAGAAGCAAATCCTGACAATAGAGAAGCTGAAAACAGAGAATATTTGGTATGGTTTTGCTTGAAATATTACATAAAAGATTTATCAATTACAAAAAAGTTGAAGATCAATCAAATGTAAAAACTCCAGTAAAATTGTAATTTATATGTTGCATAAAACAGAAATGCCATGCCAGTTAACTTCTGGCCAAAGCACAAGTTACATCAAGATTTCTTACGTTTTTGATGTTGGTTTGTTTTTCAAACACATAGACTCAACTATTTTTAGATACTAAGTTTTGATATCTTACAATTAGGGCTGCAACTGACGATTATTTCATTGTCAATTAATCTGCTGTTTATTTTCTCAATAAGTCGATTAGTTGTCTGGTCTATAAAATGTCAGAAAAAGGTGAAAAAAATATCGACCAGTGTTTCTTAAAGTCCAAGATGGCGTCCTCAAATGTCTTGTTTTGTCCACAACTCAAACATATTCAGTTTAGTGTCATAGAGAAGGAAAGAAACCAGAAAGTATTCTGGTTCTATTATACAAACCAATTTATTCAATGATCAGTATAGTTGACAAATAATTTAATAGTTGACAGCTCTAATTACAATGCTAAAAAATTAGCTACTTTTTCATAGATGACAATATTATTAACCATTTTCATTTCGGAAGCCCTGTTGGTACTATTGGCATACTTATATACAATAGACTTGGACTGAAAATACAAAGACATAAAACACAATTTAAATGTTGTCTTGGCAGCAACAAAAAGATTACTGGTGACATACTTTTTGTGCTCTGGTACTTAATGCCACCCTCTTGTCTACTGTAATGTCTGGGAGCACTCTGAGATGGTGATAACACTCCAGAAAACAGTGGAGCATTTGAAGTACTGCTTTAACACAAACCTCCTTCCTATTGGTACTCCTCCATTATTATCCCTGAGGCAGCAAAATAATTTCCCATCACGCTCAGATAAAGTGTGTACACTGTGACATAAGCATTCGGGCTGAATACCAGAATCAATATGGGAAGCTAAAATGAGATTCTTACTCCTTTCTACCTGGACAATGCTTTTATTCAACGTGAGGTCAAAGTTGTCCTGAGCAGTAAGAATGCATAAGAGGACTGCCAAGCCTGAAAATGACCTAGTACTTTTTCTTCCAGTGGACATCCAGCACAATGAGATGGATGATCAAGAGGGACGCCCTGGGTTTATGCTTTCCTTGTAGCCTGATGTGACCTCACCATAAATGCAGATGTGCTGGCAACTTGATTTTTATGTTTTTCATGCTTGTAGACACCTGACAGAACTGAAAAATGGAAAACACTTCCATGGAGCTGCAGGAAAAACTGTAAATACGATGCTGTCCATATTGTTTCAACAGATAAACTACAGAATGGTGCATCTGATTTCACATGAAACATATTGTAAACTTGCTAATGGCAGAATAAGATGGTGGAGGGTAGTTGCTGGTGACAGCTCTCTCAAAAGTTTAACTAGGAAATGCAATACAAGTACGAGACCATTGAATTCACCACAAGGATATAACTCTTGGTTTTATCCTAAAAGTATGAGTTGTTTATTTTAAAGAAGAGACCAGTTTAAACTGATTTTCCTCTACATGTTATCCCCTCTTTATAAAACCATAAGCAAAAAAGTGACAACATGGACTACATTTGTGTGGGATTTTGATCCTGAGATTTGTTTTGTAGGTGATTCACAATGTTGAAAATGAACACCAATAACTTCCTGAATTTTCTTTACAAATAAACACAAATATGAACCCTAAATAGGATGCCTGAAAACTTGGGACAATTAAATTAGCAACACTTAATCCATCTTACCAGTCAAGCGCTAGTTAGGGCTGGGTATCGTTTGAAAAATCACAATACCATCATTCATTCATTCATTTGATACCTTTTGTCTCTAATTCACTCGATACCTATCATGAGAATAGAAGCGTTCCCTTGTGCAAAAAGCCAACACCACTGAATTTACCTTCATTAGACACCACAGGCAGTAGCCAAATCATAGTTTTGTAATGTTTTGGTGCCATCTTCGGCACTGGGAATCACCAGCTCCGTCAAATACATAGTGCTCGACATCACCACACCACTGGCTATATGGGTCGTAGCTGCTGCGGTAGCGGGCCAATCACACATCGCATTAAATTGAAGACTGCTTGCGGGAATTGGCTGCAAGCAAAACCATACAGTCAAATTTTTACTATACTATACTATACTACTGGTACAGGGTTATATCGGTCGATATCTTAAAAAGGTACTGACTAGCATGGTTTTATTTTATTATTTTCTTATAAGACAGACAAGACCTGACACTGGCAATGCCATCTGCTTTGCAAAAGACTTTTATGTTGATACAACCATTACATAAAGTATAACACCGGATGCTCTTTTGACGCCACACAAATGACACAGTGGACTAACACTGTGCAGCAGACTGGACTTATAGCCTGCAGTGAGTCAGAAGCACTGAAATACCAGAGATGCAGCTTTTGACCTCACACTGCCATGGTAGAGTCAGGATGCACTGATGCTGCACAAGGTCCTCAATTATCCCTGCGCCACTTCACACCGTGCCTAGTAGTGATACTGGCAGCCGCTTTGCATCTGATGACTTGCGCCCCATCAAACTCCAGCACACCCAAGGCTGATGGCTGAGCGATTCCACCTCTAAACTGCGACAAAATGACCCAAGGCCAAACAGTAAGGCAACGCTACATTTCATTAACCAAATACTACGCCAGGGAAGATTATTTACAGATTGCAGATGACTGTAGACTGATAACGGCCTATAAGTCAACAGTACCTGTGTGGTTGGATGGGCCAGTCATGAAACTGATATTACAAGTTTCCCTGGTATTTTGAAAAACATGTTCGGGTACACTGACATGCATTACTGTGATCATAAAAACTGATTCATCCTCTGTGTTTTTCAGATTAGTCACAAGAGGTACAGTCACCAGAAATGTTGGAAATATTTACTTTTAAAGCTATGAATTGAAATAATAATAATTGAACAGAAGGCTGGCATTTTATTTTTTAATTGCCGTGTTGAAATTTAAGTTGTTAGAAAACTTTAACAAAACCAATTGATCTTTTAGCACAGACCTTTTTGGGAACTGCTTCCCAAGGATTTCTGTACAATCACAATTGCATTAAACCTGAAGAGATGTGCAACAGTGTAAGAGCTTCTTCAGACTCTTAATGTACTATTGAGTGCTGCACTCGTAGTCGTCATAACAACCTGAACATTTATTGAAGCTCTTAGCCGGGAGTGTCTGCATGTGGAAAATGAGTGAAGAGGGGAGAGTTGGTGCTTGAATAACAGCAGATGTGTGTCTGAGGGACACGGGACTGCTTATAAATACTAATTTCTGCAAGTGGTAGAGATGTGGATGGAAAACAGCAGGAGTCAGTCTTCAGGCACAAAAGACGTGATGGGGAGGTGTGTATGATTTCACAAAGCTAAAGCATGGCAACACAGAGCTGCAAGACCCCCGTCGACACTAAAACATCCACAGCAAACTACAAAAATGATTCCCATCAGACCACAAAATGTCCACAACACTGCCAAAGCAAGAGAAATCTAAAATACAGGGTGAGAATACAGCTATAGCTGTCATGCACAAACCCTCTTAGCTTTATATTAACATGGGGAAGGTCCAGAGTGACACTGAGCTTTCTACTACCCCACTAATCATTGAACTTTTAGTTCATGCTGCCCCCTAGAGGTAATAAAACAGCATTTTGCAGATAAAATGCTTTAAGCACCAGCGGGGAGCAGAGTGGGGTTATGACCAGCTTTTCTTTGTTGTATGTAAAGTGATGCTATAGATGAAGATGTGTGAAAAACAAATATAAGTGCTACATATTCAAAAGAAGAGGTTTTTCTTACCTGTGTGTTAATGATGTTTCATAACAGGGGGCAGGACATAAGAGAGGAAAAAAGAAAACAAATGACTGTTAGTGAAAGACTATTAGAGGTAAAGAACATCAGCATGAAAAAATAAGAGCATTATAAAAAGGATGAAGGAGCTATGAAATGCTATCACTTTCTAATGAAACAACATAATATCATCAGTTATTAAAGCCAACAATAACTGCCCAGTAACTGTACACATGTACATGTTATTTTATTCTATGTTGATGAAGCTGCTTTACTCTTACTGCACATAGTACACTATTATGAATGACTACTGGTGTGTCATTTGTTTCAGTGTGCAATTACTTAGTTGGTCTATGCATGTATAGCAGGTAATGTGTCTGTGTGCATGTGGAGTGGAACAGTGTGTGTGCTGTATGTACTGAATGCACTACATTTTGTATTTCTTAACAGCAGATACAGTTTATGTCCAAGACAAATTTCCTACAAGACAGTTTCTATATAGTCTATCTCATCTCATCTTAAAACAGTGATTCTCAATTTTTTTTTTTTTTTTTTTTTATAATTCCCCCTTCGGAGGAAGAAATATTTTCATTATTATTCATGTTTATATAAATGTAATTTATGGTGCTGTTGGATTGCTGCTAGACTTCCCCGTTAATACTGGTGCTTGTGGGAGAGAGAACATTTTTTAACTACAGTGAAAGTTTTTGAAAGACTGACTGATAAAAATATGGACTGAAGCAGAATACATCATTAGAAAAAAACATAGTACGTAGTGAATTTTGCAAGGTTGGAGAGGGCGGAGCTAAGTACAGCCAAACACTCGAATAAGACATTTTCAGGTTACAAAATATTACAATTAACTTACATGAACTGAAAACACACCGAGAGTTGTCCGTGTTTCTGTTTTAGAACTTTAACCCTTCAAAGTCCTGAGACAAAAACAGAGACAACTCCCAGACCAGACACTGTTGTAGTGACCTGTCAATCACAAGGTAGCCACGCCCTAAAGCATACCCTGCTTTATGGTCTATTTGACTCTAAATGGGACCATAAGTTACTGAATGAACATCATGCTGTACTGAAGAAGACTTGAAACTAGAAACTAGACCATAAACTCATGTTTACAATGTTTACTGAGGTAATAAACCAAGTGAGAAATAGGCTGATTTTCTCATAGACTTCTATACAATAAGATTTTTTGCAACCAGAAGAGTCGCAAGTTTAAGGCACTTCAGCATTGACTTCACTTTACAGACTAAGATGTTAGCCATTGTTTGCATTGCTAGACACTACTATGGGTTCAGTGATAAAAAAAAATATGTTTCTGGTGTGATTTTGGGTGAACTGACCCTTTATAAGTACTGGCACTTTTAACAAATACTAGTGTGGTCAAGACCTCCTCTAAGTACCGGTCAAGCTGTTGGTACGTAGCTTTTGATCTACCCAACACCAAAAAAAGCAAAAGCCTAATCATTGGACCTGTAAAGTGAATATTTACGCACCACATCTGTAAGAGCTTCAATCAATGGGAGAAAGATGCAGAGGAATGAGTAATGAGGTACGTGAAGTGAAGAGAGCAGGGTTACAACAACCCTCACAACATACAAATCAAAAGATTCATACCTAGTGAATAGTTTTGAAACTACTCAAATGTTCGCAAAGCAAAAAAAGAGAAAATACGGACTGTTTGGTCTTCTGTGAGGCCGACCTGCAAGGACTACAGCTCCACAGCTCTGTAATGAAGGTGTTTATAGTGGTGTCTGGTGTAACGTGAAGGTGATGAGGCAATTCACTTTTGGTTCATACAAATCAATATCAGTTCCTTAGTTTCTCAAGCCAATTGTACAGACTGGCATCAGCTGAAATGGTATCAGCACCAAGCCTTTACAGCACAAACTGCTTGAAAAGTAAAAGCAATTTCTGTGTTTGGCTTAAAAGGAACAAACCAGAGCTGGAACAGTAGAGAACAGTGATAGAGTGCAGTCGCTCGTCTGAAAGCAAAATGTGAAAACTACAACACCCACACACAAAATCACAGAGGTCCACATGCTGTGAGAAGACCGATGCGGCAAGTCACAGGAATGAAACCGCACTTATTTTTCACTTTTCCTCTACTTCACCATCACATATTTCTTTACTTATTCATTTGAAAGTTATACACATTAAGAAAGAAAAGAAAGAAAGATATTCCTTTATTAGTCCCACAGTGGGGAAATTCAGTTTTCACTCCGTTGTTCACAGTACACAGTACATAGTACATATACATGTCAATGGAGAGATGTCAGAGTGAGGGGGCTGCTCCTGACAAGCGCCCAGAGCAGTTGGGGGTTTGGTGCCTTGCTCAGGGGCACCTCGGCAGTTCCTCTCAAATCAAAATGTTGTCTAACACAATGTAAATTAACAAAACTAATTGCTGCAATCAAGCCGAACATTTTCTCAAAGGCAGCTCTCAAAACTGCCTTTTCAGTTTCTATTAATCAGATGGACTAGGATCAACGGACTGAAAAGATTTGTGGATTCATTCCATGAATGGCTGCTTTGCTGGCTTACACTTCTTGTTCAGACGCCTCATTACAGAAACTTCCTCTAAAGACTTACCTCAGTTTACAGAAATACAGTATGTATCCTAACTGCAATAAGGAAAAAAATCTTAACTCAGGATAAGAATTTTAGTTTACAGAACCGTCCTAACTTCAGTAAGTTAGGATGACACAGACCCTGTCCTTAACTCAAAATAACCTGCTAAAATGTTACCAGCACTGTTGTTAGGTCTGTATGGTAATGACAGCTCCAATGGGGAACAACATGAACACCCAAATACAATGACTGAAAGGCTTCTCAAGCCATATGATGACATTTTATATTTCTAGGGCCCTGTATTAATAGGTATATATCAACTGCAAGATGATTCATTTTGAGTCATTTTTTTTTTAGTTTGGTCTCCTCATAGCTAAAATTGAATGCCCATCTTTTTTGTGCACATGATAGCAAGCTAGCTAGCCAATGGCAAATGAGAGCTGTTGATGTTATGGCTTGTCCATCTCAAGCAGCCCGCTGGTAATCAGATACAGATATGACAGGGCGAGTGCCAACTGAAGAATCAGATTTACAGTTACAGTTAGGATTTCTTGAATTAAAAAAAGATAGGAGGTCCGAGACAGGATAGGACACAGTCATGAGATTGGAAATTGCTTCTGTAATCAGAAAATAGGATTTTCCTAATCTTTGAAACTTAAGATAGGACAAGCAGTTGGGGTATTTTTCTGTAATGAGGCCCCTGATTAATAGAAAAGGTCAGTAGATACACAGCATCAGCAGCCTTAAGGAATACCCATGAATACCCCTGGTTACAATGTCCAGCGGGAGCGTTTCAGAAGGATAGCGTCTTTACGTAGACTGTCCTTCTGGAGTTATTTCACCAACAGTTTTGTGTTTCACAAGGTTCTGAATGCATACTTGTGACTCCTTTGTGGCTGCACTTTACTCATTGTGCATGTACCAGGATGTCTTATCTTCATTTTGTGTCTATACTATTTAGTAGTAGTGCATATTAAAATACATCCAAACTAGTAAACTATAGAAGGGATATTGTAGCATTTCCTCTCCTGCTTAACAGACAAGGGCTATGCATTTAATCAAATTTCAATTATGATTTTGGCTTACAGCGATTCCTCCATGGTGGTGTACAGCGACCGGCTCTAGGTCAGCTTGAAGAGGCCCAGGGTGAAGGTGAAGCTTTACAGCCCCCCTCGCCCGGACCTCTCTGCTTAGTCCCGCTGTGCCCTCTCTCACTGTGTCCAGCGCGACTGTCAACCAGGGCGGACTGTCCTTAGTGCGGCGATGTCAGCAAACCTGCACCCCCTCTGGTTTACCATGCTTTATGAGTGGGACTTTTTTACTGTAATCACCCAATCCAATGTGTTTATAGTTTCATTGTTTTTCTTCATAGATCTAGCCTCTTCATTTTGCTCTCGAAGTGCACCAGATTGCATTCAGCTTTAAAATGTAGGCTACAAAATGTCCTTTCTAAACACATGATGTTTCCAAAGTCAATGAGCATTCATGATAAATATTCATGTTCTCAATATTGACCAAAATTACTGGTATTGAAATTTTTGCCACAATCAAAGAGCCCTATCGCAGACTTGAGAAGTGAATAAATAAGAAAAGTTTTACATGTACAAAAAAACTCAATTACAAAAAAATATAATACATCGTTAATTACTAATTTCATACTATTTTTCAAAAAAAAATCTAGGCATTTACAGTATACATTCATGAGACGGCGGCTGCAGCTTCATGCAGAGAAGAGGGTGACGCCATAAGTAAGGAGTGAGCAGTGGACATGAAGGGATAATGTAAACGTCACAAGAGGATGGAGAAGTGTTTTAAGTTTATTACGTTCTTGCCTTTGTCCGCCACCCTTAAAAAAATGTAGGTAAAATAGATTTGTTGTTCGTAAATAAGTAATTTGCACTTTACAATGGCACCTTTTAGGAAAGTTTAAGTTTCAAAATCAATCATGGAAAAGTAAGCGTTGGAGAAATGCTCAGTCGGAGGGAGACATCTGTACCGAGACTGAATGACTCAATTTAGTCGGGACAATAAGGGCGGCTGTTAATTCTGCACCTCAGAGATAAAACCACAGTCGTCTCTCCAGATGGGAGGAAAAATTCAATGAATGAATAAATGAATGAAAGAAAAGACTGCAGCATTAGGAAGAAAGAATAATGAAATTGATATAAAAGGTGAACAAAGCAAGAGTTTTATGAACGGTGAGTCAATATTCTGCCAGGCAGGCAGTCATCCTCCCTCTGTTCTAAACACACAGAGGGCAACTGAAAGAGAGCTATAATTTCCACATCGTGGTTCTGTTAATGACACAAAGGAGAGGTACATTATGTCCTTGGAAGACTAGAAAAAGACATTTCTTTATAGCCCAGAAGGACTGTGTATTATTCTTTGCCATCCATTGATGGAGATGAAACTCTCAAGTATGAACTCTGAGATGATAAACGCTTTAACCATTGAAGCTACAGCGGCAAGATAAGTCCTCTAATTAAATGTCACAAGAGTATCAAGTATGATATTATAGAGCAGCAATCATTCATATGATATTGTTAACACATCTACTCTCTAAGATCCTGGTATTAGTGCGATATATTAGTTATATTAGACTGTTAAATAGGTGTTATCGATCACTATAATCACCATAGATGTGGGTCAATAGAGGCCTACTAGTAGTTTTATCATCTAGTCACATGGTAGATCACCAATGGACGGCGACCTCTAATAACTATAGTAATAATGACAGGAGCAGAAGTGGAAGCATAGAAATAAAATCAAGTAGAAGGGTATTGAACCATTTACTGTGAAAATTACTAATACTAGTACAAAAGAAAATAGCAAGTATTGTTAGTTGTTATGGTGACAACAGGACCCACATCAGTCAGGCTGTAAACTGTGTGGTCGCAGCTCGCCAGGAAGAGTATGTATGCAGTCCCAGGAAACCACTGACTAGCTCGTTAGCATAGATAACTAGTCCCCAGGCAGAGGATTCAGATCCGGCACTTTTTTACTTTTACGTAAACGGTGCAGCACTAAAGCCTGGCAGAACCAGCTCAAGAGCTAACCAGCCAGCAGTCTGATAGCTAGCTAGCTATCTTGCTAATTCCACTATGCTTCAATGTCACGCTGCTTGCAGAAAACGAGCCGAAAAAAGTCCTCCCTCACCTGCCGATGACAATGTGCTTTCCTCCGCTGTGACAAGAGTGTGTGGATGAAGGATTAAGTTGTTTCATAATTTGAGTCATTTACATTTTCTCGTTACTACTCCACTGCTGCATCATTACTGCAAAACCTCACCTCAGTGAGTCCCTGACTTGCCACAATCTGTTTAGTTTATGCGGAAGTCAGCTCCCTACAACTGTCACTATCATTGATTTGAATGGGAATGTATGTTCTACTCCTACATTCTATTTCTATGAGCATCAAGCGCTGTGGTATAGAAGCCAGGGTTCACATCCTGTGTGCAACAAAGTTCACAAGCATTAAGTTTTACTTTCACTTTGAAACAGTTATTTTAAGCCAAAACACAATGTTTTTTCCCTACACTTGACTATATGGTGTTGATGTCTAAACCTAAAGAAACCTGTTTCTTTGTGTTCAAAATGTAACATTTCATTCAGTTTTACATGTTAGAACGTGTTGCTTTTAAGTTTCGCTTTCACCTTTATAACATAGCAGGCACCTACTGACCCAAATCAATGGTACTTAATGGCCAATGACATCTATTTAATGGCCTGACGACAGCCGAATCTGGTGGTTGATGGAACCTTTTGCCATATGGTATTTTGATGTGATGTTTGTTTGCTATTGTAGAGAGAGGAGCGGTAGAAGAAGAAGATAGAAGAAGAAGAAGATATTCCTTTATTAGTCCCACGAGGGGAAATTCAATTTTTTCACTCTGTTGTTAACTTATACACGGTACATGCAGACCCGAACACACACATGCACAAACATGCAACAGCAACAAGCAACAAGATGTCAGAGTGATGGGGCTGCTCCTGACAAGCGCTCCGAGCAGTTGGGGGTTTGGTGCCTTGCTCAGGGGCACCTCGGCAGTGCCCAAGACGTAAACTGGCACCTCTCCAGCTACCAGTTCACACTCAGTTCTTGGTCCATGTCGGGACTTGAACCGGTGACCCTCTGGTTCCCAAGCCAACTCCCTACAGACTGAGCTACTGCTGCCCCCAGTACAGAGTACTGCACAATACTCCAGCACAGAAAGTCTGGAGGGAAATGGTCAAGACTATTAATAGTCATCTGAACCACCACATTTACATTAGCAGGAGCGCATTAACAATAAATGCATCCACCTCCCCGCAGCAACAACGTCTTGATGTTTTGAATAATGAAATGCAGAAGGTCAGAAGGGTGCAGGAAGACTATTTTAATTGACCATTTTGAGGTTTTTCATGCAATATTGGCAGACAGTAAAAAGTAAGAATTAAGTGATTAAGTAAGTGAATAACTAAGAATCTGGTGATTACGTGTTTGGCTGCATTCAGACAACCCTGTTTCCTCATTCAATTCAATGAGCCCTATATGTAAATATGTATTCCTGGTAGGTTCTTTGCAGCATTAAGAGCATCAATTCTTCTGTTTACATTGACAACGTCATGCCGAGGATCAAATGACTGCGGCCATGATAACCTTCCAGAGTTGTAAAATTCTGCCTCAAAGTGTCATAAACCCTGTGCAGTGCTTTGGCATGTGATAAGCCTTCAAAGTCATTGATGTACTCCTCAAACTAAACCTCCTGGATCATATTTCATTTTCTCACCGGTACCTGTAGCAGCGCAGCCCCTTGTGGTTTTTTTAACACCGAGATCTATTTTCGGTCTGAACACGGCCTTACTTGTCAGACCTGGAGGTACAAGCACACCAGAGCCAAGGTCATTTATAAACTGCACAAATTATAAATATGGATGTCATGGCCCCAACCTGGCAGTCATCCATCATCTCTCACACTATACATGCTGCTAATCAATATCAGATGATGAATCGGGTACAGTATCTCACAGAGAGTGGTCCCTGACAGCTACGAAAAGAGTTACTGTGCATCTCTGAGAGGATATTATGTTCACTCGCAGTCATCATTTTGTTCTTAAATGATCATTACTTTACAATGAACATTACATCTTTTGTAGTGTTGTGGCCCAAAGAAACTATACATCTCCAAATTTGGCTATTTTGAACTTTTGAGATAAACCTAAGTATTAAGTTTTCTTTTATGGTTTGAGAAAATTCTCCTACTTCTTGAAAAGGGCTGCCAATAATAATCTAAATTCTCATCGTCAATTACTCTGCTGACTAGTTTCTGGATTCATCATTTTGTCTACAAAATAAAAATGTCCAGGGCTTCAATTGTCTTGATTTGTCTGACCCTAAAATATTCAGTTTACAATTGTAGAAGATCAAGGAAACCAGTTATAATCACATTGGAGAAACTAGAACCAGAGGTTTTTAGCATTATTTTCTTGAAAAAAGAGAGTCAACAATCATCAAAATAGTTGCCAATTAATTGTCTGTCAATAACACTGACTAAAAAGCCAAATAAACCTTTTAAAAAATATTGGCTTAGCTGGTAAATGTATCATCACAAAGCTGAAAACAAGGCCATTTTTCTTCATGGAAAGTTGTTGATTTAAAGGTAAATGTTTTCCACCGATTAGGGTTGAAATTTTTATGGTACAATTAAGCAAGAATATTTTGGCTCATTATTCTGTAATGATCCTGTAATTTGATCTTCTTGGTCTTGGTTTTAAACTGTTATGTTTGTTTTATGTCTACAACCATATAACTGCTGCTGCTTATCTTAATCTCAGTGTGTCTTTAGTTAAATTAACGTTCAATATTTCAAAAAGAAAATAAGCATCTCACACAACATAATTGTTTTTCATAACGCTATGTTTTGGCTTCAGATATAAATGTGTGTGGACAATGAATCAAATCCAATCTGCTGTACAAGAACTTTCCACTTTCCACACAATACTCTCCTTAATTTTGCAATGCACTCTAAGAACTAGCTTCCTGTAAACCACAAACCCCTAACATTTGCACCCAACGAGACTTCTTTGTCCTGCTGCCTTGATGATATCAAACAAATGCTTAAAAAACAGCTTCGACGTCAGCAGAACTGCCCTGTATCAGCACAACATTTTCTATCTCTTTTCAAAAGCTTTCTGATTGTCTTGCCCTGTTAGAGGCCTTGTATTCTAAGAGACAGTGTAATCTTGCTGTTGAGCAGGTCTATAAACATCTGCTTACGCTCTGAACATCAGACCTCTGTGCCACCAGTTAAGGTATGCACACAATCAAACACTCACCAACAAAACCTCGCCTCCTGCCGTTAATGTAATAAGGAGGCACTTGATACTTCATCAACAGCAGGTGAATACTGAGGAGGCAAGCTCAAGGTCTTATATCTTTACAAATAGTCAATATGAAGAGCTTTAGGGTGCAGGGGGTGAGTTTCAATGGAGTAAAACTTCCATCAAAACAGACCTGACTCTGAGTGCACTTTCACTGAATGGTTTTTGTAATCAACATGTTGTGACAATATCCCTGTGTTTGTGTTTTTCAGAGATGCTTTCCTTCCTCTGATATTAAAAAAAGATGTTGATACAGTTTGGCCGACAATGCCATCTAACCTTCAAAATTTGGTAAACAGCATTCACATTACCACTGCATAACAAAAACGAGGCAAAGCAGCTTCACAGACCTCTTATTATATATATTGCTGTGGTGTAATAGTACAGGAAATCACAGACTGCAGCAAGTGTCCAGGAAGCACTGCAGTACAACACAAGTGCACATCAGAAGCAGGGAGACCACACACTGTGGCTCAGACAGCACGGTTCATACGCAGATTAGACAAACTATGCAGACGGCCGCATCAGTTACAGCCAGTCAGCTATCCATTGACAGGCTGTCTTCACTGATGACCAGATTATAGCGAGCAGGACACTGTGAAAGGCACAGGGCCGGCTTGTTGAAGGTCAGCGCTGAGAAGTGCTGATACAAAGACCAGGGAAAGGGACCGGACACAGTGATTCACGGCTCATATTTCTGGAGGGAAATCACAGCTAAGTCTGGTGGTGGAGCAGCCAATTGTAAAGGTGAAATCACAAAAGAACATAAACTTTAAATTGATGATTCTAATAAAAATATTGTCACTGTGGTTAAAGCAATCAACGGAAAAGATCGGTATGGAGTGTTTACGTCATCAACACACATACAGGAACTTTAACTTTGTCTCCTTTTTGGCAAATTAATTAAACTCAAAGTACAAGTGTATGGAAGTGGAGAGAGAGTTTGTATATGCTTTTTTTTCCTTGGTGGTCTAGTGGTTTGGATTCGGCACTCTCACCGCTGTGGCCCAGGTTTCTTCATAAATATCCCCACTGTGGGAGTAATAAAGGAATACCTTATCTTATATCTTATCTTAAGAGCCGCTGGATTATTTACACAATATCATCATATGTGTATTTTCAACATGATATCTCAAATCCCCTAAAAGTACCGTACATGACAAAACCTAACCCTAATCTACAGAAGTCCATCCATCCATCCATCTTCAACCGCTTATCCCATTAGCGGTCACAAGGGGGCATTGGACGAAGGTGGGGTACACATTGGACAGGTCGTCAGTCCATCACAGTGACCAAGATTCAGGGCCATTAAAAATATAATACCGTTTCAATGGAAAAAAAAACTATACTACAACAGTTTCTAGTATATACTATACATCATTGTGCACACATGTAGCACAAACAACCAAACTAACTGCACATGACTCAGTGTGCTCATCAATTTACTTTTAATATAGAGCTTTCCATTATCAGATTTCATAATGAATCTAGTGCTTTACAGCCTATTCACAATAAATAATAAGCTATCATTGTCCCAGTTTTTGAGTCTGTATGTGTGAATGACCCAGAACTCTGAGGACTCACCTCCACTATGCTTTATGGTTTGTCTTTGAATTAATGCAGTGTGAACCATGAGAGAACAGTTGCTTGCATTATGAATTATGTTTTGTGGGGAAAAGAAATGATAGACAGCTTAGAAACGCGTGCTTATATCATCAGCAGCTTAGAGACTCCTTCAAAACACCAAATATATCAAACACGTCAAAACTGCTTGAGTGTGGTCACTGTCACAGGAGGGTTACACTTTTCAAATCACAGGAAAGTGCTTAATGTTTAAAAGAACACCTCAGCAGGTTCAGTGCTGCAGGTAATAAATAAACAGGTTTTCATAACTAAAAAAAAGCACTGAAACGAAGGTTAACTTCAAGAGTGGGTTACTCAGGTGGTTCATTCAGATTCAAGTCTATTGAATGTGTTGAATTATGTAGCAGAATGAGGGATCCGTGCAGCACAACTGAGATGAATAATTTAACTGGACGAGTAATGCCAGTGTTTGTATGTGTGAAAGTGTTTCACTTTGCTTCAACATCTTCATTTAAAATAAGCTGTGACACTTTCCTAAAAGAGGAAGAGATTACATTTTCTCAGCTCCAAGAGCATCAAGCAGTGTGGGAAATGTCAGCGCCTTCAGGCAGCCCTGTGGCAGGTGGGAGCACATCCCTCTCCAGTATGCTCTGTATATAAAGCACAACAACAGTATAACACCATGCACCCCCAGTTTGAACTCAAGAGGTATCTAGATCAGGCTTAAAGTTCACCGATCACGTACAGTGTCAAAATGCAGAAACTGATTTGACATTGTCGGCTACAGACTGTAGAAAAACAGCTGCTATATTCAGAAGTTTATTATTATTTTTGAACATATTATAAGTATCCTATATTCACAAAACAATATCAGAAAGCCCAGCTAGATAGATTCCAATCAGAGAAGTGTATATTTTCTCAAAATAATCCCAGTTTCAGGGTGCCATAGTTATGAGTCTGCATTAAAACGGGGGTAAACAAAACTGTTTGGCTGATCTGGATGCCGGGTGGCTGGCTGACTGGATCTGTGTGCTCCCTGGAATGGGACTGCTTCTCAGAATAGCCAATGGCAGATGCCTTCCTCCCCTCTGTGTTATTTGGAGCCCAAGGGCAATGGAATCCAACCTCCTGCAGTGTACTGTGGTGTGGTCCTTACTTCAGAGACGGACTTTGAGTCCGGCGCACGAAAACTAGCCATCTTTCAATCATTGACTCATACCAGTAGTCCGCACATGCTCAACAAATGGGGTCAAATGCATCCAAGTAACATTGTGGGGTGACTCTTTGTTGCAGGCAAAGGAAGTTAAATGACTAAAAACATGAACATACTACTTCGGCCTGTCACATCTAGTAAATTACTGTAGGACTGCACCTAACAATTATTTTCATTATGGTGAAAAATACACTATTTCTCACAATCACAATATGTTAAACACTAATGTGATACCTTCAATTGTGTTTTTTTTTGTCTAAAACCCAAAGATATTCAGTTTACTGTCATATAAGACAAATAAAAGGTCAAATCCTCACACCAGAGATGCTGCATCTAGAGAAAGATTCATTTGAAATAACACTTGTCAAAATAGATGCAGATTTATTCATCAACTTATCTAACACTTATCTTCTACTCTAAACCAGCAGGAAACCTCTGGGTCTGAAAAATGAAGCCAATGCTGAAGCACCTTAAACTTCATTGCTTCTTATATCCAGCAGGGGGCGACTCATCTGGTTGCAAAAAGACGTCTGATTGTATAGAAGTCGATGAGAAATTGAGCCTACTTCTCACTGGATTTATTACCTCAGTAAACATCATAAACAGGAGTTTATGGTCTCAATCACTAGTTTCAAGTCTTCATCAATACAGCATGATGTTCATTTAGTAAATTATGGTCCCAGTAAGGTGTTCGGGGAGTTGGCCGTATTTTCGTCTCACAACCTTCACAGTGTGTTTTCAATCAATGAAAGCTAATTATAACATTTAGGTCGCCTAAAATGTCTGTTTCAGTGTACGGTTGTACTTAACTTCACCCTCTCATATCACTTCTGGTTGCAAACAACCAAGAAGGCGACGACCAAAAAAACAAGAATCCCAAAATGCCAAACTTGAAGCTTCAAAACTGTAGTCTACAAACCAATGGGTGCTGTCACAGAGACAATGTCCACTTCAAGAAGAAGAAGAAGAAGAAGATAGTCCTTTATTAGTCCCGCTAGGGGAAATTCAATTTTTTCACTCTGTTAACTTATACACACACAGGCACAAACAGGTCCATATACATGCAACAATTGGAGAGATGTCAGAGTGAGGGGGCTGCTCCTGACAAGCGCCCCGAGCGGTTGGGGGTTTGGTGCCTTGCTCAGGGGCACCTCGGCAGTGCCCAAGAGGTAAACTGGCACCTCTCCAGCTACCAGTTCACACTCAGTTTTTGGCCCATGTCGGGACTTGAACCGGTGACCCTCCGGTTCCCAAGCCAACTCCCTACAGACTGAGCTACTGCCGCCCCTTATATACAGTCTATCTTCTAAACCAACAAAGTATTAATTAACAATTTTCAGTCAGTTAACGTCTCTCCACGTCTCTTACTAGGTAGAGAAACACACAATTAACCACTACTTTCTAGGTTTTACGGGGAAAAAATTGAAAAACTGTGAAATTCAGGACATACAGTACAGTGATAGTCAAACACCAAACTAAGCGAGGAATCTCTCTTCAGCTTCATGCAAACTTTATTCCAGTGTTTCAATGTATTGCATCAGTAAAGGGAGAAGAGAAAAAAGTAGAAAACTTCAAAAGATTAATTTGATTCTTGTGCTGTCAAACTCAATATTCTACAATTGACAATCCAAAAAGAGAAAGATGATTAAAAAGGTCTGAGTGATGTTTGCCAAAGCTGCATAATACTGTCAGGGGGAGCATTAATTTCTTTACAACATTTATCTACAGAGACCGACATTAGTAAAGGCAGCTGCTCCTCCAGGGCAGCAAGTTTATCTGACGTGAATAATGAGGGAGTCAGGTAGAGCAGTAACCTTTATGTAGCACAACGAAGTTTAAAATAAATTGAATATTACTGAGACACAGTAATTAATTTACTTACATTTAATAGTGCTTAATAAAGAGCATATTAAAAAGCTGCTCTACTGATTGTTGTTAATAGACTTTTAGCATTTTAATCAGGTGTTTCTTGTACAATTGTAACTGTCCTGTGGTGGTTAACTGTTGTGTTTCTGCTGTGGCTATTTTTCATTATAAACACAGAGGATTTCCTGTTTCCCCACTGCACCAAACTCTACAATTTGTGCTGTTTGTTAAATAGCATTTTTTTTTTTATTATTTTATTCATTAGCTCATTTTACTCAGCATACTGATAACACTGTTTAGTTTATTTCGTTTAATTTGACAAGCTACTCAAGCCCAACTGTCACTCAAATGCAGCAAAATGTGCACAGATATTCACAGAAGTGACAGGTTGCATTAACAGGTTGCGTTTTTGCAAAACGACTAAAATATGAGACAAAACAAAGGAGAAAGAGCAGCAAAGACTAGAATCAGCTACGTACAGTCACACACCGAATTAGCTGAGGTGATTTCAAGGTGCTGTTGATGGAAAACAGTTGGTTTTGAAATATGAATAGTAAAGACAAACAACACTTGAGCCACTATAAGATCATCTGACTCGGTAGTAGCAGGATCAGGAGTCGTATCATGTCACCCTGGTTGTCACGTAACGGACAGGGACAGACAACTCGAATTGAAAGTGAATATGAATGTCCTCAGTGTATCCAGGCACAGGTTCTCAAAAATAGATGGTTAAAAAAAAAAAAAAAAACAGCGTTGTGAAATAGTGACAGATGGCTCCTTGTTGTCATTATGATACCATTATTCATAAAAAATGAAAGGAAATATGCATAAAAAATTACGAATTAACTAATGTAACTCACACATTTGTTCAAGATTTTTTAAAATGGCATTCTGTCTTAATTAATCAGTTGAGAGTAAAAATAACGTGCAACAACAGTTCGTCTGTGGATACGTCTAAGACCAGTGGGCCACCAGGATAACGACAACTGAAACTGACGGACTGAGAAAGGCCAACAAATGAAGCAAAACCCAAAAACTACAGTAGCTGTGTGGCTCTAATTAACGCGTCTATAGACAAACTACAGGAAACCCTGAGGCTCTAATTCAAACGCGCTAAAGAAAGTTGCCACACACCCACAACACCTGCTCAAACAGCAAATGCATCTTGCTGATAGTTGTTGATGATACAGACATAGCTTCTCTGGGCAAGTCCAGATCACCTTACTCAACAGGCCTGCAGTTCAGGGTGTGGCGAGTGAGAAAAGCAATACCGCAACTAAAATGTCCTGCGGTTAATGTTCAATCTATATCCTGATCTTTATCTCCTGCAACAACTGGATGCCCAGTTTGGCTCCCGGAAATACAGTTTGGCTTCTCCTGGTCACGTTTCAATTTGAAATTTAACTAGGACTCT
The DNA here is from genome assembly GCA_947000775.1 of Pterois miles. Lineage (NCBI taxonomy): Eukaryota > Metazoa > Chordata > Actinopteri > Perciformes > Scorpaenidae > Pterois > Pterois miles. The sequence goes on from CAMQGK010000231.1 coordinate 4,708,064, forward strand.
CTTTATCAGAACAGTAGGAGAAGTTTCAGGACAGGTGTAGGTCGTGCTTTAAGATATGAGACATTATAGGGTCCTGCAGGAGTAAGTCTTAAAACCCAGAAATGAGTTTGCATTTTAGCACCTGCGGTTCCTTCGTTTCGAAGTTAACATTTTTTCTGAATGGGTTTTTGGTAAGACGCCTGAAATAAGGTCCAAGGTTAACACAAGCTTAAGATATTTTAAAGTGTGGTCAGTAAATATCCCATGCATGAATTTTGAAGCCTGAACATGAAAGGCGTTCCATGAGACTACTAAACGTCATCACGCCAAACACTAATTCGCCTTTGACTTAGTGAGGTGACATGAAGTTTAAAATCATAAATTGGTGTTCATTTTTGAAGACGAATAAAACATGCAAGTATCATAAATGTTTGTTTGCCACAGAAATTATTTCCTGTAATAATCCAAAAAACAAACCAGAGCGATGCTAACTTCTGGGTTGACCGGCAAAAATATGCCATCCCTGCACCACTCTATAAAAAACAACACTGCCTCATAGAGAGCTCCCATGTCCACCTCCAAATAAATATTTTAACTGGAATAAAACAAAGAAATAGGAAGAATGATAAAGTAAATATAGTAGCAACAAAATATAAAGTCAACACTTCACGGTATAGTTTGTTCCTTCTGAAGACGTAGTTTCAGGTGACTGAAGTTGGTACCATACCACAGAGACCCTAGGAAATCCCAGCTATGCCATTCACTGGAGACAGCTGACACATGCACAGCACAGCCTATGTGGCTTCCTGCTCTGCTTGCAGCAACAGCAACCCAATGATCTGGCCTTATGGGCCCCTCCACTTAGTCCATCCAGCAAAACAGACTCCATAAACAACCTTAAAGCTCAAGTTTTCTTCAGTCTAAATCTTCCTGACGTGCTGGCTTTTTTTAAACAAGAAAAGCAAATAATCATAAGTCAAAGTGTTCCTGGGCACCAACACAGATGCTTTAGTCTAATCCACTGGTATACAGATGGTAAGAACACTTTAACTCAAGACATACTGTGTTTTTCCCCAGTTCTTTCCTGTTTAACAGTCAACCCAATTATTCGTCGTATCCCCATGCAGCAGTTCGTAAAATATCTTTACGTGCTACAAACGTCCATCTTCACAGCAAATAACTTTTTTTGATTAGGTTTAGGCAGCAAAACTACTTAGTGAGTTTAGGATTAAAATAACTATGGAAGTGGTGTCACTTGAGTACCGAAGTTATGTGACAAAGCGGTTTCCTGAGCGAAAGTTCGGTGCTGTTTTAGGCATTTGCTCTAAAACCAAAGACCGAACAAATCTTAGTAAGTAAAGACAATATGTCTTTGATGCTAAATAAAGGTATGACAGCACCATATAAAATTATACAGGCTATATGTAGACATGTTACCAGGGATGATGCATAATATCTAATGTCATAACTCCCTCTTTGTCTACCTTTCTTTTTTTTTTTTTTAGATCAATGCTGCCTCGGCTTGCCACAGAGATTTGACTTGACATTTTTAAGCCTGTGGCTGGGTTAACTAAAGAAACCTCCTGCTGCGGTCTGTCTCAGCTTATCCTTTGAACCTACTGTTTAACTACTGCATAAACAGCACTAATTAAAACTAAATCACCATAATAGACCCTTTGTCTAAAAAAGCTGGTCACCAACGCAGAGGCAAGCTTTGATCTGAGAGACAACCAAGAATGGAAAAAGGACACGCCGACACTCCCCTGTCATTGTCACATCTACCCTTATTTCTATTTTAGTCTGATATTTCACAACCTTTCTCCTCACTACTTCATTTATCTCCACGTTTTTCTGACAGACTGGAGGTTGATATTTTTAACTACCTATCTTTCTATATTTCATGATGTTAAGGAATCACCGTCAGCAAACACCACAGTAATTCAACAGTTGGTGTCCCTTTCGCCAAGACGTTCTCAGCTTAATGTTTAATTAACATCCTGACAAGTTCATTTAAATAAAGTTAAAGAACCTACAAAAACCTGGTTGGTTATAATTACTTATGGTATATAATATATAATAAATATATAATTTTAAAAAGCAGATATACAGTATGTTCAGTATAAGAAAGCTAAAATTATTATTTCCTGCTTTACACATTTTAATAAACCAAAAAAAAATTTATATTGGTATATATGTGGATTTTTTTTTTTGTATGTGGGATTGTTTTCCTTTTTTAAACATTTTGTATTTGTGTAGTTTTTCTAATCATCTACAATTTACAAAAAGTGGCATAAGCACTAAATCTGATTCAAAATAATGTAATTCTACATAACACATCATTTGTAAATGGTAAATTAATAGCTAATTAAAATTTAGTAAACAGTTATTTTTTCTGTTAACAAACCATGAAACCATAATTATATCTAGATGGAACAGATCTTTGTAACACTTTATAAATGGTTAATAATTTGTTTGTAAACCATCTATAAACATGAATGGATGATTTTATAAAGTTGCAACCAATTATTATAATACCTTTTTCAATGGTTAATAAATACTTTGTAAAGCATCTACAAACATTTAAATAGATAATACTTTGTCAATGGTTTATAATTGGTTTCTGGTCCATCTATCTATAGATGTTTTACAATCAGTTGATTTGTAATCAAGGTTTCCAAATCATGTTGTAATTACTAATTACTAACAAATACTTAATGTAGTATATAAAATGTTATGTGTGCGACAATAAACTGTCAATAAATACTTTATTAATATAATCAGAATGTAACTGTTGTTTCTTATCAGCTATGAGGCAAGTACCATTTATTTAAACTACTAAATAGTAAACATTAATTATCATTTCATTGTTTAATGGTAAAATGACTTAACTAAATTTATTTAACTATCGATGTACCTTTTATGATGATGGTTATCATAAAGTGTTGCCAAAGCACCATAAGTAGATGAATTGGTATATGGACATTTTATTTAATTTGCATTTTATTAAGAGTAATATCAATTAAAATGTGAAAGTTGAAGAATTCTGTGAATGTTTCATTGTGACTCATTTTAATCTCTTGATGTTTGAACGCTGGACTGCCACTGACAAAACATGAAGAGATTTAGAGGGTTTATGTTTTTCACACACTGCCCTGGGTATGTTTGGGAAGCATCTTGACATGGGAGTTTAATCTTATTAATTTCCAAGCTGATTAATTCAGCAGGCGTGTCGAAGGAGGCTTTTAACACAAGTAATGTTACTGTTAAAGCTCCCAACAGGCACCCTTGTTTGCTGTCAGAGGAAGGAATTACTAATGTCATAGTTACAAAGTACTGGTATTTTGAAGCTGCTTCAACCTTCAACTTGCTCGAACACATCAGAAAAATTGAAATTAAATGCAAACATAACTCCAACTTAAGAAAACAGAACCATTTTATGTGAAGTCACTACCTGTCCTTCACTGTCCAGGATGGATGACACCGAGGGATATAAAAACTATCTATTTAATTGTGTGTATTTCAAGGAAAACAGATTATTGTATATAAAACTCCCATAACCCTACCCATAATAAACCAAATATTTATTAATCAGAATATGTAATTATTATCTTTTTATTTTAATTATTTTACATGATAATTACTCCATAAATTGCAAATGAATAATGCATGTTTCCTATTGTCTATCAAATTATAATATATATCATCATCTAAAAACATAACCTATAAATAGGCTCATTGGCGCCGGTCTTTTTAAGGTTATATGTTGCCATCCGTTGTCTGTCATGGGTGGAGCTGAGACACGCAAACTTTTGTATCTGCGGGCGTACGGAAACAACTGAAGAAAGTCTGACAAAAGGACAAAGCCATCTAATATCATCACAAGTGTATTAATTTGTTCTTATTGATTTTTACCAATTCCACTTAAGCAATGTAAAAGGGAAAAACACTGGTATTAAAGCTCAAGCAAGTCATCATTAAGGAAAATATTGTGCTCATTTATTTTGACATGTAAAAAAAGACTGATTTTTTAGTAAATGAGTGAAAGTGAATATTTCATTGTGCTACCAAAACAAAAGCAAGTAATAAGTAGAGCAGAAATGAAAGTAGTCAAGTAGCTTCAGTTTTGATTTGAAACTTTTGAAAAGCAGCAGTTATACAACGCAACAACAACCTAGGTGAGATGGGGTGAGCGATGACCTCTGACATTTTCTGGTTCTGTGGCTCAACCAAACCCAAACCATATGACTGGCCTAATACGTACAATACTCACCCGCCTGCGACAGAATGGCAAACCCTGAGCAATGATGTTGATGCTAAATATCTTGAGTACTTTCTGAGGGGGTAACGGTTCCTTGGCAACGTCCTGGGGGTCTTCCTGGTCGAGTGGCTGGTTCTCCAGCGGCAGGTGGGACGAAGTCTTCTCTTTCCCAAAGGCAACATTTGGCATCTTTCTCCGAGCACCAGACGAGAAACGGGGAATAGGGCAATGCCTCAGCATTGCAAAACAGTCCGTCTACTGGATCATATCCCAGAAGGAGCTCCCAAACCTGGCCGACTCTTGTCGCAGATAACTTTTCTTACATGAATGCAGTACCTTCCTTGGACCTCACAACCAGACGTCTCAATACTGCGCTCACTGAGCCTTTTCACCTACCTACTCAGAACTCATCTCCCTGCTGACTGGCACCCTTTAAAATATCTCTGTGGTGTGAGGTCACTGTTGTGCCCAAGCCAGGCGGAGCAGCTGCCGTCAGGGCCTGAAAAGAGGATGGACCAACTCAGCCTCTCCCCCTCAGACAGGCACTGTGGAATCTGCTCTCATGACCCCTCGGCGGTGGAATGTGGACCAGCAGTCGTCCGACGCAGCCCACGTGTCCAGGGAACTTCCTCATTGTGGTCATTCTTTGACCCCCCCCCCCCCCCCCAGTCCTCCCAACTTAGTGGACTACATAATCACTGAGCCCAGTTAACTTTACGCCATGAAAACTGTCAACATACAGCAAAACAGCAGATCCTCATCTGAATCAAATTTGTCAACACAAGTGATGAGGCTATGATGTGTTATGTGCTAACCTTCTCTGACTCCTCCATGAACCAAGGTGTTCAGGAATGTCAGCAACTCTGTCTATGTCAGCAAAGAGGCTGAGGATATTTCAGGAGACGATCACACAGCAGTTCAAAGCTAGTGTGGGTGACACATGCACTTAAACAAGGGTTCACTTGACCAAGTGTCAAAGTCTATTAAAGTGTGTTCAAGACAGAAGCAGCAGCAAGATCTTGCTACACAATGAGGCACTCATGAAGTGAAGGTATAAAGGTGTAAAGGCGCGACAATGGGTGTGACATCAGGGAGTTCAGAAAAGCTCTATAAGCCTCTTATGCTGATTCCCACAGAAAATTAATGTAGAGCAGAAAACAGGTGACAATCTGATGAATATGTATAAATCTACAGACAGAGCAAGTGGCCAGAGACAGCCTTCTCTGTGTGCATTTATATGTCTGAACACATGGTAACAGAAAGTCCTACGGGGCTTAACCTCTCTTCTATTCTCACATCCACTATTGTTTGAGGAGGATTACGGAGCCAGAACATCTATCAGAGTCGACCAGAGGGCCCTGACACACCAGGCCGACCGGACGGCATTGAGCGTTAGTGGCGGGCCAACGCCCATAGTTTTTACAGTACGTTCAGCACAATTGGAGCAAGTTGCCGCCTTATCGGCAGCTGTTCAACCGATTGAGCATGTTGAACAAACAGGCGGTGAGAGACAGTGATGATTTCACTCATTTAGTACAGCCTCCTATTTTTCCTTTCCGGTTCTTCACAAGTGAAATACCACATTATGACAACACTTTATAGACTTCCAGTTGCAGCTTTTAAATGGGTCAAAATTTGTATTCCAAGCATTTAATCAGACTATATTGATTCATGGTGATGAAAAAACTGTGTGAAAATATCTTTCACTGATTTTTTTTTCAGGGATTCTAAAGATAAGATCACACTGCATTTCCGTTTGGTGGAATACTCTGATGCAGGTAACACAGTAAATACAATAATAAATACTGATCAGATGGTGATAAAACGAGAAAAATAACTTCTCCATTTACAAACACAGCTGCATCAGTGTATACCTGTGAGATCACAGCAAAGCAGGAAACACTTCACTTTCCATTGTGCTGACTTCAATAAAGGCGTGAATGGAAGACAGAGCGAATATTCTGAGGACGAAAATGTAATAAGACATACTTTACTGATCCCCGAGAGGAAATTACATTTTTTCACTCTTGTAATTTTACATATTAGACACAGGCTTGAAAGACATACATACGTGGACCTATACACATGCATTAATGGAGAGATTGGGGCCCATAGAGAGGCAGCCCAAGCAGCTGGAGGTCTGGTGCCTTGCTAAAGGTAGGAGGTGAAAAGGCACCTCTCCAGTTACCAGTCCACACTCCCTACTTGGTCTATGCAGACTTGAACCAGTAACCCTCCGGTTCCCAAACCAAGTCCCTCCAGACAGAGCTACTACTGCCTCAAGTATACCAACCTTACCATGTACAGTAGGGTGAATCAACTTCCCAGTATGAGCACTTGAATAGCCTTTATTTATAATATTTATATCATTAGGTCCTAAAAGTTGTAAAATGCACTAAAATCTGAATCCAGAGTTACTTCCCCTCATGTGAATGGGAGCCAAACTGAAAGCTGGGAGGTGAGTTTAAAGGAAACGCTCCTACGCCTGCACTATGGGCCCAATGAATGAGGAAGATCACCAGATGATCCGGGTACTTTATCACTCTACAGTCGAGCCATTTTGGCTTCATGCATCACTGAGCCACACTCATATGAATGAATGCGAGCCCACCTACAACGCTGCATACAGTTCTCTTTATATATCCATGCAGTGAGCCAACTCGCTTCCTTCTCTCTGTTGAGAGTTGTACATGTTGCAGTATTGATCGGGCAATCGTGAGAAAATGGCGACGGGTAAAGACAAGCGAGCATTTCAAATATCCTGGAAACAAGAGTCTAGTTGGGTGGCATTAGAGGATGTAGCAACACTCCAGATTCATTCACTTAAATAAAGATTAAACGTGACAATTAACTTCAGTCTTTGTTATTATTTGATAACTGCTAATGAATAAAACTATTTGAACACTGACCCCTGCCATGAGAGCAGAATATAGTATAACCTACTGTATGTATGTCAGCAGTGAGCTTGCCATCAGGTGCAATATTCATGTCATGTCTGCAACTTTTTACAGACAACTTCAGGGGATGCAATTTGTCTGACCAATTGGCCTTTGTTTGTTGGCTGGCTAACGTGTCAGGGCCTTACTATACCTGCTGCCCTGTCTTTCAAATGAGCAATGCATTTCCACACAGACCTACAAAAAAATAAAACTGACAACAGGCCTTATTGAATATCCTAGAGTGATGCTTTTAGAATTTCAGTTGCTTGAATGATAACATAATCATTTTCTTTCAGTTCACAAACAATGATTGACAATAGTCCACGTGCAGTGTGAAACCAATGAGGCTTCGGTGAAGAGCTGCTTTTCTCTGCCTTGCTCCGGGCCTCGTACTGTAGAGGTTACTTGAGCTTTCGGACTAATCTTAGGCCATAAAGCTACGTGACAGACATTCTTCCAGTCTGCTCCAACATGATCAGCCCAAAGTAACTCATTAAATAGCAAACCATGCACTTATATTTACCCTGAGAGCCTCACCAAAGCTTGGTAGAAATTTTTCCTTAAACGTTATCTATTATTTTCCATTAACCCTTTGAAATCTGCAATAGAAATGTTCCACTAATGCCTACATTGGTGTATCTTCAAATTCTTCATATCGCTAAAATCTGTACAGCCTAAGCTACAAGGATGTATAAGTCAACAAACCATAATAATTGGCAAAACTATTGAAATCATGGCAGAAATTTTAAAAATAGAGAGATTTGAGAGAGGGGATGACATGGAGCAAAAGTCCCAAGGCCGGATTTGAACCGCAGGCTGCTGTGCAAGGACTCGTCTGCACTATCAGGTAAGCTACAATGGCGCCCCAAGTGCAAAGGTGTTTTCATAGTTTTGCTGACTGAGTACAACATGATGCCTTGAAAGACAATAACCTTAGCTTTCTGGTGTAAAAAGAATGAAAGCTCTAGTTAACATGGTTTTTATTTTACACTGATTCAAACCGGACCATGCAAACAGCAATATCCCTCAGCCGCCTGCAGGAGGTCCGTTTTTAAAAATTATTTGTTAATTTTAATTAAAATTCAAATTCTGAAATCATAAGAAATGTCAAAAATATGAATATATTTCTGTTTGCTTTCCCATGACCAAGAAACTTAAAATATTCCTCTGGTGGAAAAAAGTTAAAAAAGTTCCCTCAATTAAGTGTCCTAACTTTGTGCAGCAGAGTGGAGTATGAAAGTATAAACATCCGGCTCCAATGAGCTTTAGTAATGAAGACAACCCAAACATAGAGGATCAATACCAGGAATAAAACCACTCGAATAATTTTGCAAAAACCTTTTTAAGGTCGCAACATTACTATAAAGACAGAGCACAATTAAGTTCTGACCACAATTCTTCACCCTCCATTGACTACGTATTGTGTGAAGGTGCCTCCTTGTCAACTCCAACTGCTAGCAAACAACAGAAAAATGCTTAAAAGCTGCTGTGTGGGGGGATGTACTACCAACGGGGTAAAGAAGCCAGATCTTAGTTTCTATAAGCTGCGAAACCGAAAAACTGAGGATAAACACAAGAAGATTAGTGCTGTCAAAGTTAGTGCAATAATAATGTGTTAATGCAACTTGTGATTTTTAGGATGTAGCAGGCTCAGTGACAGCCACAATGTATTTGTACCAACCATATCATACTAGCTTGTTATGAAGGAGGTTAAATAACGTTCCAGATTTACGTTAAAATCTGGCTAACAAAGGGTGCTTAAATAATCTTTTGAAGTGCTTAAATCGGAGGTTGCATACTGTGGCGCCGATTGTTTTCTCCTTCAGTGAGCCTGGTTTTCATAGTATTAATTATTGTACAAGCTCATAAGTTCCCCATAAAGTCCATTAACAAAGCTATCAGGGGGACACATCTGTCTATTTGTCTGCTTTCTTTTAATACGGCGTCCCAGTATTACTGCCTGGTCATTGAGTTTGCAATCCCTGGAGTGCCAGAGGTCAGGAATGTTTGGCTTCTAGTAACTCAGTACACTTACAAATCACCACCAGCTATTCAGCGCAACTGAGACGACAGGGTATGGCTGCAGATGAAGACTGTAACAGGGGGACACTGTAGACCTTGACAGTTTATTATAGAGTATTAAAATTGACTCTAAAAGTAAAAAAAAAAAAAAAAAAAAAAGCAACATTGCCATCATGGTAACTAATGCTGCAGAACAAACCTGTAAGAAGCATTTTTTGTAGAGGCAACAAATTACAACACACGAAGGAGCCACTTTCTCTCTAATCCGTTGCAAAATGATTGTACCAGCATGCAAACTGTGTTCCACTCAGACTATACAACAGGCAAAACCTAGCAAGTTTTTACTAGTATCAGCAAAAAAATTCTATTACACTATTCCTGCTGGTTCAGTGCTGCCAATATCCCTCGTACCCCATCACTGCAGCTCTGGAGAGCATGAGGTGACTTTGTGATTAGAGAAGCTTTTTATAGACTCGAAAAGACGACATAACTAAAATATATTCCAACTGCATCCTAATGACTAATCTTGGTCAGAGAAAATGCCATTGTGGTGCATGTTCTGTAATCTGTAATGATGATGCAGTTTGCCACCCAAATATGCAGCATCTTATTTGAATAGCAATTTGAATATCCATATTTTAGAGGCATGTGAAGTAAAGGTTTCTAGCGCGAAACCTGCTGTTCACCCCCACATTATCTCTACATCAGCGATTGATGGAGCTCTGCCAAACACCAGAGGCGTTACTGGGGAAAGCAAACATATGAATGCTCCCTCACTTCCACACACTGCTGGACAATGTCCATGTGAGACCGGCTACCGTTCATTACTGGGTAAAGCCTGTGGTGCAGTCTGAGCAAAGCTGCAACAAGCACTAGCAACCTGTGGGTCATGGATTATTGTCTGTACATGACTCTCAGACCACTGCCGCCCTCTGGTGTCAAAGACTGGGACAACAATGCTGCGCTGCAAAATCCCCCAACACAACAACATCCCATTAGATGGAGGTTTTTACAAGTAATTTTAAGAATCGGACTGTGCTTTGAACCTTATGAACACAAGTCTGTTATGCAAATTAGTGCTGCACAATGCAATAAACCCAATCAACTCTAGCATCCATGACTAAATCAAAAACTAAAGAGCAGTTCCTTAACAAGCATTAACCAGGTTCCGCTTTACAAATATGATCGATTGCCACAGCAACGGATTTGTCACTTGCACAGACAACCTGGACGTATAATGTAACCGTATGCTCTCTGAGAGGGCAAATCCCTTTGGTCCATGTTTCTTTGTCATTTCTAAAGCAGAATAAGCTGCTGACAATGCTGCACATGCTGAGCTTGCAGGAGTGGTGGGCGCACACACACATGTAATAACAGAGCAGCACTCTTTTTCACCACACATGCAGATCCTCGCTAATTTGGATCTTTTTGAGCAAAGCTCACCCAAGGCAATTATATAAGTCTCAACGACTGGTGATTTTGACATCAATTAGCACACTTGGATTTCGACAAAGGGGGAAAAAATCCTCTCTCAGGCAGCACAGACGACAATTAGCAGCCGTCTGCAGAAGAATTGGACGACCTTAGAAATGTAAGAGGCAGCGAGTGGGAAGTCAGTGAGGGATTACGTACTTTACTACACTGATGACTTCTTGTCGGTTGAGGCAAAGACACACACAGTGGGGGCGTATATTAAGACAAAACTTTAAAAATAAAAAGCAAAGGCCAAATTATAGCTTTACTTTAAAGTTGTATGTCATTTTTTATAGTCTATGATGATGACGATGATATACTGCAGATATTAATTGTGTCAGTTTGTTAGAATGATGTCACATTGCCACCTTGAAACTTGCATCTTTGCTGTGTTTATGAAAATAGAGCTGCACAGTTAATTTAAATTTCATCGAAATTGCGATGTGGCCTACTGCAATTTTCAAATCGCAATATTTGTTAAAAGCGAAATATGTCAAAATACCATTTTAATCTAACATTGTCCTGGCCTACACATCATATTCTACAGCCTTTGATTGGCACAGAGCCCCACAAAAATCACACCATGATCATTTTAATGTTTTTCAATGAAAATGAGAATAATTACGAAAAAAATGATCATTCCCTCTAATATCGCAAATCATTTCACAATTGCAGTATCAGTTTTCAGACCTGCAGCCCTAAATGGAAATAAGACATGCAATTTATTGCATTATCCATGATTTTTTGCTTTAGCCATTTGTGATTTATCATCTTAATAAGTAAGGGATAATATATATGTATGTATGTATATATGTATAGTAAGCTGGTCATTGCTATGAAATAAACCCAACAGGGCGAAGCGGCACAAAAGGGTTTATTTTACAACAATGACTCTAATAGCTGTACATTATCCCTGTACATGGTTACTTGCTTAAGAAATCAATACTTTGACACAACACAGTCCACCAGAGTACATCAGAACTGCAGCCATATAACGGTCTGAAATAACATATAAGACATAACAGACTGTAGAACGCTGTGACTGACCAATCAGAATTAAGTATTCAACGAAGGCGTGTAATAACAACAAATAAATTACACTTGTTAACCAAGAGGGATGAGCAGTTGTAATACTAATCATCGCCTTAGGTTTGAGTAGATGAGAGGCGAGGACAGACTGCTGGGTAAGGATGATTTCAACAGGTCTGTAGAAGTATATCAGAACATAATGAGAGCTTCAGTGAAGACAATTTGTCATCAATATATAGTGATAGTGACTCAAACTAGTGGCTTTCATGTGGGAGGACGAGAACACTGGTCCTTTGTGGTTCATTTCTGCCTGTGTGACAAGGCCAGTGTGTGGGAGATGCCACCTACAATAAGCAAGCTGCCTTTCCTTTGGAAAAAACATTTAATTAGTGACAATAAATGACAATGTGTGTGTGTGTGTGTGTGTGTGTGTGTGTGTGTGTGTGTGTGTGTGTGTGTGTGTGTGTAAAGAAAAATGGAGCTCTAAGTGTAGCTCAAATTATCCAAGTTTGCTAACGTAAAAACACTTGACAAGTTATTGCTCATTCATATCTCAAAGCGCAATGCATGAAAATCGTTCACATAATGACCAGCCTGCAGTAGGGTGCACATTACTGTGCGTAAGTCTGTAGAGGCGTAGTTCATATTCATACAGTTCAGAGGCATAACGCTCACTGCTCTGAAGCTTTCCGTTCCTGTGGCTGAAGCAACAAAGTGGGAACACCAGAGTGAAAAATATGATTTCAACCTTGTAAAAGTCACTGTGTCCCCAAAGACATTAACCAATAGGCACTAGAGTGAGAGGCTGACCTCGCTCTTTAAATGTCCCTTCATCAATATTCACAAAGTAACAGCTTTGGAAATCAGATAAGACATGACACAAAGAGGAGAAGGACATCTGAGCAACTATGGATGATGCAGACTGATCAGAGTTAAACAGATACTTCTGCTTCACATTCAATGGTGCTCAGATGTTGCTACCCAGATGGCTGATGTGAGAGGCTGAAAAGGTACAGTAATTAGTTTTTTTAGTCAAGACAAAATGTTCTTCACATATAAGACACCCATCTCACAATATTAATACATTTCATTCCTTCTTTAAATCCAAATAATTACATGATTTATTCAGCCAGTGTTGCTATTAATTAATGTGCTGTCAACGCACTCATGCCCTCCTGCTTTGCCTTATCATAGCTCTGCAGATCCATTCGCCACCAAAGGTCTCCGATGAATCATTATGAGACATATAATCCTGTGAGATCACATAATGCCTTAGTCGTTAGTCATGAGTGATATGTTAAAATTAATTCTGAGATGGACAGGCAGCAGTGTACCGCGGGGACCCTAAAATGGGCATAATATGTTCCTGCTTATTCTTATCACATATTTTTTTAAACTATGACAGGTAACTTTTAGATTTTAAAACATCAACATTGTTTATGTTTGGAAAGAAATGTTATATTCAAAACAATGTGTGTAATGCTCTCTCCTGTGCTGTGTAAAAGAAGTCGGTGCCTTAATTCCAGATTTAAAGCCTTTTGAAGCAGAACAATAGAACATTCAGTTTTCACTTGGGCTGTCAAAGTTTACACAACGATAATGCGTTAACAAAAATTTGTTTCAACGCCACAAATTTCTTTAATGCATTAACTCAACTTGTGATTTTAAGGTTTTACCAGGATCAGTTTTAAAGCTAGAAACTAGAAAACCTAAGGAATCCATTGGTACCAACCATGCCATGCTAGTTTGTGTGGAAGGAGGTCACATAACACTGCACACTAAATTTGGACAAGGAAAAACTGGCAGTGGCATTTTCAAAGGGGTCCCTTGACCTCTGACCTCAAGATATGTGAATGACAATGGGTTCTATGCGTACCCACAAGTCTCCTCTTTACAGACATGCCCACTTTATGATAATCACATACATAATCTATTGACAGCCCTAATTTCTACACTTGGACAAAATAACAACCTGCATCTGAAAAATATCAACATCTGCCACTTCTGATTGCACACCATTCATGCAGAGTAAGGAAATAGAAAATACTGGAACACAGTTATCAAATTCCTCATTTTTCTACTGTCTAAAAAATGAAAAGTAGCTTTCAAGCTTGTCTGACATTTCTTTGTGAAGCTGAGCAGTATAAAGGGTTTAAAATCCAAATAGTTGCAGTAGTAGTACAGTAGTAGTAATTGTATATTCACAATTGCTGGGTGTTCTCACTGAAATATTTGCTTCTGTACTACACAACCTAATCTACACTGATCATTAAACCACAGTATGTGGGCAAATAAATACTTCAAATTCTCTGAAAGTATGTAAAGGATTACTTTGTCACTTTTTAACCAGCTTTGCATCTTTCAGTGTGGGTGGTATGTAATCCTTTAAGGAGTGGAAGTAATTTCCATTAAAGGTGGGATAATTGCAATTTTCAGTTAACATGTACCCGATGATGTTCCTTTAACACTCACCTTACACAACCTTAAACCTTTTTTCCACCTCCTAGTGTGAAATAATCTGCTTGCTGCTCGCTGGGGCTAATGTATGTGACAGATATCAACACCTGCTTCAGCCCAACAGATATAAGCATCATGTCAACCCAACACCAAATATTCTGTCATTCAACGCATGAAAATGTCATGCCCCCAATGATGCATGCCCCTTTTAGTGCCCTTGAATAGAAAGGCATCTGCTCGAAATGTAAATCTAAATGAAGTTTTTGACTCAACTCCAGAACATCTTTGCACATTAGGCCTGCAGAGACGCTAATGCACGGCCTGAATATTGATTCTTGCAGCTCTTAAAGAATTTAAAAAGGTTAAATGATGAGCATGACCCGAAGTATCACCCCGTTGGCACAGGGTCAAACAACAAGAGTGGCAAGTAAGAAGAGGAGGTGAGGCGAATTCTGGCGACCTGAGCCTTCAGCACCTGGAACACAATCTGTCCTCAACAGGGACACGTGAAGACATGCACAGAAAGCTAAACAGCACAATATAGGTTTTTATAGTGCTACTTCTACTTTACACATAAAGTTCTTTGTGTTTGCAGATTGCACACTTCAGCCACTTATACAGCACATGTAGATATCACCTAACCCCACATAGACTGGCACATTCTTGACCCAAACATAGTCAGTGATCCTCTACTACAACCCTGTTGCCCCTTGTTTGACACATGGATACTGCAGCTGCCAAAATGCACATATCATAGTTAGCAAGACTGCATACGTGTGCTCTATGGGAACCTACAGGGGACCTTTAAATGTGTAACTTATATGAAGGCAATCCATCTTCTAATACCACTACTAATACTACTACTAGCACTAAGTAACTTAGTAACCCTGGTTTTGAATAGCAAACAGTATGGTCTGATCAACTGATTAACAGCAAATGGGAAGATTCAGGCTTTAATCGGAGCTCATTAAATGAATATAGATATAAGATCCATGACTACTGGTAAAACTAAAATAACTAAAATTACTGCCTTTGATCTTTGTTAGTGCTGTCAATCGATTAAAATATTTAATCGTGATTACTTGCATGATTGTCCATATTTAGTCATGATTAATCACAAATTAATCACACTTTATCTGTTCAAAATTTACCATAAAGGGAGATTTAAGTATTTAATACTTATTTAATACTTATCTATATGGGAGTGAACAAATATGCTGCTTTATTGAAATGTATGTATATATTCATTAGCATAAAAATATGCTCAAATCATAACATGGTAAACTGCTGCTCAACAGGCAACTGTTTGCGTGCTGACTTGACTATGACTTGCCCCAAACTGCATGTGATTATCATAAAGTGGGCATGTCTGTTAAGGGGAGACTCTTGGGTACCCAGAAAACCCATTCTCATTCATATAAAAACATAAAAAAAAATAAAAATAAAAAGCATGTACCATAGACTGCATAAGAAGTGGACATAGTCACCATGACATCAGCCATTGGTTTGTGGACTACCTTTTTCATGTTTCGAGGCATTTTGGCCATCGCCATCTTGGTTTCTGGCCGTCGCTATCTTGGTCTTTTGTAACCAAAGGTGACACATGAGGGTGGAGCTAAGGACAACTAAACGCTGAATATTAGGAGACCAAAAAAGGTTGTAATTAACTTTCATGAACTGAACACACACTGAAAGGGTTAAAGTTGTAAGACAAAAACACAGACAACTCCCAGACCGGATAACGCTGAAGTAGCAACCTGTCAATCACAAGGTAGCCACGTCCTGAATTGTACCCTGCTTTACAGTCTATCTGACTCTAAATGGGACCATAATTTACTAAATGAACATCATGTTGTATTGAAGAAGACTTAAAACTAGTGAGTGAGTTGAGGCCATAAATTCATGTTAACAAATGTTTAGTGAGGTAATACATTTTCTCAAAGACTTCCATACAATCAGACTTCTTTTTGTCGCCCCCTGCTGTTTATTATAAAGAATCAAAGTTTAAGGCACTCACACTGGCTTCAATTTTCAGACCCGTTGTTAGAAAAATAATAATTCAAACTTGTAGGACACAACAACCCTCCCAAAGGTAGCTACAGTACATAAGAGTATAATTTTCCACCATCACTCACATTCAGAAACTTTAATCTAGACTACTGTAGCATATTACACCTAAAACACAGTGGGTGTAAATATGACAGGTAAATCTCACTTGAACTGTCATATAAAATAAAATAAAATAAAAATAAATGTCAATGCAGCACTCCTAATTCCAAGCATACACGACCTACCACAGTTGAACACAATGTGTACATTCAAGCCAGCTGAACACCGCAGTGACTAAGACCCTGACAAACCTATCTGACAGCTGTGTCAGGTGGTGAGAGGCACACAGGAGCAAATTCAGACTATCTGCTATATTTAGGCTAATATAAGCAAGGCCAACACCTCCATCAAAGGCTCCGACATACACACATATAATCACTGTATATTGAGACCACAGGTATGACACATAATATAAGAAACAACTGTGTGAGAGTTAAGAGAGACACGCATGCTTTTCAGCAGCAGTAATTAAACTGTGTAGCTTCCTATTGTCAGAAGGGTGGGGGGGTGGGGGGATGGGTGTATTATCTCTGGTGTCCTCTATGTTGCTTCAAGCATATTAAGAACAATGTACAATAGGATACAAGTAAGTACTGTAACATCACATAAAATACAAATATCTGCTTGTTGTGTTATTTTGGAAAATAACACTATAATGTGGATATAAACCAATCACCCATAACATTAGGACAGCATGGACACTCTAACTGGTCTGCAACAAACTGTAATTCACTGTGTGTTCTGACACATTTCTATCAGAACCAGCATTAACTTTTTCAGCAATTTGAGCGACAGTAGCTCTTGAATTGGATCGGACAACAAGGGCTGGCCTTCGCTCCCCAGTGAGCCTTGGCTGTCCATTACTGTCGCTGGTTCACCGGTTTTCCTTCATTGGACCACTTTTGGTAGATCCTGACCACTGCAGACCGGGAACAGCCCTTGCTGAAGTCGCTCACATCCTAACGGTTGCCCATTTTTTCTACTTCAAAACACAGGTCAAGGGACTGATTGCTGCTACAGATTGTAATTTATATAAATAATACAAATGTACAATATAGTTAGTAGTTTAATGGAAACAAAGAATTACTATAGTACTGGTATACTATTCTAAATAGAAATATACCACCATCTGCCTTCTACACATTCGTAGCAGAACATCTCTGAACCAAGCAGCAAAAAGTTAGATTTTTGGATTGCTAATTGTTGTTGATTCAGCTTTCAATGCTGTGGGCAGGGTTTACAGTACAAAAATGTCATGTCACCACAGTTTGTGGTATTGTGACTACATTTGGTGGACATGTGATATGATGTCAGAATGGCCAAAAGGTGGTGCTGTAGCAGCATCATCCAGCTATAAAGGAAGTATTCTTTCTGTCTGTCTGTCTGTCTGTCTGTCTTTGTGTGTGTGTGTGTGTGTGTGTGTGTGTGTGTGTGTGTGTGTGTGTGTGTGTGTGTGTGTGTGTGTGTGTGTGTGTGTGTGTGTGTGTGTGCATACAGTATATGACTACCATTCACAAATCTCAAGATCATTTATAAAATCAAATTCACACTTAGCGGGTACAAGCAGCAAAGCCGCGGTTCTCGACAACGCTGCAAGCAGCACTTTCAGGGGCCAAGCAATCGGCCCATTCTGAACGGGCGAGATATCTAGGAATGCCAGCCCTTTGATTTATTATTTTTCCTTGACATAATCTATGTCAGTACATTGCTAACACAGTGCAAAATGTGTTAGCAATGCATGACTATCGTTCCTAGCTTCAAGAAAACATCATGGCCAAGGTCCATTTCATCCTTTTAAATACAGGTGTTGTGAAGGCCACTGAAACACACTCAACAAAACAGTCATGCCATTGCTGAAACAAGACACCGACATTAACAGCTAAACACTGGCGCTGAGCTACATCAGAGCCCTTTGAAAGAGCACATTAGTTCTGTTACTGAGGAAAGATCTGACGATCCGTTACACTTGTCTTTTGAACATCAAGCGTTTCTGCTTTGAGTTTTAACATGTCCCAAAAACAAGCTTCTGCATTCATGAAGTATTTTACAAGGAGGCTGGAAAGCTATAATTTTTTCACGCTGTACTGTCACTCCCCTCTATCACAACTGCATAACAACATGGTCCTGGAATATACCGCGCAATGAAAGTGGCGAAACAATATGCAAAGAAGGACTATCCCAATTTATTAATGATTACTCATCGTTAATCTGGTCCGACGCTTGCGAGCACGCACAGCAGCTGCTTTATTGATGCTGGTGATAAATGTTGCAATTCAGCATTCAATCAGACCCTCCTCTGTGTGAAGACAGCAATGTGATGTGCTTTACATCATATTTCCCTTCAGAAATGCTATGATATAGGCCTTTATCTTCACATCCAGTGAAACAAACATGTTTTAGTAAGGTGTCGGTCCACAGTGAGCTGCCTTAAGAGCTTCAGAGCTACTTGGGATTGCTTCTAGATTGTTTTATTATTATTATATTTGAGTCAGAGAGGAAAGCATCAGTGAGTTTGACAGACAAATACTCAGCAATGGTTGAAGAAGTCATTTAACAACACTTTTTCTTTCCAGAAGAATCTCCTAAACATCTAAATAAAAATAATACTCTGTCTGCTGCACTATAAAGGTAAACTTAACTTCTAAAAGATGCTAAATGCAGAAGCGGGAGTATTTCTATTGCCTCTCAATGGCTCTCAACATGGCGACGGCGAGCCAGCGGTTTACAGCTAATGGTGCTAACAGCACTAAACAATGGCAAAAGTGTCAACAGAGTAAACAGTGTTTACCCGAGGGGGAACTGGTAGGTGGGCGCTAGACTTCCACAACGATGCAATTATCAGCTATAACCGCCATCTGACAGCAGTGCAGAGTGGCAGTCATGAGCTAGCCAGTGGGGCACGCTCATATGCAAAAACATGGACTAAAAAGGCACGACACAGAGGGAGAGTGACTCAGGTGGACATTACTCCTCTATATCTTACAGAGCAAATAGTTGTTTGTTGCTATATCAGTGCTCTGGATATTGAACTCAGAACCTAGAAACAGAGTCACAACTTGAGAAAAATCTTTCTTATCATGCAGTAAATGAATGGGCAAGTCATTAAAGCTTTACAATGGGAATGAGACACTACTCTTCCACAAGATATTTGCTCATTTGGTAGTTTGATGATGGACGGTGGTGGGGAGTGCTGTCTTATACGTCAGTCTGTCCATAATCTTCAATAGGTGTTCACTTGGGTTGAAATATGATGACACTGAAGATTACTGCATATGATTCACATCATTTGAATACTTATGAAACCATTTATCGAACCCCCAACACCAGTGAATGGGGGACACTGTCAGTCTGGAAGAGAATAGTTCCAACATGATAAAAATGTTCAACCTGGTAATGATTTGTAAGTGGAAAGAAGCATCTACACCCATCATGTTTTCAGCTGCCTTCAGCTGAGGGAGTTCCCATTCAGAGGGTCTGAACGTTAACGCATAACTTAAAAAACTTTGCCTCTTGTAATCGTCAACATTCAGTCAGGAGTGAGACAAGGTTGGGAAGGAATGTGATATGATTGGAAAGAGACAAGAATAGCAGCAACAAATATCAAATGACCAAGTGAGAATGTTAAACAAATCTGAACTTTGGTAGTTTGGGAATGAAACGACATATATACAGCTTTCACCATTTTCCTAGTCTTCAATGTTCCTCAGTCCAGGCTAGCTGTTTAATCCCAAATCGCAGCGCTGTATTCTCTGCTGATCGTAGCTCATATCCTCTCATTACACACATTACTTTGTCCTTTTTAATCCAAATTCGTTGTCCTTCTCTATGCGCACTTTCAAATATATACTTAATGTAGTTTCAATATCCTAATCCTTCCACTGGGAAGATTTTGTTACTGCCTGTTAAAGTGTACACAGCATGACTCTGCAGTGCAGTAACACACTTTAGCCAAAAGAGGGCAATGCTGTTTTGAATATGCGCCATGCTCTGCCAGTGCAGATCACTGAGGAGAGTTCTCACAGTGGTGAGGTGATAATAACAAAACACTGCCTGTGAGAAACTTTGGAAACTGCTGCAGATGAATCCCAAAGGATCACTTCACCCAAAATACTGCTGTATTATTGCTGTATTTATGACCTGTTTTATCCTATTTTTGTTTTTGTCTCAATGCTTTGAATGTTTTATATAAGCGCTCTGAATTGCCTTGTTGCTGAAATGTGCAATATAAATAAATGAATTGCCTTGCCTTACCTTAGTCTAGCAGTATCTAACCAGGTTTTATGTTTTATTTGCCCACGTTTTGAGGTATTGGACTCTGAGATGAAATGGAGGTGAATGGAATCCTGTTTGTGGTGCCGAGAGTATTGGAAAAGCAGCAAATTCTCCCCCAGAAACGGTGTTCCTGTTAACTCTGGAGGATTCACATAACTCACTGTGAACTATTTACACAGGAACTATTTCTTCAGTAGAAGCTTCCAATGAAAACTGCTCAACAAACAACAGCTGTGCTTACCTTCTTGTTGGAAGAGCTTTGGTGTGTACAACCAGAGTCAACGTTGTTATTGGGGGCAGACACATTGTTCCTGAGAGAGGGAGACCGCAGCCCTTCCTCCCCCTCTCCTTCCTCCTCCTCTTCCTCCTCCCTCCCACTCTCCACCGAATGTTCAAAGTCGTCACTGTCTTGGTCCATCTCCTCCTCATCCTCATCCTCCTCCTCTTCCTCCTCGCCCTCTTCCCTCTCCTCTTCCTCCCTTCCCTGCTCCTCCCCTCCCTCTGTCCTCTCCTCTGCCTCCTCCTCCTCTTGGTGACCGCTGCTGTTGTTGTTCTCTTCCTCTTCCTCCTCCTCCTCCTCCTCGCCCAGCGGCTGGCCTCGCAGTCGCCTCTGCTCTGACCCCCACATCCAGCGCGCTCCTTTCTCTCCTCCGTTCACTTCGTTTGGAGGGCCCTCCTCGTCTTCTTCCCCTTCCTCATCTCCCCGGGGGCCGTTGCTGGCTCCCGATTCACTTGGCGCCCATGGTTGTTCTCTCTCGCCTTCAACCTGCGACGCCTCAGGCTGTGAAGATAAGATAAGATAAGATATTCCTTTATTTGTCCCACAGTGAAGAAATTTACAAGAGCCAGACAAAACAAATACAATGCCTCAGAAGAAAGTTTTGAAGCGAAATTAAATCTGTTGCACTTATTCGGAGTAGGTCATCATTTTCAAACAGCCATTAAATTATACTGTATATTATACTGTGTACAGTATAATATACAGTGTATAATCTAATAGTTTATGTGACTATCATGTTGTCTTAAAAATAATTTGGCTGTTTTTACTGTCACAGGTGCTGCCAGGGTGTGTGTGTGTGTGTGTGTGTGTGTGTGTGTGTGTGTGTGTGTGTGTGTGTGTGTGTGTGTGTGTGTGTGTGTGTGTGTGTGTGTGTGTGTGTCCAGTTCCATCTGGGAGATGTGTTTGAGCGGTAGAGCATTGTAAAACACACTTCATTCAACCTAGACAGAAACAAAATAAACTCACCAAAACTGTCTTGGTTAGTCTTTCCATTGTTCCAATAAAACAAACGCTTAATTCATCGTGTTATATGTGAAAATATGTGCTCTACACACTGTTTTCCAACTGTTTCTCTCCCCACAAAGCAGCTGCGAGGCGATCTTCACAGAGGGATCAAATAGTATTTTTGCTTCAAATGCCCATCCCTTGCACTTAATTTTCTAAAAGTCCCTACTTGGTTACCACAGCACACATCTAAAGCATAACTTGATTTGATCTATGCATCGTCACACCTCAATTTACAACTCGTTAATCCAGTTTAGACCTCTAGGTTTATATTTCAAATCCTTCCATGTGACAACAATATCATTTGTTGAATGCCAGCAGGCCTTACCCTTTGCTGCAGCTGCTCTTCCTCCTCTACTACCCGGTTCATGTGCTCATCCTCATCACCCTCCTCTGCTGCCTGCTGGGGTGCCCGGGCCGTGGAGGAGGCGTTACCTCGCACTGCCGGACCCCCCGGCCCCCGACTCCGCCTGCTGCTGCTGCCCCCCGACAGCAGATCCTGGTTCATTTCCAAAAGCCAGCTTGCTACCTCCTGGACCTTCGCTAGGCTGTCTGAGGAGGAGAAGGGCTTGGCATTCTGCAGAGAGATACACAAAAAAGAACAAAAGACACAGATTGTTAACACAAACAATCAAACCACTGCTTAAAAGAAAGAATCATTCCATACACACAAACACATGCTCAACTCTTAATTTCAAAAATAAAAATAAGCGTGAATATCCCTCTATTCTTGCCCCTAAATTACAATAATGGACATTAAACATTTGCACTTGGAGCCACGCTATAGCTGCTCAGCAGCAGACAAGGAAAAAAGGTGGGAGTGATTGTGTTTGGCTGCAGATCACACAGCGCTGGATGCTGTGTCTCACATGCAGACGGATGGGCAGAAAAGCCTTGAGAGCTACTGGTGTTCCAGCTTCCAACAAAGCCAATAAACAAAGTCCAATCTGTCAAATGCAAAAGCAAAACACGTCTTGAATGTACCAGAAGCTCGTCCAACAACTCGCTTTAAGATTTGAATCCAACGACTGTCCTTAAGATTTGTGTAGTCTACAAGCTATGGAAAAATGAAAGGCATGTTGTGTATCTTCTAAATCCGCTGTGGTGCTGCTGTGCAATCACTAGATTATGATGGCAAATCTACTGAATAATCACACAAGTCACATAGCGTGCTTCTGTAATGTCTCAAACTATATGTAGAATTGATGGATAGGCACTGGAGCTTTATCTCCAATGAGACAGCTTCTCCCTCCGACAGTGAGTCACAGATGCAGCAACACAGGCAGGAATCCAACTCAAGCAATGGCGCTAATCTGTCACCATCAAAGCATCCGCTCTCTTGAACTTGGAAGTTTCTTTCAATGCCATGTCCTCACACTTACACTGCACATGTGACTGCAAAAACGTGGGATGCACTGATTCTGCTTTTTCTCTCCACATTCAGATACCTAAACCCAGGAATAGTGTAGTCACGTGATGTGTACACACAACTTCTTAACTGGAAGTTGA
This sequence comes from Pterois miles, assembly GCA_947000775.1. Classification (NCBI taxonomy): domain Eukaryota; kingdom Metazoa; phylum Chordata; class Actinopteri; order Perciformes; family Scorpaenidae; genus Pterois; species Pterois miles. The sequence goes on from CAMQGK010000231.1 coordinate 4,731,396, forward strand.
GATGTTCATGCATCAAACTTTATTTCAGGCTTGTGGAAATGTGTTGCTGCAATTTTATAATGAAATAGACTAAGAAACAGTACTCATTGTGGATTGGGCACAACCGCACAGGCAACAGGCCTTTATTACACAAGAACAAGTCACTATTCAAATGATTAGAGGCCGATACATTTTCATTTTAAAATCTCATACCCTTAACTGACATTTAGTGATTATAGTTATCAGTCTTTTATATGGTTGTCAACAGGACCATTATAACAGTTACTGAAAGTTAATGTCATTAGAAAAAGGGGTCCCACATAAAATAAAATAAATGCCACCACTTCACATCTCACATCCACATCTTTCCCCGTGCTGTTTCCCAAACACACACACAAAGTGAAATCCAGCCCCTGTGGAATACGAAACCTTTTTGCTTCATATCTTTTGATTGTTACATACTTTTTTGGGGGGCTGTCAAAGTTAACAGAATAATAACGTGTAAACACAAATTTGTTTTAACACTACTAACTAACGTATTAACGCAACTTGTGATTTTTAGGTTGTAGTGGGCTCAGTTTTAAAGAGAGTGAAGATACTGACATCATATGAAACTACAAAACCTAAGGAATACATTCGTGCCAACCATGTCATACTAATACCTTGACTTCTGACCTCAAGATATGTTTGTGTTATATGTGTGTGTAGATATGTATGTAGATAGATAGATAGATAGATAGATAGATAGATAGATAGATAGATAGATAGATAGATAGATAGATAGATAGATTATGATAATCACATGTTGGGCAAGTCATAGTCAAGTCAGCACACTCACAGCTGTGGTTGCCTGCTGGGCAAATTTGTGGGGGTATACATACAAATAAAACTGATGTGACTTGTTCAGACATCTGGCCAAGCTACCAAACAGGACATAAAATCTCAGTTGTGACTGGATTTGAAATGGCAACAAAGTCACTCAGACACAAGATGTCACTGAATTGACTAAACTGTTGCATCTAAGGGCCAATCACAGTCTGTTTATTTGGTTACAAAACTGAAAAAGGAGGACAGCTGGCATCAAAAGATGGTCCACGTTTAAATAGACGGGACAAGTATTACTCTACTACAACAAAATAGACTTAGAAGTCCTGTTTCCATTCTTCCACAGGCAGTATATTTGAGTGCTGAGCATTTACTGGCAGCTCTTTGTGTATTTCCCAAACAAAGATTGTCTTTTGGAAGATTCATTTTTATATCATTGTTGAATGTCCACTGGTTCAAGTCTTTTCAGCTGATTAGAAAGGCACTGTATCCTCTTTGGTTTGGTCTGTTAGTTTTCTGAAACCAAGGCACAAGCTCAAACAAACACAACTTAAAGCACTCAAAAGCAAATCAACTTAATACACAAATTTCATTCTACTGGCTCAACATTCAAGTGGAAAGACAGACTTATGTAAATGAAGCTAAGTGGGATGAGTGACTCATGGATTTGTCAGGTCCAAGTGGTAGTGGGCTGAGTAGGTAGCACGCAAAGCAATTCCATCCTGAAGGTTCTTCATTACCAGTGACCTCTACCAATACATGTGAAGACAAGTAGTAAGAAAAAAATACTACAGTGAATCTCCTTAATGCAAGGGCACCAACTGTGCAAATATTAGTAGTGGCACTCATGTGTTGTAACACAAAATAAATAAACGATGTTCTGCAAGTCATAAAAAAGTATTATCAACTAGAGATGTCTCAAAGATCTGTATCAGGGCTCGGAGCAAACTCATTTTACGGCTAAACAGTAACTACAAGATGTTTTTGAAAATATCTCAGGCGAGAAATAGGCATTACAGTATCAGAATACTGATCATATTTGTTCAGCGCTGCCTAGTTTGACTGTTTATCAGAGTTTGCGAGTGAATGACAGCCGGCTTATAGACTGTTTGTTGCTCCAGCTTGACTGTGATTGGTTGTTTGTTTGGGTTAGGTGAAATCTTGCAAATACCATTAGAAGCACTAAGAGGAAGCAGAGGAACAATATTTTTTCAGAGATTACCTGCCTCGTGCACTATTGTCAGCATATTGTGACAGTTTTATAATAATAAAACTTTTTAGCATATTTGCTGAAAGTTACCAACTGCAGCTTTACTGCAATTCAGTGCTATTCAGTTGTCAAGTATCCTCAGAATCAGACTCGCCTTTATTGTCATTAAACAATGACAGAGTAAACACGATACAAGAAAAAATGTTTAAATATGTACACTATGTAAAAAAAAAAAACAAAATGTAGAAAATATAGGAATGTAAAACAAGAGATTATGTACAATTTGATACATCATGTCGGCATTAAGGTAAATTCTATCATTATAATGATCATTATCAAATGTAATCTCGTAAAATGTAGTTTTTGCCGAGCTGTTTTCACAGAGAGGGAACTATGACCTGTTTAACTTACCAACACTAGCTCTAAGTGTTTATTATTTTGTTTTTGACCGTGGTGTCCGTGGTGGTTTGTGGAACTTCACTGGTATTGGTATCGACTAAATACGATCTAAGTGTCCAGTAGTGCAACATCCCTTTCCCTTTTATCTACATAACCACAGCACCATTATACCTGAACACACACTTTCTCCCTGTCACATAACTGTGCACATTGTGATTTAAGCCCATATGGTGGCTGTGCAGTTACATACATTTCTACGTAGTCCATAATACAAAAGGGGTTTTATTGTGAACACAGAGGAGTGAATTTTTCAGACCAATCCTTAATTAGTGAACATTTTTTTTCTGGTTTTAAGCTTTTACTCTCTTGATTCATAGACTAGTTACATTTGGGGGTTCACTATGAGGCACACAATACTGAGAAGTTTAATTTTGTCTGTTAAATTGTACATTATCTTAGCTAATGTAGCTTTAAGGTGCCAAATGGCCTTTTCAAAGCCCACATGAGGACTTAAGCTAATCTTAACTGTGACAAATTAAGAATTGGCTGTGAAGGCTGCAGTCCCAGATCTCCTCTATGCACTACATACGAGATGAGAACATATTTTTCGGGAGGCTCACATACTTTATCAGTCTCAGTGAAAACCAATTGTTTTGACCTTGAAGAAAAAGTCACTGGTCTCTTTGTAAGGCTTCTCCCTGTCTTGGCTGTATGGTCCCAGTCTTGTGGTGGGAAGCATTAGACCTATCTCAGATTGCACAGACCCTCACGGGACTACCAGTTCATTGCTGTGAGCTCAGAGGAGGAAGGCTATGAATAGCTAAAGTTGTCCCTGCCTTTTACCGGAACAGCAGAGGTTTCCGTAATTAGTTTCCGAAACACAGCATGAAATTAGTTGTTGTTATTGTTGTTCAAACAATTATGTGCAGTGCAAACAGCGTATGAAAAGTTAACATGCAATAAAAACATGTTACTGATGAAACAGGACACATGGAGCTGTGTTTTGATTCATTTGTTGACAAAGAGCTTTAGTGTATTTGTTCAATTATAGCTGTAAAACTCTTACATTAAACAGACTTTTTAAGCATAATATCATCCATCCTTCAACTGTTTTTTCCTAACTCAAATGCACCTTTAAATAAAAGACAGACAATGGTTTCAGAAGAGCAGCGTGGACAATTATAAAAATCGTTCTTCTGTTGAAGCTTATGAAGTGGTTGAATTGGTGTTTTGGGGCGGTTAACACAAACAGATTCCAGGAACACTTGTAGTGAGCAAAGACTTGGCACATGGTCTCGAGTAATGCAGGACTAAGAACAGAGACTGATGAATGAAACTTGTACAAGCAGGAGCAATGGAGTGGATAAAAATAGCTTTGGGAAGCTGAGGAGGGCAGGTGTGAATTTGTGTCTCCTGATGCAAACAGGTGACACAGGTGTCCAGGAGACAGACAGTAAACACAGAAAATGAGATCAGATTTTTGGGATAATTTAACTATGGGACACAACTAAATCCACTGTTTAAATTTCTCATTTCAAATATTTTTACTACTTCTTATACTGATCACATTAGCCAGTAAACCAACATGTCAAAATAGACAATAATTAAAGCTGCTTTAACCAATATTTTATATAAACAATGACTCAAATACCTACATGCAATGTGAAAGGGGTCCCCCAGGAAGAATTTTCACAAGCTCTGCAGTTCCCCCTCAGCTCTGTCGGAGCGTTATAGCATCTTTCAGCACATTGTTTTTCCAGCCTGTGAATGCTGCCCTCATCAATCTTGTTCTGAGACAACATTCTCAGCATAAAAGCTCTGAAAAACCCACTTATGCTACCTGCCAAGATAGCATAGATCTGCCAAGACGGACAAGATTAGCGACTACCTGGTGAGCCACAGTGGAAACTTTAGCATCTAAAAAAGCAAGATATTTCCCTCAGGAGTTAGCTGAGACTAAAACATGCTGTTCTGTGTCTGTTTGACGTGTAACTAAGCCAATGTTTGCTAAACTGAATGCCATAACAATGTATAAAATGCTGTGCTATTTTTATCAATTTTACGCAAGCAAAAAAGAAAATGACCAACCAAAAAAAAGAGTAACAACAGAGTTTTACTTCTTTCAAAATTTTTGTGCCAATATGATGGAAGCTTATAATGTTGGTCTGTAATCTGTTTGTGGCATGCCAACTTAGAGTCTCTCTTAATTGTACCCTTGAACATGTTATTATAAATGCTTACTAGCCAAAAGATTTTCCATTTTCTGAGAATAATAACATGTATATAGACCAGCCTTGATAATGTGTGCCCAGCAGTCTGGCAGGGCGGCATACATCCAGACTGTCCCTGGTGTAAAGCCTCAACTGTGGCACACACAGACATTTATACATGTTGTGATGGTTGGGCAACATGTATGCATTAACTTTTTGTGGACAGCATCAGAGCAGCGACTAACCTGTTTGACCCACTACTCAGCTGACATCTGAACTTTCCTACCACTGTATATAAACACTCAAACTCCAGGTGAAAAGTGAAATATTACAATGTCTTGAAAGAGTGTATGAGCAGCAGCAAAACAAACTTTATGTAAAATTTGTCACCACCATCAATTCTAGTAAAGGGGTTTTTATAATTAAATTATGGTTTAATGGGGAGTGAAAATTATCTTCTTATTCCAGTAATTGAGGTCATTTTGTGCACTCAAATAATCACTGTTTTCTACTGGCTTGTGCTAATTTGTGAATCAATAATGTCTGACTTAGTGTATCTAAAACATGAGGCATCTATAAAAATATCCATTTCAAATCATTCAAGTTCATGATTGATATGGTTATGAGGAGATTCTGTTTGTGGTGATGGATGGTGGAAACTGAGAATCGCAGGGGGGGGTTAAAGTGTGACTGATTTCCAGCTTTGAAAAAGATGAAACCTGACTTAAAAAAGAGACTCAATCATTTCAAGGCTACTGGATACTGCGGGCACATAAACCTTGTTGAGAATACAGAAAGAAAATTAAAGGAGTGAGCTGAACACCCTCAAATGGCAGCGATAAATCACACCAATATGACCTTAATAGAACAGCAGGACAGAGTGGAGAAATATTGGCTGTGCATGAAGCACATAGAGTAACTGATATAGATCAAGCAGCGGATGTATAGTGGCTCCACTTACACTTTCAAATATGAGCAGTGAAGACAATGAACAACCCAATAGCCCTTACACAACTAGTCGACTGTTGGTCGGCGAGCGTCTGTTAGCCTAGTTTCTGCAGTGTGTGCCACATCGTCAGCTCTAGTCTGCACATGGAGTTTTTTCAGCCGATTCAGCGTGTTGAATCGGCGTCAGAGCCCACAAGTGAGACGCATTGCTCTGATTGGCTGTTTGGTTTAAATCTGTGCGTGTGAGGAAAAACAGAAGTGAGGAAAGCAATCAAACAAGTAAAGTCAAGAGGAAAAGCACAGAGGGCTCTTCTTTTTCATTTTCATCTCATCTGGTCATTCAAATACAAAATATTTTCATAATGGCGGCCATCTGGAATGAAGCAAAGTGGTGAGTGAGAATGGTGTGAAAATGGTCGGCAAACGCTGCTTTGTTTCACATACACATTGTGATAACGCCTTATATGTCCATTGTCTTCCAGTTTCTGTTTTTGAATGACAGATAAGGTGTGGAGAGTTACTTCCTCTCACGCAGGCGCAGAACGTATGTGGTAGTGGGCCATCGGGGTGTGCTGCAAGGCAATGTGAGGCGTTGATGTCGGGTCGGTGTGTCTGCATCTTTAGTGCTTTAAAGCCGACATATTGTGTCGTCTCATACCAGCCTCCTGAATTACTGCAACATATGATGCAGCTAATAACAGTTAAAAAGGATTTTGACTTTTTCAGTAATTAATTATTTTAGCCAAGATACATAATATTAAAAAATGTTTCCATGATTCCTGCAAAAAGCCTAGAAATCCTATAAATACTTGCGTTACTTGAAGCCTCTGTCTCCAATTCAACGCAGAAGCTATTAATCGATATTTCTATTTAGAGCTGGTGCCCTGTGATGTCTCAGAGGAAGAAAGTGAAACCTCAATCCCTGATCTGTTTGACAGAGGGACATTTCTCCACATTCACTTCACAGTTTCAAGCACTCTGTGACAATGCTTTCTCGTGAAAACAATAACTTCTGTTCTACATAAAAGTGAAATTAAGTTTTTGTTGTCTATAAGCACAGTACGCCTCCTCTGAAACCGCCACTCATTATCTCTTTATTTGAATTGTTGCCATGCAACAGCCCAATAATACCACAGCACTTTCCTTTGTGGATTTCTATCATTACTCAGAGAGCATGAATCTTTTTGGAAACTAAAGACACTCAGTCTCTACAGTGAAAATGGCCTTCTGCCAGAAGGACTCTGGGACTTTAAGTCCCTTCCAGTTGTAGCCAGCCAACTATTAAAACAGTCATGTGCATAACAATCAATGAAACAGAGGGAACCCTTAACGCTACAGCCATGAGACAAGTCTGTGCTAGAGCAAAGTCACACTCTCGTTCACACACAAACAAGCACTTAGATGCAATCTTGTTTGGCTTTTATTTGTTCCATTTGAAAAAGCTTTTTTTTCTTCCCCTGTAAACCACAGGCAGTCTGAAGGCATCCATTTAAATGACTGCCAGCTGAAAGCAAGTCCACTGTTGTCAAGGCAGCAAGACAGCCGTTAAATCACCTGGTTCCATTAAATAATCAATTACTGCACTGCTCACCCTGGTAGCACACTTCTTCTTATACCTGGGAAATTGTTTCAGACAATCAGAGACAAACAAGGACTTGTGGTGCTTTCTGCAATATGCCGTCAGGCCCCATATGTTTCCTGTATTGCACATGGGTGATAACACACAGGAAGCATACAGATGACTGATCAGGAGGGCGTGGAGACACAGACGTGGCTGCTGTAGCATTGTTACCTTTGGTTGAGGTGGGCAGCCAGCGGCCAGTCGCTGCAGCTGTTCTGAAGTATGGCTGGAGAAGAGATCTGAGCAGCACGCCGTGCGGCCCAGTCTCTTCATCAGAGAGGAGATGATGCTGCAGCCACAGCCACACATCGACTTGCTCATTAGTAGCCTGGCTGTTCTGAGGTTAGAAGACGTGTGGAAAAGAGAGACGAGCTAAAAGCCGCAGCCACTTCCTGGTCCTCGCAGAATCCCCTCAGTTGTCCTCACAGCTGGTGCCTTTTGTGTAATTATTCCACATGGTCCTGATCCACAGGTACTCCGTCACTGAGATCAGGTTGGTTTTATCTGCACAATACAGATGCCAGCGCTCACCTTAATCCACACGAGTTGGAAAGTACAGTTTGACGGTCCATTTCCCTCGTGATTGCTTCCCACTGACTCCACTCGCTCTGCTGTACTTCTATCTCTAAACAGCACACGCCTCCCGCAGTAGCTCCCTCTTTTTTTTTTTTTGTCAAACTCACTCCCATCCACAAAACACTGATGTTGCAAATAACACTCAGGATGCAATGTCTGCCACTACTCCCCTCTGTCTCCTACTATTTCCATGCATTTCTTTCCACTCCCTCCACTGCCTTCGGCTGTTGTGCAGTGAGGATGCTATCCCCGTCAACGCTGCTGCCACCACTGTACAACCCCCCCCCCTCCACCGCCACCACCCGCGGTAAACCACTTAGACTGAGCTCCTCCAAGTTGCCGATAAAAGTGCTTCCCATAACATCTGAGCTCCTGGTTGGTTCCATTAATTGAGGAAGCAGTGGACAGAATGTTATAAGAAATCCAAGCCACTCTGCATGCACCAGAAGGACGGATAAGCAGGATACAGCCAGAGATGCGGTGGGGGAGGGGTCCAGGGTAAGCATTTAGGAGACAATAACAGAGCAGACAGATTTATTATGGTAATAATCTGTCACTGCGGTCAAGACGTCGCTGATTTCAATTGTTATAATTACAGAAATAAAATGACCACTTTAAAGGCTGACAGTTTCTCTAACTGTTCAAGAGTGGAAAACTCTGTAAATTAGCGTGATAAGATGTCAGCTATTATGCTTTTATTAGTGCAAATAGATAGCACATTACATGATACACTACATGATACATGTAGCCCGCATGTCTGTGATTAATGTCAAACATCTGCAACAAAAGTGCACCCTTTTTAAATCCCTCGTGTGTCAACATCTGTCCCAGCATCAGTGAGACCGCATATTCACCGCTCACCTCATCACAGATGAGACCAGGGGCTCGGGGACGACATGAACATTGTTCAGCACGGGAGCTAATAGTTACCAGAGTTGATGAAGCTGTGAGGCCTTGGGAGGAAGAGCCAGCGAGTGGGAGGGGCGGCAATAATGGCAAGGCATAGATAGGTTGACAGAAAACTGAGAATGGGTCCTCTTTTAAAGGAACGGCAGCAGCTTGCTATTAATAGCACACACATAATAATGTTAAATGACTATTCAAAATCACTGCCTGCTATCGAAATCAATACAAAGACAACGAAAGATGGTAAAGACTAGCTGCTATGGAGATGCAATAAAAACACTAACCACAGTCTTTCTCAGAAGAATTTTTAAAGAAAATATCAGATAAACTATTGACTATTAGACAACAAGGACATCAAAAAAATACCATATTTATACTACCAGTGCTGATTCTACACATACTACTATTTAAAATACAGAAATTCTGTAATATTATGATTTAAAATTAATTGGCATACATTTTGATAATAAATTATCTAATTTCAGTCATTCTTCCAAGTAAAATTAAAAAAGCCAAAGATTCAACAATCACCAATACTTTGGTGATTCATAATCTGTGTTCACAATCACTTCTCCCATTGGAGTTAACAGACTCAGGACCTGCCACTAGTCTCCTGAAGGGGCGGGGCGGTGGTGAAACCCATGTGACATGGACACAGGAAACTAACTTTAGTGGACCATCTCCATTCTGAACGGTTTCTGAAAGACCTTTTTTAGCAGCTATTCTTCAACAAAAACACAAGTCTACTAATACTGCAGGGAGGAACAAGTAGCTAAAATAATGACAGGGATTTTATTGTGAGGAATATAGGATATGAAATATGTTTACTCACTGTTTTACAACCACTAGTCACTACCCTGGTTACACACGCCTTCAAGTGGGTAGCCCTGTTGTAATCAAGATGCAAATCCCTGCCGTGCTGAGTCAAACCGAGTCAAGCCAAACCACCGCATATGTATGGAAAAAGGATATTGTGTGTTTGTGAAGTCTGGCTGTGTGTGTTTATTTGACATCTCAAAAACTAACTGATCTCCAGTTCTTTGTCATTTTCCACCAGTATTGCCCTTTTTCTACTTCTCTCTGTACAATTACTAAATGGAAATATGACCCTTTGGATAAGTGCAAAATTTACACTTAAACTGAAGCATTTTTAGCTCATGCAGACATGCCTCGTGGCAGTTTGTCCGACTAAGAGCAAATCTTGGTCTGGTAATGTCCACTAATGTCTTTAAATCGAGTTTATGTGAACATGCACCGACTCTAAAATTGGCTTCATGTTTGAATACACCTTTAAGAGGCAAATTAAAGTGTGTATCCACAGACGGTACAAAAGTACCTCAGCCAGGGTGTATACAGCCTCTGGGCTGTGTTTCCTACATGCTGAGTGGGTTAAATGACGCAGAGCGATCCACTCTAAAATCAACTGCCATTAGTCTCCTTTCAGGTGGAGATTGCTAAAATGACAAGAACAGTTATTTCAACATCCGTGTATCTGGGTGACATGCATCGTGCTTCAGCTGTGAGCTGTGACTGCACCCAAAATAAAAAGGTGGTGAAAAGTGGTAATAATAAAGCACTTAAAGCTGTTCGCCATGCTCACTCACTGGCACATCTTTGTGCTGTTGATGGGAGTGCTACTACAGGCGACACCTCACTGTGAATCATTGCAAAAGAGATTTCCTGAAACGCCAGGTTGTCGTCTCCCTGGAACAAACAGCGCATCAGGAGAGAAACCGAACACAGCAAACAAAGAGACCTCTGGCTACAATCACCTATAAAGAAAAGTGTAACTGTCAAACTGGAACAAGGACAATGGCTTGCATTAATAGTCCAACCTTCATATAATGTATGCAGCAGCGGACATTAAGACACCACTGACAAAATGTTTCATCTTAAATCAGAATACTCCCCAACAATATGCGGCATGTTTACTGTTTTGTTCTTTTCTCGGCCAGGAGTGAAAGACGGGGCAGGGTGAAAGGGTGGCCCGCTCATTATTTATGAATATTGCTTTTCACTGTGTCAGCTCACTGCTTCAGTATTGATCCATAAAGAGGAGACTCACTGCACCATAGCGGAGGATTTCAGAGAAGACATAATGACTCGAGGCTTACATCCTGCACGTATGGGGAGTATCAAATCCCAGTGGGCCAGCTAGACTGGCATATAACAAGGTGGCATGAATATCACTGTATTATCTGTCCTATGAAAAAAATACTATATAGACTGTGTGTGTGTGTGTGTGTGCGTGCGTGCGTGCACACACACTACTAGTACTACTATTACTAGTACTACTAGTACTAGACTACAACTACTACTAGTAATAGTAGAGTCTGTGCCTACTCAACTAATAATACTCAGCACTGCATTAACTGAACAAAAACTTTACAGATCAATACTGTGGCTCTATAACGATCTGTGTTGTTTCTTGTACTCAACCAGAAGAATCTGCAGCTGTTAATGAGTTTACAAGACTATAATATACACAGGATATTACCACTGCCATCTCCATGTCCTGATTTCATAGACCTTATGCTGTCTCAATTGACTTGACCAAAAAAAAATTAAAAATCTCCTTTTGGGTTATAGTCTTAAAAAACAACCCTCCCACAGGCAGTGGTCACCATTGATCATTATTTGCATGATCCTGTTTAAATCAATGTAAAACAAAAAACATAGAGCATTCATTCAGAAAGCTAAGGCTGCTCTCGTTCTTCTTATCACATTGTACAGTCGTAATGATAGCAGTATGTTACATTATGTGCAGAACAAAACTATCAAAATGCTTTTGCACTTGGTCTGCTCTTAAAAATGAGCATATCTCAGAAACTAAAAATGTGCAGAGTTCCAATAACTTATGAGAGTTAAGAAATATTTTGTTCATGTTTCTATATCTGAAAATGTTTTGGAATAACATGTTTTGTGTCTCTTGTAACTAGAGTTGTCAGTCAATTCAAATATTTAATTGCGATTAATCAAAAATATCTGTTCAAAATGTACCTTTGGGAGATTTGTCAAGAATCTAAAACTCTTATCAACATGGGGGTGGACAAATATGCTTCTTTATGCAAATGTATATATATGTTTATTATTGAAAATCAATTAACAACACAAAACAATGACAAATATTGTCCAGAAACCCTCACAGGTACTGCATTTAGCATAAAAATATGCTCAAATCATAACATGGTAAACTGCAGCCCAACAGGCAACAACAGCTGTCAGTGTGTCAGTGAGCTGACTTGACTATGACTTGATCCAAACTGCACGTGATTATCATAAAGTGGGCATGTCTGTAAAGGGGAGACTGGTGGGGACCCAGAGAACCCATTTTCATTCACATATCTTGAGGTCAGAGGTCAAGGGATCCCTTTGAAAATGGCCATGCCAGTTTTTCCTTGCCAAAATTTAGTGTAAGTTTGGAGCGTTATTTAGTCTCCTTCACAACAAGCTAGTATGACCACGATGGTACCAATAGATTCCTTAGTTTCTCGTTTCATATGATGTCAGTATTTTCACCCTAGCTTTAATTCAATTCTGAGCCCGCTACCAGTTAAAAATCACATGCTCCATTTACGTTATTATCGCATTAAATCTGACAGCCCTATTAACAATGTGTTGTGAAAAAACAGATTCTTGTATCTTTTTTTCCATTAATGACACCATTTCAATTCTATAAATTATTACAGTTAATTGACTGAGATAACCTTGTAGCTGAGATTGCAGAGATTTTAAGCTTATGAAGCATTTGAAGATACATTACAAAAAGCAAAAATGCCAATGTAAACACTGGTGGATGATTTCTATTGTAGAGTTCAAAAGGTTAAATTGGTAAGAATGGATGTAAACCGTCTGAGCTTCATTGTACCTGCTGGCTGACTTTGGAAAATTAAAGGCCTTGAAATATGTTTGATGACATGCATCTCAACAGTTGATGTAAAACAAAACAGCAGCCTGAAGGCCACTGCAGCTTTTTGTGCTTCAAATGTAACTTCAACCAGAAACCAAGTCAACTTATCCCCCTGGATGATGATAACTGTACACATCTCACCACACACAATTACAGTGCAGCTCAAAACAAAAAGCTGCGTCACCGTTGCCTCATCTTCTATTATCGTCTGAAATGTGGCACCATGACACCACACGCTGATCTCCTCATGAAATGACAATGCAGCTCATTTTTAAAACAATGATTCACTGTTTACCGAGATCAACACAGATATAACTTTCAATTGGCCTCCTTTTATGCACTTCAAATCAAAAAAGAAAAACATCAACAAAGAATATTTCATTTTGCATTCAGGCTTTTATCAACTGCTGAAAGAAAAAAGTGGATTTAGTTAGCATTAAAATGTGTTTGGGTGTGTCAGAGAAATGATTTGAGAGAAATTTGATGTGACGATTAGATGACATTTTGACGAAGTGATACAAAGAGGGAAACTTATTTATCTAATATTGTTCAGTGTAGAGCTTTTCGATCAAAAGCTGAGCCTGCAAAGACAGATACACATACAAACCCTACTGCAACCTGATGATTTTGTTTAGATGTCCTCCTCTAAATCTAGTCTTTAAACTATTTTCTGCTGTTACTTTAAAAAAGCAGCTTTCACATGATTTTCTGTAAAAGCTAGTGATGAACTGATATCAATTTAACCACATCTTTAGTCCCCGCATGTAAACTTCTAGTGCCAGGAAATATTTAAACTTACCCAAGACAGCTTATTTTAATCATCCAAAAATGTATGCTGGTTGTGTTCAAATTCTCAGCACTCAACATACTGTAACACGACCACAAATACATCTATAATTCTATTTCCAAAAACTTGCATGACTCAAACTCGTGCCCTTTATACTTAATTATTCTCTTGTGAGGCCTATTGCTATTATTCTTCATTACTGTAAGACAACATTTCATGACATGACTTTTACAGCTGTTGTTGTCTGTTGGGCTGCAGTTTGCATTGTTATGATTTGAGCATATTTTTATGCTAAATGCAGTACCTGTGAGGGTTTCTGGACAATTTTTGTCATTGTTTTGTGTTGTAACTGATTTCAAATAATAAACATATACATACATTTGCAAAAAGCAGAATATTTGTTCACTCCCATGTTGATAAGAGTATTGAATACTTGACAAATTTCCCTTTAAGGTAGATTTTGAACAAAACTATGGACAACAATGTGATTAATTGTGATTAAATATGTTAATCAATGGACAGCCCTTGGTTAAAGCCCATGCAAAAAGAAAGTCAGAAAAAAGAGAGAAAGAAACCGCAAAATATATATGACAATAACTTAAACATTGTTATACCATGCTCATATTGCCTATCCCTAAAACCTAGACTTCTACAGTTTTGTCACAAAATTATATTGTTTAATACCATGTCGTCATTATGTCAATGTAAAGTATTCATTTAAAAGCCAGTTGCTTTCCTCTTCTTCTGCAGAACAGAAAAGATCTACCCGCTTCCTTGATTTAACGTTTTAAAACCACGAGCCCCTTCGATATATAAAGTCAATTGTGCCGCGTCTGTCGAGTAAATGTATAGCACGCTCCTCATCGAGAAGACTGACGAAGCCATTAATGAGACATTAAGGTAGACGGTTGTAAGTAAGTAATGTCTAATGGACAAAGCCTTGAGTCTATAAACTCCACAAACAAAACAACCATTAACGTTATCAGAAGTTCAGCGAGGTAAATTATTCACCCAATGCTGACCTAATCTGTAGTGTTTAAATCTCCATGTGATGAGCAACACACTTTGAGGGAGCAATTAGAGAAAGCAACGATTTGTAGACAAATTATTTCAGTGGTTATTAATCAAGTGGCAAATGGTGTCATTAATATCTTCAAACCAATTAGTGGTGGATACCTTTAAGTGAGCTTATTGCAAATTATGTCATCAGTTATGAAGATCTTAAGTTTTGACACACTGAAAGGAAAAGCACTGAAGAAGTGGGGTACCGTTTCTGTTAAAAAGATTAATTATTACATATTAAAAACAACACAAATCTGTGTGTCATTTAGACCAAACATCCTCAGCATTATCTCAACATACAGTATGCTGTTTGCAGATGGACTATTTTCCCTGAGTAGACTGCACTCTAGTGGAGAAAAGGCAGATTGTGGTTCTCACTACTTGAGACCACTAAAAGCATCAGCATGTACAGAATTTATAAGCACATTTATTTTATCAATAATGTTGATCAACAAAGGTTAAAGCTGGGATGTGACAAGGTTTTATCCATCACTCTTTCACATAAAATCACATAATTAAATATAGTAATAATCCATGCTCTTAAATGACAATATTTTCTTTTTTTTTTTTACTCCTCTGACAGTAAAATTAATATATTTTAGTTGTGGACAAAACAATACTCAACATTTTCTGACATTTTATAGACCAAACAAAAAAACTGATTAATGAATGAAATGAATTAAATGATAAATGATTAAAAAACTGATTAATCAAGGAAATAAACAACAGTTTAATCAAAAATAAAAATTACTGTCAGTCCTAATAACATAAGGACATTACACTGTAAAATCGATTTGACCGTCATCAGAACGAGGGCTGTAACTATAACATACAATATACAGTATATATGATATAATATGATATATATATATATATATATATATATATATATATATATATATGTATATATACACATATTATATCAATATATATACACAGAGTAATTATATTATTGCAATGTCTACAGAATTAATTAAAAAAAAAATAATGCTATCAGTGAAATTCACCTTTTTTGTGTGCGTGTGTCGTCTCCTTTTTGACAAATGGATTGCACTAAGAATATGAGAGTAGGGACGTATATCACAACATACATCCCTAATCAGGGCTCTGGGTATCAGACCAGAGCAAAAAGAGGTCCAGTAAAGTCAAAACTTCCTGTTTCCCAAACACAGGGACAAAGTAGGATTTCCTGTTTCCAACAGGATCCTGAAAGCATGAATGACTGAGAAAGTGTTAACCACATCCCCGAAAGGATGACACAGATCCTCACCTCTACACCCATCTTTTCCTGTTATACTCACAGTTTTACAATACAACACAGAGCAGCCTCAAAGCAAGCATACTATAGAGCCCCTGCCCAATGTCCCTATACAGCAGTGAGATAACTTTCAACCACAACAGCCAGAACAGAAAAAGGTAAAGCTGCAAGCTGGAACTGGAGGTTGTTAGTTACTCATCTGTTTCCATCATCACATCATAGAGCTCACATTCCTCAGAGGAAAGTCATTAAAACTTGTTGGTATCACACAACAATACATGAGTGGTTAACCACATTTTACAGAGTCTGAAGCAGCAAGTCGTGCTGACTGCTGTCACTACTGACCTACTGTCACCAGCAGTGGTGGAATGTAACTACGTACATTTACTCAAGTCCTGTACTTAAGTACAAATTCAAGGTACTTTACGTACATTGTTCTCTTTCATGTGTCTTGTCTCTTTACACTTCTACTCCACTACATCGCAATGGCAAATCCACATGTGGTGGCGATGAATGTTATTGATAAACTGAAGGGTGAAATGTTCCTTTATGACTTGAGAAAATGACTCTACTTGTTAAGCAAAATAAAGCATTTAAAAACTCCAAAAACATGATGATCTTACAGAATATGATACATTGCTGTGATAGAGATGCCAATTTGGACAACAGACAACTGACAACTGAGTCAACAGTTCACCTTGAGGACAGTTACTGTAGCAGCCACGATGCTGCACTCACTGTCTCCAGTTCACCGTCCACGAGTGTTAACAGCCACGGTGCTGCATGTAGTGTTGCGGACTTTCCTTATACACTTAAGAAAACACACTTAATATACTATATACTTAAATTAATATTATATTACATTTCTGACAAATGGACCACCCTAACTGCTACACACTGGTCCTTTAAGTAAAGGATATGAATACTTTTTCCACCACTGGTCACTAAGTCATACTTTATTTTAAAATGGTGACCCCTTTGGCTCACACTGAGGATTCATCTTTAGTGTACACAGTTAAAGGATTCGTTTATAGAAGATACATATGGCACCTCATTTCCTCTTCATCTGCTACAGTCTGTTTACTTCAGTGATGTCTCACTAGGACTCATGGTTATGAGCGTTGATCGACAGGGAGTTAATCACTAGCTAAATACTGTATCTCCACATTTAAAATGATAGAATTACTGTAGTTAATGTTACCAGACTTCTGAAATGTGCATGAGCAGCGATTTTTTTAGTGTCCCCAGCAGCTTTCCACCATTATCAATTGTGTGTTCGCTCTTCTCTGACTGGAGCAGCAAAAGACTGCTCTGAATTATTTACAGAGAATGAGTGGGTGAGAGGTGTGGGACTGATTACGGGGTGACACAGAGGAGGGCTAAATCTCAGTCCTTTTCAAAAGTCTGCTTAGGAAGCAGTTTCTAATTCAAATTTTAAAAAGGACCTTTGCATGAAATGACAGCAGTGCACTTCTTCTTGCACGGATCCTGCAGCCACCTTTTAACTGGAATTCACCCTTCTTCTATTCATTCATGTTCAAACTAAAAGGCAAAACCTCTTCCAGTGCGTATAACAAGCTGAAGCATGCACCCGCTTTCATGCTGTCAAAAATGTTCAGAAATAAAAAGTTTTTAAAAAGAAGCATTAGTCACAATTTACCAGACAAATTCATCATTTTCTTGAGCGCGAGTAGAGGGAACTGGGATAGGGAAGTTGCACTTTGATGAAATTTCAATCCCAAACCATCATCCTGAATTATTCAAAACCCCATATCAAATTTCCTTTATCCGGTCCCTGAGACCAGGGGAACCGTTTTAGGAGGAAGACAATGTTAACATTTTGACATTTGAGTGCCAGTCCACACTTTAAAAATGCAGCAGCGAGCCAAGCAAGGCACTGCATGTGCTATCATTTTACCCTTAATTCACCACCGCGTGCCGAGGATGAATAATTCACGACTTACACCACACTTGTGGCTTTAAAGGAAGAATCCCCCACTCACAGCAGTGAGTACTGAATACCCCATAAACACAATAACAGTATACCTCTGGCCCCAAAAACACACATGCATCAACCTCAACGTACACAATGATCAATATTTGAAACTTGACCTTATGAAAATGTGCTTGAAAAACATGTTAAGTATCTTACAGAAAAAAAAGACATTTCATAATTAGACAAGTTTGCCAACATACAAGGTTTCCAAATATTCAAATGATCCCTACCACTGTCTGTATAACATTACAAACCAAAAACAGATGCTTCCACAAATGACCACGACACACACACATTTTAGGATGCATCCGAGCGAATATACCTCCTGTTTGTTCATAACAACTCCCAACAACTTCCACTGAGTCTCGTGTGCAAGTGAGAAAGGTCGACATCCTGCCTGAGATGCTGACAATGAAACGCAGGGCGAGGCCTTCTGTACATCCACAATAGTAATCATGTTCTTATCCTCCTCGCAAAAGTCTGGCACTGAGTGAGTGATGAAGTTATGCGATTGGTCTGAGCTTCCTCATTGGCCATTGCACTTTCAAAATGAAAAGGTGAGGAACAGTCCGTCCGCAAATGAGCCCATCTGGCACAACGCGTCCAGCTCACGAAGTTTGGACCAAGCTGTCAAACTAGGCGATCTAGTTCTAAAATTTAAAAAAGCAGAAGTGGCATGGCCTATTTCAGAACGATGTTTTCAGTAGTAGATATTGTGGCAAGCAGAAAACCAGGAACCAATCAGCTTGTATTGTAGGCTTGTCACGGTAGTCTTTGTTACACAGTGGTCATACACACACTGATTGCATTACGTATCCACTGCCCCCACAGTCGTTTTGCCTTTTTTTTAACAGAAATAAAACCCATTTAGTTAACGTTGGTATATCAGCGCCGTGTTATCAACACAAAGTCAAATGAAGGACATTTCAAACTGCCAGTGAATGCATCTGCTCTGTTCTGAGTCACAGCTCAGAGTAGCAGAAGTCATATATCACACACACAGGACGAGAGAGGGTTGACAGACAAGACAATGCGAAGCAAAAAGCCAATGCTATAAGGGAATTGGAACATTACTGAGGCCATCGCTGTGTGGAGGATGGAGCGGTCACAGTCGGTGCAGCTGGTGCAGGGTGGAAACCTGCAGGCCCGCAGCGAAAGCTCTACCGGAGAAGCCAGACACACCACGACCCAACAGTAAAGATCAAAATAAGAGCTCTGCACATATTGCCCATCATCTTTTCTTGTAAAAAGTCCGGTGACAGGAAATGGAAAACCTGGATTGAAGAGATCAGACAGACACCTGACAGTAAAGATCACAGTAAGCATGCTACACATGCTGACCGTCATCTTGTCTTGTTTTCGGTGTAATCGGTAACACCGGTGTTGTCACAAGTTTTCCTCGCCATCACATCCCTAATGCATTGCAAGCAGAAAACCAGGGACCAATCAGATGCATAGCAATATGGTACGTTGAGCTGAGCGGAGCAGCGCACCCCCTAGTGTCCTCGACGGAGCTGGTGGAGTGCTGGATGTAATATTATACACATGACCACTGACTATTTGTGTAACAATTTAGCCACATATTCACTACATACTTATACTACAGACTACATACGTTCCAGCTATATACTCGTTTTAGACCAAGTCTTGTTTCCATTTCATTTGATAAGACATGGCTTACACATCCTTAAATAAAGGAGCTAATGTAGATAACGCTATGTGAAACATATCAGACATCTTTTATTTTTGGCCAGGAACTTTTTCACATTGTCAGAATATGAAACTCCAGTATTTAAAGATATAATATGTGACCGTCGGTTGCTATTTGTAAACACACAGCATTCAAAGTTGGGCAGCGAGATCGAGATATAGAGTAAGTGGACAGAGAGAGCGCTGTTAGTAAGAACAAAGCAGTGAATCGGAGAGATAAAATGTTGTTTTCTGATTGTTTCCCAGCGGTTACGTTCTAAAACACACATCTAGACTCACAGCACACAGGAAAATCACAGGAGCACATGCACATTACACAACCCATTATCTAGATACCCGTATATGACAGAGCTAAAGGGGGACTTTTGAGTCAGTATCAGAAGCCAAGGGGCGGGACAAAGCGGTGATATTTGACCACCTGAACGGGCTGCATACCCTGTGTGTTGTTACTGACTGGGGGTTACACCTCAATGTGGAGCACAAAGGCTGTTTGCAGACACCCAGAACAGTTCTGACTAAAGCTAAATAAGACAAGAAAAGATACAGACAGCGGGCTTCAGGGTCTCTGCAGAAACACACACCACCACACACTTCTAGTAAGGCATAAGTGCTGATTATTTCTGTGTTAGCCTATACATTGTTTTTTAGTTACTGGTAATTACTGCATATTATACCTTAAAACAAGAATGAAAAGGTTAAAAACACATAGGATCAAGCTGTAACTACCTGGTTGATCAATTAATCGGTTTGCTTGTTTCTGTTATATATCAAGGCAAACTGAATATCTTTGGGTTTTGGACTGTTGGTCTGACAAATTGAGCAATTTGAAGATGAGACTGAGGACTTGTGATGGGCATGTTTTTTCACTTTTTTTATATTATGCGGACTAAATAAATCTGCACATTACTGACAATGAAAACAATGTGTATTACCTTTACAGTATATTACATATAAAACTTTTTTTGTAAATTGCTCCAAACTAAAACCATATTTTCTGCTGCATGCCCCGTGATGTAAAACAAGCTGCCAACTTGTGGTTGTGCATTTTAGATTAATTACAAATATAAACTGTGCCATCTTTTACCACATCAGAGTCAAGACGCAAAGCAAGTCCTCATCACCAGGCCCCCTCTGTTGTAGCCTTAGTGTGATTCTTATACTATTGTAAAACACTGTATAGACCCTTTTGGTGTTCCTGTTTTTAATCTTTTGCTGTCATAATCTTAATTGTACATTTTCTTGTCTTGAATTTTCACTGTATCGTTTTGATCCCTTCCTGTGAAGTAAAACCATGGTTTCCTATACAGTAGGAGGAGAACTTATTTATGGTGGTTGATGCCACGGTGAAGTGGGAATAAAATGTACTTGATAACAGACCCTTACATGAGAAATGTGTTGCTAGGAAACAACTGGGTTCAAGCTTACATCCTATCAGCTGTTGACAACAAGAAACACTTACATGACAAACTTGAGTCTGTTTATAATGTGTTTGTGAATGTGTGAAACTGTAAACTGGTCTATACATCAGGAAAGAGAGACTTCATCAACGCCTTTTCAATGTTGTGCAATATCCTTGTTTGTCCTCCTGGTTTTATTTTCTGAAAACAAAGCTTGTAAACTAAAGCTGTTCACATACAGAGAGAGAAACAGTCCACAATCTGAACATAACATTGCAAGGAGCCTTATAAATGGCTATTAGATATTTATAGCTTTATATTTAAGCAACATCGCAACATCCAAACAAAGCTTCAGATACACTATGATATACCAAGGAACTATTTAGATGGCTTCTTTGTCATCTACAAACACCACATGTACTCTGACCCATTCAAAACAACCAGAAATCTCGCCATTCCCTGTAAACCAATGCGATAAGCACCGCATTGAGCACAAGTTACATAGACACAAAAACTTCGTGACCCCTGAGAAGTTCACACGGCTGCAGTGTTTACTTACAGTTCTCTCTGTCTGTCTTTGTTCAGGCCACAATTGGTCTTCTCCGCTCCAGGTCCGACTCGAAAGGTTGATTCTTTCTGTGGACAAAGCGCGAAAACAGAGCTGTCAGTGCAGCGATCTCAGAGGTCATCAAAGAGTTAACAGGCTGTGGGGCCATCTGGAATACGAGAGGAGAAAGCAAGAGGGCCAGAGCAGTGAGATAAGGATACTGGCATTTCACAGTTTATTCTCCAAAACCCAGAGAGAACACGCCAAAAAATCTACAACAGAACAATTTAACAACCTGGCACGACATGCAACACCTGCATCAGTGTGTAACAGTGAGTCACCGCCACAGATGCGTCAGTTCTTCCTCTCTCTCGTCTCGTCTGAGGGAAGTGAGCAGAGAGAAGCTGCTGGCAAACCAGAGCACAGCTAACAGCGGTAACATGATGGGGTTTCTTTAGATATTTAAAAACAAACTGACATCTGAATTCTCCTCACCTTTTCTATAAGGAATAGGCATGTCCTCATCAAGCTTTTTTCTCCTGATCCAAATCGTTTCTGATTGAATGTGCTGATTCAGAGTCTGGTTCAATACTTTTATTTATCACAACTTTCTTCCTCCAAATTCTAAACGTCCTGATTCAAATCTATATCTAATGTTTCTACCAGGCACACACTGCAGAAAAACCAAGACGATTAAGGGCCAGTTTCCACCTCCTGACAACGATAAGCAAAGCCCCGATTTTTGATGGTTGTAAAGATTATCTTTCCAGATATTCCTGTGGTGCAAGGTATGTTAAGAAGGTATTTACATCCCCCAATCGTCTCAGAAGTCCACCCCGGCCGCACCTATTTCAAATCACAAATATTAAACATGTTCAACATTTACAATCGGCTATCCTGTTGCGTGGGGAACAATGAGGATGACCAATGACAACGTCACATGGGAAAGAACGATAGCCAATCGAGAACCAAGCTGACTGAAGAAGAGAAGACAAAAAACCCAGTCATGGCAGCTGCAACTAATGCAAAACACCAAGGATACAGTAGAAGTAAGATGGAGCTTAGAAATCAACGACCAACTTGTTGATTTGTGGAAACAACTCAAGTGTTTTTTTAACATGTTTCCATGACTTCATCCATATTTTTTTCTATTTCCTTCCTGATTTTTCAGTACAAAGTAGTGCGAACATCACTAATTCTTACTGCCTGTTATTGGCCATGTTTGTTTACACTCAAGTCAAATTTGATCGTGAGAGATTTCATGATACTTCTGGTTTTGGGAATCGAGACTTGTTGTTCATGAAAGGAATCTGTTAGCGTGTGGTGTAGCATTTTGGCCAAATCGTTGCTCTCCATACACTATAGGAACAAAACTGTTAAATTTATCATAACGTGGTTATGTGTAGTGTCTTACGTTTAACAGCTGTTAAGACTAGTGGGGACTAGTCAGACTGTAGCGTTCGAACTAATGAAGCCACTTGGATAAGGAGCGAAACGTCTTCAGAGACAAATCTAAGTCCAGTTGCCTTCGATTCAGTTTTTGCCAGAATGAACATGACCTGGATGAATGAGAACCTCCACAGACTTAACAGCTGTTAAGATTCAAAAAAAATCTTTTAGTGTGCTGTAATCTTAAATTATTGACATGATGTGAATGAAAGTTGTTGAGTTGTTAATTGAAGAGCTGCAGGCGACAGGCTGCACAGCGAGGTAACCTACTACATTCGCAGACTCATGCCATGCAAATAAGATCAGAGCTGAATGATGGAAAAGGACAATTATTTCCTGAGTTCCTTATTATAGGAACTCAATAATAGGCTGTTTTGCTGCTCACAGCATTCAGGGACCTGTAGTATCAAACAGCTGTAAACAGGGTGTCGCCACGACTGAAATCCTATGGATTGCCACTTCAAGCTAGAAACATCTGTCTGTGCTGGATAAGATCTGTTTCTGAGCATCAATGAGTTGGTATTTACCGGTAGAGCCACTACAACCCCCGTCTGTCTGACTGTGATCCGTTTGACCCAATCCATATGTTCATCTGCTGAAATCCTCCACCTTAAATCAACACTGCACAAATGGCCCAATAGTGAGTAGCTTATTTCTGCACCCTCGAGTATAATTTACTGAACAGGTCAAAACACAGATAACAGGTGTTTTAATATGAGAAATGGAGCACCTGTGTACAAACATAATTAGACCCACTAGAGTCCCTCTAGAGTCCCCAGCAGAGCCGAAGAGCTGGCTTACATGGAGAGAAGTTGACGTAAACAAAACTGGATATGAACTTTCAGTTCTGGGAAATGAACAGATGCCCAGTCAACCAGCTGTTTGACATTTGATAACCGCGAGACAGAAAGATGGCCCACATAATGAAAAATCTCATAAATGAAGATTCTTATATCGGTTTTTATTTGCATTTAAGTTCAGAATTAAGTCAAAAAACGCACAAAACTAAAGCTTTGAGTGTTTAACAAACAGTGCGCCATCTGCTTTATATGTGGCTGTAGAGTATAATTTTCAAGACAAATGGGAGGATTATTACTCAGCCAGAGTCCCTTTGGCTCAAGAGTAGAGTACTAACAAGTATACACATATTTGTGTCATACAGTAATACGGCTCCTTAATATGGACACAAAGGTCTGCCACTTCTGCTTCGCCTACTCTGCAAGCTGTTAGCCAACCCCTGTGTTCGGACACAAAGTAAGCCACCTTTAACTTCTGTATTAGGCAGATAACCCAGAGCTTTCTAGGAAAAGTCCTGAATGTTTCCCAGAGGTCTTTGAGAGAGGCAAGCACACAGGTTATGGATGCCTGCAACTTCAGTCTGTGTCGGCTGTGTCTGGATGTGCCGGAAAAAAAAAAGGAGGAATGCAACTACCGTGTTTCCTGGCCTCAGTTCAGTTTGAGTAACTCTGGTCAAAATATGAGAGGAGCACTAAGTTATGCAACCGTCTTCAGGGAACAATATCATTGCTCTCATCCAGGATTTGTCATGGAAAACAAGACAAGTTGGACATATCTCAGCTTGTATCTTATGTATTCATCAACTTAAAGAACACAGCAGTCGTATTAAACATAATGGATAACCTTTCCTCTTCATTCTTTTACATAATTAAATGCACAAAGTTGGAATATTTACATAACATATTAGCAAACAGCATAGCAAATAAAAGTTACATAACAAAAATAACTTGGAGATGCTACAAAATACTGTGGAATACACAAGCACAAAGGCCCTCTTCAGGATAGTTGCCCATTTCTTTTGGAAACTGTGGCTAAATTTTACACACATTTGATTGAAAAAAAGACTAACACGGAAAAGAAAAAGATAATGTTTCAGACTTTAACTACACTTTAATGAAATATGGGCCAGTATTGTGGAATGAGATCATTGCTCCACAATGAACATCCTGTTAAGTAGGTGTGGAAATCACCAGAGGCTCCATGATATATTATCACGATACTTAAGTCATAATGTGATCTTATTGTGATTTAAAACATTTTGCAAAATGCTCAATATTGTTTTAAGATATTGTGATTTATTATCTTTTTCAATTGCAAATTATACAGTTTGTCAACATCTGTTTAATCTACTAAAATACAGTTTGCACTCTGCTCATCTCAGAGTTCTGCCCAACAAACTAACATGAGTATCAGTGGATTCCTTAGGTTTTCCAGTTTCATATGATACCAGCATCTTCAATCTAGCTTTCAGACTGAGCCCTCTACAACCACTGAAATACAGAATAGCAACCAGGCCCGCCGCTGGATTGTTAAGAGGTTATTGGTTTATATTTGGACTGCATGATATGAGGAAAATATGCAATATGCAATAATGAATATTGCGATAATGATATTACCTGCAGTAAATAACCCAATATTAAAGTGTATTCAGTTCTGACTTTCTGTTGCTTTCAGTATTCTGATAAAATAAAAATAATAACTTTTTAATTTTTTGCGTATTGAATTAAAAAAAGAAAAGAAATTATATCTAACATCCTTTTCTTGAACAAATTGAACAGTGAATTGAACACAAAAGGTTTCAATAAAAAGAGAAAGGTAGTTACAGTTTAAAGTGCAGAGAGCAATATGTCAGTATTTCACGATGTGTTTATTGCACAAGTCTGCAACACAATAACAATGAAAAAACAATATATTGTTCGGCCCTAGTTTATTCAATAAAAGATCAATACTTGACGTCCGTGTATCCATATAATATTGCCACACAAAATATCACGATACTATGCTGTATCGACCCCCCCCCCCCCCCGTTAACATTATTCCTGAAATACATAACTAATAGCGAGGGATGCTAATTTTGTAATATTTTGTTAACCGATAACCGACCCTTATTAACAAATTATTAGCCATTAACTGACAAGATCTGTTGATCTGAGTCAACAGTAAACGTAACAGTGCTGTCTGTCTGGATTAATAATAGCCATTGTTCTGATGACAAAGTTAATCGTTTAAAATAATTAATGTTGGTAATCGATTAAATGGTTAATTACTAACATCCCTACTAACAGCTGAATGTTAAAGATTTTGGAGTGGCTAATCCAATTTTAGCTGCAATAGTTTCTACTGTAATCTTTACCA
Organism: Pterois miles; assembly: GCA_947000775.1. Taxonomy (NCBI): domain Eukaryota; kingdom Metazoa; phylum Chordata; class Actinopteri; order Perciformes; family Scorpaenidae; genus Pterois; species Pterois miles. Next base: position 4,757,339 of record CAMQGK010000231.1, read on the forward strand.
AACATTCTGTATATTGTAGACTATAAACTTTTATTCCTGTTGCAGGTATGAACTTCAGGCTCAGTCTGGCTGACATGTTCTCGCAGTGCTGTGAGTCTCATCCAGATTAATAATAAAACGGGCCTTGTCTAGTCACATTGGACCCGTGTTTACAAGACGTGGCTCATTCTGTATTTTGTCTGTGTTCAGTTTGAGTTCCCAGCTCTGTGGTCCGCATGAGAGATTGGTTCAGGATATTTTGATGATGTATGGGGGCAAAAGAGGTGAATTCACAGGTGAATCTTCAAATTAACAGCTGTCACTTGGCTTACTGCACAGTATGAACTTTGTGGCAACTAATGACTTCCCTTATGCTGAAGTGGGTCCAGTTCTAATAAAGTCAGGGAACTGTCTGGAGCAGCTGCGAACTAGCCAACAGTACAGAGAGAATGATAGACACTTCATAAATCACTGCAGGAATGCAGCCTCATTTCCTCTGCGACCCCACCTTCTCAGCAGCTTCTTCCTCCCACATCCAGGAGCTTTCTACACCAACTGACTGAGACCTGACCATCGCAATCATGACACAATTTGCAGCTGTGTCTAGCAGTTTAAAAAAAAAGAAAAAAAGATTTCCCCTCAGCAAACTACCTCATATTTCAGTGATGCAGAGCCAGCGTTTCAAAGCAAAAGAGACACTAATGAAAGGAGGCAGAATTAATGAAAGAGTAAGATCATACATGTTGGGGTTGGGCTGTTGATTCAGAGTTGATTAATGTCATTACAGCGAAGAAAAATCATTGCAAGCTTTTAAAGACACTGTTCTCATCCTTTAAAGTTTCCATTACAAGTTTGAGAGGAAGGCTCAGTGGAGAACTTTAAACTTTAAAGAACTTATTTTCCTCTGCAGTGCTCTTACTGCTCTGCAAAGATTCACAACAATTTTCAACAGACCAAACCAGGTCAATATGCTCCCTAAATATGTTTATTACATATTGCAATTCAGAAGATACTAGGGCTGTGCACTTAATCTAATTGTAATAACGATTCTTGCTTCCAACAATTATGAAAACAATATAATCGACAACTGAAGACTCTTGTTTTGGGTTATAAGTCCAGCGCAGCCCTTTCCTTTACAGTGGTGTGCTTTCACCTCGATTGGTGGGTCAGAGACGGCAGCTCAGTGTGGAAGGATCCCCTTGTTGGAGCTTTACGTATTTCCTCTGTAGTGCTGTGCCACAACGAGCTTTAGAAAGGCCCAGGGTGAGGGTGAGGCTTTACAGCATCCCTCACCTAGACCTCCCCGCTTAGTGCTTGCTGTGCCCTCTCTCCCCACAGGGAGGGCGGGAACTTCCTGCTCCCAGCGCAACCGTCAACCGGGGCCTACTGTCCTCATAGGCTTGTCATGGTAGTTAGTGTTACTGGTGTTAAACTGTGGTCGGCCACAAGCCGATTACATGACGTACCCACCATTGCTTTACTTTTTTTTTTTTACAGAAATTAAACCCATTTAGTTCATTTTGGCATATCAATGCCATATAATCAACACAAAGCGGGATGACAGACACTACAAACTGACAGTGAATGCATCTGCTCCATAAGGAATCTGTAACACCGGTGTTGTCACGAGTTTATTAACCAGTGGGAAAATTTCCTCACCGTCACATCGCTGTCCTCAATGTATTTATGGTTACATTGTTTAATAGAGTACTAAGTTTTTCATAGATTATCTTCTTAATTTTGCTTTCAAAGTGCACCAGACTGACGTATTTAACTTTAAAATGTGCGCTACAAAATGTTAATTATCAGTAATAATTAACATTTCAGTAATTGTGTTAAATAAACGTGATCTCATTATTGACAAAAATAATCAGGATTATGATTTTTGCCATAATCGAGCAACCCTATTGCAATTTATAAGATACAGTCAACCATTGTGTGTTTTTATCTTTAGTATCACAAAATCTGATTTGACATATTGTCTCATTCCTAATTTGCATCACATCAACACGCCGATGAGATGAAGCCAAATGTTCCAACAAACTGGGGAGAAAAGCACTGACCGTAGTGAGGTCTGAAAAGTCTGCTTTCTCTGTATGAATCTATAAATGTACTTTGGTAAATTACACACCACACTGAACTGAATGCAAAGTTATAATTAATTAAAATGCTATTTCCGTGAAAGCTAGTTTATTGTAAACTGGTTTCCAATAGCTACAAATAATGAGCCATGATGACAAGTAAATGGCATGTAAATATCACATTTAGCAAGATAAATAGCACGTCTAAAAATGTATTATTCAGACTTTTTATACCCTATAATTAAAAGGATGAATGAACAATTTGCATGACACAGAGAGAGGGACACACAGACTTGTGTCTGCTGCTGGAGAATAAACATAACAGAGAAGTACATAACTTGAATATCTTTAAAGGCGAGTAATCTGTTGTTCAGCGTGTGATTTAATCTTTTCCCTTTCCTGTTATGCTAACAGTTATGTGGAGCTTATTATCAGAGGTTTCATTGAACTTCACATACTTTCTTTCACAATTCTTATTTCCTCTACATGACATGCAGATGAACTTTTTATATTAAATATTGATGGTACATTTGGAAAAATCTATCTGGCTGATCACTACATGGAAGACACACTTGTATAATAGTCTTTTTTCACTAGAGAGAGTGAGTGCCACAGAAATCCACGGACAGACAAAGATGTTCTTAGAGAGCAGATTAAGAGGTGTCTCATCCCAGAGGAAATCATGGAGAACCTGAGCAGCACCGCCCTGCTGTCATGGAAACACCGATAAGCCAACAGATGCTACGACTTTGAGCGTTACCAAAATACTTTAGTGCTCGAAACACAGAGCTGCCATCCGACATGTCTACTCATTATATTTTCTTTTAGCTCAAATCTACCAATTAAATTCAGCAAAACTGGATTTTACAATTTATATCACAGCAATAATAGAAGTAAAATGACTGCAACACAATTTGTGTGTAAGTTTTGTAAATGTAACTATTTTATTAAAAGACAAATATAACACAGCTATAAGAACATGAAACTAAGTGTGTGCTCATTCTTACATATCTATTTACACATTACACATTTCCTTTGCTCTGGTGAGAAATTAACTAATAGCTGCTGACTTCACATTGCTAATCTGCTGCTTTGCTGCTTCAACGCAAAGCACAACAATGTCTCAGGGTCAAAACTCAAAATCAACACTTTTAATTATTGTTATTGTTTACTACAGGGGTGACTGTGGCTCAGAGGGTATAGCTAGTCGGCCACCAATGGGAAGGTCATTGGTTCAGTCCCCGGCTACACATGTCGCAAGTCACATGTTGGCGTGTCCTTGAGCAAGACACTTAACCCAAATTACTCATGAAGGCTTAGCCATCGGTGTGTGAATGGGATGAATGAGTAGATTAGATCCTGATGGGCAAAGTTGTCACCTTAGATGGCAGCCTCTAACTCTGTGTGTGTGAATGGGCGAATGCTGTGTGTAGTGTAAAGCGCTTGGAGCAGTCAGAGGACTAGAAAAGCGTGATATAAATACAAGTCCATTTACCATTCACAGTCTGTCCTCTGCTACTAGCCAAGAAAAGAAAAGCTGTCGTCATTAAGCACGTGAAGTAAAAGAGATCGTTTGTTAAGATAGTATCGGGATTTCAACTGCGTTATCATGTTAATGGTAATTCTCATTACGTGTTACCATCAAGCTAATGGGCTGAGCGCTAGTTATTTGTTACATGGCTGTAGCAGTTATGCTATGTTTGGAGTTATTTTAGCATTATGCTGCCACACTAAGGACCAACTTTCAAAGAGGGCGGTGTACACATAACAAAACCTGCAAAATATTATATTCAAATGAGACTGAATGAGAGCGACAACAAGACAGCACAGTGAGTGAGTGAGTGAGGGGAGGCGGGACGACGCTGCAGCAGTATGTGTGTCTATTCGCTGTCAGAGAGGGCAGAAAGGGCAGCTGGTACCCGTGTACCGACACTGAGGAAAATGAGGACTGAAATTGTTTCAAATATTGGGTATTAGATATGTATCGAAAAATCTGTGTTTTTGATAACATTAAAATGTATACTGTATACTCATTAAAAGTGTTTAAAAGCTAGGCCTATATGTTAAAAAAGTTACAACACCTGGGCATCCGATTGAACAGCATAGGCATGTATGGCCGTCATTTTCACAGAGATATAAGACACCTTCTATGCAATAGGCATAATAGGATTATTAAATCAATATATCGTGAACATCGAGTGCAAATATTAATTATCACAGCATTTTTTACGCCACTGGAATGAGAACTGACTTTGGCGTTTTGCTTCTCCCATTCACACACACTCTCCTGGGCGAGTGTGTGTCGTAACAAAAAGAATAAATATTAAATGACAAATGAATGATAATTTAAAAAACTCCTGAATATATTTCCAAAGACATTTTAAAGTAAACATGAAAATAGTGTTATAAAAAAAAAATATATATATATATATATATATATATATATATATATATATATATATATATATATATATATAGCCATGTTTCCCAGCCCTAGGCCATAATAGTCCTAGTCCTACTACCAACAGGTTCCTGATTCCTTTCATGTTTTCATCTTCCACAAGTTGAGTATATACGAATGCTGTGAGGCGACCATGTAATTCAAGTGTACACTGAAGCCCGGGGCTCAACAGAGAAAGAGTCAGAGAGCTACTAGAGGAATAAAGACACTAGAAACAGCAGCAGAGATTCACAAATAGCAGAAACAGTTTCCTACGAGACACAGGAGGGGCCTAACCTGTCAGTTGAGGGGCTGCGTAGGGGCTCTGGATGGAAACACTTGCCTGTGCTTTGGGGTACAGCGTGTTATCTGCAGCACCACAGACGTCCCCCTTTGAAGTGATGCTGAGCCACCGACTGAGCCAGGAGCAGTAAAGGTGGAAGGTGGGAAGCTAGAGAAAATGAAGAGAAAGCAATAAAAAATGTCAGAAACGACTGTGGGTTACAAAAGACACAGCAACAGCAGAGAAATAAACACCAACTTTAATCTCACAATGTCAAAAAAATGCACCTCAGAGATTGTTTATAGCAACTTATGATCTTTGAGCAGAGGTAAAACTTTGAGGTCAATGTTTTTCCTCTATTTCCTACATCTTGTTTAGGGACGACATCGTTCCTTCAAGGGAGTAATGAAGAAAGCATATGGTGGCCATGTGTCGGAAAGCGATAGGCTGCTTCGGGAGGCGATGTACAATCAGATGGCAAAAGTGAGGAAAGTGAATTGACAGACTGTTTTGCCCGCTCCTTCTGTTCACTGCAACTCTCCCTCAAGGATAATCCTCTCTAATAGACTTAAAGGCACTTAAACTGAGCCGCCAGCTGCCTGCATCCCCGACGGAAAGCCACCCAGGTCAAGTCTGAGGGAGGATATCCTACCATGACAATGCAACACATTCCTCTAGCGCCTTTGCCTCTTCTTCATGACACCAACAACAACAACCAAAGAGAAACAGGGTAAAATGCAATTTACAGAATAAAGACTATAAATCAACTTAAAATAAATGTAGGTGTCAAAAACACTCATGCATTTTGGGTGCATTCCTGTCTACTTAAAGCTGTCAACTGGGATCGGTTCACACAAGATGCATTTTAGAGCTACAGTAAGCGAGGGCCAACCTACTTTAATTCGGATAAACAGTAAATAATTCATCTAGAAGAAAGGGAATGTGGGCCAGAGATCTGTGAGCTATATAACTTCAAACTGAGACAAACTGAGTTTATGTTGGCAAACAGCACCATGAAACTGAATCCACAAACAGACTAAATACAATGTTTTAGACTTAACTGACTCAAAAGGTTAGGTTTGGCAAATTTCTACTTTAAAGTGCACATTTATGGGAAAAATTCTAATTTTCCCAAACAGTGAAACTTCCCGTTTAATTCAAATTTGGAAAAAGTATGAAGGACAGACAAAGTGTGCCAACTGTGTGATACAGAAAAGACAAGGACAGCATGCTGCAGTGACCTTGGCTTCTTAGTTGATTAAACTGATTTTGGAAATTAATAATTAGGTCAGTGAGTCTTTGTCCTGCTCCACAGAGTACAGACACTTGCTGGTTTTCCTTCAAGACATCTAATCATGGACTAATTTAGACAAATAACCTGGCTGACTGCTTAGAAAACCAACAATACTCTCTTTTCTTTGTCTTTGTTTATTGCCATTGATTTGCCTCTATAACATGAATGGGTTTGTCTTCCTAACCCCTGCTGGGCTGATGAAATGCCAGCTAATTACTGATTTGTAGCTATTCAACATTTAACTTTATAATGGCAGGCAGGGACACTATAATATTTAATTTTATAATTCTATTCTTCTCTCCCCTACTTTTTCAGCCGTTCATAGAAATCCTGTGTTTGTACTGACTGTGTTGGACAAATACAGCTGAAACAAAGAGGACCTCGTAATGACTCTCTAAGCGTCAGGTGCACATTGCTCTTACACAGTACATTCAGCGTTAACAGCAGATGAATAAAAGTACTGTAGTGTTCACATAATGTTCAGTTCTTTGTGCGTATAATAAAATAAAACAAAAGAGAAGATACAATAACATAAATGCACAGGTGGGCTGCAAAAAAACACTGGGGGCTTGTAAATGAAATCCACCTGACACTGGAATTAAAGACAGCTGTTTATGGTTACGCACCAGGGTTAGGACGATACACCTACCTCCCCATTCAATACTATCACAATACTTGGGTGCTGATTCTATATGTATTGTGATTTTTTTTAAGTATTGTGATTCAACAAGTATTGCAATTCGAGATTAAGATTTATTGCAATTTTAGAAGAAGAAGAAGAAGAAGATATTCCTTTATTAGTCCCACAGTGGGGAAATTCAGTTTTACACTCTGTTGTTCACACAGTACATATACATGCGTCAATGGAGAGATGTCAGAGTGAGGGGGCTGCTCCTGACAAGCGCCCAGAGCAGTTGGGGGTTCGGTGCCTTGCTCAGGGGCACCTCGGCAGTGCCCAAGAGGTAAACTGGCACCTCTCCAGCTACCAGTTGGTCTTGGTCCATGGGGGATTTGAACCGGCGTCCTCCGCATCCTAACCCAAGTCCTTACGGACTGAGCTACTGCCGCCCCCATGTTTTTATCACCTCAAAAATAAAATCTATTTCAATTTTTTAAAAACCATTTTAAATGAACTGAACGGTACATACGCAAACCGAACCGTGACTAGCAAACCGAACCGTTTGTTTTTTTACCCAAACTGTTCCCACACCTAATCTGTGATTTTTTTCCCACCCCTATTTGCCACCAATTTACAATTCACAAACAAACACAAATATTGTTAGAATGTGTCAAAGAAAGAAAAGAAAACTATTTCCAAACAAGAAAAGCTAATGTGGAAACTAATCATAAGACCTGCAGAAATGCAGTCACACAAACAATCAACAGTTAAGAAGCTGTATAAAACAGCAAAGGGTGTTACCAAAATGTACCACAACACCAACATAACCTCAGGTTTTAGTAAACTTCTAAAGGTTTGCTTCTAAGAAGTCTGCCGGGCTGCTCTTGGACTACCAGACAGTGGGAAACCTCTGACCAGGCGTGTAAAAGAAGCCTCCATTCACAAAGACAGCCGTTTCCATGCCAACGGGACCTCTGCTGGGAGAGGCCTCCTTTCAAATGGTTTTCATCCTGCACCTCTGCTGCAGTTTCAGAGAAGGACTGGTGGGCATTAGAGAGGGAAAGAGTTGTGGGTGGCAGTGAAGCAATGCAATCGTGTTAAGGCGAGATGGAAAAGGTCTGAGCTGAAAGCCACAGAGCCTCTGATAGGTAATCACACCAACGGCGGCAGATGGATCTGTATGTTGGGGAGCTACTTACATCGCTTTCACACCAACTTTAGTGACGTGGTAAAAGCCCATGTTTGCCTGAACACATTAGAGCTGCATCTAAAGGTTATTTTAAGCACCAATTAAACCACTGATTAATATTCAGAGAGTTTACATGACAAACCATCAGAAATATCACTGTACCATAACTATATCTATAGTATAATATGTCTGGCTGTAGAAGAAGAAGAAGAAGAAGAAGATCTACCTTTATTAGTCCCACAGTGGGGAAATTCAATTTACACTCTGTTTAACTTATACATGGTACATGCACACAAACACACACACACGCAGTAATGGAGAGGTGTCAGAGTGAGGGGGCTGCTCCAGACAAGCGCCCCGAGCAGTTGGGGGTTTGGTGCCTTGCTCAGGGGCACCTCGGCAGTGCCCAAGAGGTAAACTGGCACCTCTCCAGCTACCAGTTCACACTCAGTTTTTGGTCCATGTCGGGACTTGAACCGGTGACCCTCCGGTTCCCAAGCCAACTCCCTACAGACTGAGCTACTGCCGCCCCCAACAGACCATTGAATAATTGTTTTAAATCATTAAGTAGAACTGCTTAAGGTAACACTGCAGGAGCTATAATGAATATTTTTCTCCATAATTTATCAAATAGACATGGAAGAGATTACTCATAGTCATGAACCTACAGAGAATTATCAAATCTGCAGCTCACCGCAGGTAGCTAACAGTAGACAGAAACAGTTAGTGACTAGCTAGTGAATACAGTAGAGCATTTAGCTGCTAAAGTGCCAGATATTTCCTTCAGAGTACCTTGAGGAGGTACCTTGATTTGTCGAATATTTAATTCAGTTGATGTAACTACATGTTTAGTTCTTCTATCTATAAATGATTCTCATTTCAGTTCACAGAAAATGTGCTACAGTAGTTTCTATAGATACTGATGTATTGTATCATGATTAGGGCTGTCAAAGTTAACACAACTATAATGTGTTAATGCAAATTAGTTTTAACGTCACAAATCTCTTTAACACATTAACAGAACTTGCAATGTTTAGGTTATAACAAACCAAAGAATCCATTTGTACCAACCATGTCATACTAGCGTGTCACAAAGGAGACTAATACAGTTAATTTTTGCTAGGAAAAACTTGCGTGGCCGTTTTCAAAGGGGTCCCTTGAACTCAATATATGTCAATAACTAACTTTTTTTTTGGACTGTGGGAGGAAGCCGGAGAACCAGAAGAGAAAACCTACGCAAACACAGGAAGAATACGCTAACTCCATACAGAAGGGCCCCAAACCAGATTCAAACCTGTGACCCTGTGGAAAAAAAAAAATAGGTACCTGCCCTGTGGTTCGAATCCACCCTAAAATTTTGTGGGTTCCTCCTTCGCTCATGCTACACTCTTCCACCAAGTTTCATGAAAATCGGTACAGTAGTTTATCCGTAAACCTGCTGACAATCAGACAAACAAACAAACCAACAAACTGAACCATAAACATAACCTCCTGAGTGGAGGTAATGAAGTTTTTCGTCACACTGCCCACCATCACAATACAAAACTGATTACTAAATTAGTCTTTAAAATGTGAGAATGTACATATAAATCAATGCCTCAGAGGTAAGACTTTCTTGATTCAAACTCATTTCAACCGTTTTCATGGTGAAATTTGTGAAAACACAATACAGCTGTCAGGTCTGCTCTTTATGAGAACACTATCCCATTACATGAAGAGACACTGGAACTGTTAAAATGTGCTTGTTCAGCACCAAGAAACAAAGGTGTCTCTCCTATAAGGGTCAAGAGAGACTCTCCTCCAATCTTTTAGAGCCTACAAGAGGACAGTCACAGCACATTTTTAAACTATAATACATATACTATTGACTTGTTATGTCCAAATCTGCAGCTTCCTGTCATCCCCACACTATGTCACACGGCATTCACAGTATAGCCCATCACAGCAATATGCCTAGGAGATTCCTCTCTGTGTTCATTAACCAACTCAGAGCTACATGGCACAGCACTGAATTATTAACGTGCCTCACAGATACAGAGCAAAGGGCCATTCACAACTGCAGAACACACCCACGCTCTACTGGGCTGTCTGTAAATCTGTAGTTAACCCTGAACACTCGTTAAGGAAGCACAGACCAGAAGACACCATCACATGGTTGATGATAGCAGTATAGACAGAGAAACTGAACGATTAAAACATGCAATAATTATCACAGGGACATTAATGTCGTGACTTTAAAGGTGCTAAATATGAGATTCGGAGCATTTCTATTGCCTTCTCACGGCTTTCAGCATGGCAACAGCCCCGAACAGTGCTAACAGCGCTAACACTGAAAACAACAGCAACAGTGCAAAGAGAGCTAACTGCGTTAATCTGGTGGGAGAACTGGATGGTGAGGGCTGCACCTCCACAACGACGCCGTCGGTCGGGAGGATATTATCAGCAGTAACCACTGTATGAGAGCAGATTACGACACACAGATTCTCTGCTCAGGTAGACATTACTCCTGTATATCTTTACATAGCAAATACTTGTTTGCTGTTATATTAATACTATAGATCAGATATAGATCTTCATAAAGAGCACTTTTAAGTTACTGTATATAGAAACAGGTCTCAACTTGAAATTGGACTTAATTAAAACACTGAAAATCATTATGACACCAAATTCATTAATATGTTTACACAGTTTCCATATTACAGAACATTACCGGATTAATATCTAAAAACACGAGCCTCCATATTATTTTCCAACATCAGTTTCCCTCCAGGATTCAACCTCAAACAGGATTCAACCTCAAACCCCAAATCCTCCAAACAGAGGACAGGAAATAACTCTAGATTCAGCCATTAGTGGATGTTATTTTTTTTGCAGCATCTCTCTGTGCTGCATTTAAAATCACTCCTAAAATCCCCAACAAAAGGGTAAAGAATTTTTAAATCAAGCAGGCTATCAGTATGCAAGTTAACAATTAGTTACCTGATGTGTGAGCGCTGCATTCCTAATACCAGCAAGTAGCTAGTTAATGTAACACAACAAATAAAAACACATGCTGTGTCTAAAATCACATCCATTATTAATACAATATAGCACACTTTATTTGCCCTCAACCCATATTTTTCTGTGGGTGTCAACTCATTGAGAAGTTTAAGCTCTATATAGTGCCCTCAAATTTCCATAACAGAACTACATAAGTGATAATGTACAGCACTGCTGTGAAATAAACCCTGACTGGGCGCTGCGGTACCCGGCATGTACCCCAACATGAAACGTGATATGCATCGCCCTTCAGGGGTTTGTTTCACAATGACCTGCTAACTGTACATTATCCCACTTATTACACGGCTACTTACTTAAGAAATCAATAATTTGACACAAAACTGGTCTATTAGAGTCCAAGATCATAACTGCATCCACAGCAATGGTCTGTTATACACAGCAATGGACTGCTATATGAAGAAATAACAGACCGCAGAAAGCTGGGATTGAGCCAATCACAACTGAGTATTCAACTTTTTTGCAATAAAAAAGTAGTAGTAGTTATGACTCTATACCCCTATACCCGTCAGTGATGCCACTGAATGATGAAGATTAATAAACATCCAAATCTTAATTTACAGCTCACTACCAAGAAAACTACTGAATGTTTGATGTTTAATGAATACTGAGGGTGTGAACAAAGAAGTTATTTTGGACACAACAATCAGGAGTTCCTTCAATGAATAGAAAAAGCCTAAGGTGTGTATTATAATATCCAAACATTTGACCTACTTACAGCCTAACCTTTGTTTCTGCCCTCCTTGATGTTGTTGTCTGTTGTCCCAAACGTCCTACGTGATGGGTTTATCCTCTACAACCGCAGGATTGTCTGAATGAATGAATTCAATTACATGAAAAGAAAGTGGTACATGTTTAAAAAGACTGACTCATACCACTTCCGACTTTCAGCTTCTAAATTCAAACTATGCAGCTAAAACATTCATTTACCACTTCAAAAGGCCTGGATGACTGCTTATCATAAATCAGACTGCACTCAGACACTCCTCTCTCCAGTCCTCATCCTCCTGGTCTTGTCCACTTCCTCAAAGACCCTCAGCCAGATGGTCCTTGCCATCCTTAGTGACTTTGGGGTTTTATCAATGTATGTCAGGAAATTAAAATGTCTACAATGCCTCTTCTGACTCTCTTATGAGGACTTTCTTTATGTTCAAACTGTAGTTGCTGCTTCTTATTAGTTGCTGCTCCTACTATAACCCTGTGCTCCAGATCTCATTGTTCAAGATCCTGCCAAAGTTTTGCGGTTTGTCTCCTAAGAACTGGATGCCACTGAACAGTTTTTACACAGTCCATTTACATAAAAAGTACTTTACATAGCAAAATAATGGTAGTAATTGGAATAAAAACAGGGTGCACACTATTGAGAAAAGGGTCAAGTTCTTGCCCTGGACCACCAGCAACACCTACTCCTTTGTAAAAAGGTCACAATACTAGAAATTTAGCAGTCGATACCAATACCTGTGAAATTCCACGACTCAAAGTAAAACAATAAGTCCTATGTACTTCAACATATGTACACTCCTAGTTCTAGTTTCATGTGATACCTTTCATATGAACTTAAAAATCACAGGTTGCGTTAATGCGTTAAAGAAATTAGTGGCGCATTATCGTTGTGTTAACTTTAACAGCCCTAGTATCAAAGTATCAGTTCTCCTGACATCCCAATTGCGTTGTTGAGGGAACCACAAAAAGTCTGTCTCCAGCCTCCCGGGCCTACAGTAGAGATAGCAGTACAAAGCAAACTGGGACATTACAAGTCAGGACAAAACATCTAAAACACATCTAAAATAAATAAAAACTTTTGCATGCAGATGCAGTTCCCAGTTCTTCAAATAACGCTAGATTACATGACATGTTTCATAACTGGTTTAACATTCACAGGGTTGTGTGGTTGCCTACAGGGAATATTTTATCAGCCCAGCACCACAAAATAAGTTTGATGAACAGAGTGTTTATCAGCAATTACTAGTCTCACTGGAGCATGTAGCCTCAAAATGCTTTTAAGTCTTTTTAATTATTTTTTTAAAAAGTCAGTACAGAGCTACTTAGACCAATCTCAGTCTCCAGTAATGTGTCATCTGAAATACTTCCCCTCTATTGGCATCCTTAATAACCAATCTCACTTCATGTTTTGTCAATACGCGCTTCAAAGTCAGGAAATCTCACTGTCCAGATGAGAATGGTTTCAGGAAGGCCTGGTGTCAGTTACACAGCAACAGTCAGGAGTGTGGGAATGTGAAGCTTTCTGCAAACAAAGTCTAGGATACCCCTCATTTCTCACTCTCCAAGGCCTTGAAGCAACAATCACACCCGGTATTTCAACACACAACTACCACTTTACATCGCCTTAACCATAGAGATGGGATAACACATTATGTCCCACATAATGTCATACAATAATTGGAGAGTTTAATACTTGCTCTTGCACTTTCAAAGAGATACATAAAGGGCATTTTGACTAGTTGTGGATAATAAAAAAAAAAAAAAACTGTAGGTGTTTGGTCTATAGATAATAAACAGCCTCTTCCATTCATCACATTGGGATACAAGATTATCAATTTCTGGGCCATGACCAGACCAACAGTAATGAGAGTGTACCTACCATGAGGGCATAAGTTATGAAAACTAGGGGTGGGAATCACCAGAAGCCCCACGATACGATATTATATAGATCACAATATGATCTTATTATATGTATATGTATGTATGTATATGTATATATATATATATATATATATATATATATATATACACAATATACACACACATATATATATATAATATACTATATATATACATATACATATATATACATATATATATATATATATATATATATATATATATATATATATATATATATATATATATATATATATAGGGATGTGCATGCCAAGCCAAAATACTATTTGAAAATCACTGTGAATTAGTAGATTATTATCAGAAAATTGCCAAATTGTGGTACAGTCACTTAACAGCCCGGCTGATGGGTAGTCTTATTGTGTTGGTTTCAATACATTACTGCTTTATCAAGCACAGGGTGAAACTTAACCTGCTGAACTCTAGAAAACAAGTGGTTCTTCTCTGTTGGCTTTAAATCAAATAAAGAAACAGGTTATTTCTGGTGACGGTGACCAACATGTCCTCAGTGGATCTCTTCTAATCTCTTCTAATCATATGCATATGTATACAGTATATGGCACATTATTACAGACCAAGTTAAGAGTCTCGTAAGACTCATTTGATACCCAGCAATAAAAATACTGATACACTACCAAACTTTTTCATTCTGATGAATAGTCAGCTATTGTGTTTGTAACAGAAGTATGGTAGGTAGTCAGAGCTGATAAAACTCACAATATCAAACTTGCCAGATTTCCAGTATTAGTTGGAAAACTGCAAATGTTGCCATCTAGAAAACTAATCCCTACTATACAAACCAATAACAGCACTGAACATAAAATAAATTGCTTTGCGCCTTCATCTTTTGTTGTCAGAGAGATGTTGACTCCATGCTATGGTTTTCAACACTTTATACAGAGAGTTGTTTTCTGTAGGTGAAAAGCCATGTTGGAGTACTTGTGGGTCTAATTTGACAAATAAACAATGAAGTATCTGTTCAGTCTGTTGACTCTGTGTAAACAGTCGGATTCTGTGGTTAGGGCATCACATGGATCTTGTGCAAAAAGAAAAGCACCTTTGCACTTTTGTAATCCGTGGGATATAAAACGGTACTTCAATTTCTCGCCCAAAGGATGTTGTGTCATCATGACTCTCATCTGACATTGTCCTCAAAGACATTGCCCCCAAATACAAGACAACTGACAGAAAAAGCATCAACTATTACACTTGCCTTTCCTGCTTTTTTTTAATCACAGCTTTTCATACTGATCATCAAAACTAACATTTTCCCATACTGTTTCTGTCATATGAAAAACCACAAAGAGACAGATGTTACTTATTCTATCTCATGAAGGACAGGCTCAGACCTGAGAGGTCAAATGAAGGCTGTTAACTAGCAGGGAGGGTGGAGAAGTTGTATTCTCCTGGAAAGGAAACGAGAGCCACTAGTCTACTTCAGCCTCTTTCCAACTGACACAGTGAAGTAGTAGGTTAACCCTGTGTTGGCTGTGTCATTTGACCTGACTTCCCTTCTTCCCTCTGACTCCTCCTGATCTTGGTTTAACAACGGTTATTATACACCTGCATTGAATACTCAATTCTGAATGGACAAACATGGTTTCTCCGGTCTGTTATTTCTTTATAGCAGACCTTTGCTATGGGCGCAGTTCTGATGTCGGACTCTGGCGGACAGTTTTTTTGTCGAATTATTGATTTCTTCAGTAAGTAGCCATGTAATAAGCGGGATAATGTACAGCTAGTGGGTCATTATTGTGAAAGGAACCGCTTCTGGGCGACGAGACACATTTTTATAAAATTTCTTTTCTAGTAAGGATAGTAATTTATCTCAGTGTTAATGATGTTTAAATGAAACTTCCAGATTAGGAAAACAGCTCAAGTGAAAGATATAGTCAAACAGGAGGCGATCAGGGAGCGGAGAGAAATGAAACAGAACACTATTTGGTATTTATGCAGTCCTGCTGTTTAGCAGCCATGCATAATGAACACTTCCAGACTTGAGTCCGTGTGAATATACATTTATACACCCAACAGATTTCTCTAACCTTGGACATTAAGCAATGGGGTTAGACTCGGGTTGAAAGATGAGTTCACTCTAGCATTATCCTGGTTATGTGTAGCACATGTAAACATATCTTGCTATCAGAAACCTTGATTAAAAACCATGTCCCTGCTTTGAAAAATCTGAATTTGCTACCTGGATTACTCCAGTTAATAGAAATCAGGATAATGTGATGTATAAAAACCATAATAAAAACCATATCCAAGTTTCTCATTATTCTCTGTCACATGTGCATGCTGCCGTCCGGGAGACGGTACCTCGGCATCCGGTCACAACCAGGCTCAGGGACAGCTTCATCCCACAGGTCATAAGACTGCTGAACTCTTGAGTTCCTGAACTCATCACTTGACACTTTAACATTGTCACTTAAAGCTGCAGTGGGTAGAATTGGAGCAAACATGATTTTAAAAAGTATTTTGTATGAAACAGCCACTATATCCTGACAAGTAGTGCATGAGACTGGCAATCTGAAAACAAATCATGTGCCTCTGTGTCCTCCAGTGCTCCTAATAACATCTGCAAGACTTCATAGACCAGAGGAAAACAACCAATCAGAGCTGATCTAGAGCCAATGCTCAAACCAGGCAATGCTGATCAAATATGAATCAATATTCTGTTACTGTAATGACTATTTGTTGCCTCAAATGATTTTTAGGAAAGATCTTGTAGTTACTATTTCGGTGTAAAATGAGAAAGTTTGACCTGGAAGCCATGTTGAGATCAGTTGAGGAAATACCAAGCACTGCCCACCAGCCAGAGCACAGCCAATAGGAACGCCCTCTCTCTGAAATGACCTGTGATTGAAGACCTGTGTCTCCTGTCACAGGCTACATTTTTTAAGGCCTGAAAACAGAGCCACGAGGAGGTGCAGATGTCCAGCAGATGTATGTTCTCTCTGAACACTTGAATTACAATATGCTGAAAGGTTATTTCTGCCTACTGCAGCTTTAACCTTTATTTACTTTACATACGGTTGTACAAACTGTTACACCAATGTGTATATATATTTATTACTTCTCTATACATACTACATTCCTGTTTACCTCTGTGGACATATACTACTTCTCATCATACATATATACACTGCATCCTGTTTACATACAGTTTTCCCATCTGAAATACTGTCACCAGCAGAGGTACAAATTCACATTCACATTTTGTATTTACTTATGTTTATATCTAATTTAACTGCACTATTTTATGCCTTAGATTATCACTGTGCTTTTATATTTACTTGTGTAATTTCCCCTTTTATACATACATATTTTATGAGTATTGTTGAAGGAACCTGAGACCAAATATTTTCATTACCAACAATACCCCATTCAGTCAAAACAAAAATTGAAGGCAAAAAATATTAAATGACGGTCTACATTTTGAAATAAAGTAAAAGTCTGACACCATTAATGCAGAAGATAAACTGTGTTGCCCTTCTGGTCCCCCATTACAGAAGATTATATGGGGACTAGAGTGGTAAATGCAGCAAGTAAGGCTATCAACATAAAAGTGATAATAATGCATTAACACAAATTTCATTTTAATGCCGTTAATTTCTTTACAGCATTAACACAACTTGCAATTTCTGCCGTTACACACATGCCCACTTTATGATAGTCACATGCAGTTCGGGGGCAAGTCATAGTTAAGCCATCACACTGACAGCTGTTGTTGTCTGTTGGGCTGCAGTTTGTCATGTTATGATTTGAGCAGATTTTTTATGCTAAATGCAGTATCTGTGAGGGACCAGTAATAAATATATACATACATTTACATAAAGCAGCATATTTGCCCACTCCCACATTGATAAGAGTATTAAATACTCAACAAAACTCCCTTTAAGGTACATCTGAACAGTTTAAAAAAATGTGTGATTAATTTGCAGCTAATCATGGTTAAGTATGGACAATCATGAGATTAAATATTTTAATCCAATGACAGCCTGAGCAGTAAGAAATCAAACTGTGTTTATCCTCGATGGTTGAGGTAGCTCAGTCAGTACAGAAACTACAGATTTTCTGGTTGTTAAGAAGTCAAAGACGTGGCTGTACTGCCACAGATGAAACTTTGATAATATTAGAATCGTGTACAGTGATAGTAACCAGATCACTCTATGCTCTATCACTCTATTCATATCCCATACAGCATTAAAACTTTAAAACTAGGATGAGACTCAAAACTGAAATACTAGTGTTCCTACTATATTTTACCAACTACTTCAATAAACATACACTTGCTAATTAGCAACAACTCTCAGCATATAACATTATACAAATCCAACAACTCAATAAACTACTTCCAAAATATGCCAATAAAGTTGAATCACAACATCTCTCAAACTGGATATCATAGCCTTCATCAAAGTAGGATTTCTTTGATGGTTGTTCTTGCAGACGGGATTAGTTTTGGCTAGGTGTACCTAATAAAGTGACAACTTGATAGATAAGGGACAGACTGTTATAACAATCAGCCAACCCATCGTTATTTAAGGAGGTGCTTTCTTCAAGAGTAAAATTGCTACTGTGCATTTAGAAATCAGAGCACTCCACTATATTTTCCAAACTTTCAGCCGCCTTACTCTCTAAACACCCTACAATCTGTTGTTATTGTCCCGTGTATGTCTGTCATCCGTGTGACCCCGAAAACATCTGGATTCATCTAACAAGTGAGGCACAAGTTAACTGCGCATGGGGTCTGCTAGCATGTTGGGCACAAAGCCTTGACTATCAAGAGAAATCCCGACCATTTAGCTCCTAAATTGCACAAACATCTTTATTTTGTACACTAAAATCACGATAAATAAACTCACTCTTATCGAGTTTGTGCCCATCACATAATAAATGTGTTGCATGCGGACTGAGCTCCTCACACTTTGCAGCTTTTGACTCAAGTTTGTGCAGCTTGTTTAAAAGGCAAAAGTTTTAGCGGCGGAGCGAGCCATCACAAGTACCAAACTCAGACCGATTGTTTTGGTTCGAGCTGGTAACATTACGACACAGTGTGACCAGCCACGATGAGCTCAATATGACACCGATAACTTCTTTCAATTCGCTAACAAGGTCCACATCAATAGAAGTGCGTTAAGCTGGCTAACGTTAGCAATGCTAACTCAGCTAGCGAACGAGCTATTCGTTAGCTAGCTAATGCTAGGCCCACTTCCACTGGTCCAATTACTACATTATTCCCCAGTTGTGATCTTGCACTTTGTAATTTTATACTGTGTTTACCTCAGAAATGTGGAGATGAACAAAGACAGCAGGCCTCTCCGGTAATTCCTTCTGGTCGTGTATCCAAACCGAGATATCCTTTGGAGCTTGATGAAGCTAACGCTACAGGCTCCGATGAGGTTAAAACGCTCCTTCTTTCGTTTCTTGGTTTCCCACCAGCAGCAAGGCAAGTGTTTGCACCTAACTAACAGAAGCTAGCACGTTAGCCAGAGGAGCTAACTAGCCCCCACAAGCCAAGTTCGTGTAGTGTTAGCTGGCTAGTGAAACACCGCTAACGCTGGCTGCTCTGTCAAACTGACGAGAATGTTGGTCAACCCTTTGGCTCTATTCTCTGACTGGGCGACATATGAAAGCGGTCGAGCATTGCAAGAGGGAAAACCCGTCCACTGAGACCAAACAGCGTGTCAGTTGTGAGTGATTAGCCGTTCACAGGCTCTCCGACAACCGCCAGGTTTGTTCGTCTCCTGACTCTCCACCGACTGGAGAGAATGGCTGTCGCGACATGATGACGAGACGTTTTTGTTTGATCGTGGGCGCTTGAATGTGATGTAATAATAAACTCCCTGGTAGACATGTGAGGGTAATCATTGGGTGTCTTTTTTGTAAAGATCAGTTTTATTTATCAATAAATGATGCTCAATTTACAGTGCAGTATATGTACAGTATATGTTAGTGGAAAAATACATTTATAAGACAGGAAAAATACACATAAGCGCACAGATTCATGCAAATGTACTTGTAATAATTCAAGTCAGCATAAAATATAGTCAAGCAAAATAGTGATCAAGACATGTATGACAAATTAATGATCTATACCTAACCTATAATAGAATGAAACATCAAATTAAATACAAATAAATAAACTCAAATGCACATATTTAAATACATATGGAAAATTATAATTATAAATGTTTTGAAACAATAAAATGGAATAATAATGCAAGAGGAAAAAACAAACGCACACAATTAACTTAGATACACATCGTATTAATATGCACATAAGGAGTGAACGCAGCAGACATAAGCAAGTGTGGATATACAGTGAATTTATATTGTATTTATTCATTATTTTGCTTATAACATTGAAAATTACATAGAAATTCTCATCAAAATTGTGCTATATAATTATAAGTGTAAAAGAAATGAGTGGGTGATTCTGGTTTGCAAGAAGTAGGCTAAAATAATAATAATAATTATTAATGATAATACTTTTATTTGTATAGCACTTGTAAAGCTTGAAGCATTTTTTCCATAGACAGCACAAATATAAAACAAAAAACTCCAAAACAACAAATTACAAACATACAGTTAAAAGATTTTTTACCTGTTACAATTTACAAATAAATCACCCAAAAGGTAGAGTAAGTTAAAATATTGAAATAAATTAAAAATCAGGTGGTTGCACAACAGAGCTCTATTATGTAAACAAATAAAACTAGTTGAAAGGCAAGTTTTAAAAAAAAATGTGTCTTAAGACAGGATTTGAAAGCAGAAAGTGTCAGTAGATCGAATACTAACTGGAAGACCTTTGACCTCAAACTGGACTCTGGAACAACTAGCAGGCCTAACATAATCCAGCAGATCGGAGAGACCTTTTAAAGTTCCCCATTCATATATATGAAAATCATGGAATAAAAACATAAGTGAGGGTAACATGTCAAGCAGGATTTTTTTTAAATGTGATTTTGAAGCATTATTGGATATGTAGAATTTATAAGGTAACGGCCTATTTTATTCCACTTATTATCTTCAATTAATTGATTCCAAAATAATTGAAGTGAGCTCTATCTGTATGTGATATGTATTTGTAAATGCTAATTATTGTATTTTTAATCAGTGTTACGTAGACCACTGATTCAAATTGGTTGTGGTTTAAGTTCTTAATGACCTCAAAGCCAATATGTAGTTTTTTTATATATAAAATAAGACAGATCATATGCAATAGCTTCACAAACACATGCACATTTTTAGTGGTAAATAAGCCATCATAAATTAATTGTAAGAATACACATCACCATTATCCTTAAACAAAATAACAAGCAAGACTGATACCATGAAGGGGCCAATTTCTAAAGAAAGGTTTTCCTTTTGTGAGGACTATATTGTGCACAAAACCTCACTTCACACAAGTAGTTTATTTGAAGAGAAAATAATAGATAATCCTTGTGGCTTTTTATTAAATGAGACAAATGAGACATTAGTTTTTCCAAATTGACATGCGTATTTCGTATTTTCCTTGAAGTTTTTTAATTATATAAAAACTATAGTATCTACAAAATTAAATGTTGGTCTGCCTATAGGTACTTATATTTTTTATATCCTTGCCATTTTTATTTCAATTCTTTGTAGTATATACTGTACCATATAAGCTTTCATTGTACCTTTCATTCACTTTTTATATTGTTGATATATTTTGATCAATAAAGTCTTGGGAGGGAAGGAGAGAGACTTCAAATCCCAATCTGCGTGGTGTGTCAGACATCATGTTGGTTAGAAACCTACACCTGATTCTTTTCAGCATGTTGAGCCTCATTCATTCATAGACAAAAAAAGCAAGTTATCATGGATTATGGTGCTACTGCTGCTGCTGTTGCTGCTGCTACTGCTGCTGAAGTTCGCCCTGCAGTGCCAACAACGGATAGCTTTGGCTCACGGTCATTTTCACGCCCTGTATCTGGATCCTCCAGGGAAGAGTCTGAAACCTAGAGATATCACTAAGCACCAAACATGTGATCCTGAGAAGTGTGGAATTGAAACTGGCATCTGGTCCACACAGACTGAAAAAGCAGACCCTGGAAACAAAGAATGACTCTTATATCTTCACTTTGTTGTTAAATACTCTCTGTAGCTGTGTGCTTTTATGGAAATGGCGACTATAAGCAGACGCCTCACAGAAATCTAAACTGAGAGAGAGTTTACTGACATGACTGGCTACAATGGTGAGCTAACATATGTATATACAGTATACTGTATATTAACACATTCACATTCTCAACTCGTCAGATACTGCCGCTTGGTCAGTGTCCGTCTGCATTGGATACTCCTCTTGCATTACTTTTGGAAGCGTCAGGGACAGCGTGTCAATACACACTTGTCACATTTCAAAATAAACTTCTGTTTTTACAGGAAGTTAGGTTTAGGCACCATAACCTTTTAGTTAGGCTCATGGTTCATGTCAACATTGTCGTTTTTTTTTTTTTTTTTTTTTTTTTTTTGTGAGCGATCAACTCGCTTCGCAGCATTGGACATTTGATGGGCTGCTACTGCTGCTGACTTTCAAATCGAAACCAACATGGCAGCTCATTTGGAAACTTTCTTCTCTTACATCACAAAAATAGTTAATCGAAATGTGTTTCTGAAAACATTTTATGTGAACAATAAGCCATGCAGTTGCTAAATCTGTCTTTTTTCTGGATCAACGATTAGGTTAAATCTGATTTCTAGAGGATGCTGGATGCCCGTGAATTGTATAAAGTTGCCTAGACCTCAACTTTATGCAACTGAGAAGTGGCCAACATGATGCCCTGTCTCTCGAATCACGCTGCCCTGCTACCAGAATGCATTGCATGGCTGCTTACATAGACAATGAATGGGAATTGTGGAAACTATGGTGTGGACATGTGTCATCAGGAAGCGGTCATGGCTGAGGTTAACTTCACCGACATATGACTCACATGACTGATGTGACCAACGAGTCACGTAACTAACGACTGACAAGACCAAATAAGTCTACTTTTAGTTTCACATGCAACAGTTATCTCCTGGTTGTATGTGACCGATCCACCACCACTCCCACCCACCCTGAGTGAACTGTCTCTCACACTATTAATACTACACCACTTGATCCAACTGTAGAACAACAGAGCGGGTGGGTTTATAATGGAGTTAGATGAAAGTCTTGCTTGTCTCTGTCACTAAAGGGTGCCTCGGTGCATCAGTATCGCACTGCACAATTCGGCAGTATGTGGCGGGTTGGGAGTGAGACCGGGTTGTATATACAACACAAGTATGACCCTACAAATTTTTCTTGAGACCTCTTGAAGGGTCCTGACCCCCAGGCTGGGAACTAGTGGTCCAAAAGCTGTTTTATAAGACCTTCCACCCCTCCCACAAGAATTACATGTTTGTAAGGAAAATAGCTGAATTGTTATTATTTATTCTTTTGTATGTCCAAGTCAAAGTTGGTGTCACCATTTAAAAGCCCCATAATCTGTAACTTTCAAATCATAAAATGTAAAATATATGTTTCAAATCCTCAAATTTCCTAGTGCAAAAGTACAGGGGACATGACCTCTGTGTCCACAGCTACAGCCCTGATTCATGTGTTTTATCAAATGTTGTCCAAATGGTGCAAGAGGCAGTCTTTCATAAGAGGCAGCGGAAAGTTTCACACGCTTTAAAATTGCTCATCACGACTCTACAAAGGAGCAAACTCAAAAGTATTGTGAAGTAAGTCTCCTATAATGACACAGATTCCCTGGTGCACGCTGTGTTTTCCACTCAAAGATTGCCCAAGAATGACTGAATGTGATGATTGCGACAGACGGACGACGCTCTGTAACATCGCAGCTCTCGAGAGCAAACAAACACGGCTGTGAAATGGAGCTGATGGAGTGTGACAGTGCCTGCTGGGTAGACATTGATTCAGTGTACAAAATCTTGGTGAATTCAGAGAGACGCGTCACTGGAAATATGATGTTATGAATGTGTCCTCTGGGGATTACATCACATTTCTGACATGGCTTTAATCAAGATTATAATACCTGTCCTCACACATGCCAGTAAATATATGATACCGGGTGTGAAACTATGTGCATGTTGTTTGCCACAGTCATGTTTGGTAGAAGCATTGATATTTTATTTGCATGTAAACCAGTTTAGCCAGAATCTGGCTTTGTGTGAGCAAAGTCACGCTGCTCTGAGAGAAAAACCCTACAGCTGTTGCTGTTGAGCATCTGAAGGCAGAAGTGTATATTCACAGTGGTTGCACTTTCTCAATAAGGTCATATTGAGTTTATGAGCTTATAATGCAAAAAAAAAAAAATTGGATAATATTTCTTTGTAGACTGCTATTTAAAAATAAAAGTGTGACACACAAGGCAGCAAATTAGAAACCAGGGCTGCAACTAACATTTTCTACTTGTTTTCTCAATTCATTGACCAGTTGTATGATTAATAAAATGTCAGAGACCTACATAGATGGATATTCTGTATGCTATCATGAGAAAAATACATCATATTTGAGAAGCTGGAACCAGGGAACTTTGTTGTTAATTTTCTGTTCATTCGTGTCCATAAGCAAATGTAAAATTGTAGAGGACAAACAATAGTACTAAGCTGAACCAGAATAAAATACTGGAGGTGAGACAAATCCAAGTAAAATCACATTACAGAAGTAAAGAAAAGTCAAGTAAAATCAGGATAAACTCAATAATAACAGTCTCAGACTCAGGTCCCTGACTGCAAAGACTCTGTCCCAACTAGTTTAAAGGTGCTACTGATAACACTGATAACATTCAGCCACAAGATGTCACATTCTCCGTCCCCCATTCCATTGCATTTACTTCACAACAAGTCATTGCCAGGCACTCACCATCCATCTCGACCATTTATCAGTTATTTTCACACTAACAGATGACAAAGAGATACCACATGATACCAACGTCTTCTCAGCCCATAAGCCATGTTAGAAGTGGGAACCAAATGTCAGATATCTTCCACAGAGGTAAACAAAACATTTATTTTGGACCCGCCAACATTTTTAAAATGATTAATTCATAATCATAAGAATTTCTTTCAGGAAAATCCATAGATTTATTCAGCACCTTTCTAAAAGCTCTTTAGATATATTATTTTAAAAAAAGATATTAATCTACAAAAAAATGTTATCAATAAGACTGTTATGTTTGGACTCTGGAACAAACAAAAAAACCTCTGACCAAAGATCTCAAGCTATGCACCGATTCATGTGGGACTAGAAGGCCAGAAATAAACACCTTGGGTAGCCCTTAAAGAGTCTGAAAAAGTCCCTGATGCAGGTAAACACCCACTTCATTTTTCAAACTCTATGGGATCAGGTTTTCTGTCTTCAAGCTAAAGTTAAGAAATCTGGGTAATGTCAAATGAGAAGTTTTGTAAGCGTTGACAGAGCTCCTCCAAAGCCACAGAAGACATCATTCAGCTGTTTTCACAAGCTGAGTAGCAGTAAACTTAACAAGTGAACTCACTTTGACATATAAAACCGATGGAGTGCCTCTTTAAATATAATTAAGAACATTATAAAATCAATTCTAACCCTTTCTGGGAGTCAGTGTAAAGAGGGGAAGACAGGTGTAACACAGACATGTGGTTCTGATGACAATCCTGGGAGCTGAGGTCCATACAGTCTGTGGCCTGTCAATAGTTTGTTTGGCTGTTCAACAGTCCATCCATCCATCATCAACCACTTATCCCGTTGGGGGTCCTGGGGGGCTGGAGCCAATCCCAGCTGGCATTGGGTGAAGGCAGAGTACACCCTGGACAGGTCGCCAGACAACAGATAGACAGACAACCATTCGCGCTCACATTCACATCTACGGGCAATATAGAGTTATCACTTAACTTAAACTGCATGTCTTTGGATTGCAGGAGAACCTGGAGAAAACCCATGCAAACACCGACAGCGCTAACCACTGCACCACCATGCAGCCCCCTGTTCAATAAAATATAAGATATATGAAAATATAAAAGAATGTAAGATGGTGTGTGTTTTTAAAAAATTGAAATAGATTTTATTTTTGAGGTGATAAAAACATGGGGACGGCAGTAGCTCAGTCCGTAAGGACTTGGGTTAGGAGGCGGAGGTCACCGGTTCAAGTCCCCCATGGACCAAGACCAACTGGTTGCTGAAGAGATGCCAGTTTACCTCTTGGGCACTGCCAAGGTGCCCCTGAGCAAGGCACCAAACCCCCAACTGCTCTGGGCGCTTGTCAGGAGCAGCCCCCTCACTCTGACATCTCTCCATTGACGCATGTATATGTACTGTGTGAAATTAACAACAGAGTGTAAAACTGAAAACTGAATTTCCCTATGGGGATTAATAAAGGCTTATCTTATCTTATCTTATCTTATGACAGGACGAGAATTTAGGTGTGATATTCCAAACTTAAATTACTTCCAAGCCAAATACAACAAGCTTGATGTACCTGCAGTATTTCCTTGTAGACGTTACTTGTTGATTATGAACATGTCAATGTTTAGTCAGCAGTAATTTACCAGCCAGACGGCAGTGACGATGCAGACCTTGTAAGGTGGCAGACAGAGCTGCTGTCTGGAGATCTGATAATGAGAAAAAGAGAGAAAATGGAGCGAGAGACTCATTTCTCATTTGTATTCATCGGTTTGCATGGATCGTCTGGCCTCACTCCCTCAGACCTTCCACTGGTTTGAATTCCATCAGAGCTCAAAGAGGAAAGCGGAGACTCATCAGTGGATTTAAAGCAGCAGCGAGGACTGTGACAGAAACACATATGGGACAGATGTGAGAGACATTAAACCTGCTGTTTTCTATTCAATGTTCTGTCATTTTTAATCCAGTATGATGAATTGAAATGTAACTTTAGATGTTTTGAGTTCAAGCTGAAAACAGGATACAGCTATCATATGTGTATGGAAGGAATACGCCATTAATCTTAATTATTTTATATACAGGAAACACCATATACAACAAGACTATGACTACGTTCCAAATCACATAGTTTTATTTTTATTTTTAGTGCAGCTACCCTTACAAAGTACAAACTTTTGAATGTAGTATGCAGTCAGTTTGGACATACTACTTCACCATATATTGCACCTTGAACTTTTTATTATCCACTGTGCAGAGGCTTGTGGGTCAGAATAGCCAGAAAAGCATGCTGGCTTGCATCCAGCAAAATCATCCTGGTAATTTTAGGATTTGACATACTATGCATTGGGACAAACTAAATCTTTTTCTGGCATATACTATAGTGTGGCAGTATGGGTATTGGGACTAAGCAACAAGGATGAGCGTCGGGCTGTGAAGCAAATTTTACATTGTGGCCAGTGGGGCTTTACGGGCCTAATGGATGCGGAAGATTGCCAGATGATGCGGGTGCTTTATCACTTGCCAGTCGAGACATTTTGGCTTCATGACCCACTGAGCAACTTTCATAGCAATGAACAACGTTGCCTGTCTACAACGTTGTATCCAGTTATCTTTATACATTCAAGACTGGAACGCACAGAAAGAGTCTACAGCCATGCTAGAGGCTTTATGATGGTATTTAGTGGTGATTTGAGCTAAAACAACATACATTAGTCAAGCAGGAGAAATGTTTACCATGTTCTTCATCTTAGTATGCAAAATATGCTGATTAACATGAAGTCCAGCTCAAACTTAATTCTGCAGGTATTTGTTCACAAAGTAAAATAAAAATTTGTAATGAAAAGGATCACCAAACTTTTACATAACATATGCATTTTTTTATTTTATATTTCATCCTGATGGGGATATGAATGTGTGAACTAAATTTCTTGGCAATCCTTCAAATATCTGTCGAGGCAGTTCACTCAAAGCCACAAATGTCAACCTCATGGTGACGCTAAAGGAGAAGTCAGGGGATCACCACTATCAGTAGGATTCATCCTCTGGGAACCATGAATGTCTGTACAAAACTTTCTGGCATTCTATCAAACAGTTGTTGAGCTATTTCAAAAACAAAGTGACCAGACCAGGTGACATTAGCATGCCTATAGAGCCACACCGACATCATGATTTTATTTAATGCAATTTTATTCAAAGCTTCATCAGCAAAATAACAATACTGCAGCCTCATATGAAATATCTACAAAAGGCATTCTTGAAAATAACATCTTTTGGTATACTGTATTCTCATATTTACAGTGCAAGATGCTGCAAAATACTGACTGACACGTTTAGAAAGCAATCACATTTAGATCAGTATTACGACTACATACATTCAACACTATAAAGCCAAAACTGGAAATTTATCTGTAGACATAAAGCATTCAGTCAGAGAGTCATTACTACTGTATGAGATGAAAATCTTATCAGTAGCAGCTTTTAGACTGCTGCTTCAGCAACGGATAATTATTGATCAAAAGACTCACAAATAGAGTGCAACTGATTTCACACTCAGAGATTTCAGCAACAATTTCAACGTAAGTCCTAACCAGATCTACACAGGCATGAAAAGGAGTGGCCGTCTCTGTCATGCATGCCTGCAATCTTCAACAGGATATTTCCCCATTAAAACCTGCAGCTGGAGGGAGTCACACACAGTGTAATACAACAAAGAGGCTTTGAGCTGAAGAGAAGCCATCAGCAGAAACTATGAGCAGTCATATCAGTGAAGGGTGGAGAAGAGTATCAGCGTAATGCGCATTAAGACCACCACATACTCTTTCAACAGTATGAAATTGCAGAAAAGGGGATGCTTGATAGCTACAGCACAGTGTGTTATAGGCTTAAACTTAATACTTTCACTCTGATTCACTGGGGCAGAAAATACTGTGCATTTACCTGGATTATAATCTATTACTGCTTGACAGTTCAACAATGCAATGAAAACTCTTCTGTTCAGACTGCCCCTTGGCCCATTAGTAATAATAAATAAATCTTTCTCTGTCTGTTCATCTATTGTCTCCAAATATAGCACTTGAAGTAGATCAGCATATTGGTGAAGTTAATGTACTTCCTTGACACTTTTTTGGGGTTGTGCCCACATGGCTGGATGCACTTACTGTACGTCGCTTAGGATGAAAGCGTCAGCTACATGTAATGTAATGTATGATAGAAACAATACTTGTAAGGCACAATGCTGATCAAAGAAAGGCGATTTAACAAGTCCAGTTGTTGCACATTGCTGTCCGGTGAATTCTTTCAGGAGGAATGAGTGGCGATAATGTTGTATTAAAGGTGCAGTGTGTCGAATTTGGTGGCATCTAGAGGTGAGGTTGCAGATTGCAATCAACTGGTGTCTTGCGTGTGCCGGTTGAGAAGTTTCACGGTACGGTGGCCAACGCGAAAACGTGAACATCCCTCTCTAGAGCCAGTGTTTGGTTTGTCCGCTCTGGACTGTGGAAACATGGCGGACTCCATGACGAGGATCCGCTCCGTACGCAGATATAAGTGGTTCATTCTGGCAGTGGTTCCCAACCTTAGGGGGGCACAGAAGATCACCAGGGTGGTGTGCCAGCATTTGTCTGCTCTGAGGTTGTCAATATTAGATTTGCTGATGTAAAACTAAAATCATAACAACACACTTACTGGATAATTTATACAAAAGTCTGAATATAAAATTATTTTAAAAGATATATTTCTTTGCTACTTAGTATCAAAATCTAACAAAATATTTAGCTTCAAACCATATCTGTTGGCGTTTAGCCTTTCAAAAACAACGTTTTCACTGTGGTCAAGAACCTGTTTGCTCTCCAACTTGATGCACAGGGAGGCCCATACCTGTATTACCTTGGCAGTCTAGCAGCAATCTAACAACACCATAAATTACATTTATTTAACCACAACAAGGAAAAATCTATTGCAGCTCGAACACGAATATAGTCAATTAATTAAATCATTAAAAAAAAAAGATCATATCATGTATTTGATGTCATCAGACATCAGCACTTTACATATGTTGATGAACCTGATGAGTTC
This sequence comes from Pterois miles, assembly GCA_947000775.1. Lineage (NCBI taxonomy): Eukaryota > Metazoa > Chordata > Actinopteri > Perciformes > Scorpaenidae > Pterois > Pterois miles. The sequence continues at coordinate 4,786,888 of CAMQGK010000231.1, forward strand.
TGTTCATTAAAGGGAGTTGTTTTAATAAAAAACAACACCCAGAGGGATTCGAAATTTTCTTTGGTTAATGAAGTTGGGAGGGGGGTGCAGCTTTTCTCAGACACAAGTGGGGGGGCTTCAAGGAAAACCGGTTGGGAACCACTGATCTACGGTAACGAAAACAAGATTCTTATTTTCATGCAGTTTTACACTGAAAAAAACATCTTCCCATCCTCCTAAATGCTTCACACTGGTCCTTTAAGAGTTCATTTTTCTTGCCTATTATCTTACGGTACTTTAAAAATGATGTTTGCTAGTGTCCTGTTGCTTCCTGGCAGTCAAATTAGTTCCTGTGGTCGCAGGTCTTGCTGGATTAAAAGGTCAGATCATCCAACGTGGCATCAATGCATTGTTGACTGTGTTCTTGCATGCCAGAGGAGTGACCTTTGGTAACCTGCAGTAAAGAAATGATGGGAGAGAGAGGTAACAAAGTCAGAGAGAAAGTGATACAGAGGCCACCCCTCCTAATTTGGTGATGAATTCACAGTCAGTTTAGAGCGTTTTGTTTTGTTTTTTTGTTTTTTTTTTTTTGTTTTTACTGACTTTTGACTTTATTTAGTCCCATATAGTGTCATTGCCAGTGACATTGGGTGAAGGTGAGGTACACCCTGGAGAGGTCGCCAGATTATCACAGGGCCGACATACAGACAACCATTCACACTCACATTCACACCAGTCAACAATTAACCTGCATGTCTTTGACTGTGGGTGGAAGCCGGAGAACCCGGAGAAACCATTACCAACCATACCTTTAATTTTCTTCAATTAGGTTTGAACAAATTTTGTTCTAAATACCTTCAACAAACTGTGTTTCTTTTGAGGGTAGGCCAGCTATGTTTCTAAACTTTACAACATTTTATAAGCTTTCTTTCTTTAATTTGCCCAAGCTACTGTTGAGTTTCACAGGTCCGACAAACAGTGTGCAACCACAGCAGCAGTAACATCCTCTTTACTTTTGTTTTGAGATCTCTTGTGTAACCCGATGTGTACAGAGTGCCTCTGCTCTGAATGAAAGTACCCTCTAACCCTTGCACCACTTTAGAAATAAAATCCTGAGAAAACACTGTGTGTGAATGATGTTGGCCAACAGTTAGTGAAGTGGACCTTGACCTCGCCTTTCCAGTCCTTCCAGTAAAGGCGACTATCCCGGGGTTAAGTTGCTCCACACTCCCATGCATGCCTAGTGTAATCACTAGCAGGTGTTTCAAACAGTGCCATGAATGGGTCACAGTTCAACGTAGCAGTCCTGAAACCAGCTGGTGCATCACAACAAACACAGGCTGACACGGAAGAGCAAACTTTTTGGAAACAGCCCAAGTTGACTCTTGATCTGTATTGTGTAAGAGAGATATTAACATTTTTGTTTCGAGTGTATTCATAATGAAATTTTCCATTAGAAGTAGGTTGCATTCACACATGCAGGTCGCTTAATAACGCTGTGACACATTGGCACTGGTTGTTACACAGTGACTGTTATGATTTAGTCATCAGCATTGTCAGGTGAAGTCTCAAGGTTGACAGAAGAGCTGGAGAAAAAATAATAATGAGTAAAGCAAATAGGCCCTCATGCATTTTATTTTATGCATTTATATGTGGTTTGATATCTATAAAACAACATTTTAGAGTTGAGTAATTAAAGACATAACACATTTCCAGGCATACTCTGACTAAAAGTGATGAGTGATTCTGAATAAAATCTGTATGTGTTCATACATACTATACATTTATTAAGTGTACTGCATGCTCACCATAAATAGATTCATGCATGTTTAGAGTCCTCTGCAGGTTCATCTGGAACAAACAAACCAATGAACAATCATGAGATCATTCATACTGCATATTCACTAAACTAATAAATACAGAGTATGTGATTAATTGACATCATGCAAGTCTTAACAATTAGAGCAACAGTGACCTCTGCTGGATGAGCCTCCACAACTAATCTTATTGTTAGAAATGGTTTTCCTCTTTTTGATGTGTGTTTTTTTCTGGTTTTCATCTCAGAGTACACAATCAGACACAAAGGATGTTGTTTAGCAGTCCAATAAGAACAAATGGTACAACGGAGAACATCTTGACAACAATAACTATGACAGAGTCCTACTGCCACTCCACTGCTTCACCTCCTAACACATATTTATCAGGAAAAGAAAATAAATAAAATATTTGTATGTAAATGTGTAAACAAATGTAAAACAAGAACAGAGTCAGTTAAATTAACTGTGAATGTCTGATGTCATTCACATCCAGACATAACCACAGTGAGAGTGTAATCCATATGTGTAATAACGAATGGCTTTATAATATTTCTCTGTAGATCCCCTCAAAGTTTAAAAGATTAGTTTCATCCTTGTAACATCTCATATGCTCTATTTTAAGATACCTACCATCTTTTTTCATCCATTGATCCAACTCTTCCATTTCTAGCTCCAGCACTGAGGGCACGTCTTCTTCAAACATGGGCCTGGAAGGTATGAAATGATGTAGAAAAATCAGAAAACAGGTTACACACATCTTCCTCAAAGCATCTGACATTAAGATAGGCAACTGAAAATGTTTTTTAAATTATGCTTCTTTTTTTTCACTGTTGCCAACAGTCCATTGAATTAGCAGCTGTAGAAAAAAAAAGAGTTGAGTTCTTAATACTTACATTGGCACCTTCTCTGTACTGGATCCATCCAAATATGGATCCTCTTTTCTCAGCTCTATGAGAGGAGAACAAGGCTCAGTCATCTTTATTATGATAAAATGGTAGCTAGCATTAGACTAAATTTAGACAAAATTAGACTAAAACTCACATGATTTTGTCGATAAATCAATTAGTCAATTTAATGAGCAGATGATTTTTGGCAGAAAACCGAGTTTCTCCACAAAAACACCACTTTAAATCTCGTGTTTATTGAAGTTGTGCGCATAAGTTTCTTGGAAATAAGACATTCAGCATTAAAATGCATTAAAACTGACTACAACCAAAACAACGGATTATTTGACTAATGGACTGAGAGGGGGCATCCCTACTAAATAAGTTATTTAGTAATTAATAGCAAATATTGATTAGTAGCTGAGGCAATCATGATATAAGAATGAGGCCAGAATTATGTCAGTTCCCCCAAATTATAAAAACGTATTTTCCCGTTTAATCCTCAAGGGAGTCAGCCATAAAGAGAATTTTATTTTATTTTTTTTATTTTTTTTTTCAAGTTGACATAAACCTCACGTTGGCATTTTTATGGCTTTTATGACAGGAAATGTGATGTTTGAAAGTATAATACACAGATTTCTCTGTGACCACTATTTACAGAAAATAGTTCCATTGCTGCCTTTCAATGCTTTTAATGTGAAAATCAGAAATACATTCACTCCCACTGAAAGTCTCTACAAACAAAACCAAAACCATCTGTATTGACCTTTTTTTTGTTGTTTTCTTGTGATTTGGGTGAACTGATCCTTTAAAGTGTTCCCTCTTGTGATGGACATACCTTGATTTCTCTCTTTTTTCTTCCACCTGCGGCTGATGAAAATACCACAAACTATCATGCCGATGATTACGACCACCAGCACCACAGGGATCAGGATGATGATGATGGGATCCAAATCCTCACTGATGTCCACTCTTGGTTCAGGGGTCAGACCCGTAATGCTGGGGTCCACTGTTGATTCTAACAGAGCTGCAGAAACCAGCCAACGGTGATCAGTCACCAGTCTTTGGATTTATCACGTCATAAATATGCACTACTGCAGTGTTCTTCTTATTGTCCTGACATTTATAGTACATTATCTTTACATTTACAGTAATCTAGACACAAATCTGCACTGTGCTGGTATGTTAGATCAATGGTATGTCTGACATACCATCGATAGGGAGGGAGCGACTCAGTCCTGAGCCATGATCTTCTTCAATGGTATTTTCAACTGGAAACAGGAAAGATTGGACGATTTTACTGAAACATGTCAATGAATATTTAACTAACTAACTAACTAACTAACTAACTAACTAACTTCTCTCCACTACATGGTGCCAAGAAGATCCATGAAACTGCATCAGGGTATTAAATGCTGAACAACTGAACAATGAATAGTGAGTGAAATACCCTTCCTGAGGGTAGATGGAGGTTTTTCAGCACAAAGATCATCACACAGAATAAAAGCTGTGTGACTTACTGTCCTCTGATGTGGAGGAGGGGTCCGGGGCTGAAGTGGCATCAGGAACAGTGGGGAGTGTTTCTACAAACAGAGAGGTGCGCCATCATGATGAATGCATTTACAATGAGTAATTCTCACGAGTTTCACCTCAAAGGGCCAAAATTACGAGCATTACGTGATTGCTGAACGTCTCTTTACAAAACCATGGGCAGTATTACAGTAATATGTTGCTAGAACAGCTTCCACTCCTCAAAAAAAAAAAAAAAAAAAAAAAAAGTTAACAACGAGTTATAACTTGTAGAAAGCCTTTCCAGTCATTTTGTGCGGCAAAACACCAGGAGGTTAAAGAAAGTGAACCTCAACGACATGTTTTGACCAGAGTGAGGAGCCGATAAAGTCAGAGCCAGAGAAACAGAAGTACAAAACTCAGAAGTTACTCAAACTTAGTTCCCTAAAAGGAACCAGAGGTTTAACACAAAACAACCATCTGTATCTGTATTTCAATGTGTGTATGTTACAGATATACAGTATATGCATTCCTATCTGTCTGACTAAAAAACAGCTTATTGGGTCATATCATATATCATTTCAAAAAGAGGAGTTTGTGCATGCAGTGGGAGGAGGTCCAGATAAAGATAAAGTTGGTCTGAAGTACTTCTGAAGGCAAATATTACAGCAAAAACTGTGTGTTTCGTGTCTGATTATTATATGATGATATTATCTCTGCATATCCCAATAATGTATTTACATACAAGTACCAAGTACAAGTACTTCATTTTACAGGTCCGTAAATTTAATGTTAATTAGGTGATAATTAGCAAGTATCATATTTGAAATCCCTTTGGAATTACTGCCAAATTACACCAATATTTACCTCAAAATTTATTGAAAATTACCTTATCATAAACATGATTTAATAATTATATGCTAAAATAGCATATAATGGTGAAAACAGGGCCCTTAGGCTTGAGAAGCAGCTGCTCTTCATCAGATATGGAAAACCAAAACTAACACAAGACACTTCTGATCAGACACAAATCTCACCATTGTGACTTACTGTCAACACAGACGTAACCTGGTAGCTAATGTCATGATTCAGGGAGGTTTTTAAAAGAAATTTCAAAAAAAGTTATTTTTATATATATATATATATATATATATATATATATATATATATATATATATATATATATATATATATATATATATATATATATATATATATATATATATATATATATATATATAATTAAATGTATTAAATAAATGGTCCACTATTGGGAAATAGTAGAGTATAATTATTAAGTAATGTTGATAATAAGGTAATTTTTGATCACTTTTGAGGTAAATATTGGGGTAATTTGGCAGTAATTCCAAAGGGATTTAAAACAGGTCACTTGTTAATTATCACCTAGTTACCATGAAATCTTCAGACCTGTAAAATGAAGTGCTACCATACAGTCTAACTTCAGGAAGCTTCTTCACTCACATCCGTAGTCTGAATTGGACAAGCCTCTGAGGGAAAACACTACTTAAATTTTCTGATGTTTTTCATATCTGTTCAGTGTAATATCTCTGCATATCCCAGTAATGTATTTGTATCCGTCTACAGCCCTAAAAGGAACCACTGATTGTAACCCCTTCACAGGTCCCCTCGACTGGTGATACCACCCACAAGGCTAAAAGAGATTAAAGAGTTTATATTCTACAATTAATTAATTAAGTCATGATAGGTAGATAGGGGGCGGCAGTAGCTCAGTCTGTAGGGAGTTGGCTTGGGAACCGGAGGGTCACCGGTTCAAGTCCCGACATGGACCAAAAAACTGGTGTGAACTGGTAGCTGGAGAGGTGCCAGTTTACCTCTTGGGCACTGCCGAGGTGCCCCTGAGCAAGGCACCAAACCCCCAACTGCTCTGGGCGCTTGTCAGGAGCAGCCCCCTCACTCTGACATCTCTCCATTGATGCATGTATGTGTGTTTCAGGTCTGCATGTACCATGTATAAGTTAAAAAAAAAAAAAAACAACAGAGTGTAAATTGAATTTCCCCACTGTGGGACAAATAAAGGTTGATCTTCTTATCTTCTTCTTCAATATACTTTTTGGTACGTGTTAAAAATGTCCTTTGCCCTAAAAAATCCTATTTAACTTTAAAAGGTTTCTTGATTTACATCTATAAATATCTGATTAAGGAATGAGACAACAAGACTAATAATCTAACTAAAGCAAGTAGTGGTTACAGTTCTGTTTGAAAACATTTTCATTGTGGACCTGGTTTTGTGCAGATAGGCATCGTCCAGTGTGCTCCTGACACAAACTCATGTGCGCACACACAAACACACTCAATAAAATCTGTTGTTATCTATTTATATCACTGGTAAAAGTGATGTAATGTAAAAAACATTCCCCGGTCCCAAATATGTTATTTAATGATTTATATGCTATTCTAATTTTTTCTTCACAACCATCTGGTAAACCCCTGAAATATCCTTGCGAGCCCCTTGAGGGTCCCAACCCCCAGGTTGAGAACCACTGGTCTATAATATCATTATATGCTGTAGCAGCCGTCTTATTAATAAGACCTGTGTTCTCACGGTTGGTCTACAGATGTCGTTTCTCAAAGTTGAAACACGTTGGGCAAAAATATGTCTATTTTAATAAATAGGCTGCAGATTCTTCCTGGAAAAATGTACAAAAGTTATTGAAATGATCAGAGTGGGGCATCATGGTAGCCATATGGTTAAAAGGCATACAATATCCCCAGTCTGCTTTGTGTTGGCAGGTCATACACCTCTCCACCCCCCATGTTTCCTGTCTACCTCCACACTATCAACGACTGTATCAAACAAAGGCAGAAAATGTTTTTTTTTTTTTAAAGAAGAAAATCGTCATAACTAATAATCACCAGTGGTGAATTCAAGTCGGTTTCAAAGGATTTGAACAATAGCGGTCTTGTGTGTTTGCTTTAACATTATTGTTATTTTTAAACAGTTTTGGAGTCTCAAACCTGTTTATCATAACTGACTTACATTTACAGCGTGTGACAGTTGTCCCGCTCTGTTGTTTGTATTGAATTTATTGCTTTGATTATGTTTTTTAATGCTGCCCTCTTGGCCTAGTGTTTCTTAAAGAAGATATCTGAGACTGTATTTTGCTTAGAAGTAAAACAAAATGGGGCTGCATGGTAAAAGGATCGCAGGTTTGAGTCCGGCTTGGGACTCTTCTGTGTGGAGTTTGCATGTTATCCCCGTGTGCCCTGCGATGGACTGGCGGCCTGTCCAGGGTGAACCCCGCCTTCACCCAATGCCAGCTGGGATCGGCTTCAGCTCGTGACCCAGAATGGGATAAGCGGTTGCAGACAGATGGATGGATAAAACAAAATGGAACCAAGAGGTCCAGCATAAACCATGAAAAACAGCCCCACAGGGTCGACATACTTTTAGCCAAGTGTGTTATAATTTCTTGGATTTGTGAGTGAGAAACAGATTATAACGGCGAGGGCTACACAAAGAGCCCTTCTCAGTGATTGGCCACGGCCACCATCTTACATTCTGTTTCTGTTTAAAGGCCCCCTCTCTTCAAAATCGACTTTTCAAGCCAATAAATGATGTGAGTGCAACCATCAGTTATATTATCAAATTATTTTTTACAAGGCTGTAAAGTATGCTAAATTTGTCTTTTAATGTCAATAAAATTGTGTGGCACACTTGGGGTGTGCTAAAATTGTACCAGGAAGTATTTTAAAGTGCATGTGAGGTATAATAGTTTACTTTTACTGTGTTACAGTTGTCTTGGTCTGTAGTTTGTATTGTATTTATTGCTGTAACAATGTTTTTAATTCTGCTCACTTGACCAAGTGTCTCTTAAAGGAGATATTTGAGACTTTATCTTGCTAAAATGAAAAGAAAATTGAACCAAGACGTCCAGCGTCAATAACAACTCCACAGTGTCGACATACAGTCTCCTCTAGTTGGAACATTGAGGCCAATTCCTTTATTTCTGCTGCACCCTGACAATATTTGAGTTTGACATCAAAAAATGCATATGAGACAAGAGGTCAGCATTTCAGCTTCCATTTCCAGGTGTTTACATCTACTGTACTTCTGTTCACATAGTGTATTATTATTATTTCTTAATATATTACTTGTGTCTCACCTGGAATCTCTGAATTACCATCAGCGTCTGCTTCTGTATCGACTACCTCGTCTTCTTGTGCCCCAGTTTCTGTTTCTGCACCATCATCTTCATATTGGCCTAACACTGCAATACAACACCTCTCATTACTTTATATCATGTCAAGTCATTGAAAGAGGAAGTGAAACATGTGCAGCATTTATATTAAAAGCGAAACACGCCTATGAATGAAGACAGTTATTTCTGCAGGGATTTCACCAGCGTAGTTTCTAAAACAACATCTGAATAACTGTCACTGTCACATCATACAGGAACTTAAAGACTTCCGTGTTCATGATTTCAAGCGGTTGCTACAAAAAAAATTCAAAACTGTTGCAAAATGCACCTACTGGACAGCACAGAGTAGGTGGAGATATTCAACATGTTGAGCAATTTGTTCCTGACAGATCTTCGTCACATTGTAATAGATTTCACTTTGCTCAAAAAATGTAAAGAGGACCAGTATGTAAATATTACAATTCATGCTGTATAAATTTATATGGTTTCTTAGGCTGATCTTGACTTTATAAATGTTAGAGGAGAGTTTGACATTTTAGTTTTGACAAAAAGTGGGCTGATGTGACATTGGGTTAAACTGTAATTTAAACTTTTAGTACCGCTCTATCTGGTGTTTTTAAATTCATTATAAAATATCATTTCACAGTATGAATAATAAACACTCCTTACAGACAAGAAGTTACACTCGCAGAGTCAGAGGAGTAGAGTAAAGCATCAAAAGAGAAAGCAGGGAGGAGACGGGAGTGGAGAGAGTAAAGAAACTCATGTACCTGTCCCAGTCAGAGTGGTCAGCAGCAGCAGCAGCAGCAGTAGAGGGATCTTCACCCACGGCCCTCTCATGCTACCAGTCCCAGACGCAAACATAGTGCCATTGTGTGCCCGCTTCCTTCTCTACTGTCAGGCATGCATCACACTTCCTGATCTGACTTAACATGTCAAATGGACAAAAAAAAAAAAAAAAAAAAAACAGACTCAGTCACACACAAACACACCCTCAGACTCACTCAGATAACTCACTCGGATGTGATGCAATCGACTGTGTGCTTGTCGCCACAAGTCTGACGGCTCCTCGGCTGCAGTACAATCACATTCCTCCCTGTTAGGTATGCGGCCCTGCAGAGCGAGGGGGAAGCTGAACAAACTTTTAAGGAAGGAAACAACTCTTTGTGTGTGAGGGCCAGCTGGTGGCGTATCTCTTGAGAGAACTGTGAATGTGTTGAGCTGCTGCTTGAAATAACCGAGAGGCTGCAGATTTTCTTAATGTTTGTTTGTTCTGTTTCTTGATACCCGAGGCAGATCTCGATTCATTTTCTATGGTAAAAAGAATAGTGGTCATGAATTTGAGGGTCATGCTGTTATAATTATCTATGGATGGAGGCTGTTGGCCCACTTTGAAAAGACTACAGTCTTTTCTTCATCCAGCAGTAGAGACATGGCGGCTACAAGTTTCAACATGATGGTTGAGGTTTCAGATTTAAATCCACCATGACTATCAGTATGGCATTAAAAGCCAAAGCCTGCCACTTCCTCTGATGAGGCTACTGGAGGTGAGTTCTCCCTAACTGTGATTAAGCAATAATTGATGATTCTTACAAGAGAAAAACACAGGCTAAAGGTTAAATAACACACTTTTATTTTTAAAAAATTATATAACTTCACTATCCATAAGAAGATAAACCTTATGGAGATAAACAGTCTACAGCCATGTTTGAGGTACATTGCGTACGACTTGGTGGCATCTAATGGTGTGGTTGTAACTGAGTATCCTTCCGCTCACTCTGCGATAACTTGAGTTACCGAGTACTTAGTCAGTGGGCTTTTTCACAACTTGCCATCCCAAAAGGCGTTCTTATTATTGGTTTATAAAAAAGCATTCGCAAATTATTTATTAACTTAATACATTATTTTTAGCCCTTAAACTAGGGACACACCAAGCCAACATTAAAGTACTAGCAGCGTTGAAGGCCACCTGTTGAGACGCATTACATCGCTTTTGTCTTGGCCAAAAAGTTGCACTTGAACACACCACAAAGACGACAGCCAACAGCCAACTACCATGTACGTTGTGCACCTGTGAGATGAAATAACTCTTCACACCAGCGGTCTGTATTTGTCATTCAAAAAGGGAAACCGGAAGACTGAGGACTGCAGATATACAAGCTGTTACTGTGATACATTCATGAAACAAAACAGCGTTCGCTGACCGTTTCACACCACTTCGCTTCATCGCAGATAGCCATGTCTGTGAAAATATCAGTGTATATAGGAATGATCAGATGAGATGAAGATGAAAATGAGAAGAGCCTTCTGTGTTTTTACTCTTGACTTTACTCAAGTTTTTGCCTTCCCTAACTTTCTGTTTTTCCGTGTCTCGTGCACTGAGGCTGAACCGCCAGTCAGAGTGGTTTCTATCACCGACGAGCTCTGCTGCCGATTCAACATGCTGAATCAGACATTGGCAGACTATAGCCAGCGATGTGGGACACACTGAAAAAGGGACGCATACCAATAACCCCAGACTGTCCGACGGCCGACCATCAGCTTGGCGTGTCAGGGCCTTTAGGATTCATATACTCACACCGGCCCTGTTATAATAAACTTCTAAATACAACATAAACCTTTTAGAAAGAGAATATGAGATTTCAAAGCTCACTGTGTAACATCACATTTAAGTGTCAGCTTTAATGAATATAGCCTCTGAGAAAACCACAAGTGAATGACGTCTTTCTGAAGAATCTATGCTTAATTAGTCTGTGCCAAAGGAGGCATTTTAGTATCCACGACTGCCGCCACTCCCTCAAGAGAATTATTTATCTAACTGTGTCATGTGATCTGAATCAGTCTGTTGGCGTAACTCACTTCAGTGGACACACATTACTGTTGGTGCCCTTCTAATGGTGGCTAAGAGCTTAAATTATGTACAAACATTAGTTCACATTTTTAACAGAATTTAGTATTTTCCTTATTTCCTCTTCCATTAATTATCTTACGTCCCCTAAGACTTATCTTGTGACCCTTCGGTGGGGCCCAACCCCTAGTTTGATAACCACTGGACTAAAATAATTGAAACTAGCTCCAGATCGGGCAGCTACAACAATAAAACACTATTTACATATTGATTAATTAGTATTAACAATATAATAATGTCATATATGATAATATTTTAGTCACGGTCTACATTTTTCTGCAGCATGAATACTTTTACTTTTGATACAGTAATAACTTCTGTACTTTTGTTTACGAAGGATTTTGAATTCCCAACTTCTATTTGTAATCGGTTATTTTTAGATATGCAACAGATATGTGTCTTTGTGTCCTCTGGTGTAACAATAATATAGTACTAATTATGTCCTAAATGATAATAATAATAATAATAATAATAATAATAATAATAATAATAATAATAATTTTATGTAGAGCACTTGTCAAGCTCAAAGCACAAAGTGCTTTCCAAGGAAAAACACAACATAGACAGCAGAATAGAATGAATCATAAATAATGAAATAAAAACAACAGAATAGGTAAATAAAGAAACATGCATGTGCATTTTTGTACAATTACATATGCACATACATATGCATATACTGTACATCAATACACAAACATACAAAAGACTCAAATCCAGCTGATGGGGAAAAGCATCCTATAAAAGTGAGTCTTCAGACTGGATTTAAAAGATGTGAGTCAGCTGATCAGATGGTTCCAGAGATGGGGAGCCTGTAGGCATGATCACCCTTCGTTTTTAACCTGGACCAGACCCAGACTGGCAGACCTGAGGGGCCTGTTCGGACAGTACGGTGTGCAGAGCTCAGTGATATACTCTGGTACCAGGTCATTCAGAGCTTTGTATGTGATTAAAAGCACTTATTTCTAAAAGAGACTAGGAGCCAAAGTAGTGAGGCCAAAATTGGTGTAATGTGAGAGAAACACTTTGTTTTGGTCAGTAATCGAGCGGCTGAGTTCTTAACGATGTGGAGCTGCTCTGTTGCTCGATTGTTGAAGCAAATATACAAAGAATTACAGTAATCAAGATTGGGATGATATCAGAGCATGTGTAATTTTCTCAGTGTCACTAAAAGACAGAACTGAGGCAAGCAGAGACTATTTGATTTGAGATGTGGCCCGGGCCAATGATGAGTACTTCTGTTTTGTCAGAGTTAAGTTTTAAGAAGTTCTGGGACATCCAATATGTTATGTCATGTAGGAAGCTATGTAGTGATGCTAATTTACTGGTGTCAGAAGGTTTAAATGATGGGTAGAGCTGTGTATCATCTGCGTAGCTATGGAAGAAGATGCTGTGATGACAGATTATGTGTCCATGTGTGTCAGCATGTAAAGAGTAAAAAAAACAGGTCCCAAGATTGATCCTTGAGGAATACTATGATTTGTCTGTGCAGTTTTAGAGCGAAACTCTCTAACTGAAACAAAAAAAATCCTGTTAGATAAATGTGAGGAAAACCAGTCTAGTGCAACTCCAGTGACACCCGCCCACTGATTTAACCTGTTGATAAGGATGGAAGGGTTGATGTGTCAAATGCTGCACTGAGGTCAAGCAAAACTAACACAGAACATGTACCAGAGTCTGCAGCCATCAGTAGGTTGTTTGAGACTCTCAGGGGGGCAGTTTCTGTGTTGTGTAATTTGCAGAATCCAGATTGAAATTTTTCAAAGATGTGGTTATTGTTAAGTACCTGCAGCACTTGGTCCAGTACTACCTTTTCTACGATTTTAGATGTAAAAGACGGTTTGGGAATTGGCCAAATATTCATTTTGTCTGTGGGATCTAAACCAGGTCCTTTCTGCAGCGGTTGAACTCAAGCAGTTTTGAATTGATCTGAAACAACTCCAGAGGTCATTGAGCTTTTAATAACGGTCAGTAATGCAGGGCTGACTGACTCTATGGATTATTTAAATGGTTTTGAGGGCCATAACATCAAGCGGACTTCAAGAGGGACTCATAAGTGCTACAGTTTTCCTAAGATCCTGCAGTGATATTGGTCGAAAACAATCCAGCACAACCAAAGAGGGGCTGGTGAGGTCAACTACAGACATGGGAGGAGTGATATTAGCCCTAAACTCGTTGATTTTTCAGTGAAGAAATTGAGGATTTTGTCACAGTCGGCTGAGGAAGAAACATCTGCAATAGTTGGAGGAGGATTTACCAAATACGAATCAATATTCTGTTACTGTAATGTCTATTTCTCACCTCAAATGTTTTCAGAAACATCTTGTAGTTACTGTTTAGCTGTAAAATCAGAAAGTTTATCACCTGGCAAAAGTTATGGAAATACCAGGCACCACCCACCAGCCAGAGCACAGTACAATGCTCTCTCTCTGAAATGAACTGTGATAGCCCAAAGTCTCCCATCAATGGCCTTTTTAAAGCCTGAAAACAGCCATGGTGAGCTGCAGAAGTCTATTTTCTCTCACTTGAATTACAACATGCTGAAAGGTTATAATGGAATTTTAACCCAATGATGCCAAAACGTTCAGCCTACTGAAGCTTGAAATACAGGTTCTGAGTGCTTCTCCCAACACTAGACATCATCGGTCCCCAGGAAGGCGTGAGGAGGATTTTATCACGTTGAGAAGGTGACAAATATCAGGTGTGTCCTTCTTTGGAAGCATTGTTTGTAAGTTCTGAAGAAATATGAGCTCATTGTAGATGCACATGTAATTTCCTGTTGCTCAAAAGAAGCTGGTGACACACATAACATCAAACCAATCTGTGATTGCTGAACATTTATTCCTTAAAAGGATAGATCATTGTTGTGAAGTGTATGAGGCACTTATCCATAGTCAGTGCATTACCTACAGTAGTTTACAGCTGGTACACGCCCAGCTTGGAGAAACTAACTGGAGTTACCGCACGGAAGCAAAGTCAAGGTCAAGATAAACTTTATTGTCCCACCAGGTGGGAAAATTGTCTTGGGCTAACCACCCATACTGCAGCCATTAAAATAAATAAATAAAACAAAATGAGTAATGGGAGACAACGTGACATAAATAAAACAACAACAGTATACATGTGGAGCAATAAAATTTTAGAAATAAAACATGTTTAAGTCGCAGCTCCTATAGATAAAAAGAAACACCCAGCAGCAGCTCACTAGCAATCAGTGCAAAGATGCAAATTCACATCAGCACCAGCTTTAACCAGTCATTCTCTGCTCTTAATTAAAAGTTGACAGATGCATCTATTGCATCTGTCATGCATCTATTTAACCTGCAGCGAGGGACTCTGAACCGTCTACCAGAGAGAAGCAGCTCATACTCTGTATACAGAACATGAGATGCGTCGCTTGAAAACCTAGTGGCCTGGCGCAGCACAGCCTGTTCATAAATGCTGTGCAGGGATAAGTGCTCTTTAACACCAACCATCTTCCATGCACGAGGCCGGCAGTCACATGTATTTAAGCACCTAAAAGAAAGGCCTACAGAGAAAGAACATTTTCGATGGTTTACCTTGCCATGAGACAGATATACAGTCTTAAGTTAAGTGGGGAACTGAAGCTGTTGAATCCATCTGTGCTCTCACCAAAGCAACCAGGCTCCATTGAAAATAACAAACAGTAATTTTACCTCTCACGAGAGAGAAAAATGAGAGATTCTGGTCTATTGCTGCCTTGACTGCTCAGTCTGTTTGTGTTATTTGGTTACTTTGGTTAGTTTGGATTCACCAGAGTCACACATTAGGGCTAACATACTAACCGATCGAGGCAGCGGTAGACCAGCAACTCCTTTGTTCTGAGGTAAAATTACAGTTTTTTTTCAATGGAGTCTGGTGGCTTTGGTGAGAGCAGAGATGGATACAACTTCAGTTCCCCATCGGAAAGGGCTGTCTGATAGCGAGGTAAAGCAGTGAAAATATTCTAAATATAGCGTACAAGTGATATTGAATACATTGGTCAATTTGGTCAACATTACATACATATTGAATATATTGAATACGTACAAGTGAATTGAAGTGATATTTTTAGGTGGACCTTTCTTTTAGGTGGCTAAAATACGTTTTACTCCCAGCCTCATCCAGAGCTGTATATTGCTTTGCGCCTGTGTGGTATCTCCTGTCTGCTTCTCTAAATTGGGGGTGTGACGGCCGTCATCTACTGTAACACACTGACTATGGATAAGTACCTCATACAACCCCACTTCAAAACACCCAAACTATCCCTTTAATCTGCTCCCATAATAGCCTCCACCCTTCTGGGAAAGCTGTCCACAAGATCTGGGAACCTGACTGCTGGGAGGGATTTTCTCCCATTCAGCCAAAGGAGCATTAGTGAGGTCAGGCACTGATGTTGATAATCTTTCAATTCCTCCCAGTGGTGTTGGATCAATGGTTGAGGTCAGGGTTCTCAGCAGACCAGTGACGTTCTTCCACACAAAACTGGGAAATTTCTTTATGGATTTTGCTTTGTGCATGATGGGGACATCGTCAGTCAAACTGGTGCCACAAAGTTTAAAGCAGTATGAAACTCCAGATCAAAATTACTCAAAGATATGTGGAGGTACTGTAATACCACTAACAAATACAAGTTTGGGGGGAAAAAAATCAACCCGTTTTAGTAGTTAGTTTGTTTTTTCTGGATTTTAAAACTACAGCATAAAGCAGACCAGGGCTTGTTCCCCTGTCTCATATCTGATCTTTTTAACATGTGAACCAAGCAAAGCCTGAGGAGCTGGAGGAGCCTGACTGGTCTCAACTAGTCTGACTGAAGCAGCTTCAACTGGACTGATCAGTATCATTGCCTCAGTACACAGAGACATAATTATTTCATTTTGTAGGGCTAATTATACCTGTACTATTCTCATATCTGTCTATTCATTGACTATTTACTAATGAATCACATCTAGTTTGTCTAGTTAGAAATGAAGTGATACATAAATAAAGCTAGTGTATTTGTTTATCGTAAACAGGACTGCTTTTAGGTGAAAACGATGGGATAATATTTACTTTGCACACATGAAAAACACACAAAATTACAAAATGTTTACAATTTCACATAGTGTGCTTTTACGCAGCTCCCACTCACAGTTTAACCCAGGTGGTAATCTGACCCAGCACATACCTGTTCTCACCTGTTTGCGTGACAGCCTGGGACACACGGGACACACACGGGAAGCAAATAAAGCGTCTTCTCCGACGAGCTAGCAGTTTGTTCCTGGAGAACCACTCCACGTTAAATGTGTGTTTTTAGCAGAGGTTTTGTCAATAACAATAGTGTCCCGCGGCTGGTGGACACCGAGGTGTTTAATCTCAAGTTTTGCTCCAAAAGACAGACTTTAAAATGTGTGGTGTAGAGGATAATCCACACCGTTCACGGTGACCGCAGTTACATCTGTACTGAAAGAAATACAAACTACTGATTTCGACAAACAGAAATTGGATCAAATGTTTGAAGAAGCAACATTTTGTAAAATTCCTAGCGCCTGAAATTCATAATCACGCCTTCGTCAAGCATATTAACCACCGACATTACTTTGCTCAAAGAAAACGTTTTATTTTTTAACGTTTACTCGAAACGAAACAGAACTACTGTGTTTTATTTTACGCTTTAACGCGTTGGGTTGAGAGCAGGAACCATTTCCTTTTTTCCGCAACACATGCGGACGATGTTTGAGGACGGACCGATCCGCTTCCGGTCCAGATGTCAACAGAGGAGGACGGGAGGACAGCACGTGTTTTCAGACAGTTAAAATGGTAAGCCTTGTGTGCCGTAACTTATTTTTGTCCGTGTAATTTTAATGATTACAGTTATTTCAACCAGCAGCTGACTGATTTTAACGCTCACCGTTAATCTTTTATTATTATTTTTCAGCCGAAGGCTCAGAAAGGGAAAGGAAAAGCCCCGGAGAAGGTTGTTCACCCGTACAGCAGGAAAGCAGCTTATCTCGCCCGAGAAGAAATCAGACTGAAAAAGAAAGAAAGGTGTGAGGATAAGTAATAAAATTAGGGATATATTCATGTGTTGTAACCACTTAATCTACTTCTTTAATCACTAAGGCGTCATATTTTATAAACTGAGCATTTATTTATTTTGTATGGAAACCCTGATCTTCAAAGTAACTACAGCAGACAGAAATGTGTAGTGGAGTGAAAAAGTACAATAATTGCCTCTGAATTGTAGTGGAGTAGAAGAATAAAGTAGCATTAAATAGAACTACGCAAGTAAAATACAATTACAGTACTTGAGTAAATTTACTTAGTTACTTTCCACCACTGATAATGAGCAATCTGTTTTTAAAAATACTAATGCAAAATGAAACCTCACGTTTGAGCATCATTGTGAAACCCTGTCATGTTTCTATCTACATCCTGAGTCTGCAGGTAGCAACACTTACCCTGGTCCAAGCACTAAAAAAACTTTAAATCTGACCAAATATACTCTGATTTACTAATCAAATGAAGCCCTGTTACTGCATTCCATCACAAGTCTGTCATGTATACAGGAAGTGAATTTGATAATTTAACCTATTTTTTTAAAACAAAGGACCATATACACTAACTCATAAAATTTAATCAGATCAAGGAAATTGCATTTTTAAAACCCTTGCTCATGTGAAGTCAATAAAATACATACAGTGCATGGATTGGGACCTATAGGAGGAAACTAAATAAGAGATCAAAATGTAATTTTCCAACTTATTTAGTTTTAATGAAAACACTTTTTAGTTAACTACATATACAACAAGGCTGATATACAGCAGATGCACTGTAAATAAAACATGCTTGAATGTTACCAAACATTGCTTAACACACACTGTTGCAGGATCGTATAACTTTATTTTAAGCGGTTTCTCTGATGCTTCAGGCAGAAGATTGACAAAGCAACACGTCTGAGCAGCATCGGTAAGCTTGTTTATTGTTATATATATATTATACTGTACATATTTGCTGGCTGTGAGGATAAAATTGCTCTCCATTAAACACCATGCCTTTTATTTATTTGTCTCTTGGCTCGCAGGTGAGAAGCTGTTGTGGTTTCAGGAACAGTTGGATCCAGAAAAGACAACTTACACCAGAAAAGATGCCTGTGACATTATTGAAAGGTCAAACATTAATGGTTTATGTTAAATTAGTTTTAGCCACTCAACATTTTATTTGAATTTAAAACAAGGAGAAGCATTTGTGTAATTTCTGAATTGAAAATGTGATGGCATCTTGATGTTCACTGAGCTTGTGTGTGTTCTTATGTGTAGGTACCTCCAAAGGTTTGATTCTGAACTCGAGCAGATTGAGCTGATGAACGGGATCAAAGGTCGGCAGGGTCGTCTCCATGGCGCCAGGGAGGCTGTCATCAAGCAGACCATAGAGCGAGAGCGAGCGCAGTATGAGGGCAGTGGGTTTGGTGAGTCCTCCTCATGTAAATGTATACACACACATTCAGTGTTAGAAAAACCTCCATGATCCTGTGTTGTGTCCTTTTCAGAGATCCCAGACATCATTAACGCAAAGCACCTAAAAACATTCAGGTGAGTGAAATACCAAGCACCGCCCACCAGCTGGAGCACAGCCAATAAGAACGTTCAATAGGAATAACACTCTCTCTGATTGACCTGTGATTGGTTTCCCATCATGGGCTAGATTTTTTTTAAAGCCTGAAAACAGCCATGAGGAGGAGCAGAAGTCCAGTTTTTTTCTCAGAACACTTGAATTACGATATGCTGAAAGATTATTATGGATTTTTTTTGCCCAATGATGCTACTGATGATATGATTTTTTTTAATTTTGTAATTTTCTTAAGAAAAAGTCTAAAAATACTGACATGCTTAGGATTTTGAATTTTGAAAAAAGATTTTAAGTATAGGATTTGCATGTGATGTGATGATTCATAAACATCGTTCGGGCGACTGTGGCTCAGGGAGTAGAGCAGGTCGTCTCATCGGAAGGTCGGAGGTTTGATCCCCGGTTGCTCCAGTCACATGTCGATGTGTCCTTGAGCCCAAATTTCTCCTGAGGGCATAGCCGTCGGTGTGTGAATGAGTATTTAGATTAGATCCTGATGGGCAAGATAAGAAAAGATAAGACATTCCTTTATTTGTCCCACAGTGGAGAAATTTACAACTTACCTTGTAAGTTGGCCCCATCAGTGTATGAATGTGTGTGTGAATGGGTGAATGCTGACATGTAGTGTAAAGTGCTTTGAGTGGTCAGAAGACTAGAAAAACATGCTATAAATGTAAGTCCATCCTTTCTGATAATGTTTGTTGATCATTTATGTTGACAGGGAGTGGACTGGTGATCTGAAGAAACTTCCAAATATGAAACTGCGAAAGGTGTCTAACAGAGGTTTGGAAACCAAGAACGAAGAAGAGCAGAAACATGATGATGCAGAAGATGATAATGAGAGTGAAGAAGACGATTTGGATGATGAGCAACTGGATGAGATGGTGCTGATGTCAGACTGAAACTGGGGCTCTTCATATTTGACTGTAGCTCAAAGCTCCAGTTGTCTATTCAGCATAACTGACTGTGGAGCTGAACATCAGACTAATTTCAGAAAACACTTTTTATAGGAAAAAAAGTGTTTTTGTGCCTGTGTGGGAAAATGCTGCTGCTCCATGACTGTCCAGAAGATGGTGCTAAACGCTCAAAGATGGAAAACTAAACTTTTATCAGCGTCCTCCTGTAAAGTTACTTTACATCAGCCTGTGAGAGGTTCTACATTCATTGTTTATTGCACAAACAAATATGAATTGTATATAACCCGAATACTCCATTTTATCCAATCAGAGATAGAAAAAAGCTTTTGACAAAGAGGCTGAGTGCTCTACTGTTGTTGTGGATATAAGACACAGAAATTTTCTGTGATGTGACAGCGACACTGATAAAAAAACAAATTAAACCTGTAGAAAAGTGTAAACAACAGTCGCCTTCTTTTACATTAACCGGTCAGTCACTCACACAGTGTGTTAAGTCTAATGTGAAAACAGTAACGGATGGCAACCATGAAAGCTCTAGTTACATCAATGTAGAAATAACGGGACCTCTGTAAAGCTGCAAACTGTCGAAACAAAACATCAAAAACTGGGCTATTTAAGATTTGCTATTTCAAGAAATATTCAAAGCTCTCCTATGATAAATAAATCCAGCTTTTTCAAAACATTACATTTTTCAGACTGAGCTAAATATACTGTTTAAATAATTGTCTCTCTAATTATATCTGTTACTCTTTGGTGTCTGAAGACCTGATTGTCCAGGAGAGTTAAGGCCTCAGTATGCTGCAAACAAAGTGCTTGCTGGATTGTCAAACATCATCTGAAAACTTGTGTATGTCCACTTCACAGAATGGTCCAGTGTGTGGAAGTTATAACATAGGCAAGAATGAACTTATTTCTTCAAGCTCTTCTTTTCCATTCTTCACACAGCTACGTCCACAAAGTTCCTACACATTTTACATTTCAAAATTACACTTTTCTTAGCTCAAATTTCCAGACTTCTTTCAGACCATCACACCATTGTCTTGGTGACTTTAGTGCAGAGGATGCTGTGTCAACACTACGGTGCTTTTGCTCTTGTATATGGCTTACAATTACAGCCTCCCCAACGGTGGAGATGTTGAACGATTTTACAAAGTTTGCATCCAGCTTTCTTTTCCCATTTGGAGTTGTTCACCCAGCAGCTTTGTATTTGAAACTGTCCAGCCAGTCCTCACAAAACTTACATTTACCCATTCTGGCTGTTCAGTCCACAGCCCTTCGCAGAAATTTGGATGACGTTAGCATATTTCAGGCTGTGACATACAGGTGAAGAGGTAGCTCTGGGTAGGAGTGCACATTCAGTCGCACACCATTGCCCACCCTTTGCCCTGCTTTCGACAGTATCAAGCTTGCTCTGGCCTGTGCGTTCTCTCATAAAGTGGGAAACATTTTGGCTGCACTGGCTGCTCCAAATGCCATGAAAAACACTGCTTTTATGATCAATTTATTTATTTATTTGTAGAAATTTTGAATTTTATATTTTAGAAAACCAAAGGGTTACAAAAGTCTGGACAGAAATGTGCACCATTATTTCCATTTTAATGATTACCACTATGTGCTGAGTAACATTTGTCTGTTTTTTTTCACCATCCCCCGGCCTTTAAGACCTTGTAAAGTGCGTAAATTATCATCTAACAATTTAAATTTAACCATCAGACACCCAATGTGATAAAAACAGAGCCGCTTGCATGTTCACTGTTTGTTTTCACACGGTATCTGCCCTTTTATGTGTCATTAGCCTGTTGTGCGGAGGTGTGAGCTTGTCTTAAAAGCTTTTCTTTTTCTTCATTCATTGCAAAACCGCTTACATCATTTTTCACATGGATACAACAAAGTGCAATGCAATGAATGCCTTCGAGGAGAGACTTCAGAGTGTGCACTGTTAACCCTGTTTGGACTATTCTAATGAGCTTTCCACTCAGCAACCACGCATGACCTTAAGACATGGTGGTAAAACATGTCATCTGTGGTTTGTTTGAAGCATACTGAGACCTTTAATAGCATCCACAGAGTGTTCACACCTTCGACTTACGTCAGTGCAGTTTGAGAAAGTGCATACAGGAATAAAACTCAATATATCACATAACTACAATCTTTACAAGTGTCTCTTGCTGATGGCTTTTTTCCCTTTACATCTCCACACCTCTTTTTTTCTCCTCTTTTCTATACTGCCACATTCTTCTTTACCTTGCACATTCACGTCACCCCAGCCCTTCAGCCTCTCAGTCTTCTGTGATCACTGAAAGACTTCACGAGAAATCTGTCTCGTGTCTCAAAATCGGTAGTCACCGGAGCTGAGATGAACAACACTAAAACACTGTACGAGACTAAATCACATGCTGCTCACATCACCTTGCATTGAAGGATGAGCAGGATGTGATTCAAGACTCTTTCTGAGCGGGAGGACAGTTGGTCAGACAGGATTTTGTGCCGGCGCCACCGCAGCCTCCATTGACATGTCCGAGTCCGTCTGTACCTCTGGAGCCGGGACAGGGGCCAGATTGTCCGGAACCTCTACTGTTTCGTGCCTGCCATTGGTCAGGGTGCTGGTTCGGGCCTGAGGGTGGTGTAGGTCTTTCTCAGGGCAGTTCTGCACAGTGATGATACGGTTGAAGGCCTTAAGGCGGCGCCACAGCTGCAGGTAGACTTTACACTGGATGTACATGAAGATGAGACCACCCGTGAAGCCTATGGCCACCACAATCAGCTTGGTCCAGAAGGGCCACTCCAGCACACCTGAGCACACACACACACACACGCAGTGTTAGTCAACCTGCAGGATGTTTGCTGGATCATGATGGCGTTGTGTGCAGAGCTGTGCTTACCCCCTTGCGTATAGTACTTCAGAAGGGAAACTCTCCATAACTCGTCTGCAATCAAGAGTGAGTGTAATTTCTCTTTATTTCTATGACCTCTGAATAACTGTGTTCTATGCTATTATTTATTACTATATATATACAATTAATATATATTAACGCTGCAGTGAGCAAATATGAAACTGGCACAGATAATCAATGAAATAAAATCCTGTTCCTGTGTCGCCTCCTAATGCTCCTAATGGCACTGGCAAGATTTTACAGCGCCAAAGGAAAACAGCCAATCAGAGCCGAGCAGTCTCTAGGTAGCTGTCAATCAGTGCTCATGAAACTCATGAACTTCGATCAAACGGTCAAACTAGGCAGCGCTGATCAAATACGAATCAATATCCTGTTACTGTAATGCCTCTTTCTCTCTTCAAATGTTTTCACAAACATCTTGTAGTTACTTTTCAGCTGTAAAATGAGAAAGTTTGGAACTTGGCAGCCATGCCCACCAGCAGTACACTAAAATACATTTCTGACCACATTTGAGGTGATAAATATGTGTTACAGTAACAGAACATTGATTAAATTTGATCAGCAATGCCTAGTTTGATTGCTGGCGTTCGCGAGTTTTGCGGATGTTGTTTGCGCTCGACTCTGATTGGTTGATTTGGTTTGTGCGGGTAAAATCTTGAAAATGCCATTAAGAGCACTGGTTGACACGATTTATTTCACGGATTATGTCTCATGCACTACTGTCAGGATATATTGACCGTTAATATATATTAATGGTTATTAATAGTGTTTTTAACATACTGCATCTATGTTTTCTAAGCTGAGGTCCTACAGTATGGGAATGATAATACAGATATGCTATGATCACAGCACGATACACCACACCATCAACAAACACAACAATGAACAGACACAAGCACTGAGGGGTCAGTTTCCACCTTAACAATGATGGAAGTTGAAGTTAATTTGTGCATCAGGCTCTAACGACCATCACGTGACCTAAGTGGGACATTTATCAACTAACTGTGGTGTGTAGTCAGGTGAAGTTTGAAGTTAATGAGCTAAAGCATGCAGTTCATCTAAATGCCTTGATTCTGTTGCATGTCCCAACATTATCATAAATAACAAATCTACAAATCAACTAAATGTGTCCTTTTATGGTCATTGAGTAGCTTTATTTGAAAGATACTATACTCGCCTAATTTTAACACAAGCCTCGGGTCGTTTTGAGATAACATGGTATGATTTAAGTCTTTGTATGCATCATTATGTTTAACTGAGTTAAACTACAACTTAATGAGTCAGTGATACTAAAGATATCTAAAGTCAGTGTCTTCACTCTAAAGCTAGACTTGTGGTGTGCAGAGGGACACGTGGGGCTCACAGGTTTATAGGTTTATAAACTGGGAGGTTTATACTGAACAGTAAACACTTTTCACTAGTGTTACTAGATTTAGAGAGAACACAAATACGATGGGTGACAACACATGATGTGTATCTTCAAAAATCACATCACCAGAGTCAGACAGGGTTAAAGATCAACAGGTGACACGGTTGAAGGTACCCTGTGGAGTTTCTAACCTCTAGGGGCGCTACAGTGCTTCAATGGTCCTGCACTGTTTGTATTGGGCGACAGGAAGTGGTACAAACTTCTGCAGAAGGCAGTGGTACATATTGACCGTTATATCATATTGTTTACCTTATGACTGTGATATTTGTACTTGTACATATTGCAGTGTCCGTTTTACTGTGCTTCAAGTCCCTAGTCTGCAAAGTATCTCAGTTTGCCTTGTGTTCCATTTATTTTCAGTCCTTTTTTGTGACGACCCAGTGCACTCACAAGAGGCAGGGACATTACAGCCAGTGGTTTCAGTCAAAGTTACATCTCACCCAGTCCACGGCAGACTTAAACGTTATTACACTATCACTGTACGCTATAATACCCTTTATAACACAGGCAAAAACGTGTTGTGATCCACACCTACGCAGACTTCACAGCGTCTCCCAAAAGTCCTCTTTTGCCATGCGCACTAAAAAACTGCTTTACAGCACTATATCCTGTCATAAACAATAAAATGTACTGTATATTCTGGCACAACAAGAACTGTAAACAACATAATCCTATGTGGTGGCTATTTAAACTATACAAAAACTGTGTGAATTTCAGCTTCTGTAATATGTCATGCCAACATATACTGTACAATTTTACTGAATATAATTATCTGCATAATTGGCTCTTACACATGAGTATTTTACATTTTTACATAATGGTTAAATAGTAAAATAGAGTCCACCTACTACTAAACTTATATCATTTTAATACTATTACTTCTATTTTTTATCTTGAAATTTGTATCATTGAGATCTATTTTCAGCCTTTTTTGCCTCATGTAAGCCCTGCATTTCACTGCACATTTTTTATGACCATGTGACAAATGAATCCTTTGGATCTTGAATCTTAAAGGACGCTTACATAAACACATTTTTAACAAATGTAAGGTTTCCAAAATCTTAATTGAGGTAAAAAAATGTTTGTTAGGCCTTACTCACCTTACCTTTAGGTGAGAAATTATGTTTTACAGTCTAAAAACTCCCCATGGTAGCTTTAATTTGCCATGGATCATAACATTTTAGGAGGGAGTGGGAGAAAATACTCACCGTTCTTCCCAAGTCTGATCTCCTCCGCTGTTCTCTTGACCAGAATGTAGACCGACCACAACATACACACTATTGCTATCAGGTGAAACAACACTGAGCAAAAAATCTTCCTCCTCTCGCCCTTTGACATGTGTAGCCTTTCCCACTGGAACATGGAGGGATGGAGATGCAGAGGGGTTGAGAGGCGATATAAGGAAAGAGAGAAATGGTGTTACAGCCTGACAGCAGATCTCAGTTCATGGCTGTAAGTGATGATGATGATGATGATTTACGAGCCCACCTTGCGTAAAGGTTTGAGCTTTGTCTCCATGACAAAGTCAAACTTGCAGAGTTCACAGCAGCGGGTGTCTGAGGATTTGATCCACTGGTTGAGACAGGTCTGGTGGACAAAACTCAGGCTCCCTGTGCAGCGACAGGGCATGATCAACGGGCACTCATCATCCCCCTCACAGTGGCAGATCCTACACGCAGAAAATAAACATACAATACAGATTTTATCCTTTGCATCCCTGACCACAGAATTTCCCTTTTTGGCTGATAAAACTGAACTTATCATGCACACACCCACACTAATATACGGCTTACAAACACCTACTAACCTGCAGACCTCAGTCTCAGAGTCATCAGAGTACTGCCGTAGCGTACCTCCATTCATACCGCAGTGTTTCTGTGGCGTGGGCACTGCCATGTCCCCACCCCCTGACCCCTTTTCTTGGTAGCTCTTGGTGATGAGCTCCTTGCCGTCCTCTGCTAATGAGGAGCTGTCTCCTGACTTGTAGCACTCCTCCTTATCTCTGCTGTGTGAGCTTTCCCTCTGTGAAATCTGGCCGTCCCTCTTCGTCGAGGCCCTGCTGCGCTTCTTGAGGCCTCCGCTGTCCTCCACCAGAGGCTGGTTCTCCTTTCCTTCATCCGAGCCTACCGACTGCAGTTCCATGATCTCCGCTTTGTCTTCTACTCCTTTACCCCCGTTCCCTCCATCCCTCTCTCGGCTGCCTCCGCTGCGGTGGCGCACTCTTCGGGCTTTCTCTTTGCTCCAGCTGCGGGCCTCGCGCCACGCCTCATCCTCAGAGGTGGAGTCTGACTGCGGGGCCCCCGAGCAGCGGAGACGAGGAGGGAGCTCTCTCCGGTTCTTGACAGACCGCTCCCTTTTCTCCCCGTGCTCACTGCGGTCAGAGCTGAGGCTGCGGTCGCTCTGCTCTTGCTTGCCGTTGGTTTCCACGCAGCTGGAGGCGGTGCAGCTGTTCCTCTTGCGGCGGTGACGGCGCTTCATTTGCTTCTTCTGCGCCTGAGCTGACGAGCCCAGAGCTGCACTGGCGATGGTCATCACAGAGGTGTGTGTGTGCTTGCTGTGTTTGTGTGATTCAGAAACATCCTCCTCTAAACGGGTCAGCTGGCTAGAACTGAACACACACACACACACACACACACACACACACACACACACACACACACAAACAAACAGAGAGATGAGGATGTGTAAAAAAAAAATTCAGTGAAATAAAATGGAAAAGACACGTGACATTAACTAAACAAATGGGCCGAAACCTGATTGTATGCACTTAAAGGGTCAGTTCACCCAAGTTACCTACTATCTTGCTATGCAGAACGTTTTGTCTTTAGATGCCCTGGTCCCTGTTTCAGAGAGCAGGTTTAACAAACTCTGAGCCTAAGCCTGAACTCTCAGTTGACTAGTGGGGTGAAACTCAGTCAGTTCAATCAACTCTGAGTAGGTTGACCATGAACATAAAAAGCCATGATCAACAGAGCTCTGACACTACAATTCACCATGGCAACAGGTAAATAAAAAGCAGCCTCCATTTTAATCAAGACGACATAGAGATATTGATGCATGCACAGTATATGTGGACTGTATACATTTATCTTTAAATGGGGAAAAGTGTCAATAATACAGTAAAGTTGTATTCAGTGTTGTCCATTAGGGACAGCTGTGGGTCAGCCTTGCGCCACTAGCAGGACGCCCATTGATTCATTGTGTACCAGACTTACATTTCCTTAATGGATAATAAAGTGGTGAAATCTGACTGTGTATTAGACTGTAGCCTACATAACACTTTAAATATATTTGTTCAACTTTAATCTGATGGGGGCAAAACACAGGAGCCAGCAACTGAAGATGAAAAATGTAGCAGAATATTTAAATAATATATCTAAAGATAAAGACATTGTAAGCTAAGTCTGAATCAGTAATAATGTGTTTGATGATTTAAATGTTAAAATACAGTATATGTAAAATAGTAGACATCTATTTGGATCTTGGCTCAACAGCATTATGTAATAAATTTAAAGACAGTCACTGAAATGTGAAAACAGGTTCAGACTATACACAGCCTGTTAAAAAACACACTTTCTAACTCCATTCTGCAGCAGCATCACCATCCTGCTCACTCAGAAATATTAACATATAATCTACAATATTACAGAAATCAGTGCAGGGAGAGAGATCATTATACAGTATTATTCAAGCTTCGTAGCGGATTTTATAATTTAAACTGAGATTACACATTATGCGCAATAATATTTCATTTTATTATATTTCAGTTACCATGGTAACTGACCCAGAGTTTAACTCTTTCTGGAACTGAAAACTCAGACAGCACTGATAGTGATAGTAGCAGATATTTGTAAGTTAGAAAAATAACCAACTGTAGGTGAGATGCAGCTCTATGGGCTGACATAAGTCAAATTACAGGAACAATAAGTCTAAATTCAGCTTGTTTTTCTGATAAATGTGAAAAACATTAAATTAGCTGTTCCTTGAAACTCCCATAAGTTTCTGCCTGACAGTCATGTTGGTAGGACAAATGTGTCATTCACAGTGGTCATGGAGACAGAAAAATGGGACATGATGTATGACTGGACAAGCAGTAAAAACAAAATGTCAAAATTGACTGACTATCCGGCTGGGTAATCAGAATAAGAAATGGTGAATATGGAAGGATTTGAACATGGTATTTGACAAATGGAAGTCCAAGCACGCACATGCATCACACGTGTCCACATTGCTATAAAACACAGCATCCTTTCAGCCTTGAAACGACAGGACTGAGCCTGTCAACCTGACGACCACGCCACCAGTGGATATAATCGTCTGAAGGATCCCGTTTCTGCAATCAGCCATCTTCCCCTCATTGATTACGCTATGGGAGCACCATTGGATCTCAGCATCCATTTTAATTTCGTTAATGCCCTCTGGGTGCGGCAGACCATACTAATTCAGTCTCCCACTCAGTGGAGGAGATGCTTTAAACTGTGCATGTTAATATCACACAGAGAACTGTGGCTGCTCTGGAGCTTTAAAAGAAGTGTTTGTGTTTGCAGATATTTAAGGAACGTCGATCTAGCACTTTCTGTCCAGGTGACTGTAATTCTGGATAAAACTGAAAGAGACAGCTGTCTCACCTGCATATGTCCTGAGAAGACGGGGTGATTGACGTTCTTGAGGCTGTAGTTAGTCCTGCTGTGGAGTTGCTGGCCTGAAACAAATAACAGACTCAAATTAGCTTCCATGCTGCTTCGAAAGATACAACAATCAACTTCAGTCAACTATCACCAGTTTGTCAAAACATCACACCACATATATACACTTTCTAATGACCACATAATCAAAACTACAGATTCATATTTATGATAAATCATACACATGAATGATCTTAAAGCTGAATTAATTGATTTTTTTGGCCGTTAAGGGGCAAAATAACCCAAAATAAGCCGACAAACACACAGCCCTGACATATTGCAGCCTTATAAAGTATTGAGAACATATTAGCATGTAAACATCGCAAAGTCAAGGGGAAACATCAGCATAAATTGTGAATATATCTATATCTGGCCACCCGACAAATCTAAGTCCACTATTCACATGCTTTTTAGCTCTTGTTTGGCCTCCTCCAAGCGTTCTAGGAAAGGTTTCTGAGTCTTTAGCTGCTAGATATTAAGAGGCTTTTTACATTAGCTAGTTATTAAAGGTACAGTGTGTAATATTTGGTGGCATCCAGTGGTGTTGTTGAAAATCACAACAAAGTGAGTACCCCTCCGCCCACTCCTCCATTTCCAAGACTGCGGTAACGTGAGCCACCAAATGCAAAACCGTGGTGACGTCGTTCATCTCATTCTGAGGCCATCCTTACCATAATAACACTACTATAGGAGCAATGAAAGTCAGATGGTAACATGATTTTGCACTCTGCAACTCACGCTATTGCAGTTTCACAAGCGTCTAGGAGATCTGCGGTGACCCTCAGGTAAAGCGAAAATGTGCAAGGCTCTCTCTAGAGCCAGTGCTTGATTTGTTCGTTCTGGGCTAGTGTAGAAACGTGGAGGAGCAACATGACCCACCCCTGATGTAGATATGAAAGGCTCATTCTAAGCTAACAAAATTTCTTAGAAATTCGATTCTTAAAGCTGTTTCACACCAAGCACAGATTTTCATTTGCAAGAAAATCTATAAAAACTGATGGGTTCTTATGAACATTTGTGTGAAAGGAAAAATACTTGACAGGACTTTGATTTCAGCGGATTGAGTTCCACCTGCGTAAATATATTTTTGACCAATTAAACTCTGTTACAAGTGATCCCTGTCATTCTGCAGGCATCAGAGAGTGTGTACTATCAAGGTCTTGGATTAATGGGAGTTTATTTTTGGGGTACTGGACTGTTGGACAAATGGGCTATGGACATTTTTCAGACTACTGGTGTTTCAGAATAACAACGGGCCATCATATCAACACCCGATAACGTACAACAAACATGACTACCTCAACCACCAAACAAAGAGTGATTTATGGCTTGAGTTCACCCAGCAGCTGGGAACGATGAAGATTGTAATGTAGCTGATATGCACTTGCTAACTTTATGTGTTGGCCATGGAATGGGGCTAGCCCCAACTTTAACGTTAGCATTAGCATCACATTTGGGATGCAATTAGTTTCTGTGTTGTGTGGTTAACTTTAGACATTCTCTGTGTGGATAGATTTTGTGAGCGGACACGTCACTGTTGGGAGGAAACTCATTTGGCCTCACAGATGAAGATGGAACATGGCAACACAGATAACACACACAGTGCATAGCTGTCACACAGAAAGTTCACACAGATTTTCCGTATTCCCGTACAGCATTTTCACATCACATTGGTGAGAAACAGTTTTTGGTTTCAGGAGGTTATACTCATGGAAACAATAAATATTATATTCTATTTGTGCAGATAGATCCCCTGAAATGCTACCACTGGCCCTCATCATTTATCTCTATCTTTAGTTTATCTGAGAGTTTTTTGCTAAAAGCAGCACCGTGCTGCTGTTAAATAATTTGCTCATTTGTTCAGAAATCCAAAACAATTTGCTTAAAGGTGCTCAAAGGCTCAAGTGACCTGTTGAGCTAAACTTAATGATTTGCTCTGTTTCTTACTATGAGCAGCTCTTCCATATTACACACAGTCATTCATAGTTAATATAAAAATCATTAATTAGGGGAGCTTAAGGCCTAATTTAATGTCTCATGAGTCATAAAACAGAGTGTACTTATGGCAACCTTGTATTGATTGGTTCATAACACTTGTAGCATTAGCACATTCTTGCACATCAGATTGTGCTTGGGTAAACGACGCTATCAAACACTGAGAGCTGTGACCTTGATATTGGCCCTTTAAGTGTTCTGATATTCAGCGGTTACCTTGGAGATGTTGCTGGATCGACTCCCTGAGCGCCCGGGGGCCTTCCTCCCCTGCAGGGCGACGGAGAGACAGAAAATCATTAGAGAACACAGAGGAGTATGTGATGCTTTCATGGCACAAGGCAATGCAGTCAGAGATGTTTAATCAACGATTTCTCTGGCACACAACACCAGATGTAACATTAAAACAATATTTCACTGCACTCACGTCAACACTGGAGCTAGGGGCTCATTCATCTTACCAGAAGATGTTAGTGTGATCTGTTGTAGATGATTTTCATGATGAAATAATCTGCTGATAAGTAAATCAGAGATTGAACAGTTTAGTCTATATATCACCCATGGCAAATTCTGGAAGCCCAAGTTGATGTCTTTAAATGTCCTGTTTTCTACGACATTTTATTTTAGATATTACAAATCACAGAAAACCAACAAATCTCCAGAAGCTGAAGCCAGGGAATATTCCAACTACTGAGACCTGCGGGATCTCTGGCAATCCCGACCATCTTTACTTTCTTTTGGAGGCTGTACTGAAAAAGTTTTTGATACCAAATCACAGCCTGGCTTTTTCTACGTCAATTCTCGACAGTGAATTGTGAGTGTTAAATTTAGCACCAAATCTGTGTAACAAATGCTATCACCCCAAATATTGCTACAACAACTTATGAGACATAATAGATGGGGATAATACACACTTTCATCAT
This sequence comes from Pterois miles, assembly GCA_947000775.1. Taxonomy (NCBI): domain Eukaryota; kingdom Metazoa; phylum Chordata; class Actinopteri; order Perciformes; family Scorpaenidae; genus Pterois; species Pterois miles. Next base: position 4,818,608 of record CAMQGK010000231.1, read on the forward strand.
TTATTTAAATTAATTAATGTTTAATTCTGATTTATGAGTAGAACAATTTGAGCCACCGATGATGATACACCTTTTCTAGGTGACATATAGTGTTGACCTGCTATCTCCCCCTAAAGACTCCCTGTACCCCCATAACAAAGACAAAAATTGGTCTATTGTGGGACTCGGGGGTTCACGGTTCATTGATATTCTTGGCTATTATTTTTTTGTCAATAATTTAATTGTTAAAACAACTGACAGTTTAATTTTGGCCCAAATAATTCAATGTCAGAAACAGAACAAAGGCTTTAGTTTTTTTCAATTGTAAGATATCCACAAAGGTCCCCAAAATAAGTGAAATGTGAGAAATTAGGACCATTCTTAAGATTTTCTGTTTGAAGAAGCTTTAACTTCACAATAAAAATAAAAACAAAGTAATGAAACTAAGTGACTTTTAACATCATCAACATGGTAAAACATGCCAGGAGTCATGCATGGCCACGTGCTTTTTCATTGTGAGCCGAGCTAAAGCCACCAATCCTATTACCTGGTCGTCCTTCCCTGCTGTGCAATGTCTCTCTATTTAAAGCAACTCTTGAACTCGCTTAGACATCTGTGGCCTGATTTACTGCCTGCAGCATCTTACAAAAGTTTATGTTACTGGCAGACAGTTCGTTTTAGAAGTTACCAGGTATTGACACTGATAAATCACCATGAACAAAAAAAACAGTTCCCTTGTATCTGAATCGTGTTTTCCAACTTATTTTCACTCTCAAACCACATCAGTTTACAAGCAGGCAAACCCTTTATCACGATATATGCAACATTATATTATTGATTTAAATTGTGATATATTCCATTTTACTAATCAAGGATATTTATATCATTTATATATAAACATATATATATATATATATATGCACACACGTACATGTATATATACACTCTCCGGCCACATAGTTAGGTACACCTAGCTAGGGGTGCAACTAACAATTATTTTCAAGGACGATAAAATCTGTTGATTATTTTAATTAATCGATTAGTTGTTTGGTCTATAAAATGTCAGAATATGATGAAAAATGTTGATCGGCGTTTCCCAAAGCCCAAAAGGATGCCCCTAAATGTCTTGTTTTGTCCATGCCTCAAAGATATTCACTTTACTGTCATAGAGAAGTAAAGAAACCCCAAAATATTCATGCTTAAGAAGCTGGAATCAGAAAATTTAGCCATTTTTTTCTTTAAAAAAAATTTACTGAAACCATGTCAAGGATTATCAAAATAGTTGGCGACTAATAGTTGACAACTAATCTACTAATCTAACTAATCTAACTAATACTGTATATCATATCACGCAAACCTACTTCAGCTGTGTCTCTGTGTTCATATGAGTTAAATACGTTTGTTTTAAAAGATCTTTTTAGCCCTAAAACCCTCACAATCTCGTGGCAGGTGTCTAAACAGAGAGTGTTGATGGAACACACTTTGTTGGGAAAGTTATAGTTAGAAACTACCAGATTTATCAACTAAATACACAGACTTTTGGGAGTAATTACAAAGCAACTTATCTTCAGACAAATCAAATCTTCCATCACTACTTGTTGGCTTTTATCACACTGGTGATGTTACTGGCAGCCAGGTGCATTATGGGATTAAATACGTCTTGTTTCAGAAACACACCTCCAAATTCAGCTGTCTTTACTGTAAAAAGGTGCTGGATTCTGTCTGTATCACCACACACAAGGTCCAGCACAGACCATGGGCAGGATAATCTGCCAACTGTCTAGTGGTGGAGTGAGTGGGTAGTGGCTTCACTGAAGTGAAGCATGAAACAGAGTGAACGTTAAAGAGTTGTGTTTTGATAGTATATTCACAGGCGGAAAATTAGATTCAAATGTTGTGCAGAAATGTGACTTATTGTGGCTCTTTTTTCGACATCAAGTCCCATACTTTGTATAAAATCTCTACCTGTGATATCTTTAATATATTCCCTTGTCTTAATTTAACATACTTCTGTATCAAGTGTACAACAACATTTCAGCAACTATTATCATTTGTTTGTCTCTAGGTTCGATTTAAGAGAAAAAAAGGAGCCGCCCATGTAAGTCCAAGATGCAAACTGTTTAAATTTGCTGTATCCTTGCAATAAAAACAGAAAAAATGACCAAAAAACAAAAACAAAAAAGAAAACATGTCCAGATATACAGTATGCTTTCATTGCAGTGATCAGCAAACATGGCTCAAACCCAAATAGGGACCATTTTCAGCCTGAATTGTGTAATGTGTATTTACAGCCGCAAGACAGTGTATGTAGTGTTTGAAGGATTCACTAAAAATAAACTAGTTGATTGTAGTGAGGGAACATGTTATCATCACTTTGGACACAACAGATGTCTAACGCACAGAGGAATACGACATATAAGGCCTTGGCTATACAGATAATAATTATAGGATCAATTCATCGTTTTGATCTTTGGAATTTTTTGAATAAAATCACTTTTTAAAACAAGACATGTATCACTTGAAGAAGAAGATGGATATATCATGAAATCCACCGGAGAGAAAAGTAGTAGAAGTACAAAAGACAGTATAAATAACAGACCTTTTCATTATTATTCTGTTGCTAGGGCAACAGTGTTGGTCCAAGTTTACTTCCTGTCAGCAACTGCATCAACAAACAATGCAACAGGAAATACAAAGAGGTCCATTTACAATGATTATGTCAAGTTTGAAAAGGTCTATAAAACAAATGCACCAAAAACACAAAACACCTGCTCATACATGCAACACCAGAGGTTATAATAATAATGTGCAAGAAAGAAAATCACCAGCTCTACATATTTCAGGTAGGCTTCCCATATTCTTAATATCTATAGACCTGGTCAAAAGACAGTGACTTTGCGTAGGGATTCCCAAACTTTTCCATGCCACGGCCCCCTAAATAGCATTAGCTTATGGCCCTCCTTTTGCAAGATGCCTTTAAACCCCCCCTTGTAAATAAAAAAATACATACATAAATAAAATTAAACTTCCCTTACTGTTATGCACGAAATCCACTCTAAGCATCGTGCCAGATACACACAATGTACCTGTGTTTGTGTCTGCTCGTCAGATATTTTCCTTTTTAAAAACATGTACCATACATTTTTGTGAGTGAAGACTAGCAAGCTACACGCTAGTAACTACCTAGCTAGCTAAATTTCGGGCGGAGAGCAGCTTCGAGGCAGACGCAGACTGTTACAGGTCAACACTGACAGCTTACGACCAGATGACTGTTGGTTTGACTGGAATTCAAACGTTTTAGATTATTAAAAATTATACTGTACCTTATAATAATAGCAATAATTTGATATTATTTTCCCGACAAAAAAATCACTGGGTTAAAGTACCAATTTCTGTCTTGTATTTAAGGCAATTTGGAAGGGGTTGAAACAATGTCTAGAGTTGGGGGATATGTGCATTCTGTGTATAATTTTAAACTGTAATGCTTTGGTAAGATCGCAGACTAAAACTGAGAGTTGTGCTGTGCAATAAAGTGTATAAGGCTTTATCTGCAAATAACAAAAGAAGTAATGCCGAAGGGTATCACATTATTCAATCACGTGTTGAAATGTCATTACTGCACTCACACATATTACCCCAATGTCTAAAACTATAGGGGTGAAAGCTATAAAGGACAGAACCTGCAAAATTAAAAAAAATAATCAATCAAAAAATAAATGACTCCATAAATAAATAAATAAAAATAAATAAATGTTATTAAATGTAGTATTAATTCATTGATAAAATGACATTGATATTTCTGTTTTAATTTCCTCCTTTATCAAGTTATTGTATGCTTTGTATTAATTTTCTTATTTATTTACTCTTCTGTTTAATTTCCCCTTTTATTTATTTATATATTTATTTTTGCACTTATTTTTATGTATTTATTTTTGCGCTGATTTTTTATGTATTTATGCATGGGTTTCCCTTTGAATTTCACACCTTATTTACTTCCCCAAACTTATTTATTTCTGTATTATTTTCTTTATACATTTCTTTTGGGGCGGCAGTAGCTCAGTCTGTAGGGAGTTGGCTTGGGAACCGGAGGGTCACCGGTTCAAGTCCCGACATGGACCAAGAACTGATAGCTGGAGAGGTGCCAGTTTACCTCTTGGGCACTGCCGAGGTGCCCCTGAGCAAGGCACCAAACCCTCAACTGCTCGGGGCGCTTGTCAGGAGCAGCCCCCTCACTCTGACATCTCTCCATTAATGCATGTATATGGGTCCTGTATGTGCATGTGTGTGTTAACAACAGTGTTTACAACAGAGTGTAAAAATTGAATTTCCCCTAGTGGGACTAATAAAGGTTGATCTCCTTCTTCTTCTTTTGTAATAATGAGGCAGAAATGCATAAAGAAATGTAAAATAATAAATAAAAATAAAAAAATAAACAGAGGTATCATTTTATGTCACATTTCATTTATTAATTAATGGCTACATTTATTTTTAATATTATTTTGCTATATTTATTGAGTCGTTTATATAATTAGTAATAATAGTATTATTATTTACAACCTAGTCAAAAATACACCTCATGTGAGTACACAGCTGATATGTTTTGATATTTGGTATAATAACATTTATTAAAATACTCAATGGCTCTGATGGCCCAGATGCAAACACACAGGCTCAGCCTCTCTGAAAGAAAACTGTTGAAAGACTTCAAACCTACATTTAAATAGTCTTTATTAATTCCTGCTTACATGCAATATATGCTAGAGGTCTGTTTGTAAAATGTTGGTATTTATATACTGTATAGTTTACTCTATACAGCATAACACAGTTTGCAGTGTAGCAGTATGAAAGTGATAATCTTTATGTATCTTTCAGTATATTTAGTTCAAAGTTGATATTTGTAATGTCTCATGTGGGTGGCTTCTTGATATATTTTTACTTGACATATAAAAAGCAAAACAGAGCTTGCCTGTACCAACCCACACACAGACACAGTTGTGGGCACACTCTGTGCAAATCAGTGAAATAAATAAGAGAGACACTGACAAGGAAAAGACTGCATCATCTAAGCTGATCAAGGGATTTGCTGATAGCCAGGTTTAAATCAGCAGTCCTGCGTGGAGTCAAAGCAAATACTCTGCAGCCTCTTCTGGGAGTTAGACTATATGTTATAGACACATGTTCTGGGCATAGGGAACATGCTTGTCGTGTCTGGTAGTTGAACAGGCCAGATTAGTCATTCAATAGGACTTAAGAAACAGATCAGCTGCAGTAATTCCCATTTCATTACTCTGTAATGTGGTTAAACTAGAATTACTGCCTCACAGTTGTATGCCTCCGACAACAAGTCAAGCTGGAGTTTACATCTATGTCTCTCCAAAATGTCATCACTTCATCATTCTATCCTATTGGACCTGTGAATTTTTCATAATTAGCATATGAATTTTTGGGTTATGTCCAAAAACATGTTGACCTTGATGTTTGACCCCAAAATCAATTTAGTTCATCCTTGAGTCTAGGTGGATGTGAACAACTGTCTTGAAAAGGTGGGGTTTCCACAGCACATGACACACCTCAACACAACCAGTGTCAGCTATGCACATGGTGGTAATTGTCTGACTGTGTTAGCTCCATTTCCTCTTTGTGTTCAGTACAGACAGTAAAGACTAGTCTTGTTAGCTTGTAAACTATACTTCTATGAATCCTCTGGATTTTATTCAGATTTTAAAAAGTGTGAAAAGTCGCCAACTTTGACATGAGGGCATCTAAAACAACGTTTTAATGTGGCCATTTTTAAGACGAAGGCATGTTTGATGGAGCAAATATCAATAAGTTGAACTTGTTATTTATGTGTTCTGTTTTTCATTCTTTCTCTGTCTGACAAAGCCAATTAAGTCTGTTCAAACAGTACTACTGTGTACGTATTGGTCTGTAGCATTTGTACAGCGGTTGCAACTGTATCATAATCACACTCAGGCTTCCCAACTCTTTGGCTCACACTCAATAAACACAGATAGTTTAAATAAATGATCCATTCCCATAAATGTATGAGCCACTGTTTAATATCAGGCTTTTCAATCTTGACTTCCTAAAAGGCATCTACAGTGGCTCCCACCTATGTTATAACACATCTTAAGGTTTTACCCCTCACTACAAGCAAATACAAGAATCTGTAATGTAACATCGAAAGTATCCCAAATTAAAAGCCTGACGGGTCGAAGTCACAACAAAGCAGTGCCAATATTGCAAGACGATTTAACAACACACAAGACCACAGTAAAACACACTGTTCCTTCCTACTGGAGCCTTGTATACACCTCAACCTGCAGTTCAGTGGTAATAAAGTGCTGCATCAGAGACAACACTTACCTGAGCGTCTGCTCCTCTGTCGACACTCTGATGCACAGCAGAGACTTTGGCGAGCCTATATGTGGACATATGCATGTTTCTGCAGCAGGGATTAAGTGATGTAGCATAGACTGAGGGCTATATTTTGGTTCTGTACTCTGGCTAGGAATCAAAAATACACCTACAGCCACATTTAGACAACCAACCTAGAAGCTGCAACTGCACCGTTCACAATGTTGTACAGATCTTAAAGGTATAATATGCAGGACTTTTCTAAAAAACAATGTGTCCACTGTTACAAAAATAATTCCTCTCAATCATCACTTATAAGCCACCAGAAGTGTGTGGTGGTGTCTGTAGCTGCAGAGACTCTGCCCTCTACCTGTATTTTTTCTTTTCTTCTTGTTTTGCTGCGTTTGGGATGTTACTGGGCTTCAACAATAAGATTTTATTTCTTTGATTCACTGTTTTGTTCTCACTAACACCACTCCCTCTCTTCATTCACTTTATAGCTCACTTGACCATTGGTGCACTCTCTCTCCAGGAAAAAACAAATGTTACATACTGTATTGTACCTGTAAAGGAACAGTGTGTAACATTTAAGGGGATCTGTTGGCAGAGATATTATATAATATTAATAACTATATTTTCATTTGTGTAACTAAGAATTGTTATGTCTTCCTTAGCTGAGAATCAGTCCATATCTACATGGGGAGCAGGTCCTCTTCATGTAGTGTGCCATGTTTCTACACTTGCCCAAAACAGTTAACATTTCTCACTCCCGTCGCCACCACTCTTTCTCTCTTGCTTCACCACTCACTTCCCACATACACACACACTCTACACACTGGCTCTGCTCCAAACGCTACTCTTTCAACAACTGGCTCTAGGAGGGCCACTAGCGTTTTTGCGTCGGCCAGCTGGGAGAGGCTTCAGGTGGTTGCAATTTCAACCTCACTGCTGGATCCTACACACTCCTTCTTTAAAAGGTGATATTGATAACATTCAACCACAAGATGTCACACTCGTCTACCCCATTCCACAGCATTTACTTCACAACAAGTGGTGTCCAGTTTGTTGAGCAACCTGCATATTTTATGGTCGAGTGGAGTGAGACTCAGATGGACACTCATGTCGAGTGATATTCTTTTGTTGGAGGGTAATGACGTCATGTAGCTCTAGGCCACTGATTTTGATCATTTTTACAGGACCAGTGAAATGAATATTGCATTTTCTGTGCTGCTTGGTGTGTTGTTCCTCTATCTATTGCTTTTAAACTTAAAAATAAGAAAATGGTGTTTTAAAATTAAAGTAATATTGTTCAGCTTTGTTACATTCTGAATATGCATTAAGCATTGGGTTCAAAAAAAAAAAAAGTTATACAAACCAAAGGCCTGCACAAATTCAGTTAAGCTCATTCAGTGTTTCTGCTGGACTGACTGCAGTCTACCGTGGAGATGATTTACGCTGCAGAGGGAGCAAAAAGTGCACATAGAGCTGGTGGCATTATTAATATTCTGATAATTACCCTATCCTTCTCTGACAAATATACACAATAAAAGTATTTTTGGTTATTTCTTAGCAATAGATAATTAGACTATGGTGTAAGAAAAAACAGTCCTGCAACACAATAAGTGTGCATGTCTATGTGCCTCCACATGGTCTTCATGCTCTAAATGGTCTAATGTGAACCATGTAACCACAACATCCTCATTTTGATCCACGTTTGGGGTCCTTTGTTGGGTGTTATAAATCTGCAACCTCCTCATATTCTGTGCTTACTTTTCATTATCAACTGTCAAATAAAGGCAAAGGATGAAAAATAGACATGTAGCCTGTGGTCCAAACTCTGGGTTTGATGTTCTAGTTCACTCTTTGACTGGAAGCAGCTGTCATCTGTATACATTAATACTGAGTGGCCTTCACTGCATCCACTGATTGAATTCCTCTGGCTGGTTCATCTTTATCTATGTACATTAATGTGAAGAAATCTAAATTATTATGACCCAAGCTTTCATGATGTCAGTTCCCCCAAATTATGATTAAGTTTGAATACACAACTTGTTCAAGCTGAATTATGGTACAGAATGACTTATAGTAAATTTAACTGCAGTCTTGGTTTCATTGTTTTGCTCCAGATTCATTGCTTTAACATAACTTAAATAGTTCATAGCCTGTCTATGTCTCAAAATCCAGTTTTTTATTTTATATTGTTGGAGGGCCATTCTTTAGATCGCTGACAGTAGAGAGGTTACAGTTAATGTAAGAAATGACAAATGTCTTTCAAAAAGCTAGTAGCCAAGACTTTTAGATGCAGATCTTGTGACCACACATGAATAAATACCACTAGAAGATAGTGCCAAATATGAGGAAATGAAACCTTTCTACACCAACGTTAGTCCCTAAAAGGTTATCTGTTTCTGTGTTAACAAGTAGATTTCAAAAAGAAGATATAAATAAGTGCACAAACCACCAAAACAGAACATTACTTCTGTTCTTGTTGGAATCGAAAGACCGAATTAAACTAACTAACTCAGCAACAACAATCCGACCACTTGCATAAGTTTGTAAACTACATGGTTTTCAAAGATAAAATCAAATTGTATTTATATAGCATGTGTCATATGACAGGCATAGACTCATTATGCTTCAAATAAAAACAAAAAACAGGCACAAATCATATGTGACAAAACATAGAATAAGAATATGGAAAGAACGTATTACAGTAAAAGGGAAAAAGGATAAGATTATATTTTTATTATTAGTAAAAATGTAGGAACTCTTTAGTTTGTGTATGGCCATGGTGACTTTTCTGCTATCAGTCCCTAACTCTATCTACTTTGAATGCTCCCTGCTGTGAGAGAAAATGCCTTATAACCTTATGCATGTGACGTAACATGAGGTGACGGGTGTGGTGTGACGTTCTGTTATGTTCTATGATGTGACACGATGTCAGGCTCTATAGAAGATGCAGCTGAAAGCATCAAACCCCAAGTGAAAGAACGGTGATAAAAGGCTGCTGAGTACATACATGTACTGTATGTGTGAGTGAAAAGACAGTCTGCTGCAGCTGGGGGCTAACACACATGCACAATCAAGACCAATGCTCCAACCAAATTACTTTTACCTTCTGACAACACACAGCTGGAATATTAAATCTCTGTAATGTGACTTTACACGAGTTTCGAGCCTTAAAAAATACAAAAAACATGAAGCTACAGAGATTTTTCTGGCACCTCAGAGGCTCAAGAACAGAGTTAGAGTCGGAAACTCACCTCAGTCTTGTCTTTGGAGCGAGCAGCACTCTTGCCGTTGCTGGCTGTCTCCTTGGCCGGAACCACAGTTATTTGTTGTATTGGCATGCTGCTGTTTCCAGGCAACGCTCCGGTGTTACTCCTGTAGCATTCCCAGCATGCTGCGCCTTCCCGTCCTCTGATCCGTGTCCCTGTGTGTGATCCGCTGTCCCATCCACAAGCTATTTTCAGGGGAAAGGGGACAGTGCTCCAGGATTGCTCTCCTTTATCAGCCCAATCTGGATCATCAAGAGGAGCAGAGATGTAGCAGGATCAGGTCACCGTGGCAACAGGAAGACAGCTCTGAAGATGGTGGGGTGTGAGGTCGTCATGACGACTGGGAAACTACTCAACAGTGCGCACCACCTCCTCGTCCTCCTCCTCCTCCTCTGCCCTCCTGCTGAGAGAGAGAGACGAAGAGAGGAAGAGTTGAGATGGAGCCGAGCAGTAACCAAGGAGGCAAGGAAAATGTACGTTGTCGCAATGTGTGTGTGTGTGTGTGTGTGTGTGTGTGTGTGTGTGTGTGTGTGTCTTTCTCTGTGGGGCGGAGCCAGGATGTTGTCGTGCTTGCTGGGTAATAAGCATACGGTCCATGAGGATTAGGGCTTAGACTAACCTCAATCTCCCCCTCTGACCAGTGGTGCTGCTAATAAGCTTAAGCAACTTGTTCACATGGACAGCAGCCACACACATACACACACACACGCACGCCCGCCCGCCCGCCCGCCCACACACACACACACACACACACACACACACACACACACACACACACACACACATACACACACACAGTCTGATTGTTCAGGGACTACCTGCTGAGAAACAATGTGCTGTTAGATGTTAAGCTGCTTCATTTCTGTCATGTTAAAGGAATAAAGGTGCATTAGTTGTCTGACTACACAACCATATCAGTGTCTTCACAGGATGTGTGTGTAGGTGTGTGTGTGTTGGTGAGGGTGTAATCCTATTTAAAATTGTCTCAGGTCATGAGGATTATGATTGATATAACTGGAAAATGGGTGACTTAAAGTGATCACTCAAGCAGCCAGTGACTGTGATGTAGAGGCAAACAAACTCAAGTTTCTCCAGAGATGTGTGCAGTAAAGTGACAGTCCACTTCAATTTGACTGTACGGTTATTTTTTAATCAAAACATTCAAGGGGCTTTCAAGATACATAATCAAGGTGATTTTAATAATTGCTGCAACTGGAATTTTAAAGCAGACTTTGTAGTTTTTGTCCCTTTACTTTTATTATTAGTACTAATATATTGTCAGAACAGAATCTGCTTTACAAATACATTTCACCCAAGGCTCAGTGATTCATATCGGTCAGGATTTGCTCATTGACAGTGAATAAGAAAAAGAGCTGATCCAATAAGAGGTGAGATTAAGAATGGAGAGGTCATCTTCTAGTACCAGAGCCAGAGAGATATAGAGAGAAAACACAAAAATTGCGTGGATGAGGTTGACACAGCAAGAAATCGTTGACTCACTCACAACACTTCACTCTGCATATTTGTTTGATTTGAAAGCTTCAGTTAACCGTTCTACTCCGGCTTTCATGTAGTCTGAAAATGATGATGGCAAGAAGGATATGTCATACACACAAACTGTTTTTTCACTGTGTTTTGAATTTTGAAGATTTTTAACATTTGTAATGCTTTTCTACAAATGAGTAAGGTGGTCTACCAATGTCAATAATAAAGTCACACTGTAAGTCATTAAATCATAAATAGGTTGTAGTGAAACATGAACGGCTATTTAATCTCTAGGTATATGTTTTATAGTTAAAGTCTGAACCTGGTCATAGTTTTGCCTGGTTGTTTGTTATTTCAACATTTATCATCCCTGCCTATATATATATGGACTACATCTTATTTTGTTTATACCTGCACACATCGCAGTATACATGTAGTACATTTTGATTTTTTAAAATATTAATGCAACTTCTGATTTTTAGGTTGTAGCAGGCTCAGTTTTAAAGCTAGTGTAAAGGTACTGTACAATATGGTTTCTTCCATTTATTCTTTTTTCCCTGTTAAAGATGTTTTGTTTTTGGTTGGGGAGTTTTTTCTTATCCAATGTGAGGGTCGTTCTGGAAAGGACAGAGTGTGTCCTAGCCGGTACAGTTTGTAAAGTCTCTTGAGGCAAAATTATGATTCGTGATTTTGGGCCATACAAATAAAATTAATTGAATAATTGAATAGAAAACCACAAATCTGTCAGGAAGTATAAGTGTTAGTTTATAGTTTCCGGTTGCATGCTTTTATTTTGGCGCACTTCCTGTTTTGTTTGCATCCTAACCTCTCCTCTCGTTGCAGTCACTTCACTCCCTGCCCTGCATGTCTCCTGCCTTCACGTTAGAGCACCTCCTCCCGATCTGATTATCATCACTAGTCACCTGCGTCTGATCGTCATCCCCAGCCCTGATTGTGTTCACCTGTGTATAGTTAACCACCTCCCTCACGGGTATATAATGTGTGCTCCCTTTTCCTCCTGTGCCAGTTCGTCTTTAACTGTTTAGTGAAGCGTACCCGCAATCTCCTCGTGTTTTTGATTCCTAGTGTTTTTGACCATAGCCCGTGTTTTTTGACTTAGCCTCTTGCCCGCCGATTTGGATCTGTTTGCCTTACTGACTGCTATACCGTGTACCGACCTACCTTTTGTAATAAAAGACCTTGATTTTTGCCCAGTACCCTGTCTCTGAATCTGCATTTGAGTCTACACCTGAGTCCGTATTCAGCCCTGACACAAATCACATCTCATATTTTAACTTCTGCAGTATTATAGTATTATATATTATTATGTCTCAGAATGTTTTTATTTATAGTAATAAAAAAAAAACAACAGTTAAGTTTTAAGTTAACTATATCATCCCAAACCATCTCTTTGTATGATTTAGGACTTCCACCTTGTTGTTTTAAAATGAAAAGCCCTAAAATTAGTTGAAGTGAACTTAAAAGAGACATATCATGCTCATTTCCAGGTGCATATTCATATTTTGGGTTTCTACTAGAACATTTTTACATGCTTTAATGTTCAAAAAACATATTATTCTTCTCATACTGTCTGTCTGAATATACCTGCACCGTTTTAGTGCCTGTGGTGCACCTTTGCAAAGGTAGTTTTCAAACTGTGGTTGGTATATTTTTATGAGCCTGCATGTGACATAGAAAGTGGAGCCATGACATGCTTTCTGATCTAAGCACTCCAGTTCCAGCTACCTAAATGTACTGTTGTGTTTTATTGTGAGTTTGAGGCACTCTAACATGAACTCTACTTTCTCTCTTACTACATTCACATATTGAATGAGTTTCACATCTCTAATATATAATTTCATTACTGATTCTTTAGCAGGATGTAGATTTATGAGCTGAATATTTGCCGAGCAAACACTGTTAACAGCAGCAGCGGTCCTGCTGTCACCAAAACCTGCTCAAAGGAGAAGTAACCAAGTATCTGTTCCCGGTATGTACTGTATGCCTACCCACATGCATTCCACACACACATACAGTACACCACACACACACACACACACACACACACACACACACACACACACACACACACACACACACACACACACACACACACACACACACACACACACACACACACTGCAGTACTGTTAAATTGGGAAGTGAAAACACACTCATTTTGTGGTCTCTAAGTTAAAAAAACACACTCACAATGTTTAAATTGTTTTTACCATGCATCTATAGACGGTTTGATTAGGGGGTTTCTGAGAACAAATGAATATGTTACAGGGCAACAGAAAAGCTACCACATCAAAAAGTTTCTTGCCATGTGAACTAGAAAACCACTTCACCTGATCTTCCAGAGGAAATGTCTCAGAAACTGACTGAGAAATGCTCTTAAACACAAAGACTGTCTGAGAACAATCAAAAATCATAAAAAAAAAAAAATCAATACATTGATATATTTTACATGGGGTGCTTCTACTGTTAAACACACACTGACACACACAGGCAAAAGGCCCATCAATAATTAGGGTTAATATGATCTCACTTGAACCTGAGAGGGGAGGTGTTAGTCTGCTCTTCACAGCTCTTGCAAGTGTGTGACAAAGAGAGAGAGAGGGTGTTTGTGTGTCATATGTCATGAAGCTGCTGTGTGATGGTCTACCTCTAAACGCTACAGTAACGCACCCTGGGTAAGACTTCAATCCTTAATTTGATTCAGTGTGTAGTGGGAGGGAATGTCACCTTTGAGGTAAAACAGGTGATCTTACAGATGAAATGTTCCCAGCTGCGGCAGCGGGTGCAGATGGCATCTCCATTTACTGAGCTGGAGGTGTTGATGATCATGTTCTCTCTGCTGGTGTTCGCCCTCTTCACACTCACAGGGATGCTCAATGAGGACTGTGCAAGCTCAAATGGTACGACTGCAAACACACACACACACGCACGCACGCACGCACGCACGAACACACCACACACACACACACACACACACACACACACACTTAGTGGATGTGCTACTTACTCCAAACAGAAAGCTAAACTCAGAGTACTTTGCCTTCAAAATATTAAGGACTTTTAATGATAATAGGGGTAGAAAAAAACAGAAACATTTATGTACTCCAGTGTCTGCCCAGTGTTCAGTTCATTAGGTTAACCCAGTTAAAACCTGAAATGTTCCGTTTTTGTTTAAACTGTTTTAAAGAGGTGTTGATTCAACTTCATGATCATTTTGGAGGCTGTAGTTTGTATGTCTACCCTCATTAATATAAATGTGGTGAAGAAGATTATGCAATATAAAACCAATGATACCAACTATACTGGCAATGGAGTGTAAAGAAGGGCTGTCCACGACCAAAGAAATTCACAAAAACACTCATACCATTTTGTCGACTAATCGATTAGTTGATTTAATTGACAGATCTGTAAAGCTGAGTTTCTGCTCTAAGAATCACGCAGAAGAACCCTTTTAAAACTTGTGTTAACCAGAGACGTGCTCATAAGTTTCTTAAAAATAAATCATTCTGGATGAAAAAAAGCATAAAAAACGACAAAACAACTTACGAAATCTTAGTCGACTAAGACCAAAACAACCGATTCGTCGACTTATTGATTAAGAAGGGGCAGCCCTAGTGTAGAGTATAGTATACTGAAAGTACTTTTGTTCTTAACAATAACCATCCTACAATATCCATTAATGTAGTTACAGCACTGTAAACTACAGCCACAAAGATTATAGTGATATTAATTCAAAATCAATCTGCGGTAGAGGCTTGTTTCTCAAATATATTCATCCTTAAAAAAAGACTTAAAACTCCAAACAAAATAGCACTCTTTCATCTTTCCCCAAAACGTACTTTACTTGTTTAGGACTGTTTCTGTTTTTCAGCCTTCCATAATATTATCTGTCATAAGGTCCCATCCTAAATCCAATTCCTCTCTGTCTAACATTAATGTTTATTTATTTTATTTCTTAATGTCACTGCAACTACACTTAATTTCCGAATTCTCTGATTCTCTAATTAGTCTTGATGTTCTCTTAATATTTCATTACTATGTGTCTAATATTTCTTTTCATGCTCTTTCCTGTCTGTAAACTGCACATCCACCATATTTAATCCCTATAGATTTTGGCAGTCAGACCGCATACAATCTATGATGTATTAAAAAAGTCATGTATAGAATAAAAATATGTAGGATTTAAAAAAAAAAAAAAAACAGGATGTGACGTTTAACAATTCCTTGCGGCAATAGGTGGTGAGCACATCAATGACATTAGCCTTGTTGTGGCAGACAGTTGACAGCTGGTGACACATCTTCTGCCTCTGAGTTTGATTTGATGGTCTGCCGCAAAGCCTGTCCGTGGATTCCTCACTCCTTCAGCAGTTTGAAGGTAGAAGAAGCCACAAAACCTTTGCGTCCCCCTTCAACTGGATAGACTTTGGTGGTATTTCAGCCACGCTCTTTTGCTTCTGTTGCCAGATCTGCGTAGTTTCTTTTGCTCATAAGTCTCCTCGACCCCCTTGGGACTGTGAGCTCTATGATGTAAGCAGTCTTCAGGCAAGGGGACCAGAGTACCAAATCCAGCCTAAGGTTTGTAGAAACAATCTCAGGTGGAAAGATTAACGGCTGGCCGATATCCACTGGTATCCGTTTGGACCTTTCCTGTCGTTCCTGGATGAATGTTGGATTGGTTGCTCTCAGGGACAGGTCAGGACAGTTGGTCATCTCCCACTTGTTCTAAAGAGTTGATGCCAGGCTCTTGAGGACCTGACTGTGCTGCCAGGTGTAACGGCCTTGCGTGAGGCTGGTCCCACACTCCGTCATGGTGTGTTTGAAAGTTGCTGAAGCTGGGCAGAGGGCACAGGTTGGATCCTTGCTAAACTCCTGATGGAGACTCTTTGGAGTGGACGTAGTACCTGTGACGTCACCCATTGGTTTGTCGACTGCCGTTGTGAAGCCTCGAATTCAGCATTTTGGCCGTCGCCATGTTGTTGTTTTGCAACCAGAAGTGACACAAGAATGTGGCGCTAAGTACTACTGACTGCTGAATAAGACATTTTTAGGCTGCCAAAAAGGTTATAATTAACTTTTATGGACAGAAAACACAGTGAAAGGATTAAAGCTGTATGATGAAAACACAGACAACTCCCAAACTGTACAACAGCGTGGTAGCAACCTGCCAATCACATCGCTGCGCCCTAAAGCATACCCTTTATCGCTTTATGGTCTGTTGACTCTAAATGGGACCATAATTTACTAAATGAACATCATGCTGTATTGAAGAAGACTAAGGAAAACTAGTGACTGAGACCATAAACTCATGTTTACAATGTTTACTGAGGTAATAAATCAAGTGAGAAGTATGCTCATTTTCTCATAGACTTCTATACAATCAGACTTCTTTCCTGCTGGCTATTAGAAAGAATGAAAGTTTAAGGTACTTCAACATTGGCTTCACTTCTCAGATCCAGAGGTAGTCCACTGTTCCCACCGCATCCATTGCCTCTGTTTAACATCACACTTCTTGCCATCTCCTCGTCGGCGCACCTCCTCGACCACAAATTTCCTTCACTCTGACATTGTAGCCTTGAGCCAAGTTGTTTTGCTTGCCACCAGACCAAAGCCTCCTCTTCCATGCTAGTCCCTCAATGTCTCTGCGTCTCAGGACTGATGCAGCTTGCTGCACTGCGTCAAATGGTGTCTGCCCAGTTAATAGGGGTAGTGCAGCATTGCCAATGGTCTTGTTCCTGAAGTCCTTCAATATCATCTGGAACCTTACTTTAGAGCACTTGTATTCCTCCGTAACTAGTAAGTTCACGAACCCCTTTGTTGTAGAGTCCGATTTTGCTTAGACATTGTAATAATTAGGGATGCACCAATTTCTCAGCTGAACATTGTTGATTGATGATTTTCCTTGTTGACTGCTACTGGCCTATTGGCAAATAAGATGACATTCACCGATGGCTGTGGCCAGTGTTTATGCATTGTGTTGCATTCATTTTGTGCTGGCTATAAGCGTTAGCTGCTGATTTAACTACATTTAATTTATGTTTCACAAAATGTTTTTGTTGGGCTATGTAAGTACTGAAAAATAAATTCCTCTCATTGAGTAGGTAGTTGTATACAGGCTTAAGGGGCTTTTGTAGTAGTGTTGTAGGTTGTAGTAGGTTGTATTAAAGCTTGTTTCATAAATTTGTGTGATTTAATTTGTGCTCATTCAAGATATGAATGAAGGGCTGAATGACTTTAACAGTGAAGACATTTCACATGTTTTTTATAATGAAGATATCTTTGTTTTCCTGGCACCAAAGGGGGAATAAATAACAAAAAAATAAACAAAAACAAAACATTGGTATTGGCCATTTTTTTTTATTTTAAACATCAGTATTGGCCCATAACGTTGCAATCGGTGCATCGCTAGATATAATGTATTTAAAAACAATCTCAAAAATCCACTTAGGAGCTTTTACTGGAGCTTTTCACTGTTTTTCAAGTTAGATTATTATTATTATTATTTTTATAGATGGTCCATTACATTATACATGATTTATTTTAAATACATCATATATTTGTATTCTAACAGCACAAACCCCTGCTAATCATGCTAACAGTTATTTTCTTCTTCTTTCAGTGTGATCAAAACATATTATATTCATGAACCAAAAAGTGACAACTAGTAATATTTTCTATCCATCAGAGACAAACTCACAACCACAGAATGAGGAGCTGATCATCTGATGAGGTTCATATGTGAATGAAAAACTTCGGAGGGCAACAGCCGAGTCGCTCTTCCTCTTCAGTGCCTTATGAGGACGTGTCAGTCCTGTGTGCGAGTGTTATCAGTTACCAGTGCAAAGTCTGATTGTTTACCTCTGAATGTGTGTGCACTTTGGTACAGGATCCAGTATTACTGGCTTCCAGCAGGATGAGGCACAAAGGAGTGGCCTAAATGTTTCACTGTAATACAGAGGTCAATAAACAAACGCCTGCTTCAACAAACTGTTCAAAGACAGTATCTCAAGCCTGCTTTCTTTCCTCTTTAAGAGCATGAATGTGAAGATACACAGAAGTGCTTTTATTTTGATCTTCAGCCTGAAAATAGCTGCTGAGATTCTTCCTAGTGGTAAGTCTCAAAATCCTGTACCTACTTTTTCTTGTTTTAGCTTGCAGTTGGATTTGCTCAACAAGAAATATGCCTCAAACAAAGGTCATCTCTAATTGAAGTCTGCAGCTCTTGAGAGGCATTTTGAAGAACTAGGTCAGACACAAACGCTGCTGGAATGATCAGAGTGAACTCTCAAATTGTTCTGCTGTAGTGAGGCGTCTTGTCAGGGATCAAAGGGTGGAGCTTGTTTGAATGAGCAGATCTACAGCAGCAAGAAAAACGTGTGAACTGCAGGACATTATGGTTCATTAAACCTCTGAGTGATGACATTTGCAACATAAATTATGCTTTATGATACCTGCTAATGTATATATTAATTCATCTTTGTAATTTTAATGACCTTCTTGTACTGCAGTTCTTTCACTGGATGTGTTTATGAGAAATATATGTGCAGGGATTCATATTGTCACATAAGAAGGTAAAAATGTGGTTGAAGTTGACAGTGAGGGATATTTTCCACCAGTCAAATACTATAAGATAAGATATTCCTTTATTAGTCTCACAGTGGAGAAATTCACATGATACTATAGTATAATAGAACCATGATATAATTTCTTATCTTCTTAAACACAGCATCTGATACTGCTCCGATCAGGCTGAAAGTAAACATGAATAGAGGATTCTGCTATATAATGTGCGATAAAGCTCCATCAAGACCAGGAAGAATTACTGCATTGTTGTGAACATGGACAAATTTAAATTTTTAAAGTTTTAAAGGAACAGTGTGTGACATGTCAGGGATCTATTAGCATAAATTAAATATAATATTAATAGTTATGTTTTCATTAGTGTATAATCACCTGAAACTAAGATTTGTTGTGTTTTCGTTAGCTTACAATGAGCCGTTCACATCTACATAGGGAGCAGGTCCTCTTCATTGAATCTGCTCCTCCGTGTTTCTACAGTAGCCAGAATGGACAAAACAAACGCTGGCTTTAGAGAGGGCCTTTCACATTTTTACATTACCTGAAGGCCAAACTGCAGTAATGTAAGCTTTAGAGTGCAAAACCGTGTCACCGCCAGCCGCTGTCTGCCTTCCATTTGCTCCTAAAGTAGTCTTATTATGGTAAGGATGGCCTCTGAGTGAGGCAAATGGCGTTAGCACAGATTTGCACTTGGTGGCTCATGTTACCACAGTCTTAGAAAGGCAGGATTGAGTGGTGGGGTACTCAGTTTGTTGCATTCTGCAACCACACCACTAGATGCCGCCAAATCCTATAAGATAAGATAAGATAAGATATTCTTTATTAGTCCCAAGTGGGGAAATTTACACGTTACAGCAGCAATACAAATAAAAATAAATTAGTATATACATAATAGAAAATAGAAAAAAGTAAAGACAGAAAAAATGTGTCCATCATATCAATGATATAATTGTACATAAAGTCCTTATTGCACTTGTGTCCGGTCAGTTTGTTGTGAATGTGTATGTGGTTTACTGGGAGCAGTGCTGGTTGTGCATTTAAAATATTAAATTGACAAAACCCAGCATGACAAAGAGCACTGTATGTACCAGTGGTGAGGGACTTGAATCACAAGACTTGACATGAATCACAAATTTGAGGACTTGAGACTTGCTTGACTTACACTGATAAAATACTCAACTTGACTTTGACTTGGTATTCATGACTTGGAACTTAGACTTGAGACAGATAACTCAAAAGGACAAATTTGTTAAATATTTGCATTTTTCAAGATTCACATTTTGTTTTTAAAACATGATTGGGTGATTTCTAGTCCAATGCACACAAACCTGGCAACCGACTAGGATGCAGCAGACTAGCAAAGGTCAATGCACAAGCCAGCTATCATGTAGGGGGCTAATCCAGAAATTATAACATTTGGATTTTGATGTAGGTGGTGTAGTGGTTAGTACTGCCAGGCTTGGGGCCCTTCTGTGTGGAGTTTGCATATTTCTATGGGTTCTCCGGTTCCCTCCCACAGTCCAGAGAGATGCAGTTAATTGTTGACTCTAAATTGCCGTCTGTCTCTATGTGTCAGCCCTGTGATAGTCTGGCGACCTGTCCAGGGTGTACCCCGCCTTGGCCTATTGTTATAGATAATGGATGGATTTAGTTGTCAATGAAGAATAGGGTCCTGCAGGATTGAGTCCTAAAACCCACAAATGAGTTAGTATTTTAGCACTTCTGGTTCCCTTGTCTGGAAGTCAATTGGTTTTTTGAATGGTTTTTTTTTTAGATGCCTGAACTAAGGCCTGTGATTGACACAAGCTGAAGGGATTTTAACATTTTGTCCTAGATCAGTACATATCTCATTTGTCAATTTTGAAGCCTACATGTGTCTTAAAAAATAGCAGTTGCTAACATGAGGCTAAATAAGACTACTAAATCGTACACCTTTATGGCCTCTTGTGTGTAATCATGTTCATGCGACCGTGGTGTAATTCCATTATAGCCTAATGTTTTTTTTACTTTTGGCAATTGTATTTATGCTTCAAAAATCGTAAAAGTGATGTTCTATTGTTGAGATTATTTCACAGAACAAAATATGTCATTATCATAAAAAACCCAAGAGAAAAATCCCATTGGGTTTTTGTAGAGCGAACCAGTGCAATTCTAACATCCAGGTTGGCCTACAAAAATACATCATCCCTGCAGCACTCTATTGTGAAAAAGTACACAATTTAACTCTGTGTACTCTGTCACAAACACAGACAAGTGCATACAACGGCATCCCAAAGCTGTGATGGGATTTTACATTTTCTGGTGTCACTGGCAGCTCAACCGGCAAAACGTACCATGGAAGAGACAAAGACAAATGTGTGCTCTCTTTCTCTCTCCTGCATACACAACCACAGTGTTTACACAAAAGTAAAAAAAAAAGTAAGTTCACATATATTAGACTAAAAAAATGATTTCTGAATTGAATGCATGTGAATGCATATGAATAGGCTTATTTAACAAGTGTTTTTATAAAAAATGAGCTAATTTATAACAACAACAATAATAATGTATTATTATTATTATTATTATTATTATTTTATCTTTATTGACACTTTATTAAAAAAAAACATTTTCAAATCATTTATTCATTTACAGTCATTTTATAATTGCGGTAGTCAGCAAACAGCATCAGAATTTCATGACTTGACTTGTGACTTGATGACTTGACTTGATTCTCACCACAGTAACTCAGGACTTGCTTTAGACTTGAAGGTTAAGACCTGAGACTTGCACACTCGTTACTTTATCCCATATAAACCATCAACTGACTGATTGAACAGTAACAGTTAACAAGGTTGTAAGGCCCTCTAGTGGAACAAACAGGCTACTGCACCTCAAACTGTGCATAAAAAGCATTGCTATGACAATACTATGAACTGTATGTAATGTAAAATTTTATGTACGTAATGCAAACAGTGGCATTTGTGATGAAAAATAAATGTATGTTAGTATGTGGATAATGTGTATTTAACATAACAATAATCTGCAGTTTCACAATGACTTCCAGACAAGTCAAGTCTTAATTTTATCCACATCATGCATGTCATACATGAAACTGGTTTAGTGCATTAAAAAGATCCAGAACAGGTTCTCTGTTCTGTGAGTTACACAAATGACCAGAAAAAGTCTGAATAGTCTTCAGAGAAAAATCTGTTCTGTGTAGTTCAGCTCATTCATTGATCAATGTTTATTATTACCATTAGCATTTAGTTATAGTATATATCATATAGCCCTGATGCTGCATTCAAATACGTCATGCCTGGATTATATAGTAAAACGTTGTCCGCACACTGTAACTCCCTCTAAGTGCAATTTATTGATACATCATCTCAGCTACCAAAGATGTACCAATAAGTTGCAATTAAAAGGAGCTACAGTGTCTTTTTTAATGCTGTTTTCCACGAGTCCAGCACCAGCCTACTATGGTTTTGGATGTACACGATCACTTTGCATTGGTTGGATTATAATGTAAACACCTTAAAAGGGGTCTGTGATAAACCTGAATTTAAATCATGTTTATGTTTATGCTCATTGGAAACTTCATACGCACTACACAGCAACGACAGAGATTTTGACCATGTTTGATGTACAGATAATCATTAAGAACCTATTATTGTACAGTCAAGCATGGCTGAACTTGTGTTAACTGTACATGCACATGTAAATATGCACAGTAAAGACTCATATGAGACATTGTGTTAATTGTGAACTGATTCTTTTAAATGTTAAACATGTTAGTAGTTGTCCTGCTTCATTTCTTGTAAAGAAGAAGAAGAAGAAGATATTCCTTTATTAGTCCCACTAGGGGAAATTCAATTTTTACACTCTGTTGTTAACGTATACACAGTACATGCATGCAATGGAGAGATGTCAGAGTGAGGGGGCTGCTCCTGACAAGCGCCCCAAGCAGTTGGGGGTTTGGTGCCTTGCTCAGGGGCACCTCGGCAGTGCAGCCTAATAGTATAAAAATAACAAGAGTGAACTCACCAAAGATGATTTGCCAGTTTCTGTGACATGCATTGTAGTAACGTGAAGACGCTTCGTGTTGTCTAGTTGTGTAGATGGACCTGCCGTTCTCTGGCTTTGAGCTGACCTTCATCATCGTTGCCTTCGTCATCTTCTCTCTCTTCAGCTTGGCCTCAGTCTGCATCCAACCAGAAGCAGGGCATCCAGGTACACTCTCCTCTGCTGTCAGATACACACAGACAAATGTCAGCTTTTCTAATGCTGCATCATGAATACAGTACGTCTGTTGTCTTTCAGAAGAAGGTGTCTATGAAGTAAAGAAGTCACGACCATCTAACAGAAAGCAGAGAGTGATCACAAAGCAAGCTGGACAGAAACCATAAAGTAAAACTCAGATTTCTATCTTGGTCTGGTGTACTACAGGGCTTTCAATGTGAAGTTCTCACAGATGACTCAAAATGAACTGAAAACGTCCCATTTTATTTGATCTTTTTTAATTATAGAATGTCATTATAGCACATAATGTTGAATTATTCCATTAATAAGACATCAATAAACTTACCCCATGAATGATGTCATCTCTGAGCCATTTACTTGCATCTTACACAAAAGTAGAAAACGACAATGTTTCATCACTGGTATTAACAATTTAGAAGATATTTTATTTCTCTAATAGACACACTAACATTGACAAAACTGATATTGTTGAAAATTTCAATTCCCATCTGTAGTATAGGAGATTCCAAAATCAATTTGTCCCTCTTCATTAAATTTAAAATTTGGGTGAATCTGTAAAATCGATCTTCCTCTTCAGTTGTTTTTACAAGCCAAGCTTAAAAGTCTAGCTGCACTGATCTGAGTTTTTCTCACTTTCAATGGGCATTTTGTGGTCAAGAGCAACACAAACAACACAGAGTGTGGTTTTGGCAAATTCTTCCCCTGAAAAATACTGCTCAGACAATGCTTCTTCTGAGGATGCAAACAAATCTTGCCTCGTTTGCTAAGAATGGCAGACCCCCAGCATTGGTCCCATCTCTGTCCATCCTTTGCCATCTATGAAATAAAACGATTGTGTTTACAGTCCTAATCAGGATGGACCTGCCAAAAAAGGCCAAAAAGTACATAATGCTCTATCTATGCTATTAAACGAATGGAAAACATGGAGCAATACAGCAATAATCTTAGATAATAGATTTTTAGTTAAATAAATGTCTGCTAAGTCATGGCCGAATGAGGTAATAGATGGGTGATTGAGCCTATGGACCACTGATGAAAGCACTTCCCTTAGTAACACAAACTGGGTGTCTGTTGCTCTTAAACTCAGTAATGTGTGAAGCAGCGTACTCTTTTTCACATCTCTGCTAGTGTTGTAGGTAAACCGTTACTATGGCCAAACAAAGAAAAAAGCAATGACTACAGATGATAAAACTTCAAAAATAACTGCCAACTGGCTGACGTCACACAGGTGAAACTGTTTGGACCTCTGGGAAGTGAGCAGGAGGCAACTCCAGGTCTGAAAAGGGAAGCCAATGCAGAGGTGCCTTAAACTTGCATTCTTTCTAATATCCAGCAGGGGGCGACTCCTCTGGTTTCAAAAAGTAGTCTGATTATATAGAAGTCTATGAGAAAATGAGCCTACTACTCACTTGATTTATTACCTCAGTAAACATTGTAAACAAGAGTTTATGGTCTCAATCACTAGTTTCAAGTCTTCTTCAATACAGCATGATGTTCATTTGGTCAATTATGGTCCCATTCAGGGTCAAATAGACCATAAAGCAGGGGATGCTTTAGGGCATGGCTACCTTGTGGTTGACAGGTCACTACCACAGCGTTGCCTTGGTTTGGGTGTTTTTCGTGTTTTTGTCTTATAAATTTAACCCTTTCACGGTGTGTTTTCAGTTTAGGAAAGTTAATCGTAAAAGTTTGCTTGCCTAAAATGTTCTTATTCAGTATTCAGTTATACTTAGCTCCACCCTCTAATGTCACTTCTGGTTGCCAAATCCAAGATTGTGACAGCCAAAATGTCAAACTGGAGGCTTCCTAAGTCCACTAACCTAAGAGTGACCATTCCAAAGAGAACGAAATGGAAATCTTCAAGATCATAACATTAAATTCCACTAAGATGCCAAACTGAGCCAAAGTCCAATGAAAAAAGCACAATTTAAGCAAAATTTTACGCTTTTCTCCATGACATTTGTGTGTTTGTATCTACTGGTATGCATGGCTGGAAAAGAAGAAATCACTTTAAAAACCCAACCAACATGGACACTGGGTTTGTGTGTCCAGAAGCTGTGAAGCCGCTGTGTCTGGGTTAGGATTTAACAAACCAAGTGACTTTTGGCCCCTGAAGTCCTATTGGGGTGACATCCTGGGGGGTTAGAGGCTGCTCCCTGCTGAGTTTGCCCCTTGACCCCTGAGCTCTCCGTCACTCCTCCACAGTCAGCCGTCTAGATGCTGACAAGGAGGGGAGGAGGCTCTCCAGAATAAAGACCAAGTTAATCAACCATCGTGAGATCCTATCTTTTTCTCCACAGAGTCCCGGAGGAGAAGAAGTAAAAAACGCCCGGCTCATCTGTGAGATGTATCCTGATGGTCCTTACTGTTCATGTGTGTATTGGGTGTTCACTGCTGTTCATGTGTATATGCATCCACTGGGGTCTGTACTGGGCAATCTGAGATAAAGAGTCTTAAGAGTAATTAAGGCCTGGCTGGCTGCGGCTCTCATTAACACTGACGACCTTTATGGCATGACAACAGAGCCACTATCACTCTAACGATGGACAACGAACTGACCCATCAGATCACAATCAACACTCGTACACACACACACACACACACACACACACACACACACACACACACACACAAAGGACTACACCCTAAAAATGTAGACATCATGGCACATCGCATCTCTGCTACTCATGCGTTCACCGACTCTCTCCTCTGTATCCACCTGAAGGACTGTACAATAAACTTGGGATATATTTTTGAATCTCTCACAGTTCAATTGGCTCTATTGGTTATGATAATGTTCTCAAAGTCACAACAAATAGGTCCAACAGTGTGACATCACAAACTTTCCTTAAAAGTGACACATTTAAAGAAATGCAGATGCTTTCATACCTGGCACACAGGGTCTAATATGTATGAAAATGATGTGGGCAATATGGACAACATCCTCTACCTACAATGGTATTCAAAATGTAATATCACAATATCATATATATTAGCAACTAATGATTATTTCTCAATTAATAGATTCACAGTTTTGTCAGTAAAATGTGAGAGAATAGTGAGCCAAAGGTGATCTGAGCCCCAATTCCCCCAGAAAACATGTTGAGGGGCCTTTTTACCCAAAAATATGCCCTGATCATGGGGTAGTACTTTCTGAAAGTGCAGGAACTTGCAGGGTGGAGTTTGCAGGGATGATGGTCGCCGATTGGTCAAACACACAGCACCACTGCTTCAGCGGCTTCAACTCGCTACACTCATGAACAAGGAAGTACTCTAGTATCAATATAGGACCATTTTAGGATGAGGGAGGGACATTTTTCTTCATTTGATAACATTGAAGGTAAAGTTGGGCTTTGCTTTTGGCTTTCAGACTCAAAAAAAGAATAGACAGAAAAAGAGATGGCATGGCAGTTAGTTTTATTTTCCCCCACTGCATTTCATTTATTACATCACACATCAGTGAATATATGCAGCAGTGAGACAAAACCTGATGCTAATTTTTCCAGTTCCAGTTATTTCTCTAGTCTTTGCGGGTCTTCCCGTGAAATTCGGGCAACAGTGGGCTGATATACTCCATATTGTAGTTGTGTGTCTTGATAATTTCACAGAAAAGGGAGCAACACCTGACTAAGACACTTAACTGTGTTTTTTTAATGTGTTACCTGTCTGTCTGTAGATAAATATTGTCCATGTTTATTGCGTACCTCTATAAAATGCAATAATGTTCAGCAGAGGAAAAGAAACAGTCATTTTACGAAGCACTGTTCCTCTCAACAAGTTTTATCTGAGAGGAAGCTCTTTATCTGTGTGTCCTGGTCAGGAGATGATGGGAGAGGAAGAAGAAAGTGAAAATTGAGGAGGGGAGGAGAGGCTGAAGCTTCCTCTGCAGTCGTAAAGATCACAGCTACTAGGAAGACTATAACAGAAGCAATAACAGCAGCGCTGCAGTCTAACTGTCCAACTCTTTCAGTTACACTCTCATCCAATGACCAAACTGGCAAAAGAAAATGGGATAATGCACAACTATTCCACTGACATTTAACTGCGTGATCATCAAAATGTACTTTGATGATCACGCAGTTAAATGTCACTGGAAACTGTTTGGAAAAGAGCAGGCACCTGGATCAAAATAGTTAAGGTGCCTTTCACAAGTTTCCAGAGCCAAAGGTGTCTATCAATTTATTTTTTTCTGACCAACAATTCAAAAACTAAATCTGTTCAATGAAAAGTAGCAAATGTCCACTTGTTAAAAAGCTGGAACTAAGGAGTTTTAGGCATTTTAGCTCAAAATATTGAATGATTAATCGTAATGTGTAATGATGACTAATGGATTAAATGGAAAACTGTTTCAGCTTTTCTAACAACCTTATTTTGTGAAATATAAGCAAGTTCAACAAAAATGTTCTCAAATGTTTAATACTGTCTGAACTTTGCTAATTTTAGACAATTTAATTTTAGCAAAGTTGTCAAAAATATTGATTTCAATCAAGATCTATCTAATCAAAGAATAAGTCAACTGTAATACGAATCTGATCGGAACCAAAGTCTGCGCAGTAGTGATCGAGTGGTGGATCAACAGCTCACAGCTCACAGCTGCCAGTCATGATGAGGTCTCACCCCTTGTGGCTTGCCGCAGTAGTCAGTGTTACCATTGTTACATGGTGGTCGGGCGCACATTGATTACATTACGTACCCACCACCCCCACTGTCACTTTGCTTGTCTTTTTTTTTAAGAGAAATAAAACCCATTTAGTTCATTTCCATGTGTCAGCACTGTGTTATCAATACATAGTTGGACGCCGGATGTTACACACTGAAAGTGAAAGTGTCTTTTTCCTCACTGTCACATCCCTACCCATCCTGTTTTTATAGCATCAAATAACTAATGAAAATCTAATTTATCAGAAAATGAAGACTTGAACATACATCAGTGTGATTAGAACTACCTAAAAGAAAAGAAAGAAAAGTTTATTTGACTTTAATTTGGCCCATGTCCCATCCACTGACACGGAGGGGGCTTCATGGCCTATGCTGCAGCCAGCCACCAGGGGGCGACTGACATGTTCTGGCTTCACTTTTGGGGAGCTATCATGTCATCCATCTGTTTGTACAGTCTATGATGCCATCTTTCAGTACTTAAGTTTACAATACTCAATGCTACGGACACATTTCAGTTGGCACCAAAGAAGAGCTGAGCACTATTAGTCAATTAATAAATTAGTAAATCCACAGAAAATCAATCCAGCACTTTTTATACTTGATTAACCATTTATGAAGCAAAAACAGCAAAACATTTTCCGGTTTCAGCTTCCCCAATGTGAGGATTTGTCACTTTTCTCTCTTTTACATTATTATTATCTGAATATCTGTTGATGGGACAAAACAAGACATCTGTAGAAGTCACTTTGGACTCTGGAAAATTGTGATGGGTATTACTTTAATCCTTTTTAAGGGTAAACAATTTTGGTGGAAACATTTTGTCTGTACTGAGGTTCAGCACCAAACACTAATTATCAAACACCAAAGAATAACAGAGGAGCAAGGTTCATCTACGTAGTGCCAAGGTACTGAAGCAGTTTAATAGGAGGTTACCCTCTGTGTGTGTGTGTGTGTGTGTGTGTGTGTGTGTGTGTGTCTCGTAGGGGAGTGTTTGAGCAGGCTGGGTAATCCCTGTAAAGACGTATAATCCCCAGGAAGAGCAAATATTACAACACGCTTTAATCAGTCACACAGAAAACCTGGCAGGGAGAATCTGGCACAATTTACTTGTTTCTGTTTTGAAGAGCAGACAGAAAAGAAACTGAGAGAAACTGAGATCTGGCAGCAGTTGGATGTAGTGGATACCAGCTGGCTCTGAATGACAATTGAGACTAAATTAGCATATTCAAATAGGTAAAATAAAAGTTTTTTAAAAGACAATGATATGCAAAGTGCAGCTCGCCACAGAAACGAACTACATACCTCGGCTGAGTGTTTGCAGCAGTGTGTGTACACGAGTGTGTGTGTTTGTACGTTAGCCAAATACATGAGGAATCCCTGTCAAGTCAAGCAACATTTTTGCAAACACCATAAAACAATAAAGGCATATCCAAAGACATACACACACACAAAAAAATCCCCACAAACTCTGACTCTTTTTGGCCTCTTTTGTCTATTTCTGAGGGCTAAAGAGAGCTGATGGTCCAGATGCTTGTTCAAAGTCTCTGCGACTGTTTGGAGCCCCCGGTCCATTAGTGTCCTGCTGCTTCTCTAATCCTCATTCACATGTAATGGCTGACATTTCATCTTAATGTGTTAATTCATTAGCTGGGGTGCTGAATGGAGAGTCTCAGTCCGCAGAGACGACCGTAAGCAGACACGCTAATGAGTCGACACACTCTGCAAAAGTCACGCAGAGCTAATGCCAAGTGACCTGGTTTACCTGCTGCAAGAAAGCCCCCGGTATACCACCAGCTGACAACCTGCATGAGAAGCAGGGCTGGAGGTTTGAATATTTTGATACTAGTGCAGATGCAGAGCTTTTGTACCAATACATTTTTGATACCCTATTTCAACCCTACATTTAGTTTAAACCAAATAGACCACATTTCTGAAATGAATGAATGTTGTCTAAACACTAGCAGCTGTGCACCAACTTAAACACCAATAAAATAGTCTAATTTTATCAATTTTTATTTAAATCAAGAACTATGTGATCAAAGAATAATTAAACAAAGTAGGACTGGGTGATATGGCCAAAATCTTTTGCCATTATATAGGTAATTTCATATCTTGATAAAGATGTACAGTACATCACATTATAGCATGTTTTCTGGTAATTCAACAAATAAATAGTCTATATGAAATAGCCACATGCTAAAGCTTATTTTTGTATACTCCTGTGTGAATTAAATACTTAAGATATTAAAAGTACTGAATATTTTCTCATTTTAAGAACAAATTGAACATACCAGTTTTAGGCTGAATGATTTGGCATCACTGAGCAAAACTTCCTTTTCAGCATATTGTAATTCAAATTTTATGAGAGAAAACTAGACTTTTGCACCTCCTCATGGCCCTGTTTTTAGCCTGACGGGAAACTTTGGTCAATCACAGGTCATTTCAGAGGGAGATCGTTCCTATTAGCTGTTCATTCAACAGAAGCAGCTTTCAGTCACTCACAAACTCCGATCAAATGGTCAAACTAGGCAGCGCTGATCAAACATGAATCAATATTCTGTTACTGTAATGTTTAATGAGAAAGTTTGTTCCGGCTGGTGGGCGGTGCTTGGTATTTCCTCAACTGATCTCAACATGGCTGCCACGCCACAAACTTTCTCATTTTACAGCTGAACAGTAACAACAAGATGTTTCTGAGTGCATAAGAGGAGAGAAATAGTCATTACAGTAACAGAATATTGATTCATATTTGATCAGCGCTGCCTTGTTTGACCGTTTGATCAGAGTTTGCGAATGACTGACAGCTGCTCACAGACGGCAGGCTCCAGCTCAGGTCTGATTGGTTGTTTTCCTCCGCTCTGTGAACTCTTACAGATGCCATTAGGAATACCGGAAGACACAGGAGGACACCAGAGGACACCGAGACATGCAGTTTGTTTCAGATTACCTGTCTCATGCACTACTGTCAGGATATAGTGAATGTAGTCACACTCAGCACTGCTTTTTAGAAAAATACAGAGAATACAGTTTTATCCATTTAACTACAAACAGTCTGCTCAGTGCAAACACCCCCTCCTCACCACCAATACCATCACCCAAAAGCCCCAGATGTGTGTGTGTCCTCAGCGGAGTGTGGGGGTAGGGAACAATGGAAGGAGGAGGGCTCTGGCTCTCCTCCTCTCGTCTTAAAGAGCCTGGCACTTTCAACTATACAGCTATTTAAATCTTTGATGTTGTAAGTAATAAATCAACATTGCCTGCTCCTTTAAATTCTCCACTCAGATGCACACACACACACACACACATCCATGGCATGAGCACACTTTAAGGTTGGGGGTATAATAAAAAACCTAGAGGGAATGTAATGTGTACAATGCAGAGAGGTCTAATGTAGTGGGATGTGTGTAGCATACATATTACACCGTCCAAACAGGCGAGCGAACGAACATCAGTGACAAAATCAGTTTGATCGCATTGTTTTTTTATTGGAAAGAACTAACTGGCTGACGAAGCGCTGTGCAGAGTGACATTTTGAGCTGAACTTTTGTCAGATGCCCTGTTTCTATTTATGAAACGAGGAGTTATCTAAGACGACACCTCCTCATTTCACTACAAATGCCTAAATAAGGTGACAGCGAGCTGGAGGAAGATCACCAGGAGATCGCCTGAAAGTCTACTTAGGTTACTGTTGACTGTATTGTATCGTCATTCACAGTAAATATCACTGTATAAAACCTGTGTTTAAAGAAACACAAAGGTTAGAGAGCAAGTATTAATTCCACATCTTTTGAGTGATTACATCTTTAGTCTGATATTGGCTGTACAGCTAATACGTGGTTTGTTTACATGGCGTAACAGAATATTTAAGTGTAGACAGAGTGTCCAATGTTATTGGGCTATAGGCCTAAGTAAATAAAAAGACCACAAAACTTTTTTATCTTGTTGGTTTCTTATTCTGTCAATAAGAGGACACAACAAGGATATTATTCACCATTACAATAAATGATTAGTTCTGCGTTATTGTAAATAAGAGGCATTCTAGGGGGTTCAGTGACCCCTCTGAACCAACGCAAACGGAGCCCGTGATCCATGCGTGCACAACTTGCAAGCAGGAGAGCGTGTGTTCAAGGGCCAGTTGGAGGGTAAGGAGGGGGCTTCCTGTCATTTGAATTACCCTCTACATGTGGGGTCAATATGTGCAATGCTTAAGTGTGTGTGTGTGTGTGTGTGTGTGTGTGTGTGTGTGTGTGTGTGTCAGAGGTTGGGGTGGGGGTGGCTGTAGGAGCTACACCCCCACCCCAATACTCCCCCCTCCTTCTAAAAAGGCTGTATAAAGGAGGTGGGGGGAGAAGCACCTTTGTCACTTTGCTCTCAGACATAGAGACAATCACACTCTCACTGGACACACAAACACTTCGGACACAGGCATTCATCAGGGACATACTTGTTATCCTGAGAGAAGAGGGGTTTCTGGGTACTGGATCCTCCCCGTGGTGGGCCTTCTGGACTGAAACAAACAGGAGAAGGAGAACCACAGTGCGCATCAGTCCAGCTCAGACTCATAGACCCTCCAGACTTTTATCTCATTAACTAACCTCATCAGAAGCTAGCTGCTGCCCAGCCATGAGGATCTTCAACCTGCTCTACCTGCTCCTGCTGCTGGTAGCCGTCGTAGCACAAGTCTCCTCCGCCAGACCAGGTAAGCACCCCAAAACTTTACCCGGCCAGGTGTCGAGCCTAATCCAGCAGGTGTCCATAAAAACCCGGGGGTCACAGTTCAAACATAGTCCCGGTTAAACAGCTAAATCACTGCGCAACGTACGTTAAACTGCACGTTACCATAGAAACTGAATTTTTGACTCTTGCTAGCAGAGTTAACTAGCTTATCTCTCGCTGTGAAATATAGAGGTGAAATGTTAAGACCTTTCTTAAACATATTATACATTAAACTGACTACAAAATTTAAAAACATAAACAAATAATAAACTAAAGGAATATTCGTTTTTTAATGTGGTAATGATACAAACGAGATACAGTTTACGTTAAACACCACGTCAGTCTTCAAGACGGGATGTACTGTAGCTGGCTAATGTACGAATCACTTGATACATGGTGCGTTCAGGGGTTGCCCGTTAATACGACAACACGAGTAGGAAAACCTTTAACCTCCCAGTAGAACCACCACAAAAATGTCAACAACAGAACAGCAAAAGCTCCAAAGCCAATTTCCCTGCTGTTACATGTAAGCTAAATCAAATTGTAACTTGTTGACACTAATGCAATTGAATTAGCTGACTGAAAGAGGCAAAAAAGGAACGTTTGCTACCTAAACCACTACTCCTTTTTTACCGTTAATCCCATTTTCCACCGTACACGAATGCAGCACTGGTATAACTAACTTCTGGTATGTTTGGTGGTTTTGTATGATGAAGTTGAATATTTTCTCTTTATATATATTTTTTGTTTTATGGCTACCAACGACCAAACTCCCCATATAAGATAAGAGTTTAATTTTCACTAACTGGGATAGCAGACAATAAGCTGCTCCTGTCTGATGTAACAGGTGCGCTTTTTGCGCAAATCCAAGGCGAGGTGGTTTGCGGCGGTTATCTGCGGCGGAGGCACACACGTTAAACAGAGAGGCTCTGGGAGTTGAGGTCGTGATGAGGTGCATGTGATGATGGAGAGGAGAGGATGAAGAAAGAGGGAGGGGAGCGGAGCGCCGCCGGGGAATCGCACAGCGACCCCAGTGAGTCCCTTTGTCCCCGGCTGGAAGGCACTCCGTCGCGCTTTTGTTAAGCACGGTGTTAAAGCGCCATGCAAATACCCGAGCTGTATTAACATGACATGGAGTAGCAGTGCCAAGTGTAAAGAAGCCTACCTTCAGGCGTGGGGAGCAGTTTCTTTCAGAGAGGGGGAGGAAGAGGGAGTCATAAAGTCATCTGGCAGTTTATCTCTTCCTGGGCTTGGCTGGCAGTCTGTGAACCACAGGAGTCAAAGTGGATTTATTAGGGACGTTTAAAAATAATCATGTGTTAGGTCTGTGTGTCCTAGTTTATTAGTGGGGGTCAAACAATAAAACCCATGTGGGCTTATCAATGCTCAACAGAGGATAAGTTAGGACATAATAAAATATACTTTGAAAGTATTGACTGTAGGAGGTGTTGTGGTGTTAAAGAGTTACTCTCCTCCATTTGGGACTAATTAAACCAGTCAGGTGATATGCAGGGGTCCACCTGCAGACATAAATCTAGTTTAAAGGGACTTTTACACCTCAAATCACATGTGATAAGCAGTTAATTGATGCCAGCAGTCTAACTTGCAGAATACTGTATGCTGCAAATGTATAAAGCAATCAGTTTATGGAGTGGCTCGCTTTCTTTCAGATTTCCTGAACCTCCGGAGAAGATACCACAGGCACCACTGCCAACACAGACGCTGCCTTCCTCTCCACTCCAGAGTACCCTTCCCCTGAGGTAAGATATGTGCATGTGTTAAATTAAAAAAAAAAAAAAGTTTATGTGTCCAGCTGTGTGATACACTGGGACAAAACAAGGCTACACAGTCAGCAGGTGGCAGTTAAGGAGGTGTGTGTGATTAGTGGCAGAGGTGTGTATTCACGCAGAACAGGAGTGCAGACGGGAGACATAAATCTCACTAACGATGAAGAGGAAGGCTTTAGTGCCACAAGGGGTGTTTGGGGGGAAATTTTTGGACTCCTGTACAGTTACTTAAAGCTGTTTTTGTCTCACTTTTTAGCAGGGCACTAATTTCTGTTTTTCCATTACAGGTTGAAGCAAATAGAATGAGGGTGACCTAAGGAGAGAAATATGAATATGAAGCAACAGCAGTAAGCGGACCGTGGACAGACTGTGAAGTGGAGGAGACGCCATGAAAATGCTAATCGAAGATGTGTGTGTAGCTGCAAAAGAGCTACAAGAAACTGTCTCCGTTCCCAACAAAACAGAAACTATGCAATGGTTTGGCATACTGGTGGACACAGATCCCAGTTGCAAGCCCTCTTTGTCCTCAAACGCTAATACTGAACAAGAAAAAGGGAGAAGGAACTACAACTTCAAGTATATTCAACACTCAACTTTAAAAGCTACGGGCCAAAGACCTGGAATCGTCCTCATGACTGCAGCTACGATGAATCTTCAGCATTCCTACAAAGTGTTTATAATGCATGTATGCACTTCAAATGTTTATTGAATTACACTTTAAAGTTTTTAATAAAAAAATGTATCAGTGTAGTATTTTGGTTTTTCTTCACAAAGGGTCCAAATGAATGTGGCAACCTTGAGGACTGACGGTGAATCCAGGTTTTAAACCAGACCCCATTTAAATTTGGCATACTTTTAGGAAGGACAGAGTAAAACAATATATCTGTAAATGTGTAACCTAAAAGCCTGAGATCAAACATGGCTACTGATACCTGCAGTACTCCCAGGAGAAGCCACATGGGAAAGGAGTCGTAAACACAGGCGCTCCCTGTGGAGTTACGGACGCCGGAGCATAAAGAAATCACAATGGGGAGCAAACACCACAAGCTCAGATGACGACATCGATATTTCGTTAACGCAGATTCCCGTGACTGTTGAAATTTAACACAGAAAAGATGAAGGCGGGAAAAAGACGTTCACACCGGCTACTGTTGACACTCTATTGTTCGGGCTCTTTTCTTTTAGCTCTTACAGTACAATGTAGAAAATAAACACAAACCTGCAGTCACTTACATGGGTTTCACTGAAGCACTGTCACTCCTGAAAAGGCTTAAACATAAATTATATAAAGAAAAACGTGTATATTACATATTTATTGGAACATAATCACAAATACACAAACTGTCAGTGATTGAACAGATAGAAAAAACTGCTACCAAACAAAGCATTCACACATCCAGACAGATAAAATATCCCTTTTACATTTACAGCGTTAAACAATCTCTTTCTTTTGACACCTCTCCCTCCTGTATCGCCTCCTCTTTTAGCTCCTCCTTAGTGCAGATCTTTAAAACAGTTTTACCTCTTCTTCTGTTTCTCTCACAGTAACACAAGTGGCGGCATACGTGGGTCACCGGGGGTCGTAACACGGTGATAAAAACCCCCTCACCTCTGATCTCTGACCCATGACTCCTCTCCTCCTCCTCCTCTTTAACTGTCCTCCATTTCCAGCTCACCTCCTCCCGCATTATCTGTGCATCTCAGGTGGCTCGCGGAGAAGCCCTCCCACCTTAAGTCAGTACGTGCAGGTGCTTGTGTGCACAGGGATTTCTTTACTTTTAGTCTTTTTTCCCAGTGTTTCTTCTAGCTTCACGGCATCTCTTTGAAACCCACAGATCCCCCTCTCCTTTGTGTGAAGAGAGCAGAGTGTTAAGATGATGCGGCTCTGGTTCACAGGGAGGAGGAGGAGGAAGGGGAGGCCCGACTGTGGTCAGTGCTGAGCGGTGAGGTTGAGCAGCCTCTTGCTCAGTAAGGTGTTGTGCTGTTTCAGGTACTCGATCAGGTCGGCCTGCTTCTCCACCACTTCCTGTAGACTGGAGCCCTCTCTGTGACACAAATAACAACACATAATTCACATGAGAAGTCTGTAACCCTGCTGGTTTTATCAGTCTGTTTAAGGCTGGAGATATTCTATATTATTCTTATTGTCCACAAATCCCATAAAAACACTAAACACTAAACATGGCTTGTCCAAAGCCTGATATATCTTATTCCTCTGTGCCATACAGCTCCAATGATCTCCAAAAACTATTAAAACACGTCGATGAACCACACTGTTATAGAGGGGAAATGTTAACTGATTAGTTGGCAACTAATAAATTATTTCCCAACTATTTTGATAAATCCATTAATGAGATCTTTTTTTTTTTTTTTTTTTTTTACAAAAAGGACAGTAAACTGAATATCTTTGAGTTGTGGACAAAACAAGACATTCAAGGACGTCATCCAGGGCTTTGGGAAAGAAACATTTTTCACCATTTTCTGAAATTTTATAGGACAAACAACTAATTGATTAACTAACCAAATAATTGTTAATTGCAGCTCTAAACTGTTGCACTGAGTGACAGGTTCCTATATTACCAAGAATCAGGGAACTTTATGGGAACATTATTCAGAGTCAGTCCCACACACACACATCCCATTGTTGTAAATAACGTATTCGTGGTTGAAAATAGTCCTCAACAAATACACAGTTTACTCCTGATTGAGTGATGTTTGCAAAAAAACTACAGTTCCCACCTGTTTTAGGAAATCACTGAGCCCTTCTTCAAAAATATAAATACATCTTCAGTAGGAAAAAAGGGCTTGGTGCCACAGACAAGCTGGAGAAGTTTTTAAACTATAAAAATATAGAATTTGGCCTTGTACTTAAAGGATCAATATGAAACATATTTACTGTAATAAATCATAAAATGACCATGATAAATCAGCAGCGATTAAGGAAACATGCTGAACTGAAATACTGGCTTCTCTGACAACAATGCTAGTCTGTGTGTTGTCCTTTGAAATTTCCATTACGGTCCAGAACGTCTGTTTTTGTTTTAGATCTGTGTGATCCCGTCTACTGTCCATTTCAAAACCCTGTTGAAACATATGAAACATACTGGCATGCAAACAACCCTCTGCAGCCATGGTAGCAAGCAAACAAAATGGATCAACAGAGATAACGTTAACGTCCGATTCTACCCGACCTGAAAAGCCTCGCTACATCTCTCTGTGGAGCAGCTGGGTTATCAAGGCAGCGAGTATTTGAGACACACAGCTGGTGAAGTGATTCAGACTGCTGCTGACAAGAGGCTAACACGGTTGTGTCTAGAAGGTATCCTTTAAATTGTGAAAATGTGGGTCAATATCAGTCGCACTGAAGTAGTCCAAAGGCCATGGCTCCAAAGTTTTGAATTTGGACTGCTTTTACCCTTTTTAAAACACTACGTGTCAGTGCTACATGTTGCTCCTTTAAAATTTAA
The DNA here is from genome assembly GCA_947000775.1 of Pterois miles. Taxonomy (NCBI): domain Eukaryota; kingdom Metazoa; phylum Chordata; class Actinopteri; order Perciformes; family Scorpaenidae; genus Pterois; species Pterois miles. Next base: position 4,856,174 of record CAMQGK010000231.1, read on the forward strand.
GTAATGTAAGTAACAAAAGTTACATACGCAAATGTTCAATAACAACTCTGTTCAAACACGACCACACGATAATGAACAGAACTGCAATGTTTGTGCATATAATCTGGAATCTGGAACATGAGAGGGAGTGATTGGAAAATAATATGAAGGAAGAAAAAGTGGTCTCAGTACTTTTATAAAGGCTGCAACGGTGATGGATCTTAAAATTATTTTGCAGTTGAAGAGCACCAAGGACAAAATAAAATAAAAAAAAATAAAAAAAATTTCCTATTAACTCATGTAGGAATGTTTTTGCTATATACTCTTACCCATGACATACATACTTAAGGAGGGAGAGTGATGGTCTAATGATTGCTGTGATTTGTAAGTGAACACTGGAAAAAAAAAAGTCACTAATAATAATAAGAATAATTTCACTTGTAATAAGTAATATTTAGGCCTTTCAAGATAAAAAGAGATCTTGAAATTTGCTGGGAAACTCATTTTGAGCTATATTTCAGGTATTAGGAAGAGCTGTGTCATAATAATCCTGTAATGCTCAAAAGTGGTATTTTGTCACTTTACAAGATATTCAAAATGCCCTGTCTAAAAACAAGTCGCTGAAATGGTCCTTATTAGGTGATTGTCTTATATTAAGTATTATGAGAAATTTTGACAACTAATTAGACAGCTGGTAAACCATCACTTTCACAAGAGTTACTAAACGTGGGCGGCAGTAGCTCAGTCTGTAGGGAGTTGGCTTGGGAACCGGAGGGTCACCGGTTCAAGTCCCGCCATGGACCAAGAACTGAGTGTGAACTGGTAGCTGGAGAGGTGCCAGTTTACCTCTTGGGCACTGCCGAGGTGCCCCTGAGCAAGGCACCAAACCCCCAACTGCTCGGGGCGCTTGTCAGGAGCAGCCCCCTCACTCTGACACCTCTCCATTAATGCATGTATGTGTGTTTCAGGTCTGCATGTACCATGTATGAGTTTACCAGAGTGTAAAAATTGAATTTCCCCATTGTGGGACTAATAAAGGTAGATCTTCTTCTCTTCTTCTTCTTCTTCTTCTTCTTTCACAACAATGACCGGCTCGCTGTACGTTATCCCTTACATAAACGACTCATTCTAAGGTAATGGAAACACAACAATTCTTATTTTCAGGTGATATTATACTAAACAAAATATACTTAATATTATATACCATACCATTATTTCTACCAATAGATTACTGTAATTGTTCCTCACTGAATATGTTGATAATGGCAACCTGGTAACCCTTACTGTCAAGCCCTGATAGTTACTAGACATAGTTATATAGTTACTAGACTGGAGAGATAAAAAGTTAGATTTTTACATCTTCTACATCTTTAAATGTTATGTTTTTGATGTGTGTCTTATTGCATCTCACGGTATCCTGTCAAAACCTTTTTTTACCTCACTGTTGTACTCTCCTAGTTTCAGGTGTTGCAAATTAGCATTCGCTATACACACAAGTACCCACTGCATTGGATAGCTGTTTTCAGTTTGTCTGTGTATTTTACATCTGTCCCTACCAAATAAATTCAAAATAAATATTTTTGAGCCCTGCTTTATGTTAATGACACGGCGTTCAATTCAAAAAAAATGTTTGCAGTACATACAGGCAACACTGAGGCGTATTCAGATGTAACAGAGAGAGAGACATAAATTTGCCAGCACTTTGACGGTAACCTGGTGCATGTCTGAAAGTGGCTATAGACGTGGTGTGTGTGACTGAGTGAAATGTGCGTACCTGAAGCCGGTCTCCGTCGGCAGGCTGGTGATACTGTAGGTGTGTGAATGCTCCTCTTGGCTCACGTCTGGTGCAGCTCGCTCCCTGTTGAACCGCATCACCTGGACTAAAAACACAAACAACAAAATATTCAGTTACGTTTCTCATGTAAAAAACTAGTGGTTTATCTCGTCAGCTGCACATGAAGACAAACAGACATTATCGGGCAGTGAGAGCTGTCCTCAGGTGAGAAACTGCACACATTTGTTTTTTTTACTGTTCTCCAACCCTCTCCCTCTCCTAAACACACAGAGGCTGTTATATCCTGCACCTAGTCCTTATGGGCTGCCATATCCTGCACTCAAACCTCTAATTCTCACACCCTAAACATACACCTTGGCTCAAGAGACGGGGTTAGCAGCAAGGCGTGGGTGTGGAGGAGTACTCTGGAGCTGGAAGAGGAGCCAGAGATGGAAATATGGGAGATACTGGTGCTGTTTGAATCAAGATGAGGCTGTGTGTGTGTGTGTGTGTGTGTGTGTGTGTGTGTGTGTGTGTGTGTGTGTGTGTGTGTGTGTGTGTGTGTGTGTGTGTATGTGGTTGCAGGCCGTAGTGTGTGAGGGCAGAGGGAGGAGCTGGCTGAGTATTGATAAGACCCGAGTGTCATTAGCCAGAGGAAATTGTCAGGGAGGTTCTAAAGAGCGCTATCTTTGCTTTGCTATAGTGCAGCATCTCAGCATCCACACTCACACACAATCTAAAGAAATACTGCACATTCCTGCATAATGAGGCCCTAAATTTGTGTGTGTGTGTGTGTGTGTGTGTGTGTGTGTGTGTGTGTGTGTGTGTGTGTGTGTGTAAATACAGTAATAGTAAGCAGGTATGTGTGAGAGAGAACGAGAGAGTGAGAGGGAGAGAGAGAGACATTCCAGTCATGCAGAGAAATGAAGAGGTTCGTAATAATAAACCTCCTAATAAATACCGGGTTTACAGGGTAAAATATTTGCAGTCTTAGAGGTGCAATTAGCTGTCAACTATTAAATAAATCATCAACCATTTTGTTAATATATTAGTCGATTTGATTAATTAAAACAAAAAGTCTAAATTCTTTGATTCCAGCTTCTTAAATGTGAATATTTTCTTATTTCTCTTCTCCTCTATGACAGTAAACTGAATATCTTTGAGTTGTGAACAAAACAAGACATTTGAGGACAACATCTTGGGCTTTGGGAAATACTGACCAATATATTTCACCATTTACTGACATTTTCTAGACCAAACAACTATTCGATTAGTTGAGAAAATAATCAACAGATTAATCGCTAATGGAAATAATTGTTAGCTGCAGCCCTACACAGTCTTAGATTTCACAAAAGAAACTTGACAAAAGTTTGCATGTACAAACATTACTGAGAATAACCATATTAAGGTAACAGTTTGATTATATTAAAAGCTTTCACGTTTAAAAATTTTAGGTTAATAAATGTCTAGGAAGCATAGATTGCAGCCTGCAGGATGCAACTAAATAGCAACAAAAAATAATGATTTTTCAATTAAGCATTTACAGTCTATGGTGATAGATTCACTTTGATTAGCCAGCACCACTGATAACAGTGCTGTCCGTCCATTGCTTTGCATGCATTTCACTCTGTGAACTTTGTGGCTTATGAGAAAAAAAAACAAACATAAATTAAGCTGTGAACCACTTATTTCTTCATGGTACTGCTTGATATCACAGTAACATAATCACGTCTTATTAAAGGTGCTAAACATGGGATTGGGAACATTTCTGTTGCCTCTCAACATGGCAACAGAGAGATGGCTGCTTGCAGCTAACGGTGCAAACATGGGCAATAGTGCTGACAGAGCTAACAGTGTTAACCTACGGGGGGAACTGGAGGGTGGGTACTACGGTTCTGCAACAGCGTCGTCGGCCGGGACAGCATTATCAGCTGTAACTGCTGTATGAGCACAGTTTGGTGGCAGTAAGCTCGCCAGTGGGGCACGCACACTGGGACTGTGATATAACAATTACAGCACAGACAGGGAGAGTGACTTCATTCTCTGCTCAGGTAGACATTACTCCCCTATGTCTTTACATAGCAAACACTTGGTTGCTGCTGTATTAACGCTCTGGATACTTTAATCTTATTTCATTCGGGAAAATGTTGATTTTTAAAAGCAGCTGTGGGAAATTCCTTAAGTAGCAATACATTTTAAAGGTTTCTTAAATGTCCTAAACTTTATTATAGAAAGATTCATTGCAATCCGGAATACTGACACTTAAAATATACTGAGAGATGGGAGAGGTTCGATGGGGAGTTGAAATTTGGCTAGTCATTTCACTTTTAATTATAGTGGATAAAATAGATGTATTTCATAGATTGTCATTTTGTAATAACCCTGACAGGGAGTTAAGCTTTCTAATAATAATAATGTTCTTAATTAACTCATATATCACTAAAACAACATATTCGGGTGACTGCAATTACAAGAGTGCTGGTTGTATTTGTATGATTAGATCCAGATATGCAGGACATCCCTCAGTTCTGTGGACTTACAGCAGTGTACTACAGTAGGGGGCTAAAGACAGATAGAGATATCTGAATGGACGGACGAATAGACGGAGGGAGCAGTGTAAAGGAAGTGACACATTTCACACATTCCTGTTAGAGACTCTCATGGCCTCCCACGAACAGTCAGACAGTGCTCAGACCTGGTCTCTACTCACATCAATCACCCATTAAGAAGTACACATTTCCAGGTGATAACAGTAGAGCTGCGAAGGTGCTAACAGCTAATGGTAACACATGTAGTGCTCACAACTCCGCACTGCCCGAATCAAAGTCAAAGAACTTGAAGGAAATGGATCCCGACAGCTACGGAGACTGACGAGAGACGAGGGAAAACAGTGGCTGGAACACCTTTCAGCTGTGACACGACACACTAGAGTAAGTCAAAGAAGTATGAAAGTCTACAGTGGGCTGGAGAAGAGAACCTGCTCATGAATCTGTCACATGACGGAGCTGAAGATGTGCGAAAAGATTCAAGACTTCAAGGAGAAATCTGAGATGCTCAAGCTGTCCAGAGTTAGTTTTGCTCCATTTAAAGGATAAATTAAGCATGTAAATGTACTGTATTGTTGGTTTGGCACTATCTTGAGCACTTAAATATCATTTTTAAACTGCAGAAAATGACATGGGACAGTGTTCTGGCTGTTGGTTAACATACAGGTCTGCCTGACCCTGATCCTGACATTTCTGTAATACGGCCCCTGAATCCCTTCTCACATGCAGCTGAAGAGACTGGGGTGAACGGTCCAGTGTGGAGGATGTGCTGGAATCTAGCGGTGAGGTGAGGAGACTGCAACCAGCTGAAGCCTCTACCAAGTGCCAAGCGTGATGGAGAGCTACCGTGGCCGATGTCAAAATGCAAATGGCCCTCGTTTAGAGCCAGCTGGAGCAGAGCATAGTGTCTGTCAGCGGTTCATTCTAAGCTAACAAAAACACAACAATTCTTATTTTCAAGTGGTTATACACATAAAACACTGCTTTTTTATTGCCAATGTGTGAACAGGTTGTAACCTAACCTATAAAATGAGACCTTCCACAACTAGCTGGGTTTCCTTCATCAGCAAGTAGACTGCTTTAATATGGACAATGCGGGAATGCATTTTTTTTTTTTCCAGGACATTCCAACAGATGTGGCATCATGCGCTCATTGGTGCCTTTACTCTCTTCAGCTCCACATTCAGTTAGAAATGGAGTCCACTAACGGCAGCAAACCACCGACCCCCACCACAACTCAGACTCCAAAACAAACTCCACAGAAGCACCAAATAAACCAAAGTTATATCTTAGTTATGCCCCTGAGCAAGGCACCAAACCCCCAACTGCTCTGGGCGCTTGTCAGGAGCAGCCCCCTCACTCTGACATCTCTCCATTGACATGTATATGTACTATGTACTGTGTACTGTGAACAACAGAGTGTAAAACTGAATTTCCCCACTGTGGGACTAATAAAGGAATATCTTTCTTTCTTTCTTTCTTTCTAATGAAGCCCTGAACGACGTCGGGTGAAACTAGGATCAATATCGGCTGGGCCTTTGATTCACGGACGTTTGCGTATCAAAACGGACCCCAAGCTGGAAAAATTCCTATTGGACAGGTAAGCTAACATTGCTGCCGAGCATGTGAAATATATAATGATATTGTGGTTTTAGCTGTCAATCATGTGTAGTCTTGTGTGTCATCTCACTGTTTTGACCAGTGCGTCCATATAGTGTTAGCACAAGCATGAGTGCAGGCAACAGGACCCTGATGTTGACTGTGTCACTGTTTATTACCAATTTCTGATTCTTACATAGATCCCCTTTAAACTGAGATAAAATGTTAGATTTTTACCAAAATCTGTCACATTATGAGATCTGAAATATTTGAAAATATATGTAAAAGTTTTCAAGTTTGTTGAAATTAACATGACGAACCATACAGGTTTTTGTATGCTTTAGCAAATGTCATTAACATAACAGTGCTTTGATAATTACAGTGGTATTTACTTTGCCCGCCTTTGCTATGGACCTTTAATAATAATACATATAATTACAAACAGGTGATTGATGATCAATAATATGTTTCAGATGTATGTTGAACATGTCACTCATCGGGGTTTGTGTGCGTGTGATAGGGATACACTGTATCAGTGTGTGTGTGTGTGTGTGTGTGTTAACCCGGTGCCCTACAGTGCTTACACTAAATTGTGGCGAGGCAGAGCAGAGAGATGTATGTAAGTTAAGCCTTTGAAGGCCAAGACATGTCTTTGATATGCATAGAAGTCTATAGAGGAGAGTGTATTCATGTTAAAATGAGAGGCAGAAACATACAGCAAACCTCAAAGACACACACACGCTCACAATGAGCATGCACTTCAAAGAGAAGTTGAACGAGGCCTTCCTGTATGGACTTCTTAGCTGCAGGCATTATATCTCTCCCTCTGTGTGTCGCCTCTAAAGTGAGACTCTCTTTCGTTCTCTCTGATGTCACCTTGACTCTGCATCAGTCGGTGTGTGCATGCTTTAAGAAGGTTTGCGCTGCGAGGCGTCGCTCGGTTTGCGTCGTGCCTGACTGCATTAATCTGAGCAGGAATGTGGCGGCGAACACAGATATACCCCCCCACACACTGGATCCCCCTCACTGTAAACACAGGGACAATGTGTGTGTGAGAGTGTGTGTTTGGGTGGAGCGGGTCGAGGGCTACCCTTTGGCTAGGCTAAATCCTAATGCCTCTTATCTGCTCTCCGAGCCTCTCTGGTATCTGGAGCCTCAATCTGTGCCCTTCAGCTGCCAAACACACCTTTAACATGGATTTCCTTTCATTACAGATTCTTCTATATCAATATCCTCTCATACAGCAGCTTTAACAGCAGTTTTCCTTTAGTGAGAGGAACGCCAGCGTATTGGACTTCACCTACCGTTCTGGGCAATATCTAAATATGTATTATGTATTCAGAAATGATACCTGATCACAAAAAGCAGATTTGACTAAATTTAAAAAAACACAGTAAAGCAGATTTATCACAGACTGGAATATTTAAAGTACACTAGTGTGGGGCTGGGGATCAATTTAAATGCTTTGATATCAGCGCTAACTTTCTGAAGTTTCCATGTCATATACCATAAATTGTTTTTGATACCTTACTTTGAGGAATTTAACCATATATGCTTTTTTGACTGAAGGGGAGACACCCCAGGAAAAAACATTGTTTTTCATGCACAGTTTGAAAATTTGGGCGATCTGGCATCAATAACGTGTCTTCTTTCTGGAAAGAAAACATCCAAAACAACATTTATGTGTTTATTTTACTGCACATTTTTATTTGTTTCTGTAAATTTCTCCTTAATTCACCAACTGTTATTATTAGATCATGTTTTAGGTTGTATGTATACACAGTATGTATGTATGTACAGTATGCTGTAGGTAATCACTTGGGGAAGTTTCATGGTGATATCTATTATTTAAACAGTTTACCCTTTTCACCTGGGATGTCTCGCTTTAAACTGCTAAACTACATCAAATTCAAACCAGACTACACAAGGGTTTAACTTTGTCTTAACACAAGAACAACTGTCTAAATCTTTGTCTCAATAAAATACTAAAATCTAAAACTGTGATTTACTTTTGAACAGTTTTTATATGAGCCGCACTGAAGTTTATTTACACAATTTAATGATTTTCTGTTTGTCTTTACAAGTGTTTGCACCCTCCATAGGTGGTGGGGGTGCAAGTTTATAGTAAGTGAGCACAGGTTGTGGCAGATACTGTCATTGACCCGACACTCAGCGGATGAATGGACTCTGCAAAACTTCAACTACACTCTGAAATAATTGTTCAGTTCAACAGTTCAGTTTATTTTTTAAATTCTAAGTTACATTGAACGGTGAAAACTCTCCCTGGAAGTATTTTGGGAAAAGGGCTGTGACACGCTGCACCTGCAATCTCTATATAGTAAAAACACAACAGGAAGGTGGATGAGTGGCTAAAGGAAAAGCCCAGGCTGAAGTATTACCACCATACCTTAGCAGTGCTGCCATTACAGTTTTCAAATTAGGTGCTACAGACACATTTGGGTCTGAGACCCAGCAGCAGTATGTGTGAGAAGTTCTCTGAAGACTGACCGCCCCATTGCCTGGCAGCCCAATGTGATGGACATGAAACTGAGATCTAAATGGGATTTTCACATGGATTTCTCCATTGGATTTTCAATATCTACAAACCACACAAAAGTCATGATTTTTATCCAATATTAAACAACCTTGTAAGAGAATTCCCATTACGTACACGCCAACAGAGCTGCAAAATGTGTCTTTTCTGTCTTATAAGATCATAATGATGGCATAAGGCAAGTTCACTTGCTAACATGTGGAGGAATCTGGAGGTTTACAAGCTACTACAACCGTGGCAAGCAGCACTCCGAGGCTGTGCGTTGAGCTAAATGCTAATATCATATATATAAAACACTTAACATTACTAAATGTCACCTTTGAGCTAAGTTGGTGGAGCTAACAGATCAATGCTGTTGAGTTAGCAATCAGCAAAAACTGAGCCATTGCTTTGTAGCCAACTGTCAACTTACCTAGTTCACCAACTTTTTATAGTTCAAGTTGACGCAACAGTAAAAAAAATAATTTCTCATCTACTCTACACTGATGTATGGACAGTGATGTTGGCCTCTGTGGTCTCTTTGGTCCTTTTGGTAAAGCAGTTAGGTGTCCATAGGTGGCAACTGTAAACAACTCTCATGTAATATGGTGGACGATTATCCCATTAGTTATGATGCAATGTCACATCTACTATTTATATCTACGGCTAATATGCTTACAGTGACAGTGCTAACATGCTGATGTTTAGCAGTTATACTGTACGCGCCAATATCAATACTACCATACTATTTAGTACGCCAGAAAAAGATGTCCCAATACATACTATGTCAAATGCAGTATGCCAAAAATACCAGGATGTCCGACTACATCTGGTCCTTTTTCTGGCTATTCTGACCAACAGTCCTCTGCACAGCAGATATATGAGCAAGAGGGTCAAAGTTCAAGGTGCAATGTTATGATAAAGTAGTATGTCCCAATTGTTTGCATACTGCGTACTTTGTAAGGGCAGCTAAAGTATATGTACTGTATGTATGTACTACAAGTAAAAAGAAAAAGTATGCCATTTGGAATGTAGCCATAATGTTTAGGGTTTATACTATGTTCTCCATCTTGGTATAAAGTGTTTACTATCATTTCTGATGGAGGGATGTTTACAGCAACTACACTAAATGCTCTGGAGGTGACATTAAATAAGTAAACCACCTCATTATTAAGCTATTAGAGGCCCCATTAGAACAGAACAAGACATCAAGCGGAGTCAAATCAAGGGATGTTTCATGAAACTGACACAGCAAAGACTTTTACCCTGGGACCAGGGAAACACAGTTAGTTCCTCTATGTACTGTGCTGCATATAGATGGATGACAGTAAAATCTCTCTTATCTCATGGATGAAACCGTCGATGACCACAACCTCATCAGCTGCTCAGCATGTGAGATGCCACCGGTTTTATTCAAAGTCCATGTTGGGATAATTCTAAATGTAAATGTCTCCACCAGTCAATAGTTTGGTATGAAGTACAGTATTTCATGATGCTTTCTAGGGTTTCTATGTTGTTTTATTTGTAGAAGCCTTGGTTGCAAAACAGTTAGTCACGTTTTAGAGTTGTCCATTTTACACATTAAAGCAGCATTTTAGCAGTACTTTTCATTTCATCCACTACAAATGCTTGAAAGGATTTAAACAAGCAAAAAAAAAAAAAAAATCATCCCACATGCTCTTGGGTTCTCTATTGTCTAAAATGCTGAGACTTTTTCCACAACAAATTAAGTTAAGTGTTACAGTATGGGCAGTTTGCTCTGTTGTGTTGCAAACTGATTGGATCCTCCTGGTAGGTTTTTGCAGCTTAAGGCCATTTTAACAGAGCAACCAACACAGTGGAGTCAGATGGAGCTAATTTAAACCTAACCAATTTGTTCCTGATCTCGACAACAGATAGTTAGATATATGGGTAGCATCCAGTGTGCACTGTGTTTGTATTGGAGAGGGGGGGGGGGATAAATAGATAGAAAGATAGATAGAAAGATAGATAGATAGAGAGAGAGAGAGAGAGAGAGAGAGAGAGAGAGAGAGAGAGAGAGAACAAGGGAGGACAGAGAGCTGAATGGCTGATTGTCATGCTGTCGAGTCTGAAAAGGGCAGGGCAGGTATTGTGATGCGAATGTGATCAGATAGAGAGAGAGAGAGAGTGTGTGTGTGTGTGTGTGTGTGTGTGTGTGTGTGTGTGTGTGTGTGTGTGTGTGTGTGTGTGTGTGTGTGTGTTGTGTGTGTGTGTGTTTGTGTGTGTGTGTAATGTAATCTACAGGGTGTGTCTTTCCATATACTGACGTAACTCCCACCATCCACAGAGGAATGATGCTGCGTTGCTTTCTGTAACACTGAGATAAAAACACACTCACACTAAATATGAACTGATCAGAGACAAATCTCATAATATCATAATCAACAATATTGGCTGCTGTATCTCTAACATGTTAATGAGAATACATCTATTAGAAGTTATTATGTAAGGTCCAAACTGACTCTGTGACAGCTGGAGGGTTAAAGTTAGCTAGCTGTCTTCATGAGGCTCCCAGCCGAGCGCCTTTAACTTGTGACACAATCAGGATGCCTTTTTTTAATTCATGCTAAAACCATATTTCCCATCCCTCTTTTGATTCCCAGCCGCAGCCTGTTACTCAGGCCTCTACCGTAGTGTCCAATCTATGTCCTACAATACTACAATACCTTGCATTGCTCAGTGCAGAATATGTACACAGGAACTGGACAAATATTCATCCTTTAAAATGCAGATACATTTAGCAACGTTTAGAAAGTTTATTACTAATAAAGAAAAAAGTCTCATTTGATGAAGCTGTTAAGATACGAGCCTTCTTTATCATTCATGTGCTACTTTTATTGCTTGTCAGACTATTTATACTGCTGCTGTTTTTACACTTTCTACACTGCTATTCATTAGCTCATATATGAAGAGTTTCTCTTCTCATTTTCTTGTTCTTTCTTTCCACAGACAGATGTTATGCACTGTCTCATTCTCACCACACACAACATACATTACACAGTATGAAGATAACTAAAATGAACCGAACTGAACTAAATGTAAAATAGAGCTGCAACTATTAATCAATTAGTTATCAACTATTACATTAAATTAAATTACTATTAAATGTTCTTACTCAATATTAGCATATTATAACTGAGGTCAGTTTACCTGTGTAGTAGAGAAGGCACGGCAATGCCACGAGGAGCTCAACCCCGAGCACGCTGAGCAGCACGTAAGTCTGCACAGTCGTTGACAATTGTACAGCCAGAATAACCAACAGTAGAACATTTCCTGCACACAAACACACAAAAATACTAAGTTCTTCCTTTAGCATTACTGCCACCTTGTGGAGAAAACGGACCTCTACATGTACAGTAAATGGATTGATAGTGTGCAGCTGACTATACCTGCAGAGTGGATGGTCAGCGGCAAGTGCTTCAGTCCCTGCGTCTGTCTGTAGAAACGCAGGTACCCTCTGCTCCTGGCCTGGCTGTGGTGGTGTTGCACACACCCAGTGAACAACAGCACCAACACCCATAGACACACCTTCCCAAACACAATGACACTGTCGCCTCGCACATTACCCAAAATATTCACACACACATCTTTTTGGCCCAACTCCAACACACACAGCAATGCCACACACACTGACAACACCACATACACAACCTGGAATAAAGAAGAGAGCACTGTGAGAGAGACAGGTGTATAGTGCAGCAGACGTTAGCAGCACATACTATGAATATTACTACAGACAGAAAATAAAAAGGTCACTGCGAGTATCCAGGTTAAGATTAAGATTAGATAAATGTCTTAACATGTCCTTCATTGGTCAGATAAATGGTGTGAGAAATTTCTAAAGAAAAAACAAGTCTAAATTCTCCAGCTTCTTAAATGTGAATATTTTCTGGTTTCTCTCCTCCTCTATGACAGTAAACTGAATATCTTTGAGTTGAGGACAAAACAAGACTTTTGAGGATGTCGTCTTGGGCTTTAGGAAACAATGATCAATATGTTTCACCATTTTCAAACAACCAGTTGATTAATCAAGAAAATAATCAATAATCTTTTTCTGTGTTTCCAAAGGGCACTCGCTGCTGATATTAGGGAATAATCTCATTAGTACAGCACATGTAAACACTGTAAACACTTTGCAAGTGTGTGTGTGTGTGTAAATGTGAGCATATGGTATCATACATGCAGCAGAGACAGCAGGCCAGCGTGGCACGGTGTTGGTACGGTCTGAAACTCTCTCCTGATGGCAGAGTGGAGGGCGTCGGCAGAGATCAGAGGTCCGTCCACCAAAGAGTCCTCCTCTGTGCTGCGTGACATATCAACTGACGAGCCTGCCGGCTAAAACAAACACCATATTATTAAATGCAACAGTGGGCCTGTCTTTGAATACAGATTAGTTGTTAAATTATATATACTGTATATTCTGTGTCTACTATGTCACTTTGACCACATTATACATCTTGTTTATGCACACTGGTCTAAAGTCATATACTGTACGTTGCTTTCTAACATAACACCTGGTTTATTTGTGATTTGTATGTATTTTTCTGTTCCTACTTTTCTGTTTCTAGTGTTGTTTTAATACCAAACTTCCCTCCATGGAAACAATCAAGATAAGATAAGATAAGATATTCCTTTATTAGTCCCACAGTGGGGAAATTTACATTTATTTAAAAGCATTCTCTAAGTGGTAGAAAGTAACTAAGTACATTTACAAGTACTGTACTTAAGTACAACTTTGAGGTATGCATACTTCACTTGTGTATTTCCATTTTCTGCCACTATACACCTGTACTCCACAACAATTTAGAGTGAAATATTACACTTTCTTAGTGCATTTATCTGACAACTTTAGTTACTTTGCAGATTTAGATTAAATCATTAAATAATATAATCAACAAATAAATAATGATGTATATTATAAGTATAAATAGTAGCATATACAGTAATTAAAATGAGCTCCACCTTTACAAGATGCAATATTAAAGTACACATTAATATCATTAATATATCATTAATCATAAGATACATTATTTTTATTCTGGTACTTCAACAATCGACTACAATCGATCACCATTGTTCAATTAATGGAGCAACAAAAGCTTTTATTAGATATCTGTATAATACTGTGTGTTTGTGCCTGAAAGAGAAAACGAAACTACAAATGTTAGCGATGATTAATCTAAAATCTGCACACGTAAGACAACATTCACACTGTAAACAGGAAACAGAGCTGGGACAGCAGATCACTGATCACAAATGTACGTTTTTACTGCGTGTCACAGCTGTTTACAGTTAACGTCTCGCTGTCGCTACACGACAGAAACACAGACAGTAGTACATTTAGCTGTTTTTAGCTTACTGGCTAGCTCTAGCTAAACCAGGCTAACTGACACTATTTACTTGTTGACATGGCAACAAGAAAATGTTAAACGACAAAATGTACATACTGCAAAAAGAGACGGTCCCTTTGAGTCCATCTGGGTTTGATGTTCCACGTTTTATAAAAGAAATGACGAAACAACAACAACAACTATTAGCTCACATGCTACAAAGAAACGGAGCGGGCAGGATTACATTGGTACACTTCCGGTCCCCTTTATTGTTCCGTTCTCTAAACTTTGGTTCCTAGAACAATAAATCCGGTAAATTGATCATAATGACTGATTTCTGCTGATCATAATTACTAGCATAGAAACAGAGAGCCTGCACTGCAATACTGTGTAACAGACATACATTATTAGTGTTTTTTAAATTTATTATTATTATTATTGGTAGTAGTAGTAGAAGTAATATTAGTAGTAGTAGTAGTATGAGTAGTAGTGTTAGTATTACTATTAGTGTCTTTATTGGCAGCCAGCAGACACGTAAAATAGAATGAAAAAAAATAAAATAAATTAAAATAAATTAAAATTTCCAACTGAAAATCTATCAGATTCTTTCACTTTTGGCCATATCCACATGTATCATTTGCTGGTAATAATTTTTTAATAAATTTTTTTTTGGAAAACGTTATTGTTTATGACTTTGAGCATTGGCCACAATCTTTTGTTATTCAAAGTTATGGTAATTTAGGGCGTTGTTTGAAAAGCATGGATCACCGACCAGGTAGATCAGGCAGCTGCCTTAGGGCCCGGGTCGGGGGGACGGGGGTCAGCTCAAGGTTTACTGTGTGTTAGTTGTTTTCTGCTAATTTAATGGAAAAGGTGTTGGGTCCTGTTTAATTACCAGGTCTTTAGGCCTACTGTCAATATCTAGTTAAAAGACGCTCATTTTTTCAGTTTTGTGCTTTAAATGTTGCATATTTACAGCGTTTTTTATAAGCCAGGTAGTATTCTAGCAGAAAAAAACTGTAAATATTGTACAGAGAGAGAGGGAGAAGAGGAGGTAAATAGAGGACTAGCAGCATCTTTGTACCCCGGCTCCCTCTTGCAGGAAAACCTGGCCTAACATTTTTTCTTCCTATGTAGAGTACAGACAACACATGTGATTTCTGCTTTTACTCTACCACACACAAAAAGCACACCCACATACAATAGATACATTTTAATATATTATATATATATAATATATATTTTTCTGTCAATTAATATGCATTTTAACTGATTATTATATGCTTTAGACAGGTTATTGTGATTGAATAGCATGTGGTTATTACAAAACCACAGTTTTCAGACAACCATGGAACAACTCAGGTCTAGTGTTTTATAATCGGTGGTAGAAAGTGTCTATTCTTAGTACATTTACTACAAGTACTACAAGTACTGTACTTGAGATTCTAGTGTACCAAATTCCAAGACAATCAGAAATAAAATATTGTGGCATTTTTCTTTATCATTCTAAATATAGTCTTTGGGCACAAATGGGTTACAGTAAGTTAAAGACCTGAATACTTTTTCCACCACTGTTTACATTTTGATCTATGCTAGGACATTTTTTTCTATAGTGGGTCCATTACTTTACCTTCCTACTTAAAGTGCATTTTAATTAAAGAAAATTCAAGGGAAAGAAACAGACAGCATCCCACTTAAAATATTTTATTGATAAACATACACTTGCTATAAAAGACAATGAACTGAGCGCTCTATTCCTTCGAGTGATGAAGTTGCCGTTGGGTGTTTAGACACACGATGCCACACAAAGGACAGAGGCGTTCAGCTCAGACTCTGGGGAGGCAACACTTGTGATAGAGGCAGGCGAGGAGAGATTATAAGACGATGTGAAACCGTCATTATAAGTAGGAATAATTAACAGGGAAGCAGCAATTCACTTTGTCATTGGTTTAGCTCATGGGAGGGGGTGGAAGAGAACAGCAGGTGATTAGGAGATCCATTTAAAATGTTTTGCTGGTATGGAACTGTGCTTCAAGTCAAATCATACACACTGCATACATACCTATACCTGCATGATTTCATACAGACACACACACACACACACACACACACACACACACACACACACACATACACACACACATGTGCCGAGACCCAGAGGTCTGTGTGAGTGTGAAACTACTCCTGCACATACTCTAGCCCTCGCATTCATTACATAAGGCACTGATTCGGTCAGTCTATGAGAATAAACAATGGCTAAAACATCTTAAAGGGAAAATATTTAAAAATCCAAAGAACAATAATATAATTAAAAACATGCATTCTCATTCCTGTAAAATGAATTATAAAGAAAAAAAGCTTGTGTAAGTTAACCAGATTCCCCCCAAGTTCAAAAATATTATGATGCTGTACAACATACAAGAGGAAAGTTAAAATTCAGCTGTTCAGACAATAACAAGGTACGTCAAACTCACACTACTCCATCTGAGCAATACTCACAATAACTTATATATGTTCTTCTTTCATGCAAACCTGTAAACACAAAACCCAAAAGAATGAGAAGATAAGATGATGAGTAAGGCATTATAATGGTCAAGCTACTCCAGGTTATCCAACCCAAACCAGTCACATGATCATTGCAGAAGCGGGGATAAATGAACCGAGACTTTGAGACTGACAGCTTTTAGTGTAACATGTTAAGCTTGTGACAGAATGGAGCCTTATTTTAGGGTCTTAACTGTGCGAAGTATGCATGTGCAAAGGTCTAAAATACGCTAATTTATTGATTACATCCATGCTACGCATATTAAAATGTTAAAGTGAATACATGTGTACAGTTAATAAGCACACACACTGTACTGTACTAATGTGCATGTGATGTTGGTGTCACTCAGTCCACGTTAGTCCAGTTTCTGCTTGTAGCATCCTTGAAGCTGTTTGTGCATTTCAGGAAAAAGACGATGATTCCAACAGTTTTCCAGAGTATTCCAGATGTGAGTCAAGGTTCCAGAAATCTCCATCCAATCACTGACGAGGACACTGTGTGTCTGTGTGTGTGTGTGTGTGTGTGTGTGTGGGGGGGGGTTCCAGTTCAAATGCAGGTCATCATAGTGTGGTGGGCTGACCTCTGCCTGCATATTAACACATGGAAATGCATTAAAGTCTGCTTACATAATTCATAATAAGGACGCTTGTTTGTCAGCATTTGTCTGATCTTACTCTTGTTGGAGCTGCTTTGTTAGACCCTTGAAATAAACGACATTAGTGAGTTGATGGTGTCAGTTTGGCCTCTAACCCCATTTTATGAAGGGTCTAGTTTAGATTAGGACAGTTTAAATAATTAATAAGGTTTAAGAATTACTTTTAGATAAAAGAAGGGGTTAAGCATGTAACTGTGAGACCTAAGGTCAATGGTGGAAGAGAGGATGTACTCATATCTTACTTATTATTTCTTAATTATCTTATATTATTTAGTAAAAGTGGCAATAACATGTACAAGTAAAAGTCCTACAATCAAAATTCTACTTAAAAGTACAATGTTTAGGATTTGGTGGCATCTATGGTGTGGTTGCAGATTGCAACCGACCAAGCATACCTTCCCCCTCTCCTTCCTTTCTAAGACTGCAGTAACGTGAGCCGCTCACCTCGCTCAGAGACCGTTCTTAGCATAATTACACAATTCAGGATTTTATTTCGAGACCGGTCAAAATCAAAGCCAGGATTATCACAAAATTGCCTGTGTATTGTCTGATTTATTTGTTAACATCATAGTAAACAAAGGAAACTTCCCACACATAAAATTCACCTCTGCAATGCCTTTTGGTTATTCAATCAAGACATTTCTTGTGGTGCACTTATACATACAGTACACACGTTATATTTGTAATAAAAGAGGTATATGAGGAGGAATCTCCATTTGTTTTCAGTGGGAATGTGGAGCTTTCATGGTGTCTTTGAGGAGTGTCAACAGTTTGCATGTTTGACATTTTATCATGTGCCATGCAGTGTGGGACTCACACTGGTCTTGTCTTGGTCTTTACTTGGTCTCACCCTGCCTTGTCTTAGTCATGACTTGGTCTTAACCCGTGTGTATCTTTGAGTATGTGTGCAAGTGTTCTCACCCCGAGATGCAATATAGCACTCATGACAGCTCAGCAGGCCATTACGAATCCGTACGTCAGTCCCTACGGTGGCGTCACCCAGCTGCCCGTCACACACTCCACACTGAGGGAGACAAATGCAGTAAACTATTAACATCATATACAGAAAGGATTCTTTTAAACAGGCTGTCAAATGGTTAAATATGTCTTACAAACACTGAGGATGAGATTGATATATGTATAGTTATATCTGCATATGAGCCACCTTTCGGTCTTTCTTTGTCATGTATGCATGCTACCCTGGAGATAACTTGATGGAGTACACATGCTTTGTAACTTTACAGAGAAGTCAAATGCTGCCTAAAGTATAACATTTCCTGAATAGTGTGCACGTGTGTCCTAGAATAACACAATACCTTGAAACACTGTATGTGGAAAAACAGCCCCAGTGTATCGATGATCATGGCAGCTCCTTTTCCCAGTGGTTGAGAACAACCAGTACATAGTCTCTTCCCACTAACACATCTACACACACACACACACACACACACACACACACACACACACACACACACACACACACACACAGGGAGAAAACAGACATTAAAGTACCTCCACTCCATTAAACAGTGAAGCCTAATTTCTTCCAGACATGTGTTATGTATAATGTGTGCTCGCATCATTACCTGCTGGGTGAGGGAGGCTGAGGTGATGAAGGGGAGGGCTGCTGTTTGTTTGTTACAGCATCATGTGATTCAGACCTGTGGGGGACAAAAACAAGTATATGCAAATCCAAAACATCAGTAGCATGTAAGATGTTTGTAACATATTTCAGATGATTCTTACACAAAAAACACTTAAATTTTTTTTATGTAAAAAATATAAAATGCTGCTCAGAAATTATGAGCTCATTTTTGTCATGGTAGAAGAATCCCCTGTTCAAATGGTTGCCTTGTGGACATAAAACACATTTGTGCAGTACTTTCTTTCAGCTTTTGGTTCCGTTCAAATCTTGGCATTCAGTTCAATAAGAAAACATGGCAACACTTAATAATAGGTATACAAACGCATGCTTGTAATGAAAACTACTGCACACCACATGATGATTTAAGGCCTGAATTAATGAAGGCTGTATCATGAATCTCTGATGCTCACCATTAAAAATGATTAAAGTTAATACCTAATGGATCATCAATGAATAAATATTTAAGCAAGACTATGTAACTTCTGAGACAAGTAACACAATCTTCCTCATATGAATGAAAATTTTAATTCAAAAGCAATAAAATGCACTGTTGCTCCTACAGCAACTGGTATGAACTATTGGTATGAACAGTAGCTTTGAGTAGCTAATGTTAGCATTAGCACTAAATATTAGGTAATTATTGCTATCATAACACACATTACTGAGTCAGTTCACTGACTTAACTCTTTTCCACCCACGATTCTGTTACATTCGCGCATTATTTTAGCTAAATGTTAAACAGTAAAATTTAGCATTATCTAATAATTATCACTTGTATTCACAGTAGCTGCTATTTAGAAAAAAGTCCCATAAGCTTCTTGCTTTAACTCACAGGTACTTCATACTACAGCTACACGATTATGGCCAAAACTAATAATATTCAATCAATTGCGCAGCCCTACTTCATACATTAATTAATATGCTACCAAATTAGCTGGAATTCAGTTAAATAGAAAAGGCCACATCTGACCCATGCATTTCTCTGGCCTCTCTGAAAGCAAGGTTGATTAATACATTTAATCAGAATTAAATATTAATGATAAACAATCGTAATCGTAGGATTGTTCATAGTTAATCACAATTAATTGCAAATTAATCACACATTTTTTATCAGTTCAAAATGTATGTTAAGGGAGATTTGTTGAGTATGTCTTATCAACATGGGAGTGAGCAAATATACTTCTTATGCAGATGTATGTATAGATTTATTATTGCAAATCAATTAACAACACACAACAATGACAAAAATTGTCCAGAAAACCTCACAGGTACTACATTTAGCATAAAAAATATGCTCAAATCATAACGTGGCAAACTCAACAGCTGTCAGTGTGTCAGTGTGCTGACTTGACTATGACTTGCATAACTGCATGTGGTTATCATAAAGTGGTCATGTCTGTAAAGGGGAGACTCGTGGGTACCCATAGAACCCATTTTCATTCACATATCTTAAGGTCAGAGGTCAAGGGACCCCTTTGAAAATGGCCCTGCCAGTTTTTCCAAAAAAATTTTGTTCTGGGTGTTATTTAACCTCCTTCGTGTCAAGCTAGTACAACATGGGTTGGTAACAGTGTTTTTCTATAATATGATGCCAGTATCTTCACACTAACTCACAATCTAAAAATCACAAGTTACGTTAATGTGTTAAAGAAATTAGTGCTGTTAAAACAAATATACATTAATTATTAATAATAATAATAATTAATAATTATTAACTTTGACGGCCCTACTGTAAGCAAGACACTACTTGGTCAGTATCAATGAGAAATAAGAAAACAGCAAAGAAAACGCTTTCACATTCATTCAGGACAAATATGCAGCAATATGGGACAATGCACAAAGGTACATAAAAGCATCCTTAAATACCTTTTAACAATATGTGGCTGGTTTAGCTGAGGGTTGCGGTCCAGAGAGGCTGTCTTCCACAGTTCCTGTTTCTTTAAAGGTTCACCATCACTTGCAGAATCTACAAAAATAAATCATAAACTAAGCTTTAATGACAGAAACTCTGAAGGCCACATAGTTGAACTGAGACTGAATATACTGTACAATATACTGTACACCTCCTTCTTATATACATTATGTGTGTATTTTTGTGTGCCTCTCACCCTGGACAAAATGCAGCTTGGATGCATGCTGATCCTCGTTCCCTTCCCTTCTTTGGCCGTTTTGTTGTAGAGGAACATTTCCACCTTCTGCCTTGTTGTTTTCTGCTGATGGAGTCATCCCTGTCTGGTTTAACAAGCCGGCCGGATTTAAGGGTGTTACAGTCTCCTCTAGGATCCTTCTCTCCTGAAAATTGTACAAACAAATTTTAAAAACTGATGCTTTTGACTTCATGTGTTTGTAAGTGTGTGTATGATTGTACCTCTTCATTGTGTTTCCTCTCCTCCTCCTGCACCTCCAGCTGTGCTTTCTCCCACTCCTTCTTCAGCTTCTCCTGTTCTCTCTGGTATTGCTCCTACAGAGAAACATAGACCATATTAATACTAAATGCACAAACCCTCACACACGAACACATATATACAAACATATAAACACACACACATACACATCCAGTACATCCTGTGCCTTGTGTTTTCTGCTGAACATTCATGGCGCCATGCACATACACACCATTCCTCCAGTGTACCTGTAGGAGGCGCTCCTGCTCCTGTTGCCAACTTTCCAGGCGTTTACGCTCCTCATTGGGGTCCCAGACCCAGTGATTAACACGTTTAGCCAAGTTCAACATGGGGGTCTCAATCTACCCAGACCCGACCGACAATCATCCACACATATGCACATGTATACAGACCAGAAGGACAGAAAGAGAGGAAAGGTGAGAGGACAAGTCTGACTACAGCGACTACAGCGACCACTGGAGACGAAGGGTCAGGACAGTGTCAAATTTAAGAATGAAGGAGAAACACAAACAAACAAGCCGGAGCTGCTGAGAGATACTCACAGTCACACTGCTCTCCTCAAGTCCGTCTGTGGAGAAAAAGACACAGATAAAGACTTACATCAGAATCAGCATCAGATTTATTGGCCAAGTGTGTGAACACATACAAGGACTCCGGGTTTAAGTTGCTCTCATTGTACTTACAATTTACAGGGAGATAGAAATAGACATACAGCTAAAAACAAGGACAACAACGTTGAACAACTATAGGTAAAAATAAACAGAACTATTATGTACGTACATACAAGTAACTATAAAAATAGATGCATATTGTATATTAAGGTTGTAACAGTATACCAAAGTATATTAAGGTATACCATGGTATGAATGGTGAAGATTATCATGCCATGTACATTTGCTTATCTATGGTATTGAAAAAAATCTGATATAAGTGAGTGTGTGTGAGATAAAGGTAGACAGGAGCAGCCTGGCTGCGCTGTCACACACCTATAGTATACAATTACTTAATTAATTGGAGAAAACTTCATTTTACAGGTCTGCAAATTTCATGGGAATTAGTTGATAATTAGCAAGTAATCTATTTGAAATTACTGCCAAATTACCCCAATAGTTATATTAATATATATATATTTAATAATGATATGCTAAAATAGCATATAATTGTTAAATAAAATAAAAAAAAATACATTAAAAAATTCATTAAATTGATCAAAAATTACTTAATTATAGACATTATTTAATAAATATATTCCACTATTTTCCAATAGCTGGCAATTTATTTAATATATTTCCAAGAAAAGAATACAAAGTTCATTGATATGCTTTATTTCCAGCAAATAATAAGCAAATATTTTATTTGAAATTCCTTTAAAAACTCCCTGAATCATTACATTATCTACCAGGTTACATTTGTGCAGACAATAAGTCACAATAGTGAGATTTGTGTCTGATCAGAAGTGTCTTCTATTAGTTTTAGTTTTCCAACTCCGATGAAGAGCAGAACACAGCCACTTCTCAAGTCTAAGGGCTCTATTTTAACGATTTTATGCTATTTTAGCATATAATTATTAAATAATGTTTATAATAAAGTATTTTCAATCATTTTTGAGGTAAATATTGGGGTAATTTGGCAGTAACACCAAAGAAATTTCAAATAAGTTATTTGCAACTTATCAGCTAATTACCATGAAATTTGCAGACCTATAAAATTACGTGTTACCTTTAATTGTTAATAATCATAGGACATTATTTTAAAAGCTCACAGCTGATTTTATCTTTAAATTTAGTAGTGACTTTAACATACTATAGTGCTGTTATGACGTTAACACTAAACTAACGTTTAGTTACTATGTTCTGTTCTCATTTCTTTAAGGATTGTAACTACTACTACTACTACTACTACTACTACTACTACTACTAATGATAATAATAATAATAATAATAATAATAATAATAATAATGGTGTAATACAGTTTACTGTGAAACATGTAACCTGATATATTTATCATACTGTGAAAACCTCATAAAGTTACAACCTGAACATATATAAATATATGTAAAAAGCAACAATGACGACATACAATGTCTATGCATAAGTCAAGTGTTTGTGTAATTTAAGCTAATAGCGTAAAAGAATATGCTAAATGAAATGATAGAGAATATATCCAGTGAAAATCGTGCTGTAAACTATAGTATATACTATAATTTAGAGATTTACCTGAGACAGTGGGGGAATATTCCTCTGTGCTGTTTGGTGATGTAGCTGGCTGAGCCTCCTCCACTGGACTGCCAGGAAACCCAGAGATACCATTGACCTGAAAGGCAAATATTCAACCAAATGAATTAAACATTAACCGGAAACTGGATCTATAATTATTTTGTCTGTATTTATATAATGTACAGTATAGGCAACGTGGTTGTACTTTGATTTAGTGCAAATCGCATATACTTGAATAATTGCTGATCAGTATACTATACTATATAATATAACATGGTTTTGATTTGTTTTACTGTGTTTTTTTTTCTCCAGGCAGTCGCTGGCCTCTGTTCATGTAAATACAATATTAAAATCAACCTGCAGAGACTCGAGACTTGCTTTGCATAGGATATCCATCACAGTGAACAGCTGAGGAGTGTTTCAGGTCAGGCTCATATCTCTCCACAGTTCCCTGCAGTTACAACTTCTACCCTCTTTAAGATAATATAAAGTTCCCAAACTCAGATTGAGTTTTCTCATTTCTGCCACTCTGGATTGAATCCAATAAACAAACTATCAAAATGTACACGAATCGTACAGCGCCTGGTTAGCGGCACAGTAAACAGCCCTGCTGTTAGTTAGTAGTTGGCTTTCTTTAATATAACAGATAACTGTATATTCAGATTGTATGGAGCCAGCAGTAGAGGTGAAATTCTGCCCCCCATTTATTTGGAACATGTGACCAGATCTAACACATTACACCTTCAAAGTACACTCTCCTCTCTCACCTCTGTTTGTGTTCTCACTTTATGGTAATAAAAACAAAGAATGATTTCTTGCTTCCATTACCACAGTCAGCTGCTGAACATTTAATGCAATGAGTAACTAAATTCACAATACATTTTTTACAGCACTCATATCTGTTTTCAGTTTGTCCCCTGGGTTTCATTTTCCACTAATAGCTCGTGAACGGTCCGAATCGACAGCTGACTTAAACGTCTCAGGTGTCAAGGCTTTCCATAAACACTCGAATGCACCAGGATGGAAAATTCACAAAGACAATTCATACTTTTTTCCATGCAGCGATAACACAACTTTGACCAAGAGGAAAGACAACAGATGTTTTCACTGTGCTAGATCACCTCTCACAAGTTAATAGGACATTTCTGCAAGTTGATCTTCAGGGTCTATTTACTGTAACAGAACTGAAATTCATGGCTATCTGGATAGTAAGAAAAATATATTCATTTCAAAAACATCATCTAAAAACCAATGTTTGAAAATGGTCAGCAGTAATGTGAAGCATGCATTATTTGTATTAAAAGGACTAACCCAGAAGAAACACAGGTTTCATGTCTGTTAATGTCTCTTGTGATATTACCTGTCCATTGCTTTGGCTGTCCGGATAATGTGGCTCCACGTGTGTGAGCTCTGTCACAATAGTAGTTGTGATGGTACAGTTTCGGCCTCCAATCAAGGAGCTAATGGCTGAGCCTAAAGATGAGGTTGATCTTTCTGTCTGTGGAGGTGGCGTCTGCTCCACCGGCTCCTGATTGGTCACAGACTGCTCTGAGGGAACGTCTTTCTGCGTCTGTTTGGGGGGGACATCCTTCTCCGTCTGCTCTGAGGGAACATCTTTCTGCATCTGTTTGGAGGGAACATGCTTCTCCGTCTGCTCTGAGGGAACGTCTTTCTCCGTCTGCTCTGAAGGAACGTCTTTCTCCATCTGCTCTGAAGGAACGTCTTTCTGCGTTTGCTCTGAGGGAACATCCCTCTCCGTCTGCTCTAAGGGAACGTTCTTCTCCGTCTGCTCTGAGGGAACGTCTTTGACCTCTGGTGGCGAGTGCCAAGCAGAGGCAGGTGGAGAGGAAACAGATAAATCTTCCATTGCCTCTCCATTCACTCGCACCAGCCCGTCCATCTGAGTGGGACACACATACATAAGTCTGAATTACAGGGATACTCTACTGCTCTTATTTAGTGAAAGTAACACAATCTCATGGGAGCTATTTTTTGTCTGCAGGCATTTTGAAGATAGTGTAAACAAAGAGTCTTGTCAAATTCAGTTGTTTAAGGGATCAGTTGCAAGTCCTATTTTTAACAAATGCCTTCCACACACACACACACACACACACACACACACACACACACACACACACACACACACACACACATATATACAGCCCATTGTCATTCCCAGGGCATCAAATACTGCCGCTTTTCCATGGGCGCCGGCGTTAGATACCGATGCTTAAAGACCTTTTAGCATTACTGAGATATATCAGGCCTTCCATTAACTACAATATTAAAATATCTGCATCAATATTAAACGGTCAAGGAAAGTGCGCCAGGAAGAGCAAAAAGATTCACACTGGATAGGTGGGAGGGGAGTTGGATGGTTCCAACAAACACAAGGCTTTCATCTAGGAGATCGCAGCTCGTGTCCCTTTTGTTACGTTATACTCAGCTGTTCATTAATGTCCCTTGTTCACAATGTTAAGTGTCATTTCACTGCACAAATGTTGTAGTTCTAAGCCTAATCATGTTATTTTTGCTTTAGCTAGAGTGGATTATTTTTTTCACAGAACTGTCTTCTATAAGTTTTGGTTTTCCACCTCAATGATGAGCAGTGCACAGCCGCTACTCAAGTCTAAGAGCCCTAGTTTAACCATTATATGTTCTTTTAGCATATAATTATTAAATCATGTTTATATTAAAGTATTTTTTGATAATATTTTAGGTAGATATTGGGGTAATTTGGCAGTAATTCCAAAGAAATTTCAAATAGGTTACTTGTTATTTTTCACCTAATCACCATGACATTTGTGGACCTGTAAAATAAAGTCTTATCTTATTTTGTAATCGAAAATAAAGATCAACACTTATTTCTGAATCCCAATATGTTTAGCAATAAGATGAGTGCTCTGTCTTTTAGAGAAGACATAAAATGCATTTCTGCTTTTTGCCAGAAGTTGATACGTTGCTACTGCTAAGCTTGACATATTATTATTAAACACACCTTTTAACTGCATGCAGAGAAATAAAAACAGCTTCTATGTCACAAAATAAAGGCCTTTATGCACAGGGTTGTGATGAATAAACAACACGAAAATGCAAAACATTTGGCACGAATATTATATGACTATGGTTTTTAATGCGAAATGTAAGACCAGAAGAAGTGGATCTGGTTTGTGCTGCCTTTGTCAAGGTTGAAAGGAATAATAATGTGGGCTATGGAGCTTCCGTGTTGTTTCATAAACACAGGCAACACTCAACTTGCTCCGCACAACTTTGGATGACTGGATGATACCTTTATTTGTGAAAAATCGCCCTTGGTCCGAAAAGAAAATTATGTCACTTTTTTTGCAGCATAATATTCATGTTCTGTATGAAAGCACTTGTGACAAAATATATTGACATGCAAATGAATTGCATGAAAAAATACCTCAGTGTGTAAAGGCCTCAAGTAATAAAAATGTTAAACTTCCTAAATACAACAAACACCTCCTTTAATGTAAGCATGAGTTCAGGCATTGAGGTGGAACAGTGAAATATCACATGATGCTGACTGGTGTTGAGCCCTCACCTTGACAGGTTTGTGTCCAGACTGTGTGCTCCTGGGCTGGCAGTAGGGCTTGGCTGCCAGCAGGGGGACGGGTCTGGGGGATACAGATGAAGGAGAGGGGAGTGTGTGTCCAGGCTGTGTGGTGTGAGGCTGCACTAGTGCAATCTGAGGCGGAGTGTGTTTGGTTTGAGGATCTGCATCTCCTGTAATCTGTTGCTTTTGTTGTGTAGTCTGGGACTCTGTTGGTTTGGGTTGAGGTTCTTTCAGTTGTGGTGACACATTTTCTGTGTTTGAGACTGGGCTTAGGGAGCTGCCAGCTGCTGGGGAGACAGAAACTGATGTCTGTTGTTGAGCAGTTACGAGTGTCTCCATCTCTTCTGGTTCTGTGAGCCTCTGGTCTTTCGTGACAGGCGGTTCTGGTTTGTGTAGACGTTCTGATATTTCATTGATAGGTGATGCCATTTTGTGCTCCTTGTCCATCAGAATAAGATCCTGTTTGGTATTCGCAGTGGATCTGGGCAGTTTTAGGCTGTCCAGTGTTGCATCACTGATGGTGAAGCGAAGAGCGTAACGCTGTAAAACCATGGCAGCCTCTTCTGGAGTCGCTGCATTCCTGTAGGCGTCACACAACTCTGCCTCTCTGCGCTCCCTAGTAAAGAGTAGTAAGTAGAGAGATACACAAAGCATTGGGTGTCTAGTTGGTAGTTGGTTTCTGATATTGTTTTGCTATTGTGATTTTGACAGAGATCTAGGTTTAAATGTGGCATACTTTAAATAAGCTTGTTTCATGTTTAAGAGGACCTATTGTGCTTTTGTGCTGTTTCCCTTTACTTTAGTGTGTTAATTAGTTTTTGTACATGTAAAAGGTCTGCAAAGTTACAAAGACCAAAATCCACAGCAAATGGAGTTACTCTCCCCCACAGAAACACTGATCATGAGCTGCCTTAAATGCCTTACTTGAAGTCCCGCCTTTTCTTCCATAACGTGGTGATGTCACCAAGTAATACATTTGTATAACACCTGCCGAGTGGCTAGTTTGGCATACCCTCAAACAAAGCCAGTCAAAGAGGAGCTGGAGTGGAGTCTGAAAAGTTTGGTTCAGTTGACCAACCACAATAGAGTGAGCTAGCTGACCAACCAGAGCAGACTTTTCTGAAGTAGGTGGGGCAGGACCTCAAACAGAGCATTTCAGACAGAAGGTGAAAAGAGGTGCTGCAGCACAGCTGGTATGAGAAAAGTAAAGAGTTGTTTGAACATTAAAGCATGTAAACATGTTCTAGTAGAAAACCAAACTGCAAGTATCAACCTGGAAATGAGCAAAAAAGGTCATCTTTAAGCACCACATGCAACACCACTAAGGAACCCAATATCATCCTTACTTCTCCTCTACGATCTCTTTGTAGGTTTTAATGCTTTTCCTCTTGTTGCTGTCACGCCCCTCCTCCTTCATCCGTTTCTCCATCCTCTTCCTCTCTTCCTCTTTCTTGATCAGCTCCTGTGATGCGCTGCGACGCCGATTCTTCCAGCGAGCCAAGTCCTGTCACAAGTTCAGAGCAGGATATTGCTGTTATTTGAATAAGCTGCACATAATAATTTCCCTTCTACTATTCAAATGGACCCTACATGATCAATTTAAATGTCTCTTACGTTTTGCCAGTGATCGTCATCTTCCTGGAAGTTGTTGTACTGCTCGTGCATGCGCTCATATCGCGATTGGTTCAGTGGCGGTACGTATTCAACCTCTTCTTCGTTAAGCATGTCACTCATGCTCACGCTCCTAGAGAGGAAAAAAAATTGTATAATCCTGTAGAAATCACTGAATCACTTGACTCAACATATTTACTGGTCATTCATTGGTCTATTCAGTGAATATTTCCAACACAAAGTTTCAAACATTAAATAAACTGTAATCTAAATAAATAATACTTAAAAGTGAAAATAAACAGGGAGGAAAAAAATATTCCCCCCTTTTAAAAATTAATAGAAACAATGACAACTTAAGTAATAACCTATTTCTAGATATAAAAAGATGTGAACACAGAGCAGGACATACTTAAACACAACCAATAACAATCCACTAAACACAAATATTACATTATACAGTTCTGTATATAGTGGATTTACAGTATATTAGTTGTGTTGCCCTACACCTCTTCTCAGTAACTAAATTATGTTATTATTTCCATAAACTAATAACAAAGCAATTAAACAAGCAACTGAGCAAACATACTTAACTTAATTTGGCGAGACAAACACATTCATTCAACTAAATAATAGACTATTATAATACATTATTTTTAAACAAACAAGCAAAAAATGCAAAACAGAATTACATTAAAAGTAAAACTTAAAAGTAAAAGGTGACAATAAGAGGCTGGATGTTAGTAATGAGTCATGACGTGACAATGCACAGCAATGAGCATAATGTGCGTCACATATAAATATGTTTTTTGGACTCTTGAAATCGAACATGCACAGCTGTGTATATGTTGTTGTCATGCAGAAGCTCATCCAGATTCATGTCGACAGACTTACTCAGTGTCCTCAGACATAAAAGCAACTCGCCGGCTCATCCTAAAACAATAACAGAGTAAAGTGAATGAGAGGAAAGAGCAGGTGAGGGGATGGGCAGCAGCAGCAGCAGCATTAATGCTAATGTCACACTTCAGACTGGATGAATGACAGAGCTACTGTAACTGTGGGAAGGGGAAGTGATGAAGAGCATCTCACATGATGGGAGGTAGATCATCGTCATCCAGCCAGAAGGGTTTCTTTCGTGGTTGCTCGTTCATGTCTCTCATTCTCTCCTCCACCTTTTCCTCAACTTTTTCCTCCACACTCTGCTTTTCCAGCTCTGCCTCCACTTTACAACTCAGGGCAGCAGCAGGACTGGGTGGAGGGGTGGGTGACGAAGAGGAGAGGGGCTCAGAGGTGTCTGGGATTGTCATGTGTCCCTCTTGCTTTCCATCTTCCTCCTGCCTCTTCCTCCTCAGCTCTGTACACTTTGGGAGGGTCGGGGCTTTGGGGAGAGGAGCCTGAGGTTCTGCTGCCACAGTAACAATGCTGCTAAAATCCAGCGACAAAGCCAAGATTACCAGGAAATACAGCTCAAACTGATAAATCAAGACCGCATCACAGACAACAGAACATGGCAGCTGATCTACTCTCTGTTTACTGTGAGTTTTAACTTCTAACACACAGCCACAACAGGCTTAAAGAGTCAGATCACCCAAATTAAAAAATATGTTCTCACTTACATCTTGTGGTATCTAGTCATGCAGACAGTTTTACCTGCTGAGGTTGTGAGAAATCAGCAGTATCTCTGAGATTTCTGCCTCCACCACAAATCAATTGAGGTGAACAGAAATTTGTTCTTGCTGCTCAAAACATTGAAAAATTATGTGTATAAAATTCAAAAGCACCATCTCTTATCTAGTTTGGATAATCCATAGGAAATTATTAGCAAATTATTTTAGTAGTTTTACTTATATTTCTGTAATTTGGGTGAACCAACCCAAGAACTTCAAATACTAGAGTAGAGCAACAGCTGCTTTTATCTCTATGTTGTTCAGCAGTGATTTACACTTTCAATCCAAAGATAACAGCCGATCAAACAAAGTCATGCCAAACAAAGCCAAGGTTAAACCTCAACATCAGGAAAACAAAACGACCAGATAATTCCAAACCAAACACAAACATTGCCGAACCATATGAGAGCCAGAACTCCAGGAATCAGACCACAACAGCAAATCATCAACCAGTCCTTTCATATACAAATAATACAAATGAAACCACATCAAGCGTCCAGCTGTAGGCACTCAAACAAAACAAACTATAAATCATCCACAGAGACTTATTAGTGTTCGTACTGCAGGCCATTTAACTTGTGAACATAATCAAACCTTCATCTTTGCCAGTAAAATATGCTTTGTTAGTTGCAGGATACAACCAACACCACAACCTCTTCATCATTCAAACGCAGTAAATACCTTTCACAGGCCATCCTCTCTGTGAGTTTAGGTCTGCTGAATAGTGGCTTCATGGCGGACACTGGGGCGATGTTATATTTAACTGATCCAGGTACTGGCAGGAACTGGTTGACGGGCTGATTTGCTCTGACTGTACTTTGGAACGAGCCGGTCCTTCGAGCCATCATATCATCCTTCTCCCGGTCAGGCACAGGCTCATTTTCATCACACTCATCCTCCTCATCATCATATTCCTGTTCACTGAAAGATGTTGCTCGGATCACAGTCGTGTCAGGTGTTTCCATGGGAACTCTGAGTGGCTCCACTCTATGAGAGAAACTCCTATTGTTGAAATAACTAAACATCAAGCTCAAGAGTCCCTTTGCAAACCACACCAAGCATGTAAGTGCCTCCTCAAACTGTTAGACACACAAATCTCAGCCCACCTGGCGTTCAGTTTCTTGCTCCTCTCTGCCTGCACGGCCCTTTTGTTCCACGGAGCAGCGTCAGTGGTGTCTTCCCCTTGTGTGCAGCGCTTGGTGCTGGGCAGAGGCAGGAAACGGTTGTAAGTCACTGCAGCACTGCTTTGTTTATGGAAAACTCCTGTCCTCCTCGCCATCATGTCGTCTTTCTGAAGATCTGGGATCCTCTCCTCTTCCTCCTCCTCCTCTTCTGTTCTCCGTTCATACTGAGCCAGATGTGCATCAAGCTCAGCAGGAGTCGGAGGGGTTTCAGGGGTGCAGGGTGGGAGGTCAGTGGAGGTTTGATTGAGGCCATCTACCTGGCTGTAAGAGCGTCATATAAAGCTCAAACCACAGCAACAACAGTGGGTACTACAGTCTTAAAATCCAGGCGTGAACATGCAGAAAAGCAGGTGGTCACTTAAAGTACAGAAAAATTCAAACTAAAAACCATTCAAGAGAGTGTCTTAGCAACAAATGAAGATGGGTTAGAAAACATGCAAAACAAATGCAAATCTACACAAAAAAATATAAATAGACCTGTCTGTGAATGTTCTCATTCATCCAGGTCATACTCATTCTGGCAACAATTGAATCGAAGGCAACTGGACTTAGATTTGTCTCTGAAGACGTTTCGCCCCTTATCCAAGTGGCTTCATCAGTTCGTAACGCTACAGTCTGACTTGTTCCCACTAGTCTGACCTGTGATGACATTTTAAGCTCTTTGGCCATCCTGTGATAACCTCCATATATAAAATGTTTCCATTTTATGGCCATTTTCTGAAACATATATCAGAAGTGAACACATAATATCTCAGGAGAAAAAAAGGTTTACACCGACATCACAGAAATGCGTGAATCGTGTATTTACTGCATTTTGTCTATGTATCCCGGCCAGTATGACCAGTACTCTTTTTTTAATTAGTTTGTTCCTAATGACTTCATATCATTGTCTTCTGTTTTAATTTAGGGTTTTTTTAAAGACCAATGTGTTGTGGTTCTAGGGACCCCAGTCAAAAGCATGTTTGCCATGCATCCTAATTTAAAGTTTCACACATTATCAGGGGGGGGGGGGGTCATTTGAGAGAGACAGACACAGATGCAGCAGACAGATTTCCTCACATGCTCTATTTTCGTTTTGATAGATGAACTTTTTATTAATCCCCGAAGGGAATTACAAAATATTAACTCTAAATTTCCTAAAATTATAATATGTGTTTACTCGATAATATGACATAATATTACGTAATGTTGTGAGAATAAACAAGCTAACACTTTGCTAAGATGGCTGTTTCTTACAGTAGTTTATTCTTGGGGTCTATAGTCCTTGTATGTTAAATAGGTTGGTAGGATGAAGGTTAAAACCCAATAAACATTTGTGATAAGAATAGCCAAAACTGCCAGTGCTCTCTCATCAGCAATGTAATGAAGACACTGTGTACTGTTGATATTTGTCTACTGCAGTTTCTTGTAACTTATCAGCCAACTTACAGTACGTGTCTGTATTAACATATCTGCGATGAACAAATACCAGCTGAGACAGTCTGGCCAATTTATGTATTGTATCTCTACTTGTCACAGCAGCATGGGCATGCATGTGTGTGTCCTATCAAAACTACAAGCAAATCAGCACAATGCAGAGAGATGCATCCAAACTACATCATTTGCTAATTCAAATAGGCCTGAAATGTAAAACATTATTAAAAATCGACAAGCATAAATGAAACCATTTAATACGTAATGCAACAGAGAGGGACCTATTTATTCCTCAGTACAGTCCACACTAATGCAAGAGACTTTGGATTCAAGCCACTGTAGCTGAAATTTTCCTGTAATTTGGCCTCGTCCGTACCTGCGTTCCCGCTCTGAAAGCTGGGAGCCCAGGCCAATGGTAGGCATGGCTACAGTTTCCTTGGAAAGGAGTCGTCTTAGCAACTCCGTCTCCTCCCCTTCACTTGACGTGACTGTGTCTATTGGCTGCTCGATCTCAGTCACGCCCCCAAAGGTCACAACTTTGCTGTGACCTCGTCCAGCCTTTGCTGATCCGCTGAGAGGACTTCCATAACTTTTCTCCAGACAAGCCCGACACACAGGGGCTGGGCTAGCCTCACTGTAGATGCAATCTCACAAATGAAGACAGGCACACAAACACACACACACAAACAGACATACACAAACACAACAGCAGCCAGCAAAAGAGCAGGGGGGAAATAAAGAGGGCGGAAAATCATGAGCAACCAGAGACAGAGGATCAGACTGTGAAGACAAAGGAAGGACGAGGTGGAAATTATGAATCAGACAGGAAGTGTGGATGGACAGAAGAGGACAAAGCATGGGGTTGTGTACTTAAATGCCTTCAACACATACGTAAATTCACAACACACACATTAAACTTTTTATCTAGTCTAGGTAGCCACATTTTCCTCGTAACTGCAGCTCCTCTGGGAACACAAAAATCTCTTTATCCTATCTAATGACATCACCGCAGAGAGAGACAAACAAAGCTGAGGCAGTGCTTGCAGCCAACAGTCGCCTCTTTTTTGATCCACACACAGTCTCACACACTAAGGCCAATTCCCTGCTCTGTTTCAATGCCTGTCAAAGAAGACTGAAGAGGTCTGAAGTGCACAATAGTGAGGAGAATAATAAAGCAGATGAGAACACAGGGAGCAACAGAGAAAAAGAGAGGGGAGACTAAACCTAAAGGGGATATATGTATAGCTGCTTACCAGAGACTGGAGGAGCTGAAACTGATGAGAAACTGATGCAAGTAAACGATGGAGGTATCTTTTGAGTTTTTTTTTTGTTCTTTTTATATTTCTGATTGTGTTTCCAACCATAAAATATAAGAGGGGGGCCTCAAATCTGTCAAAGTAAACCTTATAAAGGCTGCAACAAACGGCTGAACCTAAGCCTGTTGATAGTGTTTATTATTGAATTAATCATTTAATGTATAACCTCAGAGAACAGTGGAAAAAGGCCCATTATGATTTCCCAGAGCCCAAGGAGAGATCTTCAACTTGATCATTTTGTCTTAATAGTCCTGAACAAACCTGAAGATATTAATAATGATATAAAATACATTGAGAAGTTGAAACCAACGATTACTGGGCATGTTTGCTCAATAAATGACTTAAAGTAATAATTTTATATTTTGGGAAACACACTTATTTGCTCTCTTTTTTTAAATTATTTTTGTAGTGTTTTTTTTATCCTTTGTTGATGGTACAGAGTGAAAGGGGGAGAGAGGGAACAATATGCATCAAAGGGCACGGTTAGCTTAGCTTAGCACAAAGACTGTAAACAGGAAACCAGTTAGCATGACTACAGCACCTCTAAAGCTCACAAATTAACACGGTTTGTTTGTTTAAAAATAAAAGCGTAAATATTATAATTTGATGATTTATGGGGGCATACTTTGCAGACTATTTCCGGACCAACCCCAGAAACATCCTGGAGCCTCGGAGGGTGGTTGGGAAACTTCCCCAACCAAAAAAAAAAGAAAAGGAAAAAAACCCCAAAAAAAAAATTAATTTTTATATTAATTCGGCATATATATATATATATATATATATATATATATATATATATATATATATATATATATATATATATATGTATTTGTGACTTGGGCTCTGGATGACTGAAAAAGTTTTGTGTACCATCAGGAAAATAAAATACTCAAAATAAATGATGACGTTCAGTCTTTGAACCCATCATTTATCAGCTCTGACGACAGATAAGCCTCTGGGGACTATATTTCTTGAGTTCCGATGCAGCCAGCATGTAACCGAACCAATACTTCCTTTTCTGTGCGCTGCTCATTGTTTACTGTCCGATTAGCATCTTAAGACACAAGACTAGAGCTGGAGTTGAGAAACAACATTTATAACTGGATTGTTTCACAAGTTGCCAGTTTACAAGCTAATTTAAACTGATAAAAAGCTAAATCATCATCAGAGGATAGCCGGTGGGTTTTGAGATTGAATTTTGGTCAATGCGTTCCCCCTCTTTTGCTTTCCACATGGGCTGTTTACCTGCATGCAACCAAAGCCTCCTCGAATGTGATTAGTCAAAACTGCTCTGACTACAAACAGAAACCAGAACACGTCTTATGACATTTATTTTACTTAAGTAAAATTGACTGTGTGCAAGTATATGCAGTCCTTTTACAAAAATAACTGTTGGTGCAGTGTTATTGAGATGTGTAAAATAGCTGAAATAGAAAAAGTCATGACCCTTTCACCTAATGCGTGATTTGTAGCGGTATTCCATCTTAAACAATATCTCGTGAACGCCCCTCGGGTTGTAACTTCATATAGAGTCTGTGCAGACTAAAGATCCTCATCTGTCTCCGATGATGTTTACTGGAACTAAAACTAGAAGCACACACGCTGCACAATCTCTCACTCATTATCAAACCACACACTTGACATACAGCAGCATTTAAGTACTTTTTACCACATGTGGTGTACTGAAACAGAGAGAGTGTGTTAGGCACCTGGGTTCAGCCATCTTGAGTCTCTCCCACTTCTGCACATCTGCCTGGCTCATAGGGGCAGAAACAAAGCTCACTGGTCCGTCCCTGTGAGGGAGGGGCTTAGTCTGAGCCCGTCTACGAGCTAGGTCATCCTTCTGCTTATTAGGCATTGCCTCAACCTTCCCCTCTTCTCCCACTTCTTCTCCATCCTCCTCTTCCTCGTGGTGAGGGGAGTTTAGGAAAGGGTTATCTCTGCGTGTAATGATGTCAGGGACTGCTTCTTTCTCACTGTCCAATCACAGAGCCAGTACAATGGCATCACATGGCACACACATGTCACATCAAAGTGGAGCACGCACACGTCAAACCACAAGTGACCACAACACCCAAAGAAAGAAAGAGTAGGGAGAAACATTTAGCAGTAAGTTAGAGAGAAAATGGAAGAAAAACAACCCACACTAACAAACGCTGGCTGACCTGATCTCCTTCTCCTGCAGTGTTTGCTGCGAGGCACGTCTAATTCCCTCCCAGCGCTCTCGGTCTTTGTTGCTACATACAGGTGGAGGGACAAACTGATGCACCCTGGGAGCAACGGGGCTTCGATGAGCTCGTCTGGATGCCAGGTCGTCTCTATGAACATCGGGGACTTTCCGCACCTCGGCCTCCTCTTCCACATCAGAGGAGGAGTCCCACGCAGATTTCTGAGAGCTCAAAAAGTCATTATCGCAGCGAAGGATGATGTTCGGGGATGGTGACCTCACTTCCTGCTCCTCCATTCTGGGAGGGCTGGGGTTGGAGATCAGATGGGGTGGCAATGTAATTTCAGAGGCTGTTAAAATCCATCGTTGCATGTTGTGAGCAGAGGTAGCGACGTGCAAAGTTTGGATTTGACATGCGTCCACAAATATGCTAATACGGCAAGGTCCTGTTGATTAGTCAAACGTATCACTGTGTGCATCAAGAAAATACCACACTAACTAGGAAGCAATTCATGGCCACTGAAACCTCTATTATAATATTAGTAGCTGACAGGATTCAAATTAATCTCTGCCGTAAAAAAAAAAAACACAGAAAAGTAGCAGGCAGTTAGTCAGATCTGTAAGCAAACACACTCATTAATGAGCCAGACTGCTGTAGCCAGATAGCTATACAAACCCAAACCTCAACACCAGTGTGAATGGAGCACCAGGAAAAAATACACAAACAAAATTACCATCGTAACGATCCGTTAGTGAACATGACCAAAACCGTCAAACCACAGCAGCAGCAGCCCTCATGCGCCTCCTCTCTGACCTGCTGTAGCGAACGGCAGCAGGCAGAACTTTAATTCCTGCTTTCTCCAACTTCTGCAGCCTCCTCTGCTCCAACACTTCCAGGGTCGCCTTCTCCTCTTCCCATTTTATGTTTTCCTCATTGTTCTCAGGTGCCCAAGTGACAGTCTTAGGAGATTTGTGGTGCAGTCCACTTTTTTTGGACTGCTCTGGAGTGGCCTGAGGGTGACTGGGGAACGGTGTGTAATGGCAGGGAAAGTTTAGGGATGAGGAACTGTGTGCATCTTGTGTGATTTACCTTTTCCTGCGACTCAGTTTGTGTAGTTTTCCACTGCAGCAGTTGTGTATAAATGTGCATAATTTGCATCTGAATGATTTAATTCACTAATGTGTTGGTCATTACCTCCGCTGCTCTCCTTCCTCTGTATGTGGTTTTCGGCGTGGTGTTGGGATGTAGGAGCTGGCGTTGGTTCGGTTGGGAAGAAACTGGTTAAAGGGGATGGAGCTTCTGGATTCACTGCTGGCTGTCCGTCTGGCCAACATATCATCCTTCCGCACATCTGGTCTCCTGTTGGGGGCGTCGGCCTCCGAGTCGCTGCCTCGCCCTGGGAAACAAAGAGCGATGGAGCATAAAAGAGTAAAAAGGTTAGAAAGTATGTCAGGAACTATTTTTAATTGGTCCTTGCATAATAACATTTGCAAAAACTTCTCAAAACATACAAGCTCTATGTTGTTCATAATATATTCTATGGCATTACCAAATTATTCCATGTCAGTAGAGCAAACATGGTCATTTTAATGTATTTCTTGTGTCTTTTGTCATTACGCCTGTAGGACTGCATTTGAAGATGAGCCATGATGGCTAATCTGGCACATTTACAGAAATCTGTCTATTGAGGTGCACTGTCCTTGTAACTTTAAACTGTATAAATAATAAATGAAAAGGGCCATGACATATCCATCTTAGGTTTCTAGACACTTTTAAGCATTTTAGACATTTACTCTAACACCACATAGTGAAATCACCTCTGCATGTTTTCATGGGGCTGCCCTTCTACCATCAGATACTACATTTGAAAAGACTGACAGAGTATATCTTAACCTTTTCCAATCGCCCAATGTTCTTTTGTTATGAGAATAATCACACAAAATCTGAAGATTTTATGAGTTTCTTTGGAAATTAAAGGAATACTTCACCCATAAAATGACCACTTGTATATCAATTACTCATCCCGTGTTACCTTGAATTCTTGAAGTAAACTTTTTTCTTGCATGCCACGGAGAATCAAAAAAACAGAAAAAAGTGATGCACTTAAGTAAATGATTCCTCCTTCACTGTGGAGGCATGCAAGAAAAACAAAATTTACTTCAAGAATTCATAGTATCTTGGGGTGAGTAACTGATAAACAAATTGTCATTTTGTAGGTGAAGTATCCCTTTAAAGCATATTTCCACTTTATTAAAACCACAGTCTTATTTCACAGGTCTACCTTCGGCCTTATTTCAGAATGGGAATGCAGCAGGTACGGACAAATCCAAATACAAGATAACTTAAATTAGAGCGACTTCAATCCAAAGTGCCATTATGTATTGTGTTGATCATTATATCTGTCAGTAATGATAACAAGTTAACTGCTGAGTTCATGAATTGTCCTAAAAAGAAGTCAGACAGGCAGGAAATGACACGAACACTGAGATGCTCAGAAACAAACAAACTAGTCAAACTTGTGTGAAAGAAAATGAGGGATTACTAGCAACAAAGATTTTGAGTGTGCCCACTTTGAGTTTTACCTCAAAACAAAATAGCTTAAACTGCCAGATTTGTCTCCAAATCTCAGCAACTACTTTTGGTTAGTACAGTGTTATATAACTGATGGATTTACTGACCAACACTACAGCAATATGACCCAAGTTATATTAAAACCAGCTAAACCTTACAATGAGTAATATTGCATATATGGGTTATCAGCAAGCAATATTGATCAATTCTTCTCTTGCCAGCCATTTGGCAAGTCCATTGTGAATTAATCTATGATGTATTCTGCAAACATACATACAGTCAGAATAGGACAAACTGTCTCCCCTGTCTGTCTTTCTTGCTGGATAATAAATATTACATTGTAAAGCAGAGAAGTTTCTCTGTGACCTCCAGGGAATGTAGGGAATGAGTCTATTCCCGGCTCTGGAATAGTGTTTTTCTTGTCACCCTGCTGCACACATATTATTCTGTCAACATAAGAGACACAAACAGGATGCCCCTCAAACACACACACACACACACACACACACACACACACATAGACTGACATACAGGCAGGATGTTGACCTCAGCCTTGGTTTCCCAGGTCCAAATCTCTAGTGATAGCTACTCAGACCAGCAGCTGCTGCATCTGGGGCACGCACACACACGCACACACATGCACACACATGCACACACATGCACACACAGAGGGAGAGACAGTGTCTGAAACATTCAGCTGTCATCCACAGCCCGCCTGACTGGCCCTAACATACCAAGGCTAAAACCCCAACATGTTAGAGAACAGCAGTCAGACTATTTATAGATGAGTGGGTTTATGCTGTTGCTTTAAAGGAATGGTTCAACATTTTAGAGTGGTTTAACAAGTCATAGTCTGTTTGGTTAGTTCGAATCAGAATGAAATTGATACTATTTAGTCGGTTTCACAGTCCACAAATTAAAGTGGACCAAAAATAATTTGCTTACAGGCGTGTCCGAAGAAGCGACTTTATCTTTTCGGCTCTACAAAGAAAAGCTAGCCTGGTTCCCTCTTAAGTTCAGAAATTTGAGAGAATTTGAAAGACATTTATCAGAACCAACCATCACTGTTGCCTCGATTCACCACATCAGGAGAAGGGCTGTGCTGTGAGCGGGAGCCAAAGGAGTCCAGACTGTCAAACACAAAACAGACCAAAAAAACATTGTAAAATCACATGTGGGTTTTCTATCAGTGGGACCAGTTTTAAAGTTTCAATAGACTTTCCCCAAATTTCCCTCCGGGGATTAATAAAGGTTCATCTTATCTTATCTTAAAATGTAGAAAATGTCAACAGCTGTATGTAACTTCTTATCAACAATCTGAAATTCCCCTGGTCTGTGTATGTCCACATATTCGGTTATGTGTGTTGACAGACATCTCTCACCTGTCGAGGGAGTTGTCTCGAGTGTGTCGCGGTGGAGAGAGAGAGTCGCTCCTCTCAGATTCCCAGCAGTCGTAGCCGCTGTCCCTAACGCTGCGCTTCTGTGAGCTGTCGCCTCCGTCCTCACTCTCCTACAAAACACACACAAACACACATCAGGAAAAGTGGAAAAGTGTATATAATAGGAAAAATGCATGAAGAAGCTCACTTAAGATACAATACATTGGTTGAGAAACTGAAACAAAGACAAAGCTAGGTGTTCTTAACAGACTTCCAGTTATCCACTAGATTAACCGTGCAGAGCTATTCTTCTTCCTCAACTCACATCCTGTTTCTCTTTTTTGTCTCTCCCTGAAATAGGAGTAGCTGTGGTTTAACAAAAACAAAAATGTGTTTGTCTCCTGCCTTGTGTGTCTCTCCTGCACCCCAACAAAGACAGGAAACATAACAAATCCATCCCCCACTCCTCCTCCACGCCGCTATGTCTTTCTGTCTATCTGTCTGCCTCTCTCTCCTCCCCCATCCATGCACTGTCCTCTGTTCACTCACCACCTTCATTTGAGCAAGAAGCCCTTCAAACTCCTTGAGGTTGAGAGTCGGGCCGCTGTAGGAGGCACAGCCGCTGGCAGCCTTCCCGAGCCAGAACACGGTGTTCAGCACCTGAGAGACATAGATACGGGGGTTTGATGTTTATTCATTAGGGCTATCAAAGTCAATGTGACAATAACACTTTAATGCAAATTAATTTTAACGGCACTAATTTGTTTACTGAATTAACGCGACTTGCTATTTTTAATCAACCTCTTGTTGTAGCGGCCTCACTTCTAAAGCTAGAGTGAAGATACTGGCATCATGTTTACACTAGAACACCTATAAGGAATCCATTGGTACCAACCATGTCATACTAGCTTGCTGCGAAGGAAAGCGTACGCACAATTTTGGCAAGGAAAAACTGACCTCAAGATATGTGAATGTAAATGGGTTCTATGGGTACCCACAGGTCTCTCCTACAGACATGCCCACTTAAAGATAATCACATGCAGTTTGGGGCAAGTCATAGTCAAGTCAGCACACTGACAGGTGTTGTTGCCTGATGGGTTTGAGTTTGCCATGTTATGATTTGAGCAGATTTTTTGTGCTAAATGCAGTACCTGTGAGGGTCTGTGGACAATATTTGCCATTGCTTTGTGTTGTTAATTGATTTCCAATAATAAATATATACAGACATTTGCATAAAGCAGCATATTTGTCCACTCCCTTGTTGATAAGTGTATTAAATACTTAACAAATCTCCCTTTAAGGTACATTCTGATCAGCTGAAAAAAATGTGTTACTAACTTGCGATTAACTATGGACAATCATGGTATTAATCATGATTAAATATTTCAATCGATTGACATCCCTAACATTCATAAATGCACTGGCATAGAGGATAAAAGAAGAAAAGGGCAATATTACTCACATTTTTCAGTTTGCGGTTGCAGTCAGAGTCCCTTATGAGAGAGAAGTATGTTACTGTCATGTGATACTACATTAAAATGAACATAACATAAGTCACACACAAGCCTATTTACTTGAGGTTAGCTCGTATGGAAGTGTCCTGCAAGTCCCCGGGGTCAAACAGCTGGGAGCCTTTCAGGCCCAACTCCTCACAGCCCCGCAGGAAGACTGACAGGTTGTCCTACAAGACAGACAGACAGCAGGGGATCACAGACAGATAGATTTATCACTTTGATGACGGTTTACAGGGATGCATGTCACTCTGGAGAGTGTCTTCTTACCAGCCCAGCGATGGGGGTGGGCAGTCTGTTGATCTTCTTGACCAGCCCTGGTTTGATTGCACTCAGCAGCCTGAGTGGGGGAGGGGAGAACCAGAGATTTATTGAGTCTTAGAGGAGTTTATGTATGTTGTTGCGACTTCAGACATCAAAAACTATGAGTGGGGGTCATGTTAGAGGCTTACTCGCATAACAGGATGCCGTTCTCCAATCCGCTGCGGAAGTCCTTTTCTCCAAAGCTCTTCCCTGTTACAGCCTAGAGGACAGGAAGAGATGGATGTAAATGTGGTGGACTGAAACTATGGCTGCAACTTTTTTTTTTTTAATAACTGATTATTCCATTGGTTATTTTCTGATCAATCAATTAATGTTTTTTGTATACAAAATGTTAATTTAAAGTTCCTAGAGCATTGGGTGATGTTTGTTTTGTCTAACAGTCCAAAATCCAAAGATAGAGTACAATTACGGTACATAAACCAAGAAAAGAATGACCTCCTCCCGCTGAGATTGTTGCCTGTCAGTTTCTGTATTGATCTTCTTTTACCTGGCATGTACCGAATGTCTCACATGATTACAGTGATTACAGTATGAACCGGTGTGGCCCCTCAGGTCCTCTGGCACTGAGTCTGTTAGTTGTTCCACAGTGCAGGACTAAAACCTTTGGTGAAGCAGCTTTAACCCATTATGCTCTGAGCTGCTAGAAGAGTTGAAATCTTTGAAATTCACTTTTTAAAGCAGACTGAGAAACATCCTCAAAAATGACAGCGATGCCCTCTACATTTGGCCATGATGCTCTTCTTGTTGTTGTCATGAAATGAATTTATATATATAAAGTATATATAAAGTGTTGAGCTGATATTGATTAATCGTTAAAATCATTTATCACGCCAAAATGCTAAACATTCTCTGGTTCACGCTCCTCAAATGTGAAGATTTGCCTTTTTTCTGTTTTATAACACTGTACATTTTACATAAATTAAAATATAGAAAATAAACTTAATAAATAATTTTTGCACTTTTTTAAAGTGTTAATCTGGCTAAACAAACACTTTGCAGATGTAATTTTGGGCTCCTGGTATCGACAGAGTAATAGACAATGAAAATGGTCATTATTTGCAGCCCTAATACGATCGCTGTCACTAACATTAAAAAAAATTAAGAATAAAAGTGCTTGAAGTCTGTTGAATTGTCCCTCACAGACAGAGGAACCTGGCGCTGCCCAGTTCACCCTTCCCCCCACATTTTTTGCTTCTGTGGAAACCAAATCAGAGTGCTGCCAAGCTAATGACACACTGCTCCATGTCCTCATTCCATTTTCCCTGATTTAGATGCACGCAGTCGTAGCCCGATCAAACGATAACCTCAATCCCCTAACCTGGACTCCAATCTGCAGTCTATCCTGTACAGGCAAGAGAGGAGGAGGAAGCTAACAGTGACAAACTACCACTAACACCAACCCACACACATGCACTGCTTTCTGAAGCTGTTGTGTAATCAGCAGCCAAAGATGAATGTAAATTTGACTCTTTAGACTTCTAATCCAGATTAGCACGGATTATAGTTAGCACCAAACCTGTTAACTACATGCACATACTCTCTCTGTCTGTACTGCTCATATGCGGTATACCGTATGCTCCTATAATCATCCACCCACAATAAAAAACACTCTTACTAATGTGTCAGTTTTTGTCCGAAACTGACCACAAATAGTAATGGCAAAATATCTAAGTCCTTTTGCTTCTATTTTTTTCAGTCTTGTGGGGATATTTATGGTGTGTTTACATTTATCTTTGTACAATTCTGATGCACGTGGACCACATGTATAAGAAGACCACACTCACCCTGCATCTGCAGCTCTGAAAACAGCCTATTGTTTTGTCGTTATATAAGTGATGACCAGATGTTTCCCATTGGCATCTCTTTCTTTTTCTTGTCTTTCCTCATTCTGTTGTGTCTCACACACACACACACACACACACACACACACACACACACACACACGCTGGCATATGTCGGCATATGTCATGTTTATCAAGGTTTGACTCCAGGTCTTTGAAACATTTACAGCATGGTCATGCATAATTTACTGACTAAGGAGAGTGCTGTATTGAGGGAGAGCAGGACAACTGTGTTTGTGTTTTGTGTAGGTAGTGTGTGTGTGTGTGTGTGTGTGTGTGTGTGTGTGTGTGTGTGTGTGTGTGTGTGTGTGTAGGATGCAGGACACAGACAGTGTGTGGGGGATGGAGGTGTTCAATGATTGGTTATGTGTAAAATGCTGAAACTGAG
Organism: Pterois miles; assembly: GCA_947000775.1. NCBI lineage: Eukaryota > Metazoa > Chordata > Actinopteri > Perciformes > Scorpaenidae > Pterois > Pterois miles. Next base: position 4,900,370 of record CAMQGK010000231.1, read on the forward strand.
ATACAGTAATTAGACATAGTGACTGACGTGAGCGTATATGTTTTGGATGAAAATGTCATGAAAATTTAAGCAGAGGACAAAAGATTGTCATAAAAAGAGAGACTGTGTGTGTTAAGTGAGCATTCCTCTCTGCTACAAAACCAAGCCAAAGGCCTTGGGGGTATTTCAACGGCAGCAACGGTAATTCAATCCTCCCTCGCTCCTTCTGAGTCCCCATGGTGGATCGCTCTGCTCAGACTGGGTGAATGGCAGCAGCAGCTACCATTTAAACCCCTGTGTGTGGGGGGCAGAGGAGAAGCAGAAGTAGGCCAAAGCACTCTTTACATTTGTTCTAACAACTGTAGACAGATGGAAAGAATGAAAAACAGACAGCAGAAGAAGTATATCAAGATGGTGGTGTATTTTCTAATAAGCGACAAAAGTCAGGCTTTTGCAGGCCCAGACTAAAAGTCATCATATGGGAGCCACACTGCTGCAGCTGGCTGACACAGTTTGTTGCTTATATTTATCATGGGTCAGTCATGTCTCCTGAGTTGACCCTAAAGTTTGTGCCTCTCATGTTAAACATTGTAATTCAAGTCACAGGGATAAACATCTGTTTTTCCAAAAACTAAATACTGTGAAAAAACTAGAAGATTGTTTACCAATAGATAATGCTGTTCTGGAATTAAAGATATTAAATTATCTTATCTGCTTCATAGACAAGACCTTTCACATGCAGCCAGTCTCTTTTCTGGAAAAATATTAAAATATAAAATAGCAGAAAGCAGGCTGTTAAAACTTTTGGTTTACATCGTACAAACTGAGCAAGGTCATATATCGTCTGTGTTTGGAAACAGAAAACAGAGCTGCAACTTGGGAAATAAAAATCCTTTTAACTGTGAAGCAGACTGTACAAACAGTTTGAGGACTCTAGAAAAAGAAGTATTAAATGACCTTCTGGGTTTTTCCAAAGGTCAGTGGGTGTTTGTTTTTCATATCGATGTACGGATGGCAAAAACTAGGGCTAAGTTAAACCATGAACTGTCTGTATGCTTCCAGTAAAGCCAGTTGACGTCGAGGGTTAGAGCCCCAGTGTGATGCACAGCCCGCTGAGAGGAGAGGCTGGTGTTTTTATTTGTGGTGTTGCAGAAGCATTAGCTTCGTTATAATGTTATCATGTGCTGTAGGCACTCTGCACACTAATGGCCATGTGACCTACAGAGAAGAAGAGAAGACAACAAAGAGAAAACTGAAAGAGGAAGGCATACAGTCATAATCCAGATTGAAATGAGTTTAATCTGGATCAGAGTAATTAACCAGAGTATCTCAACACCTGAAAACATCAGACTCTCCAGCTGCTGTTCAATATGAGGAGCAAAAGCATTTCCTCAGTGTATTACCTTACTGTACTACTTATCTTCATCCTAGTATAATAAAATAGTAGTTAAGGTTAAGTAAAGTAAAGTTTGAACTTACAGTCATTTGTGATTAAGAGCTAACATAGCTAATCACTGCATGATATTTCAGTATTTTTAATTAAATTACAAATATAAAATGTGGTAAAAATTATATTCTACAGTGGCATTTTGAATATGCACTTATATTTCACTCTGCACTGTATATACCATAGATATTAAAGATGTTCCAACACCATTTTTTTCCTTCCCAAGTCCAATACCTGAACTTGCGATATCAGCAGACTGAGTACAGAGCACCAATCTGATGCTAGCGTGATAAAAAATATACAGTATATAGTTAATATTATTTAACAGCTGTTTAACTCTGACCACGTGGGGATGTGATATGATTATTATCTTTGTTGTACAGCCTGGCTCAGATTAAAGCCTTTGTAAACAATGCAGACATGAGCATGGCTCACAGACCCATGCTCACCCTGCTCCTGCAACACTGGCAACCATCATACCAACTTAGAAATTCCTTAGTAAAATATTTTTGAGTTGTGCTCTGGAAATGGAGCAGAAGCTGAAAATAATCACTTTTTTGAGAGCAAATAAAAAAACAACTACTTTATAGCTTCACCCTGGGATTCTAACCTCAGAAAGGCACAACTACACCACATTGTAAAGCCGCACTATTAAACTAAAAATGACAAAAATCACAGTTTTTGGCTGAAATTTCAAAGATTTTGGGCACCCTGGACTTCTAACCCCCAAAAGATACAAGTATACTACACTGTCAACCATCATACTAAATTTGTTCCAAAGTTCCAAAGTCAGATAGTTTCTGAGTTTTGCTCCAGAAACAACAGTGAACAGAAAGACAGACACGCAGAGTGCTATATACCCCCGACTACGTTGTCGTTGGGGGTATAAACATCAACAAATACATACAGGGAATAAATGCAAAAGAGCTTTTTGTTATTACTGTTTGTCAGTTACAAAGAGTATAAAAAAGCTAGCAACAAATAACAATTCTGTGGCAAAGATGATTTTTTTAAAAAATGATGGTATTGGATCGGTGAATAGACTGTCATACTCACCGATACCGGATCCTGAATTTTGGGCAGTATTGGACGCATTTCCAATACTGGTATCGGTATTGGAAAAACTCTAATACACATGTGGTCAAACTTATTTAACAAAAAGCTGTTATGTGTTATTAAAGCTGTATTTTATCTCTGTAATTTTGTGCAATTCAAGTAAAAAGTATGTTTAAGTGCAAAAGGTACAAATGAAGTTAATTATAATGGTCTGTGTGCACTTCAGTGTACTTTACATCTTAAATGTAGTATAGTTTAGTGCACTACTTTTTTACATACAGCTCAGAGTCAGCACAAACTGATGCTAGTTGAAAAATCTGCACAATACTAATCAGAGCCATACTTGTCTATTTTAATGATACTAGTATATTTACTTTTACTATTACTACTATTTTAACTGTTCTGCAGGTTGCGTGCAGCGTTCTAATGCTTTGGTTGGCTATAGTTTTGTCTGTGGCGACTATTCTGACTTGACAAAAACTTGAAAAATCACTGTGGCATGAAAGACATCTCTGCCAACAGCAAGTCTGTGTCATCATTAGTTCACATTCTTTCATACAGTGCTTGATGCATGGAAAATCCCATGAATCCCTGCTCTCACACTCTCTCTCTCGTACAGACACAGCTGGCTGTCTGCGACCATTGGAGTTAATCTGCCTAAGACAGACAGCTGTGACATCTGGCACACACACACACACACACACACACACACACACACACACATTCTTTCACTTATTCCCCTGTGTGACAGACCTTAACTCTTGCTATGTACTGTATGCCGGTGACAGCAAGAGGTTAACTGCTGTCACTAAAGTTAACTTTGTGTTTCTCTAAGCCTGTGCAACTTTAACCTGCTCAATGTCACATCCAACAGGTTAAAGCACCTTCGACGGTGTGTGTCAGCTTTGGGTCAGTCTAATCCTGCCTTGTCTCGTTTATAAACAGACAGAAAGGTCTTGTCTGTGACCGTCTAATTTCCTGCTCGGGTCATGTGGTGATATATAGCCTACTGCTCTACTGCCCCCCCTAGAAACAGTGACACCTGAGAGCCTGCCCATGTTATGTTCCCATAGTGACCAGTGTCACCCAACCGGGGCGTGTTTGAGTGTATGAGCAGTGCCATGCATAGCTGATCGCCGTGTGTGTGTGTGTGGGCATATGCTTTGCATACTCTTACAGACATAGCAAACACATACACAGGCTGAAAATGCTGCATGGAGCGCAGGGTGGCATGGTTAACCCTGAATCATCCCCACCTGTGAGAGAGCATAAATACACCACTAGAAATAGAGTCGGCCTGACAGGACTGAAAATAACTGGAGAATTAGGAGGCAGGAAGACGACAAAGCAAGAGGAATAGCGAGCAAAGATACCGCAGGAGAGATTAAGACTTAGGCCAGCATTAGCCTCAACTACACCGTGTGTGCTCACTACTGATGTAACACAGCTACCACTGGTACTTTTTAAGTGCAGACTAAAATGTGTCTATTGCATTCAGTATCAAAACCTGTAAATAACTGTACATTTTCAAGCCATTTTTGTAGAGCTGCAACGATCAATAAATTAGTCATCAACTATTACCGGTAAATTAATCGCACACTATTTTGACAATAGATTAATCAGGGTGAGTATTTGTTTTTAAGGAAAAAAAGTGTGAGTATTTTTAAAGTCAAAATTCTCTGATTCCAATGTGGATATTTTCTGGTTTCTTTACTCCTCTATGACAGTAAACTGAATATCTTTGAGTTGTGGACAAAACAAGAGATTTGAAGATAAGATAAGATAAGATAAGATATTCCTTTATTAGTCCCACAGTGGGGAAATTCACAAGAACTTGACACCCAACGTGGGGCTCGAACCCACAACCCTAAGATTAAGAGTCTCATGCTCTACCGACTAAGCTAGCCAGGCTAGATGTCATCTTGGGATTTGGGAGACACTAATCAACATTTTTCATAATTTTAGGACATTTTATAGACTAAACAATTAATTAATTAAATAATAGTTAGTCGCAGCCCTTTTTTTGTAGGTCTCAAAAAACCACAATGCTTTGACTGAGAGCAAGATGAACTTCAGTGCTTTGACGTGTTGAGGTTGCCTGTACTGATTGACTTAGGAATTAGTCTGAGTTAGCCGTAAGAGCAAAAGTAGAGATTTGAGTACACCGTGTTTCTGAAAAATGAGACTGAAAGAGAACATAAAATTAAGAGTTACGCTCTTTGTTTATTTGGTTGTACTATTGTACATTTTGTATTTACTGATATATTTTTCTTATAAGGGAGGAAATACTGCATCATGTAAAAACTCTTTTGAAATAAGATTGTTCTAATGTTATTTATCTGGTGTTTGGAGTGATGTTGAACGATGAATTGCATGTAAATAAACCAGAAACAACCTAAACACACCATAACCACCATGATGAAGGCAAGTTCAACAAAACAAATTGTGGAATAAAGCATGATAGAATATATTTAAGAGGAGTTGTATGATGTGCTTAATTTTGATGAACTGGTCAAAAAAATTAAAAATTTACATGCCTGATCAGATTTTTTGTCTTGTTTACTTATTTTATGACCGAATATGACCAGATCTAAATCATGCCTTTGCTAATTTTAGACTTCTTGTACGGACGCTTGTGTTAAAACAATCACTGATGCAGAGCTTTATGTGGGTTTTGTGATAACATGTTTATGGCTAAAACCAAACTCAAGTGTCGTATTGTCACTGGTATACCTGTATAAAATGTTCAAACAATATCCAGTTCTAACCACCAATGTGTGAATAAGTATGCTGAACAAAACACACTCCAACTTTAAACTTTAAAGGTTATAGGAAGGTGCTTTGTTTCTTTGAGATGTGAGAATGTAATACTTCAAACTGGAATATTTATATGCCATCTTTTGTAATGCTTTTTTGTGACTGAGTAGGGCACAAGGATGAGTTGTGAGAGAAAGAGATATCCAACCTCAGTGTCATTCATTGAAGGGATAACTGTGCAGGTTTGGTGGAAAATTATCTGTGCATATTAATATCTCTAAAGCCAACTAAACAGGTCATTACTCTCCACAGAAAGAAATGTCTTGTATTCATAAATGTTGATGATTTGGATTTTCTTGCACTTGTATTTGGGGCCCAATGATCTACTTCTGTAGCCTCTGAAATCCTGAAAGTTATCATGAAGGAGGATAGTTTAGTTTTGACAGACAGGCAGATGAAACAAAACAGCCTCTTCTTGCCTCTCCTCTCCACTGGATGCATTCAGTACATCTACTGGTTGGGAACAGTTCAGCCAAAATGTGTTTAATTCCTCGCTATGTTCCTGTCATTTTTGAAGAGGTAAAACTATCCAGTACTTTTCATTCCTGTCCTCAGTCATTTTAATAATTTGTCAGCCTCTGTGTCCTGGCCCCCAGGTTGGAAACCATTGTGATAAACAGTAACATCTTTAAAACTGGTTGGATGCATGTTTATCTTGAATTTGACTTCAGTCTTATCAGTATAGACTCGAAGTGTTAAAGAAATAATCTTAAATCTGTGTTGCAGGATTTTGTTTGGTTTGATTGCTCTGTTTAGCATATTTTAATCATCTTACTACTTCTCTAACAATATAAATAAGCAATTTATCTTTATTATTTTTAATCCACAACAATTCAAATTCTGTGTCAGGACCAGGTGTTTGCACTCTTGCATTTACGTTCTGATATGTCAAATAAACCTATTCAGTATTGCTACTAGGGCTGGGTGATATGAAGTAAAGCAAATACCAGGATATTTTCGACCAAATACCTCAACATATTGCCATGTTATTGTAGGGTTGACTGTTGATGCTTTCACTAAATATTTACACAATATTTTTGATAAATAATCATCACATTTAAATAAGTGTAAATAATGGAACAGCTCGAGCAGTCTGGTAAGTTCAGAAACTTTCATCACTTTACTTTAATGTAGCCTTTAAAACCAGGAAAAGACAACACTTATACCACAATTAAATATCCAAAATCTAAGACAATATCTAGTCTCATATCATGATATCAATATAATATTGATATACTGTATTGCCCAGCTCTAACTGCTACTACAGCTTTTAACAACAGTGTGTCCTTTTCCAACATTTACAGTAAACTACATGTCCTGTTTTATGTTTTTGTTGAAGTAGGAAGCCTTTTAAACTGCATGCCCTGTTTTTATTTTGATGTGTTTGTTGATGCTTTCTGTACTATGCTAATTTTTGATACCATGTGTACTATATGTACTGTCCCTTCTCAAATAAACTAAACTAGGGCTGCCCCGAATGTCACTTTTTGGGCTTCAAAGCTTCTGGACAGTGGCTCTGCTGCACTACTGTACACGACAAACGGCGATATCTGTCTGACAATTACTAATAATAATTAATGTTGAATAATGAAAAATAAAATGAAGCAGTGAAATACTGATCTGGTGGTCGATTACCATGCTTGAAGTATCAAAGCATTTGAGTCAGCCCTGCACTTTAATGAGTTAAATCCAACTTCTCCTTGGTGAATAAATGTTTGTTAAATAATCAATCTTAGTCTGTTTTAGAGGTTTGTTTTTTGTTTGAGCTGTCATCTTGCTACTTCTCTTACAATGTTTTATCTGTATTGTCTTTTTTAAATCCACAACGATTTGCATTTACTTTGAGATAGTATGCCAAATAAACCTATCCAATACTGCTATTACTGCTTGTAACAACTGTGTGTCTTTCCAACTTCACTGCACGCCCTGTTTTTGTTTTTATGTATTTTACGACGCCTCCTGTAACACCTTGGCCAGGGACAACAGATGAAAATAGCCTTTTGGCTACTTCTGGCATTTTTTTATACTATGTGCATTTTTTAATGTGCACTGTTCCTTCTCAAATAAACAGTATCCATCTTCTTCTCCAACACAGCATGTATTAAACTGGCTTGTGTGTATAACTGCACAGATTGTGGGAGTCCTGTGAAAATACAGCCAAGATGTGATTTTGTTCTACTTCCAAGCATTTATCTCCCAAATCTGAGCTACTAGTTGGCAGGTAGCTTGGCTAAGCTAAAGCACAGACTGCCAAAAAAATAGGTCATAACGCAGCTCCACGGGCAAAATCATGATTCACCACTCAGGCTTATAGAGAGAGTGGATGATGGTGGAAGCGATGCAGCAAACCACACACGATAATCTCATCCGATGCGATCAACGGTTGGTACTGTACAGCATCTCGCGCGTGAATGCTGGCCCGGTTTCATTACCATGGCAACCGGAATCCCCTCGCGCCCGAAGAAGGGGGCGTTACACCTCCTAGGAAGTAAAAAACAGCTAAACAAACGGAAGATAAACGGCCATCCTAAGGGATTTACTCTCGTGTGTTATCGTTTATTTGTTAGCTTGGTCGGTGTTTAAAGCCCCCGTGGTGCTGGTGTGTTAAAGAGCCACACGTGTGAAAACTTTTGACACATACGTTTGTCCACACACCGAGCAGAGTCCCACGCGGTAACCGGACACTGCAACGTCCCCACAACAGGTGACGGTGCACCGGTGCTGTAGGGCTAACGCTGGATGTATTTATATCTCCCCAGTATGGCCCGTTTGTGTCCCCGCTGTGGTGTAGCACCAGCAGGCCCCTGCGCCTCCCTGAGCAGTCACTTACCTCTATCCATTTCTGTGCCTCCAAACAGGCTGGCTCGGGATGGTTCGGCCCCGACGGCTCGGGTTCGTCCCGCGGGGAAGCATTCGGGACATCTCGACCTGCTGCTGCTGCTGCGGGGCTGGCCATCTCCAGGCAGGCCGTTTAACGAGGACCAGAGAGTGTGTCGGACGGTGGTGATACGATGTGTCTGTTGGTTTCTGGTGCTCCCCTCCCCGCTCTGTCAGTCCGTTATCCTCCGCCTCGCTTTCTACCGTCTGCCGCCCCGCAACTCCACGCGCCTCTCGTGCTCCCCGCGAGTCCCGCTTCAGACTGTGACACGGTGGAGAAGAAAGAAGCTTCTCGCGACCCCGTCACTGCAACACGAGCCTGGCGCTAAAAATAATGACTCTGTACGCGGCCGGACTGCGCGACACTGCTGCTGCTGCCGCGCATTTCGGGAGGCGTGAACGCGCAGGCTGGAATCTATGCGGGGGAGGTCGAGAGAGATATAAGAGAGAGAGAGAGAGAGAGAGAGACGGGGGAGCTGCAGAAAGATGCCCCGTTATTTCAGTTTTCCTCCGTCAGCTGGAAGTGGTTGTTTAAGGACACTTGCTTCATGTTTACCTGAGCAACTGAAACTCCACTGGCTTTAAAAATGGAGCAACTGACTACGAAGATGTCATAACAAGTGGAGCTATAAGGTCTGTTTGAGTCCATGAAAGATAGTTTGAGATGTAATCTACCACAGGGACCACAAATGGACGACAGCCTACCCTAAAATCTCTCCTTCAAGTACAGCCCCAGTAAGGATGGTAGAAATACTCACCCTCAGTCCAGAAATGCTCCATATGTACCAAAAAGTCTGAATTATTCTGAACATTTTATTTGTTCAGTTAATAATTCAATTAATCTTTACCACATAGGAACAGCAGGCATCTACCCTGGAGCCCTCAGACCCACAGGGCCTTTGTTAATTTCAAGGGACTGTATGTACATTTTACATGTATAAACTTTTGTCTTTATAATTATTTGTTTATTGTCAATGTGTGAACAGGTTGTAACCTAACCTAAAAAACTAAAAAAAAAAAATAGACCATCTGTGACTTTCTGGGCTTCCTCTAGACTGCTTTTAATGTGAAAATCCAACAGCTGTTCACATACATACTTTGTTATAGTGCTGAAATTCTCATTACATCCCAACAGTAATCAATAAATCAAATGCTCTGACAAAAAAAAAGGGGGGAAAATCAAGTATGTGTGGCTGTCGCAACACTGTAATAAGCCAATCCATTCATTTAATTTGGCCCAAATGCTGCTAGCTTGACTGAATACTAACAATGGTCATGCTCGTTGTTTACATTCATAATGATAATTTTGGGGGAGTGGCTTTGGAGGGAGGCCCAATGGGACGGACTGTCCATGTTGCCGATTTGGCAACTTTCTCATTAGATTTAGTGACTTTTGTAGCTAGTGCTGCTAGCCACTTTCACTGGAAAAATAATGGGAACGCTGGACTGGGTCTTCCAGCTGGATCATTTTTAAAATCTAATATATTCTTTCTAGTTTCTCAGCATTTCCAACTGTCCCACTAATGATTTTTAAAATAGAGTTTTAGAAATATCTACAAAGTGAACGTTCCTCCATGTGTAATGTTAACTCCCCCAAGAAGAAAAAAACCCCAAAAAAAACTCACTGTCTGAAATAATAACTTCAGCCCTGCCTTTAAAGTTGCTGAAAAGAGTATGCCCATTTTTCAATCAGCTTCTCAGTTCGTCTGTACAGTCACTGGGTAAAAGTTACATAAAACAAATCGATAGCACCATAAACTCTTACAAACTGTATTTCACACACTGACCTGAAATAATGGCTTTGGCAGTTGTCAGTAATCTGTGCTATTGATAACAGTTGCACACAGTTGTGCTGATAGCCTATGCCCTTTAGTATTGTATGAAAATGTGACCTTTTCAAAACAGCAGGTTAAACCTTCATTTTCTGAGCATATGCCATTCCTCATCACCTGAATGGAGTGGTAAAGACACAGCTAGGGGATACTGGTACTGTAGTGACATATCTGGTTTTAGTATACATCGGTGCCTCTGCCTTCAGAGTACTTTTTCACGATAGCTTGGTCTTTATCAAAACAGAATCCTGTCATTTAGGTCAATATACTGTACACCACACTGTGCCTTCTTGTGAAGGGTCTTGTGTCAGTATCCACAGTGATGAGTTTACTGACTAGACAATCTACTGACAACTCTAAAGTCGCCGTCCTCCTGTTTCATCCCTTTACAGCTGGACTGCAGCCAACACTGGTCGAGAGGAGCCCCAACTGTGAAGGCCGTGGGACATTAACCACTTCATCACCTCATGTGACAAAAGTTTGAATGGGCTGTTGGCTAAAATGTAGACTGGTGACTGGGGGAAGTCGAGTAAAGGCTATAGATCACTGGGTTTTAAAGCACAAGCTAGAAACACACCAGGAGACACATATAATCTAATGGTTGCTTTATTGAACTCTCACAGCTGCATCACCAACAGAACTACAGCAACACAGTATTAGTAAAGTGCAGAAAGGTAAACAATTGGTGCACAGCCTAGACATACAGTACTATCACCCTGCACTGCACAACAACAACCCAACATAGAACAGCACTTTCTTTTAGTGGTCCCCATCATGTTTTGAATTCTCTGTGTTAAACTTACATACTATAAGTGCATTTGACTATTTGTAGATTAAGTGTAAATCCGTTTTCAAATAAAGCGCAAACATAAAAGTTCTGAAAACAAACTACTGCAATCCACCACTACAATTTTGCATTTCTCAAAGAACATGGGAGAAATGTCAACCAAAAACACCAGTCAAAAGGTTGCGTGCATTCGAACAATGGTTAAATTATTCCTACGGATGCATTTGGGCTGTTCTGAGGAATGTCAGATCCTTATAAACTCAACCACACTGCAACTGAAGGCATTCAGAAAAACAGGCAAAATGTTTCTCTATGCAAGTGCGCTGCCTTTCGTTTCTAACTCTTCTTTATTCTATTTATTGGCACAAAAGGTATTTAAATATCAGTTGTTTTTTTTACTTAGATGATAAACAAAAACAGTTGCAAAAAAGACAAATACACATAAGCAGTGGTGAGGTCTGACCTCAAGTTTTACAATTCTCATTGCTGAATGATATCACAGAAAACGGTTTTGAACAAGCTTGTATCAGTTAGTGTCGGCAGAACAAAAAGGTTTTGACGGTGTGTTTGTGTTTATGTGCACATGTGTGCTTTGCTCATAAGATGAAAGTACAGTGTGTGGCAACAATATGTGCTTCATAGTGCATAGTGTCTGCAGATGTGTGTCTTCAAAGGTTGTTCTGGGTGCCTGCTGATTGTGTTTGCCATGTGAACGCTTTCAGGACATTTTGGTTTACAGTTGGGTCGTGTCCTACCGAACATCTAGTTGCGACAAAGAGCCACTGCAGAGAAACGGACCTCGCCCTGCTCTCTCTCCATGAAGCCACGGCACACTTTGGATGCATCCTGGGCATGTGTGAAAAGGAGAAAAAGGAAAAGTAGATTCACTCTTGTGTCAGACTTTTACTTAAAGTGGCAATCTTGAAGATTTTAATAAATATCTGTTAAAGGGGAGCACCACCTAAATTAAGAATTCCATTATACTGTTAAATACTATTTCCATGGCTGATGAAGTTCAGTCAATATTTGTGAACATGAGCTACTCTCTAAAGCCAGAAACCAGAGATGTTAGTCTCAAATTTGTGATGTCATAGGGTATAAAGTCTGGAGCGCTCCGTAGACAATAAATGGGAGACTTTGTGGACCCACAGAGCATTTGTTTTCTTTTTTTTTATACCCAAATGAGCTTTAGTCTACTGTTGTTTTCTGTCACGAAACAGAAAATGTTCCCATATACTCAAAACGCTCCCCTGGGTGCTCTCAGTGTCATCTATAACACCTCTCACATTCTTTGTCGATGGAACAGTTCCACACTTTATACCCTATATCACAAAGTTTTGTTTTAGCACTCTAGTTTTTGGATTTGGGAGAACTGCTCATGTTTACTAATATTTTTTGGACTGACTCAGACCATAGGAATAACATGCATGAATTGTGAAAATGGGCGTAGTTCCCTTTTCACTATCTATAACCAAAGCAGGTAACACAATGGTGATTGAGCCTATGGCCCACTATTGATAGTATTGCAATATTTATATTTTCTGTGTTACAAATTCGGTGCCTGGGGTGACATTCCTAGAAAAATAAACACACAAAAAATGGAAGTATGCACATAAATCAGAAAACTTGAAGCTCATGTACTTAAAAATAGTTTCATTTTTTTAACAGCATTTTTTGTCACAGACACCAACTTCATAATACTTGCAAATATATATAAGTACTGCAACATACTGATCACCATTTTGTTACCTCATCTGGCTATAGATAGTGACTTAACAGTAATGTTTTTAATTTGCCACTTTAAAGTTATTTTTACTCTATTGTACATAAACTACACATGCGGCAGTTTTTAAATTACACTTCTGACATCTGAGGTTACTAGCCACGGAGGAAAGATTATCATACAGATGGAGGATTTTTTTAAATTTACAATAACATGTTATTGCTAATAGTTTATACTCCCCAGGAGGGCTGGGTACTAAAATATTAATATCTTAATATGAGGCTTGATGTCATGAAATGAGGTTAGAGTCATATAGTTTATAATTGTCAGATGAGAGCTGAAGAAGCTTCTTGGATGTGAAGTTCACTTCACGCCTTCAAGAGTTTAAACCAAATCCAGTTGCTGCTGATTTAACCCATACAATGAGTTAATAATTGTGTTTTCAGGTTTTTATGGCTGTTTTTCTCAATTTATTAGACTGTCCCAGATTAGTAAAAATTATGAATTTATCATAAAATTACAAATTTTGTAAAGCATGTCATGTATATACAGTAGCATCCAAAGTGGTTCCCAAAATATCACTGCATGTCATTGGTATGTGTACAACTTACAGAACACTTGACTGGTATATAGACATTTTATTTTTATATTCTTATTATATTCTTATTTTATTGTTGTATTTTATGTACACTGAAAGAGCTGCATAAAACCGGAGTCAAAATCCATGTATGTATGTATATATGTACATGGCAAAATAAACATGATTCTGATATATTGACAGGTCAAAAGGATTAATAATTCATTACATGATAATATTTTGTTATTGCCAATATTGTCCACCCATAAAGTAGAATTGTGAATGAAGGTCTTCAGCTTCAGCATAGTAGTAGTTTTTCCTTTACAGGAGATCCAGTAAATCATCACATCATTTAATATTGTAATATCGTCACTAATGCATGTGGTGCCCTCTTGTGGTAGTTTGACAATAATCTTGCAGACCTCGAAGACTTCTGTAGCACATTCACAAACTGGGCGCACTTTGTTTTGCCAGTTTTATCAGTCATATTCGTATTTCTTTTCCTAGACAGGTTATTTACATCATTTATCTATTATCTAACAAACAGACCTCACTTGCATGGCTTATAGTGGTGGCTCAAGTACAAGGTGAAACATTGACTAAATTCCAACTCTCCTCACATTGAGCTTTTTGTAGACATCAATGTTTAATTAGCATTTAACTATATTTCAAAGTTTCCCAATCTTCTTTACAGTTTCCTCTCTCTTCCCTACTGGAGATTTGATAGTGTGCATTAGCCAAGTTTATTGATTAAATCAAAGCCCTTGGGAACGGCCACTCCCTATTCCAGTTTATACCATGACTCATCACAGATTATGAGTATAAAGAAATCTGGCTCAGAATAATATTTCAGCATATCCAGAACTGATACCAAATGTTGAAAAATAACTGTAGGTGTACCTACCATTACGAATGACTCATCTTTGGTAGCTCCATGCTTCACTGGTCCATTCATTCTCCCATCTTAAAAACAAATAAGATAGTCAGGAACCCACGGCATGAAAAACGCATACAAGAATGTGCATAATGACTTACCAAATTCATAAAGTTGTCCATTTGCATTGACAAAGGCAATAAAGTGAAAGTTGATTTTGTCGGCTTCAGGCTGTGAAAGTTGAGGTGTGAAGAATTAATAAACCCACATCGAGGCTGTCTGGCTGTGGTTAACTGGTGTTGTTACCAGGAACAGAAATATATACAGCAATATTTTTGTTTAAACATCATTTAACCAAGAGAGAGCGCTCACATATGGGCTATGAAGAGAGAAATAGTGCGCATATGGACAGACACAGAAGGTGAAATTGAAATGTATATTTCATCTAGTAATTATTCAACATAAATCAGTGCAGTTCTCAGGTTCATCAGTTAAATGTATGGACAAACACTGCAAGAGTCTCTGTAACATTGACGAGGAGGGTGTATGAGCATGAACGTTTCATATATGTGTATGCACTGCCTGAAAGGGGTATATTAATATTTGATATTGTGGTTAAGTATCTTACCCTACACTGGCCCTGCACTGCAACCTCATTGTGAGCCTCACAGATTGCCTGGAGAAGAAAAATCAGAACGTGTCAGTTTTAGACAAGTAAAACAGATCATTCTACTCTTTAAAACACACATTCAGCAATGTTTCAAATGAAAACTTCAGATCAGAAGTGTGTGAAGACACATATTCTTAACAGTCCATTCTGTAATTCATGAAGTATAAAAGGGCCTTTTAGAGTGAAAGATTTAGTGGAGTGTGGCGACCCCAAGTGGGTAAAGCAAAATATGAAATTTCAGAAATTAGGTGTTTACAGTACTTTGGGTTTATTTTAGTTTTTAAATGTAGTAAATGCAGCAAAGTGTTTTTTGTTAATTACTCATTCAATTTGAAGGATTTATTTATCACTTTATCTACACCTTATGTTTTTATATAAGACAGTGTCCGTATACTCCCAAAGATCATTAGCTCATACAGTACAATAAAGTCTCACCAGTCCCATAAAAGATATTTATCCTGTGCTGATCAGATTCCCACTTTATAAAACAACTGAATCTCCAGTCTTATAAAATTCAATTAACAGAATAACATATAGCATAGGAACCACTTTATGTTTTTGCCTGTGGGTGCTCAAATTTTGTGAATCTCACCAGGGTGACAATTCAAACAAAATAACTTTTACTGCACTTGCTTTAGATATTATGAACAAAATGCAGGCTACATCAGTGTTTCCCACAGGATTTGTGAGATTGTAGTTGGGAGGCCTTAGATGAGTATTTTCTAAATTCCAAAGTTGTTAAATGCATCAAATTAAGAAGCTAGATCTATGAAGAACTCGACGGGTCGGGTGGACCTGCAAGCCACCTTTACACTCCCCCCTTTCTGCAGCGGAGGAACTATGGCGAAGGCCAGTTGGTTGTAGTTTTATTCATCTATTTATGTATTCATTTATTTTTTTGATCAGCATTCCCCATGTGATCAGCACATATGACATACAGCAGCTTCAAGCAATGTATGTTTATCTTGCCTGGTTCTTCTCCAGATGTTTGGCACGGTCATCAGCAGACATGTTTGCAGTCTCATCTAGAAATTTCTTCACGGCAGAGCCACTATCTGAAAAAACAAAACAAAAGCAGCATCAAGTTAATCAGACATTAACATGCCATTCATCCACATTCAAATATCCAAAATCACAATTTGTCACTGAGTGATTAAAAAGGAGAATCAACATAAGAACGATACATTTCTCAAATGTATTTCATTTCACTGCCCTGAACAATTCGGCAAATACGTTCTGCTTTTTCTTAAACGACAAACTGGAGAACTAAACCTTAGACTTGTGATTTGACTGTACAGTAAAAATAGGGGCAGCTCCATCAGCCTATTTTTTTCACCCTTTTGTGTGCCAATTCTTGAGGGCTAATAAGTTTTAAATTGGTTTACTCATGTTCATAATGCACCTGACGATGGGAGAGGAAACTCCCTTATGTATTCTCCAAGGTCTTGGTCCACAATGACGCCCCTGGATTTTACATCACAGCTGTTGTTTTTTTTTTTATTTGATTTTAAGCTTTAATGTATGGTTGACTAATGAAAGCAAGATATCTCAGCAATTGACAAGAATCTGCTGAGTCACTGATGCTGCAGTAGTGTAATGCTTGTTTTATAAATAAATATTTTGTAACATCAATATTAGTAACTGTACCGTTTTCTACTTACTATGGCACCAGTGCTTATTTGATCTGCACTCACCAAATGTCAGTTTGCTTTTGTTGTTGGCCAGAGCATGCAGCAGAGCGATGGTGCCACAGGAATTGACCACTGTCTGCTTCAGGAAATAAACCTCAGAGTCTCCTGCAACCTTGTCTGCCTGCTGCTGTCTGAAAGACTCATGCTGCAGTACACACAGACAGAGCATGGTCATGGTCATCTTCCCACGTGGACATGGGGTGCAGCCAATTATGCCACTTGAAACATGCAGGTGGATTAAAATCACAATTGGAAACAGCATCAACAGAACAATAGAAATGCAGACACCTATCTATTATGTGTGTCATTTATAAAGTAAAACCACAAAAAATCTCGAGCTACAGCTTCTCGAATGGAGGCATTTCTGCTTTTCTATTATATTATTGTAAATCTGATATTTCTGGGTTGGTTTATCAGGCAAAACAAGGCATTTGAAGACATAATCTTGACCTCTGGGAAACTGCAATGGTCATTTTTCACAATTATCTGACATTTTTTATAACAATCAATTAAATCAAATATTGATATATTTCAGCTGTTCACCCTATGGATGTGGTCTGGCTCCCAGGATCACACTGCAAACACATAATGAGGATGATAGAGTCTGTGTCTAGGTATTACAGGATAAGTAATACTTCATATTGAGGAAAAAAAAAAGCAAGCATTTGCTGATTCATTTCCTCCCTACTATCCCAGATCCCCCTCCCCCCAACTATCACATAACATCCCCCTCCATCCATGCCCTCCCTGCACCTCAGTGTCACCCCACCCCGGAGACAGCCTGTATCAGTTGCTCACCCCACCCATCCCTTCCAGGAAGTAGTCCACACCGCCGCCACCACCACCCCTGCATTACCTGTTGTGTCAGTGGGAAGAGCAGCATCAAGGCACAGCATGGTTTCGGGACGGCGGAGGAGAGTTGGTCCTCCTCCAGCCCCAGCACATCAACGAAGCGCCAGCTTTCACCCACGCCTAGCTTGCTCATCATCTGGAACACACATCCAGTTACATTATTTAAAAAAAAAAAACGACGGGTGTGAAACAGTTGAGGTTTCAGAGGCGACGTATAAATGATCCCTCCTAACTGAGGGTGTTCAAAGATGCTGCGTTGCCTAGTCAGACCACACCCTTTAGCCTGGAAGCTGGGGACAG
This sequence comes from Pterois miles, assembly GCA_947000775.1. Lineage (NCBI taxonomy): Eukaryota > Metazoa > Chordata > Actinopteri > Perciformes > Scorpaenidae > Pterois > Pterois miles. Next base: position 4,917,852 of record CAMQGK010000231.1, read on the forward strand.
CGCTGGGGGTGATGCTGCCGCTCTTTAAAACCACATAAACGCTTCTCCTGTTTGTTGTCGCATCAACTTTTGATATCAACGACGACTTTTTTTATCTTGACAGTTACAACACCACTATACTATAATGGCGCGGTTGCGACGTAGTGTCTTTTTTAACTGTCGTCTCAGTAACGGTTTAACCGCCATAATATCTAGCTAGCTAGCTGCTGTGAAACTTACCCGACAGTTGAATCAAACAGTTAGCATTACGTCGCCATCGTCTAGCCGTTACTCACCTTGTTCAGCATCTGAAACGACACAAACACAGACCACAGGTGAGTATGTTGTCGGAAAACGTTACGGTGTTATAAAGTTAACACCCCACAGTTATCCCCTCCCCACCTCGGGGTTGATTTCCATTGGGGTCCACTCCATTTTTGCACTGTTCCGGCGTTTGTACGTGTTGCCTCGGTGTCGGTGTCTGCAGCTGTCAGTTGAAGTTACAGAGTGTACCCGCTCTTTATTGCTGCCGGTCATACCACTTACCGGCAGACAGGGGGGGAGCTCAGATCAACTAACCGCTGCTGTTCATATTTAACTGGCCTCCTGACAAATATCAGAGGCGTTTTAAATGCTAGACTAGCATGCTACACGTTTAGCTATAAAGTGACATCTTAGAAAGAGATATGTCCTTATAAATAAATATTTAGCTAAGTTAAATCACACCATTGAATGTGAGATAAGTGCTTTCTAGAACTATACTGTAGGTGTGTGGCATATTAATCACTCCCTATCCGAGCCTATGGTTCTGGCTAATGAGTTAAGTTTGGGACATTTTCCTAAACTTAACCATCTAATTGATATGTGTAATGGTGGGCACCGCATAGATCACATGTTAATCAGTCAGGCCATAGTTTATGGCTGCATGTACCCGTGGACCACTTTCAATAAAAACACATCTTGTGTGAAAAGAACATACATCTTCACTGAAACTGTGGAAATACATTGCAACTAGTTGTGTAAGTACATTTACTCAAGTACTGTACTAGTACTGTAGTTACTAGTTACACTGCAGATTCAGATTATTAATACAAAATATTACTCAACATAATAAATTATTTGGTATTATTATATGGATACATATATACACATGATGACACCACATAATTTAATAATATATAACATAATATATATATAATATTATATACAAACATTTATAATGAATAAATCAAATTCTCTTCTTTTTTTTCTCTTCCCCCATCTAACAACAGGTTCCTCACCTATAACGCAAGTTACTTGAATAAAATACTACAGTACAAGCATCACAATACAGTTGTACAATAGTTCCAATTAAACTGTCCAATAAAGATAAAATAACTTACACAAAACTTAATGGAGTTGGGTATACAGGAGGAGAGAACCAGTACAAGATCAAACACTACAAAACAAAAATGTTCCAACCACGACCTCAAGAACAAAAACAAAACAAAACAACACAAAAAAAACCTTACCAAAACAAAAAAAGAACTCTGGATTGTGTACTGCCTAATTGCAAAGCACATCTTGTGTGAAAAGAACATACATCCTCACTTTCCACTGAAAACTGTGGAAATACATTGCAACTGGTGGTGTAAGTACATTTGTTCAAGTACTGTACTGGAACTGTAGTTACTAGTTACACTGCAGATTCTGATTATTAGTACAAAATATTACTCAACATAATAAATTATGTGGTATTATTATATTATACATATATGCACACAATTACAACACATACTTTAATAATATAACAAATTGAAAATTGAATATAATATTTTGTAATATTTTATATATCTAAAATACTATATATAAAAATTTATAAAAAATAAATAAAATTAACATTAAAATGGTATACTGTGTATGTACAGTATACATACACACATCTATCTTTACCAGCTGCAATATCGGTGATGCTTACATATTAATGCATCACTAATTATAATCAAGTGATTATAATTAATTAATTAGAATCAAGTGATATAATGTATATTATTCTGAAAGGGCCATTTTTCATTCAATATTCATCCATATTTTTAGAATAAAAAAAGTTGTTTTAGAATAATGTTATTGACCTAAATAGCATACAGTAAGCTAACTTAACCTTTTGTTTTATCCCTAGACTGTGTCCAATTCATCATCGTCATTGCGGGCGGCAGTAGCTCAGTCTGTAGGGAGTTGGCTTGGGAACCGGAGGGTCACCGGTTCAAGTCCCGACATGGACCAAAAACTGAGTGTGAACTGGTAGCTGGAGAGGTGCCAGTTTACCTGGTGCCCCTGAGCAAGGCACCAAACCCCCAACTGCTCGGGGCGCTTGTCTGGAGCAGCCCCCTCACTCTGACACCTCTCCATTACTGCATGTGTGTGTGTGTTTGTGTGCATGTACCATGTATAAGTTAAAACAGAGTGTAAATTGAATTTCCCCACTGTGGGACTAATAAAGGTTGATCTTCACTTACACAGAAATTATGTCATGACAGTTTTGGAGAAAAGTGAAAGAGCATTTTAAATCTTATCAACTGCTGCATCAGTCAAAGTAGAGCGGTGTATTACAACTTGTTTTGTAATCATCCTAGTGTGTTGCCACTGTATGTGACTCCCTTGCAGATTGTTTTACTATTATTATTATTATTTTTACCAGTTTTGGGATTGTTTCCTGCAGGATGGCACTTAACTTTCATGCTTTTATTCATGTGTTTCTCAGTCCACCATGATCTGCAAGAACGTGCTTGTTTATTGGAAGGAACATCATTTGAAGTGCAACAGACCGTTGCTGCCAAATGTGACCATAGTTCAGGGTGCTGCTATTCTGCCAGTATAGAGCGATGTGCTGCACTGTACACAAAACATTGAATGTAGTTGTAAATTCCATGCATATTCACTCACTTGGTAATCCTCAGGTTTGCATACTTTGCATGAATTTGAGTGACTCTTCACAACAACCACAGACTGTAGTCTGGATTCTGCCAGGAGGATGTTAATTCAGTGATTCCTGTTTTCCCCATTTTTCTCCACCTGTTTGTTCAAGTTGGTGTTTCTCTGAGTATAAGCACCTCTCTGAGTAAGTTTGTTCATGCTGGTACATGCTAGTGAGGGTAAGAGTGTGTAAGTAAAAGCTTTGCGTTGCTTCCCTGTCTGTTTTATATCCGGTTGTGGCTATGATGAAGCAGACCATCCACTTCCTCCTGGTGGCACTGTAACCTATCTGCACTGCTATCACACTAGCTCACACTGGGCTTTGATAACATTCATTTATAACACGCTTTGCATGTCTGAGTTTCATTTTGTTATTCTTTATTGTCATACACTGCCACAAGACTCTTCTGAGTTTTGTCTGTTACTATAAAGTAGTAGTAGTAAAGGTCTATGGTTGGGACATGCTATTTTAAAGGAACAGTGTGTGCGATTTGGCAGCATCTAGTAGTGTGGTTGCAGACTAGATTAGGGTTAGGGGCAACTGACTGAGTAACCCTTTGCTCAGGTCTCAGACTGTGCTGTGGTAACGTGAGTTGCCAAATACAAAACGGTGGTAAAGACGTGCCTCACTCAGAGGCCATCCTTACCATAATAACACTACTTTAAGAGAAACTGAAGTCAGACAGCTGCTGATACCACGGTTTTGCACTCTGTGGCTCACGTTACCACAGTTTTACAAGTATGTTGGAGAACTATGGTGGCCTTCAGGTAAAGTATAAATGTGAAAACTTCTGTCTAGAAGCAGAGTTTGGTTTGTCTGTTCTGAGCTACTGTGGAAACGTGGTGGAGCAACACGGTGAACTTCAGGACTTATGTAGATATGAAGGGCTCATTCTTGTAGTTTCAGGTGATTATACACTAATGAAAACATAATTATGAATATATGTAATTTCTGCTAATAGAGCCACCAAAATCTTACACTCTGTTCCTTTAATTTATTGTTTTAAAAAATAGAAGAATCCTTTGAGACTGTAACGCAAAGGGCTTCCCAAATACAGCAACATCACTTATTTAGCATGCATGTGGAAATTAATTTAATTATGTATTCCTGCAAAAACATGCCAGATATTTCAAATATGTCCTCAGATGTCCTTAGATTTTCAAAATGCATACCAATGTTGGGCTGTAGCTGCATGGTTTATACATGTAGGATTCCACTGTGTAAATATGTGTTAATCAGAGGTGAAGACAGACCAAAAGGTATTGATTATACATACCTGCAGGGTGAGGTCAGTGGCTGTGTGTGAGAGAGGGAGAAAGATATTGCCTGTGGGTTAGGTCAGAGTGGTATGGGTAGCTGTTGACATGTCTGAGTCCACATGTCCATATGTCTCTCTAGGAGTGTTTTCTGGGTGGTGGAAAAGCAGACAAGCAAGAGTGAGGCAGCAGTCTGCAGAAAATTTCAGTAGAAGAAAACAAGAGAGGCACAAACTCCCATTTTTCTATCATTTTTTTTGGTTTTCTCTGATTACGTTTATTGTGGATGAAGTCGTCAGAGAACAGAGGACAGTGACGAGGGGAAGCTCGGCAGCTCGCAGGATATTCATTCGCACCCTGGAAACAAAATTGCCACCAGACTTGTTGCTACCATCAAGATCTTTACTCTTTTCCTCTATATTCTCTCTCGCTTATTGACCGGGAGGAAACTTGATTGCTGTCGTCATTCTTTCCTGCCACAGAAAGTTTCTGTACAAAAACAGCTCATGTGTGGTTCTCACAAGATAAGGAAAACCAGTTACTTGACGACAACGGAACAAAATTCAATTCACTGGAGTTTCACTTCTCCTTTCCCAGATGTCAAAAAGGAACTAGAGGAATCTGATTTTGAACTTTGAGCTCTGTTTCCCGTGCACACCAGCATGCCTATCCCGGCAAAATTTGTGGAGGTGAATGGTGTCCCTCCTTTTGCAGCAGGCTGGGAATGGAGCATGGTGGTGTACTTTTGTCTCTTTGTGTCACTCAGCATGCTGTTTGCTCTGTTTCTCTGGTTCTTACTTCAACAATCAAAACGCTACAGACACAGAAGGTGACGACGGCACACGGCTGCTATCTCAAAACAGCCACTTTGTGCTTGTGTGTGTACTTGGATGCATCCAAATGTGTGTTTTTTGGACTCAGTCACATTTTGAATTTTTAATCTGTATTAAACCTCTGTAAGTGATAAACAAATGATGCTTTTTCAGGAGCTTTCAACTGCATCTCACCATCTTCACCACCAGATGGAGTTCACTTGTCATGGAGATTGCTCTGATCATGTGATATGAAGATCATGGGATGCAATTGCTACCTTGCTACAGATGAGGGTTAATGTTGGCCTAAAGATGAAAGAATAGGAGCTGCAAGCGGTTTGATGAAAGAGCAGGATTTTCAACTTCTTCATTACCGCCAATGAAATGCCCTTAAGCAAGGCACTTAACCCGCAACTCCTGCTCAGTAACAAGCAGGTCAGACTGTATGTGTTTGTAACTGTGTAAGTCTGTGTGTGTTCCTAAAAAAGCACATCATTGTTGTGCGAAATTGCAAGGGAGAGTCCCTTGAATAAATAAATAAAAAGTGGACCTTGTGCAAAGATTTATTCATACAGTATTTATTGCCAAGTACATACATACAAGGAATTTGTCTGTGTTATTATGCATCCCTCTAAAAGCACTTAGAAATACAAAAACAGCTTGGGGCAAGGATAACAAAGCTAGACAAATAAAGGTGAGGTATAGACATAACTGTTGTGTACACGAGTTGTGAAAAAAAGCACATAAATAAACATTACAAAGCACTCTGGCAACAACTGAATCGAAGGCAACTGGACTTAGATTTGTCTCTGAAGATGTTTCGCCCCTTATCCAAGTGGGGACTAGTCAGACTGTAGCTTTTGAACTGATGAAGCCACGTGGATAAGGGGAAAAATGTCTTCAGAGACAAATTTAAGTCCAGTTGCCTTCGATTCAATTGTTGCCAGAATGAATTTAACCTAGATGAACGAGAACATTCATTATTATAAAGCACCAATGATCAAATGTAAAATAAGACTGCTGACAGTAAGAAATACTGTATGTACAATGTGTAGGATATACAGAATATTTGACAGGGACAGATGATATGTGCATATTCAAGAAAGAAATGTGCATTGAAGACTGTAAGAATTATAATCTCTAACGGCAGTGACTGTGTGTGTATTGAGCGTGTGACTGATTTAAATGTTCATCAGAGTGACGGCCTGAGGGAACAAACTGTTCTTGTGTCTGGTTGTTTTGGTGCACAGCGCTCTGTAACGCCTCCCAGATGGGAGAAGCTGGAAGAGGTTGTGTCCAGGGTGTGAAGGGTCTGCAGAGATGCTTCCTGCCCATTTGCTGACTCTGGAGGTGTAGAAGTCCTGGATGGAGGGCAGGCTGGCCCCAATGATTTTCTCTGAAGTTGTTTCTTTAAAAAGGGGAAACTGCAAAGATTTCTTCAGACATAAAATAAATGGTGTTTTATATGTTGATCTTTTTAAATAAAAGACTAAACTTAAAAAAAAGATGAGGGCCAGAGTAGTTGGAAGTTCAAACATGTGTAATGAATGTTCTCCCTGGTGAGGAACACACAAGTTACACAAAGACAGCCTTCATCAGGGGGGAGAAGGCTGTTTGTGCTGCTACATAAGAGTTGTAACGCAGCTCTATCGTAACATGTGCAAGCATTGTCTTTGTTTTTAGAATTTCACTATTAAATAGCCATCTGATTAAAGGCTTTTTGCCAGAGTGCCTTCGACGACCTTTTCGTTGTCATTTTTAGTCTTTAATATGTATATATTAAAGATTACATTTTTTCTAAATTTGAGTAAGCCATTTTTAAATAGTATAATTCACTGATTCCCAGCCTGGGGGGTCCTGATACCAAAGTTTTTAATTTTAAGATGACTGTGACACAACTTCTTTTAAAAATCTGCAGTTGGTCTATATCTCTGCATTCATTTCTGTGAAGAAAGCTAAATGAAAATCTTTTTAAATTTTGGATTATTATTAAGATATTACCAGGATAAGGGCACGAAGCTGAACACAAGCTATGATCACAGAGCCTTCCCTGTCTGATAAACAGCCGCACCCTGCAACCACAGTGCCAACAGAACAAGGGCCAAGTGACAGCAAAAAAACCCAAAACATAATACATATGGAGAATAGTACTAAACGTTCCTAAATATAACAGGAAAACATATCTTTGATGCAATATTCACAGCAAATAATCTGCTCTAAGTTCATCCAAATTGCTTGTTTTACATAAACTTCCTGCAGTTAGAGTTAGGGTTAGGGTTCGGGTTAGGGTTAGCTGACTGTATAGTTTATCAACTGATAAACTATACAGTCAGCTTCTGTAATGGTATTGTTATGCATTGAATATAATATGACAGATCCATAAAATATGTCACTTAGTCAGGGGCCATCAGTTTACTCAATGATAGAAAAGGGGTCCCTTAAGTAAAAAGGTTGGGAACCACAGGACTAATATTGTTTGTCTGTCTCTTTGTTAGAACTGATCTGCAGCTCTCAGTTCAGTTTACTTGGTGATTCATTGACATGCGATGCAGATTCCACACATGCCAAAGGCAACAGAATGAACAGCATTCAAAGCAGAAACAATGCTAATTAAATCCATACGTTAAGATAAGGTTCATCATTCAGTACATTTTTGTCCCTGAGGCAATGAATCAGTTCTTGTGTCAGTCTCTCTACCCAATGTCAAAACCTGGTTCTAGTTTCTATAAATTATCTACAGATTATGATTATCTCTATACATTATTCCTAAATAACCCTTATTTAAAACTCAAAGCTACATACCAGATTCTTTTTTTATTTTACTTTTTTTTACTATCTTTATGGGGCATCCTCTGGTGTCAATTACAGATCATTTAAGTGAAGATCAGCTCCTGATGTCTTATGACACTCACTGTGTAATTAGGGTACAAACCATATACTTCCATAATGCTTAACTAATACATGACTCATGGTGATTTAATGCAGGCTGTATCATAAGCTCCTCACCACGATCTAATTAATTAAGGAATGTTAATTCACAGTCACTTTCCACATACATAAAAGATCATTTCAGACCCATGCATTTTATTCTCATAGAAATATCCATAAATATTAATAATAAATACCATTGGTCGTGCTGCAACATGTAAATGTTTGCATCTGATGACCAGTTTGATAAAAAAAGCTTTGTATTTCTTTGAGAATAGGTACTGCTCTGCTGATGAATTAAGTAACTGAATTAACATGGCTTAACTAATTAGTTAGTAGTGAGGAATCCATGCTACAGCTTGCATTAATTTATGCATTAAATCGTCATGAGTCATGCATTAGGCCCGCATAACTTAACTAACGATTTGTTCCCTTATTATAAGGTGTTAGCAAGAAAGTACTGTACATGATTTGAATGTGTGATGAGTTCTGTTTGGCGCTCGGCATCAAGTGACTATGATTATTCTTCGTCCTAAACAAAGTTGGCAAATAATACAGACAAAACTAAAACAAGCACCTATTTGATCATTTAATCTGTTTCTTTGTCAGGGTTTTAGTGTGCATGCTATATGATTGATCATGCCTTATTAAATTCTCAGTACAATCTGTTATACATTGTAGTTGTATCACTAACATTTAGAGTACGGTATGATCTTTGCATATTACCTTTAACTTGTGGGTGTGAGTGCAGTGTAAATAGTCTTTCCTGCTGTCTGTTTGCTCACTGTTAGCTCTGATGTTAACTGATTTTAAAGGGATAGTTCAGGTGTTTTGAAGTTGTATGAGGTACTATCCGTAGTAGGTGTATTACTTACAGTAGATGACGGTCAGCATGCCCACAGTTTGGAGAAACAGACAGAAGTACCGACACCAGAGCAAAGCAATACAGTGCTGTGGATGGAGACGGCAGAGAAACATGTTTTAACCACCTAAAAGAGGCTCACATAAAAACAAATATCCGTTTAAGTGTATGCTATATTTTTCATCCATAAAAGCTCAGATACACTCACTGTATGCTACTCCCTGCCCTGCTACAAAGAAAATTATCAACTATAGCTGTGAACATGAGTATTAAGCAGTTAAAATGCCATTAATGCCCCTCAGTATGAGGAGGAGGGCCTGGGTCAGATGCTACCTGGTAGTACTATAAAGCAGCTGAAATTAGTCCCACCTTTACAAGCTGAAACATTATAGTAATGTTTACATATCAATGCATCTCTAGGTTTATTTATAATCCAGTGGTACTATAGGCTACATCATATCATTCTAACATAGACCATTCTGCATAATGAGTACTTTTACATTTGGTAATTTAAGTATACTTTGATGGTAATTTGACGCTAAAGTACTTTTGCTAAAGTAAGATTTTGAATGCATGACTAATACTTGTAACAGACTAGACAGTGGTATGGATACTTTTACGTACAGTAAGTAAAAGATCTGAGTAGTCCTACTTCTGATTTACCTGAGAGGATCAAATCTCTGTTCCATTAGTCTATGAAATAGGCAATTAAGCGTGATTGGGACAGTTTTTGAACTACTGTTTTGTGTAAGCTTTCTTGCCGTAAATAAAAACAAATGTCCAACACAGGATACATTTCTGTCATATTGAGAATTGAAGAGGAAAGAAGGTTATATCATGTTCCAAGTAGGCATGGCTTTTTGTGTAAATTGACCGAAAACCATTTTATTGTAACATTTGGGTGATTGGGACAGCACATCTTATCACTGATTTATCGTAGGTTAGTGTAAGCATATTTAGTGCACAATTTAATACATACTTTGATACAATTTAACATGCAGATTTTCCTTTTCCTGTTTATCATTCGGAATTAAGACTCATTTCTGTTTATTACTGAAGGGTTTCAAAATCCATCCACAATTCATACAGCATAAAGCTGCCCCTCCTCAATATCACAGGCACTGTTAAACCTAAGCTAAGCAGTCTTAATCACCCAAAACCATGCTGGCCTCATTCATAAAAACAACCTAAATCCAATAATAGAAACATGATATTTTTAATGATATTTTTGCAGTAGTACATCATATTCATGTTTCCATCAAAGGCTTGCACAGTATATTAGATGTCACAATTTCATGACCTTATGCTGAAAACTTGCTATATCTTCTGTCTTTTTCCTCACCTCATGCTTTGCAGGGTCAACTTCCTGTTTGATGCTTGCCGCGCCCACCTACATGATGTCACACCAATGAGGGCATGCAGTTTTGATTATGTGGTTTCTCAGCTAAGACTCCAAAAAATGCTTTTATTTTAAGGCAAGAAAATGAACCATATATAGTTTTAATGTCCCATTTGACCTTATGTCACAATCACCTTTAAACCTGCAACAAGGCAACAAGTTTGGCATTACTGGGCAAAAAAATCCATAATAACCTTTCAGCATATTGATCTGCACCTCCTCATGGCTCTGTTTTTTTTCAGTAGACTTTATTTTAAATTTGCTAACAATACATAGGTAAACAATACATACAATGGAAATGAAAGGATAAGTAAAAAGAAATAATAAAAAATAAAAAGTAACATGAAACACAAAACATGACAGGGGTTAATGGAAATAAATAATACTAAGTTAAGTAAAAACATTAAAACCATTCATGGCCCTGTTTTCAAGCTTTAAATAATCAAGCCTGAGATGGGACACCTTGGCCAATCACAGGTCATTTCAGAGAGAGAGCGTTCCTATTGGCTGTACTCTAGCTGGTGGGCATTTCCTCAGTAGAGCTTAACATGGCTGCCGGGTCTCAAACTTTCTCATTTTACAGCTAAACAGTAACTACAAGATGCTTTTGAAAACATTTGAGGAGATAAATAGGCATTACAGTAACAGTATATTGATTCATATTTGATCAGCCCTGCCTAGTTTGATCAGAGTTTGAGTGATTGACAGCTGCTCAGAGATGCCAGACTCCAACTCGGCTCTGATTGGTTGTTTTTCTCCGGTCTGTGAAATGTCGTAGATGCCATTAGGAGCACTGGATGACTTTTTATCAGATTACCTGTCTCATGCACTGTCAGGGTATAGTGACCGGCTTATAAAAATAACTTTTCAAATCATATTTATTCCATTTCTGTCCACTGTAGCATTAATTCGCCCTATGATGTGAAATAAAAGAGATACTGTTTGTCGTTTCATTGGCTCAGGACACCTGAAACAACATTTCCCAGAGTGCATCAGGAGTAGGGCTGTACCAGAGTCCGTGCGCACTGGGGTGTGGCCCACACACGCGCACCCACACACTCACGCGCGCAGCAGAGAGTTTATCTGAGTGGGTTTCGACCGTCGGTCCTCCTTCTCCTCATCTCTGCTCCCTCTGCCGGGTCTGTCTGTCCGCTCACCGAGCTTCATCTGACGGCTACACAGCGGTGAGTTTCACCGGGCACTTCTCTCACTTTGTCTCTGTAAGCTCCAGGTGACAGTCCAGCAGCCTCGGCCAGGTGAGGGACAGCCGGGGGTCTACCTGCACACTAAAGACAGACTTGTCTGGTCTACGGAAGTTGGACAGACAGTCCAGCACCGGATAACAGAAGTTAAATACAGATGTTTACAGTAAACACATCTGGACGTCACAGACAGAGTTTGCTATTTGTCCCGTTTCGTTGCTGAATAACGTTTTTGTCTCTCCAACAGATCTTCTCCTTCTTCCGCTGAATAAACCTCCAAGTGACAAAATGGTGAGTCATCTCCACTAATGTTTATTAACTGTCAATTATAAAGAAAAAAGCATGGCGAACTTTATATTAAACAGATGACTAAAATAATAACTAAATGGTCTTTGCAAAAATCCGTTATATCTGTCATAAAAAGTTTTTACCCCCTGATCTCTAAGACAACGCCCACTTTTATCCACATTATATAATGTTAAGACTTTTATTTTAAATCTAAATGTAGGTTGGAGTTTATAAAATGTGAATGTTTATTCACTGTTGATAACTTGTCAGTTTTCATTAACCATAAAAGCCCATTATGTTCTGTACATGTCGAAGATGTGGCAGCACATCTGTTTGAGATAAACAAAAGTATGAGCTTGGCATCCATTTACACACACTTCAGTGACGAACCTGCTGCTATAATTATGTGTATTTTACATAAGGTATCAAATACTGATGAAACTTTCTAGGTTTTAAAGTTTTAAGTACATAAATGCTTTTTGGGGAAGTAAGGAGGTTTATTGTATGACTCACTCATGTGGGCTCTATTCCATTCGGGTGGGTCTCTCTATGTTTAATACTCCCATTTCCACGTCTAGTCTGGGCTTTAAAGCAGCCCTCCCTCTCTTAAAGGGGAACACTTCTCTTTTTCTTCTGGCAGGGTGGAGTTTTACATTACCATAAAACAATGTGGTAATATTCATGATAATCAGCAGTGATGGTGTAACTCTGCAGACAGTTAGTCTGGAGCTGTAAACCAAAGTTCCCTTTGTCATGAAATGCTCACAAAAGTCAGTTTTAATGTGTCTTTCACAGACAAAGGTCTAATTTGAGGATACAGCAGCTAACGCAGTGAAAAGACCAAAAGCAACAATAAATTGATCCTGTACCACCAAGAATGAAGAAGTGTCTGATAGTGTTCCTCTGTGCCATATCGCCCGACTGTCGTCCAGAAACTATTAAAAACACATTAATGAACCACACCTTTGCACTGGCTGACATGTTCACAGGCATGCATAGTTTATTTTGAGTCAAACACATACTGTACACTGTCCTTGAGCTGACAAATGTCCCCAACAAATGTAATATTTACTCCTGTTTTTGAAGCATTTACTAAAAACTACAGCACTCAGCTGGTTCTAATAAACTATTGCGTCTTTTTAAAAGTGCTAATATAGATTTGTTCAGTAGGAAAGAAGGGGCTTCAGGCGTCCCCACCCCAAGATGATTTTCAGAAATACAGTTTTTCCTAATATATAATGAATCCAGTTTTCTTTTACACAGTTAAAAACAGTTGTGTGTCCCAGAGTTTCTCATGTGATCCTCCTGATTTCAAAGAGTTTCTTCAGTCTTCTGATGGAGAAAACTATTAAACATGTAAAGATCCTCTCCAGACATGTTTTAAGACATATAAAGATAATAATGTGTGTCTGATATGTTTTTTTCCTCAAAAATGTGCAATTACCTTTATAATTCATGAAATTACATCTACTCCTTCTCCCTTGTTGAAAAATGGAGAATATGTCAGCAAAAGTTTAACTACCAGACACCAGATTAGGGCGGCAAGTAACGATTATTTTCATCTGTTTCATTTCATCTGTTGACTATTTTCTCAATTAATCGATGATCTCTAAACTGTCAGAAAATGGTGAAAAATGTCTTGTTTTGTCCACAACTCAAAGATATTCAGTTTACTGTCACAGAGGAGTAAAGCAACCAGAAAATATTCACATTTAAGAAGTTGGAATCCTTTAAAAACACTCACATCTGTTAATTGATTGTAAAAATAGCTGGCAATAATTTAATAGTTGACAGAGCTGTAGTTGACAGAGAGGCTGAAAATAGTCAAAGTTAGGACACTTTAGTCTAAAAATATTAGTTTCCACTGTTTATGTAACTTTGAATATTAAGAATGCAAACTATAGTTTGAATTCCCAAATAAAATCGACAGGAGAAGCTGCAGCTCTGCGTGGAGAGCCATAAACATAGGTGGGAAGTCAGAAAGTGTTGAGAGACAGTATTGGTCTTTTTTAACAATAAGAAAACTATAGGATAATGTTCAGAAAGAGTAATATTCATATCCAAACTCAGTATAGACGGCAGTTGCGCAGGCGGCAGTAAAATGCATTATGGGACTTGCCTTCATTCAAGCCTGGCTGCATGTGTTGTTGATTGTTTGCTGTCACTCTATGAGCTTTAAAGCAGATATACCTGTCCCTTGTGGCAGCCTGTGCTGTTTGTTTGAGTGTCAACAACACCCCTAGCCTCAGGTCAAGTCTGAGCTCGCTCCACACGACGTATGGATCGCTATAGGAGCTAAAAGTGTGTCTCACATTCCAGTGGAGATGGTCTGCATTGTATTGTTGTAAATATCCTCTTGTTTGGCTGTTTGTTCGAGCGCCCGTCTGCACACTGATTAGATTTTAGTTTAGCTTGTGGTGATGAGTGTGTTTATGAAGAAGGAGAGCTCGAGCACATGTTGGCGTTCCTTCTGGCAGAAACACAGAATCCTGGCTGTTAACTTGCTTTTGGACATCCCACTTTTTTTTTCCCCTTTCCAGTTTTGAAACTCAGGATTCCAGAGACATTCCCGTGGTTTTCCTCTCTAAACATCCCTCCCCTGAATATAAAGAACCTCTTGGCTATCTTATTTGTTAATGTGTCATCATTTTATTGAGTGTCGGGAATGGGTGCAGCATTGTTACAGAAATAAGCCTTTTTCACTCAAATCAATATTAAAGTTAATGTTTTCCAGCTTCATGACTGTCCGATCGATCAGTCTGCCCGGCTGAAATATTTTTTCCACATTCGGAGGAATTATTAGCCTGATAATCCATCATATGTGAGATGTATTTTCCGATGTGGGAACATGCTGTTAATGAAACAGGCGTGTATGAAATGAGAGCTTGTGTGCACATCTGCATGTATTTTCATGATGTCTGTAATTTATTAAGTTCATCTGACCGGGGAGAAGTCTTTGATGAGTGTATGCACACAGAACAAATCTGAGATAGTGTTTTATATGTACAGTATGTTCTATGCATGAATATAAAGATTGAGTGTGTGGAGGAAGAGTCTTTGATGACATTAAGCCTGAATCTAGAGATTGATTAAGTATATCTGTGTGCAGTATCTGCAGTGATAAAAGGGACATTAAGCACACGAGGAATCAGATCAGAGATAGAAGAGAGATATTACTGTAAGCATGAAGCTACAGTACAGATTGATTATGATCTGAGATGTTATAGCATTTACTTTATATTGGATAAGAAGCCATATACAGCAGAAAGATGCATTGATGATAAATAGATTTGTCTTCTACAGTACCCACTTGTTTTTGGATAATTTATTGTGCATTAATGATGTTACTGTTGTTAAAGTAACACACATCTCTTGTTTTACATCAACTTACTGTTTGATGCCACCGAGTACAGAAACATTAACAAAGGAATTATATAACAAGACAACATGCAGGGCAAGAGGACTTTTATATATTTTTTTTGTCTTTCCAATTAAGTAATTTTTTTTTTTTTTTTAGTTAGCGAGAGTAAAATTTGTTTGCTGGTATGTACGTAGGGTTTAAGCTTGCTGAGTTTGCCAACAAGACAAAAGGTCAATGGGACACTTTGGACACTAAAGGCCGTTGATAAGTATCTGTCACCCTATTTTTTCACTGTGTGTCCGGCACTGTTGGGACTAGTCTGCCTGTGTCGGAGGCTTTTTATGCTGAGTCCACATGTTGAATTGGTGGTGGAGCCCGTTGGTGAGAGAAATCACTCTCTTGGTGGATAAAGTTGGTGTGTTCTGCATCCAAAATTGTAACATACTTCAATAAAGTGTGTGTGTATATATATATATATATATATATATATATATATATATATATATATATATATATATATATATATATATATATATATATATATATATATATATATATATTAGTATAGGTACAGTATAAAGTATATAAAAATGTTCATTTTACACTCTTAACATGAGAAACTACTCAGTGTTTAATTCACACA
The DNA here is from genome assembly GCA_947000775.1 of Pterois miles. Lineage (NCBI taxonomy): Eukaryota > Metazoa > Chordata > Actinopteri > Perciformes > Scorpaenidae > Pterois > Pterois miles. The sequence continues at coordinate 4,933,535 of CAMQGK010000231.1, forward strand.
CATACAGCAGTGTACATAAATAGGCTTTACTATGTGGTTATTTCATATAGACTATTTATTTATTGAATTACCAGGAAACATGCTATGTTGTGATATATGTATCGTTATTGAGATATGAAATTACCTGTATCCTGATAGAAGATTTTGGCCATATCGCCCAGCCACTCATCTGCATTAGGTATTATTCAATTCAATTTATTTTTGTATAGCATCAATATATAACTTTCCATATGGAAAAAAAATCTCCTTTAACAGGTAGAAACCTTGGGTGTTATGGGTTCTTTGCAATATTTTTATCTGCATTATCTGCGTATTGCAGTTTGAAGAACATGTATGCATTTAGAAATGCAGTCTAGAGGTCCATAATTTGGGAGAAGTATCAGCTGCCTTACAAAAAGGAATTTTTACCTATAACTTGGGAAAATTTACATCAGAATAATCCTCCTGTCTATTTCTTCCATGTTGCAGGCCAGCAGAGGAACTGTAAAAGCCAGTGGAAACTTCAACGCCAGTGCAGATGCTGAGGTCCTGTACAAGGCTATGAAAGGGCTGGGTAAGATGCTTGTGTTTTTGTGTTTTGTGTGTGTGTGTGTGTGTGTGTGTGTGTGTGTGTGTGTGTGTGTGTGTGTGTGTGTGTGTGTGTGTGTGCATTTGCTGTCAGCACAGTGTCATCTGATACGCCCAAGGTCGGTCAACCAGTAGTACAACTCCAACAGACCAATCAGAGAGTGTTTTTTGGGGAGTTCCTCTCCAGGCTGTCTGCGTGGAGCTCCACCCAGACAGCAGTGAGTCATGAGCACACGAGCAGGGATGAAACTTGAGTCACTGCGAGGGAAAAAAAAAGCATCTGCTGATTTTAACTGAAGGCTGTAATTATGTGGGTGAAAGAGTGTAATCAAGGATCCACATCGGCAGAGCTTGCTCATTGTTATGTAATGTGTCTCTTGATGCTTGGCTGGGTAACCATAGTGCTTGTCGCCGTAGGGACCGATGAGGATGCCATCTTGCAGCTGTTGGCGGCTCGCAGCAATGCCCAGAGGGAGCAGATCAAGACCACCTACAAAACTCTGTTTGGAAAGGTTGGACTACCTTACCTGTTAAATCATATGACTACACATACTACATGAGCTCCAACTTAAAAAAACACCAAAGAATGCTTCAAATGAAATATGAGGAACGAACATGTTAAAGGTGTAAACGTAACTTCTGTAATGTTTATACCTGGCTGCTTCCCCTTGTTTCCAGTCTTTATGCTAAGCTAAGCTAACTGGCTCCAGTACAGTACTCGTCTCGACAAGAAAAGACAAGAAATGTATTTCCCAAAAAGTTAAACTATTCCTTTAACAAAAGCCAATCCATTAAACTTGCATTCTTTCTAATAGCCAGCAGGGGGCGACTCCTCTGATTGCAAAAAGAAGTCTGATGGTATAGAAGTCTATGAGAAAATGAGCCTACTACTCACTGGATTTATTACCTCAGTAAACATTGTAAACATGAGTTTATGGTCTCAGTCACAATCAGTTTCAAGTCTTCTTCAATACAGCATGGTGTTCATTTTGTAAATTATGGTCCCATTTAGAGTCAAATAGACCATAAAGCAGGGTATTTTTTTAGGGCGTGGCTACCTTGTGATTGACAGGTTGCTGTCATGACGTTGTCCGGTCTGAGAGTTGATGTATTTTTGTCTTTGAACTTCAAGCCTGTTACAGTGATTTTTGTTCATGGAAGTTAATTATAACACTGTGGTCACCTACAAATATCTTTTTCAGTGTTTGCTTCACCCTCTCATGTAACTTCTGGTTGCAAAAAAGATGGTGATGGCCAAAATGCGGAACTCAAGGCTTTAGCAATCTATAAACCAATGGGTGGTGTCACAGTGACTATGTCCACTTCTTACATATGGGATGTGGCTGTCTTTGTGTTATGTAATTATTTTAACCCAAAACACACTGTTTTTCCCTAAACCTTAAGAAGTGAAGTTGTAGTTTTGTTGCCAAAAGCTAAAGAAATTGTAGTTTCGTTGCCTAAACCTAAACAGGCCTTTTTGTGTATGTTCAAAAGGTGATGTTACATTCAGTTTTACAACGTAAGTTTCACTTTGACAGCGAAGTATGCATAGTAGGCCCCGACAGACCCACATCTATGGTGCCTATAGAGACTGGTAATGCCTTATTTATGGCCTGATAGCAAATCGAATCAGGTGCAAATCCTGCCAGCTTTCACACCTCTTCACACCTGGCCAATCTCTGCATAAAAAAAGTTTTGCTTGTCGGATTGTTGGACCCCACAAATCTGTTGTAGAAAGTGGGTTTCAGAGACTGTTAAATGATGCAACAAGTGCTTCATTTGAAGCACAGCCTTGAACCCAATGACCGCAGACAACATCACACAACTTCAGCAGTGAAACCATTACAGTCAGCACAGATCATCAGCAGAAAATCCATATACTGTATGTGACACATGACAGGATTAACCTTAACAAAACAATCCAGCCACACATGACAACCATAAAATCTTTCACTGCATGGTGTTACACTGCTGTCACACACTGGATTTAAATAAAAGTACTTGATGTATCTTCATGACAGGATCTCGTAGATGACCTGAAGGGAGAGCTGGGTGGCAAATTTGAGAACCTGATCGTGGGTCTGATGACCCCGCCCCTCGCTTACGATGTGACATTGCTCCGCAACGCCATCAAGGCAAGTGCTGCAGATGATGGATAGAGTTCCGAGATGAAGAGTTTCTGAAGAGAGACATAAAGTTTTAGCAGTCAGAGCAGCTTTAAACTCATCAGACGTTTCCTTCCTTTGACCTGCAGGGAGTAGGAACAGATGAGAAAGTCCTGGTGGAGATCCTCGCCTCCAGAACGCCTCAACAGGTGAAGGAGATTGTTGCTGCTTATAGACAAGGTAACACGCTCACTCTAATACTGCATGATATGGTTATTGTTCCATATTAAATAATCAACAATGAATCTTAAGTATTAGTTATCATTTGCAACTTAAATAACAACAAAATATTAAGTACAAATGTTTGTTATTTGTATGAAGCAGTAATTCACAACAGAGAATAATCTGAAACTGCAGATGCTTTAACCCTTTAACCAACGATGTTTTAATTATTTTAACATAAATTTACTATTATATTATGTAGAGTCCAGCTGAGAATTCCAGTTGAAACAGGAACTGTTCTAAAGTAATACAGTATAGTGTTTATCAGTAAAGAGTTGTACATTTTTAGAGCAGCATGCATGTGTCAAAAATGTATCTGGTGGACAGAAATGTCTTGTTTTCAGATTAGAGAAGTGTGATAAACACCTGGGAAAACTTTTTAAAACACTAGGTCTAAAATAAAACTTTAACATGTCTGTTCCTCAGAGTATGACGATGATCTGGAGGAGGATGTATCCGGCGACACGTCGGGTCACTTCAAGAGACTTCTGGTTATTCTGCTGCAGGTGAATCTTCTCTCTGCTATCCTTGTCTCCTTTCTTTTCCTTCATCCTTATCTCCTCTCCTCTTCCCTATCCTTGTCTCCTTTCTTTTTCTTCATCCTTATCTCCTCTCCTCTTCCCTATCCTTGTCTCTTCTGCTGTCCTGTAGCTGTGTGCCCTCCCTTGTTCTCTCCACTACCCTTGTCTCCTCTCCTCTCCTGTCATCTCCTCTATCCTCATCTCATCTCCTTTATTCTTGTCTCCTCGTCTCGTCTCCTCTAGCCTCATCTCATCTCGTCTCCTCTATCCGTATCCCGTCTCATCTCCTCTATCCTAATCTCCTCTATCCCATCTCCTTTCGTCTCCCCTCGTCTCCTCTATCCTTTTCGTGTCTCATCTTGTCTCTTATATCCTCGTCTCCTCTTGTCTTCTCTCATCTCCTCTATCCTCGTCTCCTCCCATCTCCTCAATCCTTGTCTCGTCTCCTCGTCTCCTCATCTCCTCTATCCTCGTCTGGTCTCCTCCACTCTCCCCTTATCTCCTCGAGCGTTGTCGTGTGATCTCTCTAACAGAAGCACATGTTGTCTGTCCTCAGGCGAACAGGCAGAGGGGGATCCAGGAAGGAAACGTTGAGACTGACGCTCAGGTGAGTCGGTTGTTTTATTGCTGGTCAGTAAATATTTCTGCTTTTCACTGTCAATGGTGTCTTTGTCCTTCTGTCTGTGGGCGTCACATGTGTTTGTGGATACGATCTAAATGCTGCTCTTTGAAGTGTGTGTGTGTGTGTGTGTGTGTGTGTGTGTGTGTGTGTGTGTGTGTGTGTGTGTGTGTGTTTTGGTGGTGGGGAGGCCGTTTGAACAGCTGATCTGTATTGATGTTTTGCTGCCTCCTCATGGAGGGAGCGAGTACAATTTCCCTGAAACTTCTTGGTTCAATTTAAGAGGTCATACATGCAGAAACACACCGTGAAGTGCTGGATGTTTTCTGAGGACAGCGTCTGTATGAACATGATCCATCTCCAGTGCTGAGAGGACATAGACTGAGATCATTAGTACCACTGATAGATTCACTCTCATCTGTTATCTGACCACAAACACTAGAGAGACTCAGCAATTCAGCCCTTATTGAGAAAAATGTACAATATTTCCCCCAGAAATCTAGTAGAGTAAAAGTACAAAGTAGCATAACATGGAAATACCCAAACATACTCTGATTTTGAAAGACATGCAGTGTAATGTGTACTGTTTGTTTCTGTAGGTCCTCTTCAAGGCAGGAGAGCAGAAGTTTGGCACTGATGAGCAAACCTTTGTCACCATCCTGGGAAACCGGAGTGCAGAGCATCTTAGGAGAGGTTTGTCTGTCTGTGTGTCTGACAGCTGCAGACTCTGTAATTGTTTTGCAGCTTCACGTGATAATATCCAATAATTCTGTGTTTCAGTATTCGACGCTTACATGGAGTTGTCTGGATATGAGATAGAGGAGAGCATCAAGAGGGAAACATCTGGAGGCCTGAGAGATCTGCTTCTGGCCGTCGGTATGAAACTGCTGCTGGCTGCTTCCGTTGTCAGCTTCCTGAGAGGCTGTGACATCGAATGATTAATAACAATCGTTTTTTCTGTTTTTCTTTTACAGTCAAGTGTGCCAGGAGTGTTCCAGCCTATTTTGCAGAGACTCTGTACTATGCAATGAAGGTAAGACAACGACAATGTCTGAAATATACATCCAAGTATAACCAACGCTGTGTTTGGTATCAATCCATATGCTCAGTTTATTCCAATCTGACCCAGAGTCATTTAAATGAACCAAGACTGTTAGTTGTTTGGAAACAGGGCTGCAACTTCTTGTCATTCTTGATTAATCTGTCACTTATTTTCTTAAGTATTGGATTAGTTGTTTGGTCTATAAAATGTAAGAAAATGTCGATCAGTGTTTCCCAAAGACCAAGATAGCATCCTCAAATGTCTTGTTTTGTCCTCAACTCAAAGATATTCAGCTTACTGTGATAGACAAGTAAGAAAGTTGAAGTCAGAAAATATTTACATTTAACAAGGTGGAATCAGATACATTTTTTTTTTTTTTTGGTAAAAAAAATTACTCATAGTGATTAATCGATAGTCAAAATAGTCGATGATTAATTCAGTTGTTGCCGATTAATTGTTGCAGCTCTATTGGAAACAAGAACAGCTTGTAGCCCACAGTCAGTTTAGTCAATAGACTTGGGCTTTATAGTAAAATTCAGTTCATTGTTTAGCTGTCCGGTCCATAAATTTACCATTTTGGCATTGTGTTCATGTGCAGCAGGCAGCTGTTTTCAGAGAAAAAGATCTAAAAAACAACTTTGCGCTAGCCAAGGAGCCACAAACTTGACCTCAAATGAAAGCTAACATTGCTGCCTAACTGCTGGATGTTTAAACAAACAGCTGTTTCCTAAAAAGTTCACCATATCAACTTTAAAGTGATGTCAGTGTTGTGTTCAGCTTGTTTCAGCTGTCCCCAAGTGACCCAGGTTTTAAGGCCTTTACACACTGGGGAGATGATGAATAAACAACATAAAAATGTGAAATACTTAATACTAATACTTTATTGTGAAAGGTAAGAACATAAGAAGTAGATCTGGTCTGTGCTGCTTTTGTCATGGCTGAAAGGAGTAATAAAGTTTACCGTCTTGTTTTTGACTCCAGAGCCTTCATGTTGATGTTTTATAAATATAAGCAGTGCAAAAGCTCAGAAAATCAACCTTGTTATGAAAAAACTTTTTTTGTGGCGCAATATTCAAGTTCTGTGTGAAACTACTCATGACAAAAATAACAGTTCTAAAAACATAATGATGTGCAAATTAATCACATGAAAAACAGCCTTATGGTGAGCAAAAAAATGTGCTCATGTATCATGAATGTTAACCAGTTCTATGTTTTCATGCAGATCTGGACCCAGATGCATGTGAACCATGTCTAAATATTTACAGTAGCTTTAGCTGTCAGATAACAGACAATAAGATAACATGTATGAGGCAAACAGTCATCGTGTGTTTGTTGTTGCAGGGTTTAGGAACGGATGACAACACTCTGATCAGAGTGATGGTGACTCGCAGTGAGGTGGACTTGTTGGACATCAGAACTGAGTTCAGGAGGATGTTTGCTTGCTCTCTCTACTCCATGATCAAGGTACACACGCACACTCAAATAAACACACACTGCACTACACACATATAAAACATTTTTCTTAAATTTTGCATGCGTATGTGTTATAGGGAGATACCGGCGGCGACTACCAAAAGACCCTACTGTTGCTCTGTGGTGGAGATGACGCGTAACCGTGGCAACAAGCAATAAAACAGGAACCACACCCGAAGTGCCTCTTCTCTAAATCGGGCTCTTTTTGGGCTGCTGGCTCACTGAAATAAAAAGTTGACACAAAGTCAAAATTCATCACAATTAAATGTCTTGTGTGTGTGAGAGTGAGACAGACGGCCCAATCAGGTCTTTTTAAACTATGACTCCAAATAATGTCTTTGAAAGGTAGCTAACATTTTGTTCACGTCCACATTAATGAATGCAGCTTTTGGTCGACTAACATTTTCAATAAGACTAATATTATATCATTAGTTTGTAATGCATAAGTATGACTGCAGTTGTTTTGTTTGCACTTATTACGGCAGAAACAATATCATGCAATAATAAACATTTCAGCTGATGAAGTACAACGACACATGCTTCTTGTCCTCTGTGTCTCAGTACCAATCCTGTCCTGCAATACACGTGTACAAGTACCTGCTGTACAAGAACCTGTTTGATTTCTGTAGAACATGCACTGACCACTCGCAGCCACTAGAGGGAGATAGAGCAGCTTTAATGGACATAAGTTCACCATGTCGTTGCATTTTTTTTAAAGTATTTCTACTGCTTTATACTTCTCTTTCACATTTAATGTACTATATTATACTTTTACTTCATTTATATGATAGCTATGGTAGTTGCTTACTTTGCACATGGAGATTTTACAAACAGTATTATAGATCAAAGTTCCCAATAAGGTATAAAGTTCATCATTAAAATCAGCCCCACTTTGACCAGCTACTAAGTGAAATGCTGCTTATATGAATGCATTATTAGTTAGTTATCAAATATATAATGAATACAAATTTTCAGTTCTCTGAAAGGCAGCCCTCTCTAAAATTAGTACTTTTTTTTTTTCTTAAATATATTTTAATGACAATACTTTTGTAAAGTTCCTAATCCAGGACTTTAAAGAGGACCTATTATTATGCTTATTTTAAGGTGCGTACTTGTATTTTGGGTTTCTCCTAGAACATGTTTACATGCTTTAATGCAAAAAAAGAAAAAGAAAGCGGTTAATTTTTCTCATAGTGGCTGTGCTGCAGAACCTCTTTTCTTCCTCTGAAACGCTTCATCGAGGTGTTTCAGGCTGTTCATGAGCAGCGTTTCTGTGGGGGAGAGCAACTCTGTTTGCCATGAGCTTTATAACTTTACAGACATTTTACATGCACAAGAAATAAATTACACTAAATGAAAGAGTAAAAGCACAAAAGCATAACACTTTAACTTATTGTGTAGTATTTTTACATTGTGGTATTGCTAAAAACTTTTTCTGCCTCCACTCAATTAAAACAGCAAGGTGATTTAAAGTGCTTCACATGAGACAGGAAGCATTAAAGGTGCAATTAAAGCTGAAATAGCCAACACATTTTTGCCATCATTAAGCAAAAAATCCATAATAACCTTTCAGCATTGTATAATTCAAGAGTTCAGAGAGAAAACTAGACTTCTGCACCTCCTCATGGCTGTTTTTAGGCTTTAAAAAATCCAGGGGAGAAATACACATTACAGTAAAAGTATTGATTCATATTTGATCAGCGCTGCCTAGTTTGACCGTTTGGTCAGAGTTGAGACTGACAGCTGATCAGATCAGCTGCACATCATTTTTTCATGTTACCTGTTTCATGCACGACTGTCAGGATATAGCGATTGTTTTATAAAAATACCTTTGCAGCTTTAATCACAAATAAATCACATTCTTTATCTGTTCAAAAGACTTGTCAAGTATTTAACACTCTTTTCAACATAGGAGTGGGTACATATGTTTGATTTATGCGAATGTACAGTATATATATATATATATACTGTATATTCATATATATATATATATATTATATATATATATATATATATATATATATATATATATATATATATATTAAAGATAATCAATTAACATCACAGAACAGTGACAAATATTGTAACCCTCACAGATACAGCTTTCTTCTATCCATCTGTAACTGCTTATCCCGTTCAGGGTCGCGGGGGGCCTGGAGCCAATCAAAGCTGACATTGGGTGAAGGCGGGGTACACCCTTGACAGGTCGTCAGGCTATCACAGGGCTGACACATGGAGACAGCCAACCATTCACACTCACATTCACACCTACGGCATCAACATGGGAGTTACATATGTGGGAGCTGTATATATATATATATATATATATGGAGGGAGCGGGAGAACCTGGAGAAAACCCACACTAACACTGGGAGAACGTGCAAACAACATGCAAACTCCACACAGAAAGGCCCCAAGCCAGATTTGAACTTGCAACCCTCTTGCTGTGAGGTGACGGTACAAACCACTGCACCACTGCTGCCTGCAGCTACTGCGTTTAGCACAAAAATTATGCTCAAATCATAACATGGCAAACTGGCGCCCAATAGGCAACAACACCCATTTTTATGCACATATCTTGAGGTCAGAGGTCAAGGGACCCCTTTTTCTAGTTTCATATGATACCAGTACCTTCACTCAAACTTTAAAACTGAGCCTGATACAACCTAAAAATCGCAGGTTGTGTTAGTACGGTATGCTAAAGAAATTAGTGGCGTTAAAACAAATTGAATGACTTATGACTGCATTAACATTGACAGTCCAGATATGAATATTATGTTTCATTTCTGCTAATATATCCTCTGAAATGTTCAAAGATTGAAAAGAAACACAAAGCAATATAAAAAAAGACACATAATTAGGATTTTTACAAGAGCAAAACAAAAAGAAGATAAAATGGCAAACAGGAAGGTTTAAGCCCTGATGTAAAGGAACTGAGAGTTGCAGCAGATCTCAAGTTTTCTGGGAGTTTGTTCCAGATATGTGGTGCATAAAAACTGAAAGCTGCTTCTCTGTGTTTAGTTTTGACTGATTCATTCTTCTGATTCATTCATTGTTCCTGAAGAAGCCTGCCATCATTTCTCCTCCTTCACTTTATATCCTCATTTGTTGATGTTGTAACTTCCTGGATTAACCTTCACTTACTTTAACTACTTCTACTGCCAGTAAAATGATTTCAAAGGAAGATGTTTTGTTCAGTGTGTGCGAGGGTTGAAGGAGGGGTCATCCCAGGTCCTGTTACACTACAGTTCTGTTATTCTGTTCACGGGAGCAGTTGCCGCTGATTGTTGCCACAGAAACAAGCAGCCAATAACAAGGTCTGAACAGCAGGGTGTGGGGGTCAGGCCACCTCGAGCCACAGGAAGAACAATGACTCCAGCTCCTCCCACCTCGCAGCCCTGTGTATTTTTGGGTGGGCATGTGTCCGCTCAGCTTTGTAGGTCAAACCTGACGTACTTAGTGGAGCGTTGAGTTGTGTTTTGATGATTTTCCCCCTCCTCCTCTTCATCACGCTGGCTGAAGCTCTGTGAACTGCACACAGCAGCTCAAGTTCAAGTTGATGGGAAGTTTGTTTTCCATCAAAGCTGATCAGCTACTGTTATACAGAAAGGGTTCAAATGAAATAAATGGTTAAAATGAAAGTTGATAAATAATAAGTGGAATAAATGATAAAATCTTACAAAATCTTACAAAAATTTGACCAGAAAAAAACTGCTAAAAGCTGGTTACCGTCCTCCTGCATACAGCTGCTGGTGTTTTCACACTGATGTAGAACTGAAACAATTAGTCACTTAATTCACTAACCAATCAGCAGAAAAGTAATGAGCAATTATTTTGGTAGCTGATTAATAATTTCATTCATTTTTAAAGCCAGTTTCAGCCTCTTAAACGTGGCGGTTTTCCTATTTTCTTTGTCTTAAGTTGCAATAAACTGCAAGTCTTTTGGTTTTTAGATTGTTATATAATAACGTAATATTGAATATTTAAAAAGTGTTGCTTCCTGGGAACGTTTCATTTCACTATTTGCTGACACTTTATAGACTAAACGATTGCCTGATTTATCAAAAAAAAATAGTAATCAACAAAATTGACCGTGAAAACAATTATTTGTAGCCCTACATTCATGACATTGTGTTAAAGAGGACCTATTATGCTCATTTTCAGGTTCATACTGAAAAGCCCACTCTGCTCTGATTGGTCAGCTGGCCCACTCTATTGTGACTGGTCAACCGAGCCAAACTCTTCGGACTCTGCTCCAGCTCCACTCCAACTAGCTTCGTTTGACAGTATGCCAAACTACCTGATATGTAAATGTGTTACTTGGTATAAAACATTACAGAAGAAAAAGTGGGACTTCAATCAAGGTGTTACAGGCAGTTCAGGAGCAGCGTTTCTGCTGTGGACTTTGAGATTGGCAGACTTTTTTACATATACAAAAACATGATAAACACCCTAAAGGAAAATAAAAAAGCACAAAAGCATAATCAGTCCTCTTTAAACTCAGATGAGAATCGAGCACGCCCTGAATAAAAGAGTGCAGAAACAAAAAATCTGCATGCCTCCGTATGGCTATATTGCATGACACAATTAAGCAAATAACATCTTATCATGCTGCATGAGGTGTCTAAAGGGGTCGAGTAAGACAAAGATGACAAGATCTAAGTGACTGATTAAAAAGATGAATGCACATTGACAGACACTGGTCTATGGAGGTATGGGAAAAAAAGTGATATTCTTTATTGTTTTGACTGTGAAGTGTCAAAATTAGATATGTTAAACATCTGGAGCAGAGGTTTTAAAAGTGGGAGATCTATTAGTCTAAATATGTGATCTGGTTAAAGACAGACTAGAGAGATATAGTAGTTCTGGGGAATTTTACAGTTTTTACCAGAGTCAGAAACTAATAAATGCCTTAGCAGAGACTTTTTAAAATGAATTTAGTGTAGTCTGAAGTTAGAACAAAATAATATTAGGCTATCTTAGCTCAGTTGTTGAGCATAACTTGATAATAATCCCATAGGCATCCAGGAATTGAGTGAAACTAAGCAAGTAAACCAAGGGGGGCAAGGAGGCGCCTTTTGTCTGAAGAGAGGCCCAGTCTCAGACTGAAAACGCCCTGCTCTGGAGCAGTGGCTCGCAACCATTTTGAGTCACAACCCCCCAGTTTGGTTAAGTTTTGTTTGAACAGCTAGCATGTAGGTGTTGTCCAATGTGCTCCAGAAACTGGACTTCTGATGTATTTTCTGACTATTTCTCCTCTCCTGACTCGCTGAAATTCCCCCGTTAGAAACTCACAAACACACCCAGCAAGGCAAATTATATCGCTCTTACGGGCAATTTAAAATAAAATAATCTAAAACAACAACAACAAAAATCTAAACTGTTATTTTATTTTTAATATGTAATTTTATTTTATTTTTCTCCTTAATCATCTGACGACCCCCAGAAATTATCTTGCGACCCGCAGGTTGAGAACCCCTGTTCCAGAGCATTGTGTTTACATAATCATTGTAACATGTTTCATATAATGTTGTCTGCAAACAGATAAAAATAAAGAATAGAGACCAATTTCAATGGACAAAACTCTAGAAAAAAAAGTTTGGAAATTAACAATTTTCTCTGCCAATACTAATCATTTTCCTGTTGGGACTGACTCTTGTTTTGAGCTCCAGGTGCCAATCAGGCACCACAAGACAAGACCACGGGATCACAAAGTGATCCATTTCATTGTGAAAAGTCAGCTTTTTCAAAACCAACATGGCTCAGTTCAAAATTTTGTTTCATAACAAAACTCCTCATCTCTTCTCTGACATGATTTTGACATCAGATGATTTGCTACCAACAGGGTGGAGCTCAAAACAAGAGTCATTACCAACAGGAGAATACACTGTTTAGCACTGGCTGAGAATTTTGGCAAATTGTAAAATACAATGCCAATTAGCATTGTAACAGGAGAGAAATAATCCACCAAACAACAAATTTCCAAGCTAGAATTAGGAGACGTAGGAGGAGCAGTGATGTTTGTGTTGTTTCTCTCCAGATAAGAAGGCAAAAAACATCAAAATTCATCAAATTAAGTTTCTCTTTCAGATTATTTTCTAGACTTCATTTCTACAGACCACTGCTTCACTGTTGGCAACCCAGCTTTTATTTCAAAGTGTGAGAATTAGTTTTTTTAAGCTATCCCAAAGGAGAAAACAATATTATGTTGATTTGCATGTGAGAACAAGGCCTGAGTGCTTGAGGAGTGTGAAAACGTCATCAGATCTCGACCCAACAGAGCACCTATGTGAGGTTTATGACATGGAACATGAGAGGAGATTGATTTAGTAACACACAAATGAACCTAAACTCTACAGTGAATGCAGAGGATGGTTTTCTGTCAACCCAACCAGAGGAAAGAGCACTGGGTTGATTTTCTGAGCTGCTCTCATGACCTGACACAAAGTCGTGACCACAAATCCGTAGATCTGAGAGTAATCTGGTGGTGGAAGCTGTCGCAAATCCATAACACCCAAATTCCTGCTTGTAAAATCCCAGTAAAAGTTTATATCCTCCATATCTACACTAACACCGAGCACAAGGCTGAAGCACAGCAGGCAGTCAGGCAGAGAAGGACTGGCAGTGGGCGGGTATATACAGGAGATATAGACTATGGGCTAATGAGGGAAGTGGGAACAGGTGTGCAGGTGGGCGGGGGAAGGTCAGGTGATGGGAATGGCGGGAACTGTGGTTACTGCATGGCAGGAGGGAGTGGTGTGAACTGACAGGAGAGATAGTATACAGCAGGGAAACAAAGCAGAAAATATGACAACTAGCAGTTGGCTGGCATTAGGATTGTTTCCATCCAACTGTTTTTATGCACATCTTCAACTCGTGCATAAAAAAAACCTGAGTGGAAACACTAAAAATTTAAATAAAAAAATAAACATAATGCAAAAAAAAGTTTTTACACACGTTGAAGTGGGAAAGTTGGTTTATTGATAAAAGAAAATACAATAAATTGTAATGGAAACAGACGATTTCCTGAAAATGTGTTTTCATTTTGCGCTACACTTGGATGAAAACCTGGTTAATGTGACAATACACAAGCAGGTATACTGTGGTCCGAACATCAATGAAATAACACCACCCCGAAGCAACCAGAAGGTCATCACTGAACAAAACTTAAAATGGTGATTTAACATGCAATATTTAAAATAATTTAATGTCTAAATGTATAATGTAATGAACGAAGTGTAGGAAATGTAATTACACTGACAGGGATATATTCCAGTATTGAACAATTGTTTTATTTGAATAATATCACATATTGAAAATCATTAAATGTGGTGTAAGACAGAAAGCAACCTGCACTAACTCCTAACCAACAGAAAGTTGACTATGCTAAAATTAAATCAGCATCAAATCTTTTCCAAGGAAACATAGTTTTCCTGTTCATGGTTATGAACCTGGGTCCTATGAATTGTCAAAAGCAAAAGCTTATGTTTGTCAGTTCATTTTATTTATATACTGTAGCCCAATATCACAAATCACAAATTTGCCTCGAGGGACTTCACAACCTGTACAACCTTCTGAAAAACTACCCCCAAAATACTCTTTAACAGAGAAAAAAGGGAAAGGTTGCAAATGAGCACTGCATAACAAACCAGAAAGGGAAACTTCTTCTTTATAGAGCGCTATCAGTTTTTAAAGGCCTCCATGGGTCTTAAGTCTAAAGTGAAAAAGTTTCAAAGTTTCGGAGCCACAACTACAAAAAAACACAGTCACAGCTTAAGATATCAGAGATCTATGAGGGGTCGCCAAACCGTCGAAGCAAATTTTACATAGTGGCCAAATGGTGGTAGGACAACTTCCATGTCCGTCATGTGATGCCATTGGGTCCAGAAAGACTTTTTCCCATAAACTTACACTGGAGGTGAATCAACTTTAGTGTCCGTCCATCCATCGTCAACTGCTTTTCCCGTTAGGGGTCGCGGGGGGGCTGGAGCCGATCCCAGCTGGCATTGGGCGAAGGCGGGATACACCCTGGACAGGTCGCCAGTCCATCGCAGGGCACATAGAGACAGACAGCATATAGACAGACAACCATTCACACTCACATCCACACCTACGGGCAATTTAGAGTCATCAATTAACCTAAACAGCATGTCTTTGGACTGTGGGAGGAAGCCGGAGTACCCGGAGAAAACCCATGCCAACATGGGGAGAACATGCAAACTCCACACAGAAGAGTCCCAAGCCGGAATTGAACCTCCGACCCTCTTGCTGTGAGGCAACAGCGCTAACCACCGTGCAGCCCTCAACTTTAATATGTACTTATTTAAATCATTTGATCATAAAAGCTGTAAAATGCACTAATTGCTGAATCCTATTTTCCTTCCTCTGATCATGTGACAGAGACCAGGACCGAGGCTGGACCATGGACTGGGAGTGTTACAGGAAATGCTACTGCGCCTGCTCTGCGGGCCCAATGGATGTGGATGATCGCTGGAAGATCTGGGTGATTTTATACTCAGACGGCCCAGTCTCACAGGATTGCATAGAAATAGCACGACTTAACAACGGCATTCAACGTGTCATTGTATACTTTTTGTGTACCGTACAAACGCCACACAAAAAAAGTACGGTAACGGCCATAGTTCCCCTTGTTGTTGTCTCTCGAGTCCAGCAAAGACTGGCTACGTTGACAGCAAAGTCTTAACGTGCACAAGAGGAATGTCTGCATTCAAAAAAGAGGAACTAAACAAAGCATGCATCTAAAGCCCCACATACAGTAAAACATGTTTGCACCCGTTTCATTCATCAGGAAAATACTTATTCTGTGTTTCAGGGAGCACGTTAGATGGAAGAGCCGATAGTTTGTGGGTTTCATGCTTTTAAGTGAAAGGCCTGAAACTTCAGAGGGCTTTGAGAAGAGGTTGATTTAATACTTTAAGCAGAGGAGTCAAAGGCTGCTGATTTCACAGGTGTTTGTTTAGTTTGTAAACCGCCCTGCATAAAGGAAAGAAACAAGACGAGACATGCCACCATTGTAACGCATATGAGCTGGAAAAGGACGCACATACCTTGAATATGACTCAGATGAGATGATGATTATTGACAATAACGCGTTTTCCTTCGGGGAGTTCTTTGCCTCATTAAGATATTACCAGAGTTAGTGAGAGTATTTGTCTTGAGGCTTCTAGTGTGTAGAGCTTTACACATGACAGAAAACTACACTGTGACATTAAAGGGGCGCTCAGTCATGCAGAGTACTATTCAGCTTGTTTTTGTGGTTATGAAGCATCTTTGAAACACATATGAAAATGACTCAAACAAATCACTTACCTCAGTTTTGACTCTAATTTTTTAGTTGTTTACGTTTATTTTAAAGTGGACAGTAGAGAGTTGACAGGAAGTGTGTCAAGAATAAAGGGGTCAGTTCTGGGTGGTTTAGAGATGATTTATTTTTGTAGGCCAACCAGGAAGTTAGCATCGCACCGTTCACTCGACACCCAATGGGATTTTTCCATTGAGTTTTGGATTATTGCAGAAAATAAACTCTGTGGCAAAGACACATTATGATACTTACACGTTTCGTTCAGCAAGATAATCTTAACAAATGAACACCACTTTGATTTTTGAAGTGTGATTGCAGTCGCTAACGTTATAACGGCTATAAATGAACTACACCTCAGTCGCATGACTTCACGTCACCACCACTAAGCTAAAGAAGGACAAGTCGGCATGATGATGATTAGCGGTCCGATTTAGCCACTTGTTAACAGCCACCTTTTTTATATCCTACAACAAATGTTAAAATCTCTTAAGCTTGCGTTAACCACAGCCCTGATCACAGGCATCTAACTAAATGCCCATTCAAACAACTCATTGACTTCCAGACGAAGGAACCACAGGGACAGAAATGCGAACTCATTTCCAGGTTTTATGATTCACTTCTTCACCCTCTCTATATTCCATCAGACCTGCTTGAACTGACGGACTTCTGAGAACAACATATTAGATCATCATTGACCATCATCTGTGGAAGCAGCTCAAGTCTCGTTTTGTGCTGACATTCGATTTTTGGAGAGAATAATTTATTTTTTTGTCAGTGTTATCTTTAACTTACGGTAATGTTAACTGATACAGCAAGATTGATTTTTCCTCTGAATATCTAACCTGCAGAGTCTAATCTCTGCTGGAACACCAAGAATGTCAAACAGTCATGTACAGGAGTGATAAAGATAAGGATCTGTAAGTCACATGAAGAGCAGAATGATGATTGTGATTGCACCCTGAGCTTCAACTACCAAAAATCAACTTTTCACCGTGTTTCTGACCTTTTTTGAGTTTGTGTATCATTGCGCAAATGTGTGTTTAAGTGTGTGTGGTTGTGGCGGCACAGGTGGATTTTCAAAAAGGGGGATTTTTTTACTCAAAAAGGAGCGATATCTACAATTTACAAAATACGCAACAACAGTTCTCGTCCATACAATCAGTCAACTAAACTCACGATAACTAACTTTAAATAAACTCACCACAAAGGGGAACACACTGTATAAAATGTTTGATTGGACTATTGAAACAAAGGGGTAATAGAAAGATAAACTAAGCTACAAATGAAACAAAACAGGACAGTTAGTCCTCCAGTATAAATCAGTGGGCTACCTGAATACTGACGTGCCTTAAACCTGCGTTCTTTCTAACAGCCAGCAGGGGGCGACTCCTCTGGTTGCAACAAGAAGTCTGATTGTATAGAAGTCTATGAGAAAATCAACATATCCTCATACAACATTTCGTATGATATCTTTGAAAAAGTTATTCCTTGTTTTTGTTTGTTTTCCAACAACTTCCTCGGGTTTAAGCAATAAAACAACAAAAGATCGACTTGGTTAGGATCAGGTAATAAAATGACATAGGTTTAGGAAAAGAGTGTTGGTTAAAATAACTGTGGACCTGTGTCACTAAAATATGCAAATTATTTGACAAATAAATCAATGTTGACTTCTGGTTTCACAAGGACACAAAACACCCCAACCTCCTCACTAGGTGACATTTGCCACTCTTTATATTTCTTGGTTCACGATTATGTGAATAACACACAAATTGATTTTGTGGGATATATATACACAAATTACAGTGCATTATGTTTCTTAGGTATAACTACAGTGTATGAGAACAACCTCAGAAAATGAGCCTCCTTCTCACCTGATTTATTACCTCAGTCAACACTGTAAACATGAGTTTATGGTCTCAGTCACTAGTTTCAATCTTCCTCTAATGTTTATTTATGGAAATTATGGTCCTATTTAGAGTCAAATAGACAATAAAGCAGAGTATGCTTTAAGGCGTGACTACCTTATGATTGGCAGATCATTACCACGTCGTTGTCCGGTCTGGATGTTGTTCGTGTTTACATCTTACATCTTTAACCCTTTCACAGTTCATGAAAGTTAATTATGATCTTTTTGGTCAGCTAAAAATGGCTTATTCAGGATTTGGTTGTGCTTAGCGAAACTCTCTCCTGTCACTTCTGGTTGCAAAAAAACAATATGGTGACAGCCAAAAACAAAGTTTTTTCAGTCCATAAACCGATATGTGACATCACAGTGACTACGTCCACTTCTTATATACAGTCTGTGGTATAAATACAGTAACACTTAACCAAAACACACACTAGGAAACTAGGATTCCCCTAATAGTATCGGCAACTTCAATCTACTTTCACCCTAGAAAACGACCTGTTTCCAGTCTCAACAGTACAAATTAACTGGTTTCCAACATCTTTAAAAATCTGATGTCATTTTTCTTTCATTGTATAGACTTAACGCTATTCTGCCTAATCATGTGCACATCGTTCTTGTCCAGGTACTGAGTCCAGAATTCCTCCCAAGGACTCGCTGAACTCTCCCACATCAGAAAAAGTACAAAGTTTCCAACCCAGCCCGGCTCTATGTCAGGTACAGTCTGTACTTTTTCTAATGAAATGAAATGAAGAAGTAGTTCAACAGTGTTGTGGTCAAAGAGGACCTTCTTCAGGAGACGTTCTGATATTTTGCACTGAATAGTTTGTTCGTTACAAAAAGTCTTGTTTTCTCAAAGCAGCTGTTTCTACTCCCAGCATCACCAAACATTTCTGAGGATGTGCATGTTGATCCCTCATTGGAGATAGTTTGTACGGGCAGATTTTTGACTTGCTTTGAGAAAACAAGACTTTTAGTCATGAACCAACTATTCAGTGCAAAACATCCCAACTTTAATTTGGTAAATACACTTTTTTGTGACAGATTAAACTGTGTGAATTTCACTATTCACTGCCCTCAGGTTAAAGCACCACACACTCACGATGAAAGACTTGTTTTATACACACTAGTGGAGTGATTACATCCAAATATAAAGCTGGTCCCTCTGGTTTCCTGCAGCAGTCTCTAATTACTCTCAGTGACAGCAGCCAGCTGCATTAGGAGCTGTTTCTATACGGGGACATTGTGAGTAAAGACTGCTATGATCCAGGTGTGTGTGTGTGTATGTGTGTGTGTGTGTGTGTGTAATCCCTGAACAAGTGCAACCCCAGATGTGGATTTTATGTTTTCCTGTCAGCTCCTGACCCTCTTCACCTCTGACCCGCTGCTCTTTGTCCCCTCAGACAGACACTTAAGAAAGAGAGATTTCCACCTTTTAACGGAAGCCCACACTCTTTGATGGCACAAAGGGGATTTTGTTTTACCGGCTCCTTCGACCAGAGCTCAAGGACACATTCCAGGAAGGAGGAAGTAGTTAGAGGTTAGAGGTCAAGGGGTCAAGAACGAAATGAGGATACCATCCTAGGGTCTGTGCTGTAAGGATCAGCAGCTCTACTGGTCCTCGTGTGGGTTTACTTCTTTTATCTCTGGGCTCCTCTGATCTAACGGAGATCCACCAGGATAATAATGTGCCGCAGGATCAGTTTAGACAGAGCCGAGGACCTGCAGGGCTATAAATCAGATGCAGGCTGGGCTTTTAAACTTCTTTAAATTTGGAGTTTTGTAGTTTTTAGGTGCAGAGATGCTGACATTTATGCTTAAACAGCTAGTCTGGTAATAGATTAGTTCTTCTAGACTCTTAAATCTAAGGATTTCCTCTGTGTGTGTTTTTGTGTGGTTGTGCCAGCGAGTGCCAACACGTTAACAGCTTTCTAGAGCCAACATTTCTGAGACAGCTCTTTAAAGAAAGGGTTGGTAAAGATTTTAGAAACAGTTTTGTTATATTAGTTGAAATTCTCATTACATCCCGACAACAATCAATAAATCAAAAGCTTTGACAAAAAAGAATACAGAAATCTGGTATCTGTGGCTGTCGCAGGACTGTAACCCTTAACTTGTCAGATCATTTCATCCGATCTGAATGTAATGAATAGACGGGCTACCTGCCTGTGCACTCATTAATACAACTTGCAATTTTTGGTTGTAGCAGGCTCATTCTTTAAGCTAGAGTGAAGATACTGGCATCATACGAAACTAGTAAACCTATTTAATCCAGTGGTACCAATCATGTCATACAGGCTTGTTGTAAAGGAGGCTAAAGAAGGCTCCAAACTTGTGCTAATTTTGGTGAGGAAAAAATGTCATGGCCATTTACAAAGGGGTCCTTTGACCTTTGACCTCAAGATAATCTCCTCTTTACAGACATGCCCACTTTATGATAATCACATGCAGTTTGGGGCAAGTCATCGTCAAGTCAGCACACTGACACACTGACAGCTGTTGTTGCCTGTTGGAGTTTGCCATGTTATAACTGAGCACATTTGTTCTGCTAAATGCTGTACTTGTGAGGGTTTCTGGACAATATCTGTCACTGTTTTCAGCTGTTAATTGATGACAACCTGTTGAACTAAATCAAATGTGTGGGGGAGACTTTTACTGGAAACATGGCTGCATGTCTGGCACACTACACGCAGCACTGTGACTGCTAACGCTCCTGGAGCGATAACCGTAGGTCGGTTAACGGTTACGTTTTTTCTTTTTTCAAAATTAGCATCCCCAGTTGAATGGCATTACATGACGGACAGGGAAGTTGTAATTCCACCGTTTGGCCACTACAAAAATTTGCTTCACAGCCCGGCGCACTTCCTGTGGGCTTGGCGTTGCCAACTTGACGACTTTCTTGCTAGATTTAGGGACTTTTGGAGTAAGTGCTACCAGTTGCTTTCATTAGAAAAGAGTTGACAGTGGGCTGATTTTTTTTTGGCGGTATTTTTGGCATTTTAAAAAATGTAGTGCACTCTTTCTTGTTTCTCAAGATCGCCCACTCTGCCTTTAAATCTACAGATTTCCTCTGTTTCTGTGTGGGTGTGCCAGCGAGCGCCTACACACCAATAACTTTCCAGAGCCAGTACTTCTGAGACACCTCTTCAGTGCTCTGTGGGAGAAAATGGAAAGTACTTGAGGTGGATTAGTGGCTGTTTCACATGTTATACAACAGAGTTATAACTGAAATAAAATTGAAATAAAAACACATTTCACATCTTTCTCTTTAACATCTATAAACATGCCACACAAGTCTTTTGGTCAGTGAGCTGTTAAATGAGGTGTTAAAGTGACTTCCTGTCCGTAATTTGACTGTTTTATTTCACACACTCAAAGGTCAATGAGTCAGAGTGACCTGATAAAAGATTGAGTGTGAGCAGATACTGGATTGCAGCGTTAGTAACATGTTTGCTCATGATAGTAGGGTGTGTGTGTAATGTATGCCTCTATTAGGAGGTGTTTTCTCTGGAATTTGCTTTCAGGCAGTGTCGACTGAAGTGTATCAGGACATCATCAACACCACTGTGAAAGTTGCACCTGCTGATTAAATGTCAGTAACCTTCCTGCTCTCACTTTAGTTTTCTTTATAGTTTAAACATAACGTTGTGTGCATTTCTCTTCATTTAGTTTGACCTTTTAACCTCTTGCATATTACATTGCACAAACATCAGAAAACTTTGCCTTAACTCATTCTAATTTTATTTCTTTTGAGTTACCAGTGCTGATGGAGGGACATGGTGTCAGGCCAGAGCATCTGTCAATCCCAAAAGCAGAGCTCTTATAGACAGGAAGTGGCCAGACAGACTGTAAGTGCCAATCACATTAACTCATTTTAAGAAAATAAGATATTCAGGGCTCAATAATAAAAGAAAAACTAGATATTTTTGCACATTTATAATCCACTTGTAACACACATCTCTCTGCTTCTCCCAATTAAAAGTCTTTAATTTTCTTCAAAGGCAACAGGACACATTGCATAAATAGAAAATATTTATTTATGGTGCATAAATACACAGTGGTGTGTACATGTTTGATTGATGAAATTGACCAGAGGTAGAAAGAAAGTACCACTCTATACTCCAGTAGTCAAGCAGAGCAGTGCTGTGTGATAAACAGAGGTGCAAGAAGTGTTATTTGCTTGAATAAAACAAAAAGAGAAAGCATACCACACTGTACAAAATACTACTACAAGTAAAAAATATTCTCAAGATCCAAGATTCAAAACTTTTAAACCATTTCGGGGCAACATTACTTTGCGGTTGTTTCTATTTTTAGTGGTCATAAAGGTACACTTGATGCTTTGAGTGCTGAAGTGAAAAGTCAAAACCAAATATTCAAAATAAACATAAAAACAAAGAAGACTGACTGGCAAATTGTACTTAAGTGTCTATTTCTAGATCCAATTATTGGATCATTATTACTGATGCATTGATGTGTGAGCAGCAGTGTAATGGTGTAGTTGGTCAAAGTGGAGCTAATTTTGATCTGTAACAATAAAATCATATCTTATAATCTCATCGTATACATCTGAAAAGTAACAACTACAACTGACAGATAAATGTAGTATTCATCTTATATTTATTGTACTGGAGCATAAAATTGAACTTTAAGTGCCTCAACATTGTACTTAAGGTAGTACTTGAGAAAATATAGCTACTAATATTAGTTAATTTCCACCACAGGTGATGAATTGCTTATAAATACCTGATAATATCCACATCTGCATAAGTAACGTAAAACATGTCATATGGGTGTTTGTGGTAAAATCACTCAGTTCACATCTGTAACATGCCCACTGCGGAGAGAAAATCTGACTATTAATGATTAAAAATGAAGATAAAGATTTGTTACTGCTGAGTCTCCAAACAAACACAATGAGTCCTAAAATAAATCCTGGACTCAGTCCGATTGTGTCCACAACCTCATCTGAAGTTAACAGTCGTCACTTTGCAGCATGGACAGAAAGAAATTGCACACGCTCGCCCACGCACCGCTGCATCTCTCCTCAGCCGTTTCCCGGTGGTTCGCGCGCTTTGTGCACGCTGTCGTTGCGGTCGGAGAGGCATAGGTGGAGACGGGGCGAGGTGGAGGCGTCTGGGCAATCTCCTCTCCTCCGGACTGTGCGGACATAACGGAGCTTGTGATGTCCAGCTTGAAGTGCGCATCCCGTGGCGCGCGCTTACACATGCCGGTCCTCACCAGCGCGCGGTCGTCTTGGCACACTTTGCCCTGCAGCCTCTTTAGCGCGCGGGCCACCTGCTTCCAGAAGCCCTTGGTGTCGGACTGGTAGCCCGGGCAGCTCTGCGGTTTGGCGTTGTACTGACACTGCATATCGGTGACTCCGCCTTTGATTCGAGCCTCCCGGTCCTCGCACTTCACCGACAGACTGACCGTGTCCCCGACATCTTTCGACCCCCACGTACATTGCATCTTATCCTTGATGGAGAACTTTCCCCGGCCGTTCGCTGCAGGCTTGCTCCCGCTCCTCTGCGCTCTGCCGGGGGCTGCGCTCACGGTCTTGTCCACTCCTCGGTTCTTGTGGCGCGCACCGGAGGACAGAGAAACCTGCTGCCCGAGGAAGGCCAACAGCAAACAGAGAGCGAAAGTCTTCAGGAGCAACATGTTTCCTTTTAGCGGACAATGTGTCACCTGAAATGACAGAAGATGGTTAAAAGAGGGGTTCAGAGCCTCAGTGATGAAAATAATCACGTCATCGGGAACAAATCTGCTTTAAGCGAATTAAAGGCTGCTCACTGAAAATAATCTAATGTATTTTTATCTCTAAAGACATCCAGAAAAATAAAAATTAGTCTAGTAAATTGTGAATTTACATTAAACCAATGCTTTGTCTCCAACAACGGTTTTTACGCCAATCTGGTATCTCTGTTACGCAGAATAAAGGAAGAGTTCCTAAACCTGCAGTAAATGTAAAGACATGGAAAGTATCCGACAGTCTACTGCATATAGTACATACAAGAAAGTCACATACACCGAGTCTAAATTACCGAATATGACGAGTGTTGCTGTGCGTAAAGCTGCTTCTTGTCTTGTGGCTCTCTGAGCTCCGGCACATGGCTTTCATACATGGATGCTGCGGCACGCCCACCATTGCGGCTCAACACACACACACACACACACACCCTTCAGTACGCACCTGCACTGAGAAGAAGATCGTCCACGGTAGTTTGTTGGGAATGTGTTTTGTCCTGACATGTCCAAACTGAACTCCCGCCTTCAACAGAGTTTAAGTGAAGATCAAAGAGACTGTAAACCATCACTGATGACGAATCTGCGCATCTCCACACACTGGATTTATTCAAAATAACTTTAACAAGCCTGGTTACTACGTTATTACCCCACCTCACACGCACACGCACATTCTTGGAGGCTCGACTCCGACTTTCCACCAATCAGGTGCTCCCTCGACCATGAGGAGAGCCTCTCCGTTAACTTCAACATGCGGTTTGACTTGTGTCGTCAAAGCAACAAGGGCAAAAAAAAAACCCGCGATAACAATCTGCGACTGTGAGATTAACTATGAACAGTGGTAGTAAAGCATGATTGTGACTGAAGAAGCATTTTCTTGTGGAAGATTTAAGATGTCCAACAAAACCAAATCAAACAAATGCACATTGTTATATGTGTTTCCTTTTCATGCAGGCTCTGCATTTATTATCGTAATTAAATGCAAAATATATTTTAGGGGAAGAACTGTTTATTTTTCTGTATTTTATATTTGTTGTTTTCGTGATTTTTTCCCCCCATTAAAGTCAAATCACAACTCAATAAAGTGAGGAGGTGTAAATAAGTCAAGTAGTAGTGTAGAGTAAGTATGTTACTTTTAGTTGTTTTTATTTAGGTTTATTCTAGGGCTGTCAAAGTTAAAGCGATGATAAAGCATTAATGCTGATTCATTTTAAGGCAACTAATTTCTTTGATGCATTAACATAACTTGCAATTTTTGGTTATATTCTTTAAGATAGAGTGAAAATACTGCCATACTGATGGCATACTTAATATATAAATTAGATCAAAAATCATGTTTGGATTATAAGATCAAAAATCATGTTTGCATTATTGTAGGATGGTAAGACCAAAAAAAATTACATGAACGTGCGTTGATGCAAATAATACAGTGGTAAGTAAG
Organism: Pterois miles; assembly: GCA_947000775.1. Lineage (NCBI taxonomy): Eukaryota > Metazoa > Chordata > Actinopteri > Perciformes > Scorpaenidae > Pterois > Pterois miles. The sequence continues at coordinate 4,958,561 of CAMQGK010000231.1, forward strand.
TAAGAAAGAAAAACAAAGACACAGCACCAGAGGATATGTGCATGAATCCACACCCTGTCATCACGTTTCACTCCTGTAGTGACGGAGCTGAAGAAGGTGTGAATAAAGACATGGACAAGGAAGGAGCCAAATAAAGACTAATGTGGGCACAAGTCCAGAACTCTCACAAGTTACAGTATCAATGAGTCACTGTGTTGGAAAGAGAAGTGGAGGATTTACTGTAAGTAAACAGTAGAAGTTGTGTGTGTGTGTGTGTGTGTGTGTGTGTATACACTCTCTGTTCTCAGCAGCACCATCTTGTGGTTGTCAGAGATTCAGCAGCCTCCTTAACGTGGCTGAATAACCATAAATACTTGTGATCAGGGGTGGAAAGTAACTAAGTACATTTACTCAAGTACTGCACCTCCGTATAGATTTGAAGAACTTTTTTTTACATTTTATGCTTCTTTGTACTTCTTTGTACTCCACTACCCTCCAGAGAGGGTCCTACAACTTTAGTTACTAGTTACTTTTCAGATTAAGATTTCACATTAAAAAACTTGATAATCTTATAATATATAAAGTGATTTCCACTTTCTGATGCCTAGATATTTATTCGTAAATAAAAACACTTCAGCCCTTTGCTGCAATATGTTAGCCATGTTTTATTTTATTTTATTTTGTTGCCACCATATTTTTTTCTCAAACGATTTCAGTGAGTTGTTTTTATATTCAAGGATTTATGATCTATGTGGAGTAGAAAAAGACATTTTTGTCTCCAGTTACTTAAAATGTTGGTGATACACTTTAATTACTGCAAGATGCTCAAGAGACGTCCCTATATAATATAAATAAATCCCAGCTGGCATTGGGCAAAAGTGGGGTACACCCTGGACAGGTCGCCAGTGTATTGCAGGGCACATAGAGACAGACATCCATTCACGCGCACATTCACTCCTACGGGCAATTTAGAGTCATCAATTAACCTAAACAGCATGTCTTTGGACTGTGGGAGGAAGCCGGAGTACCCGGAGAAAACCCACGCTAACACCCAAAGTAACTTAAACAAGTCACAGGTCATTTCAGTGTTCCTACTGAGCGTTCCTATTGGCTGTGCTCCGGCTGGTGGGCGGAGCTTGGTACTTCAATTTACTTGGTAAATTGAATTTCCCCTAGTGGGACTAATAAAGGTTGATCTTCTTCTTCTTCTTCTTCTTCTTCCTCAGCTGATCTCAACGTGGCTGCTGGGTCACAAACTCTCTCAATTTGCTGCTAAACAGTAACTACAAGATGTTTCTAAAAACACTTTAGGTGAGAAATAGTCATTGAATATTTGATCAGCGCTGCCTAGTTTGACCATTTGATCAGAGTTTGCGAGTGATTGACAGTTGCTCAGAGACAGCAGACTCCAGCTCGGCTCTGATTGGTTGTTTTCCTCTGGTCTGTGAAATCTTGCAGATGCCATTAGGAGCACCGGAGGACACTGAGGCACATGTTTTTTTCAGGTTACCTGCTTCATGCACTACTGTAAGGATATAGTGACTGCTTTATAAAAAATATTTTTTAATCAGATTTGCTCCAGTCTTGATTACTGCAGCTTTAAAATCATTGAATAATAATAAAAACAAAGTTAGGTACATTTTGCTGAGAGTTAACGGTACTGTTTGGAAACCCAACATGTGATATCAGCTTTATTGTTTGTGATATTAGACACATTTTGTAAATTTCAAGTTTTAAACAATCTTATGTTAGATGTGAAGATCTATAAGCTAATGTTTGGTCCAGGATCAGCTAACAATAACCAACGCTAGCTAGCTTATCTAACTTACACTACACCACGTAGATCATAAATGCTTGAATATAAAAACAACTCATTGAAATGGATTGAGAAATGTAGACGTTATGGTGCATTTTATCCAGAAAAACAGAAGCTCCCCTGTATGTGTTTCCAGGCATGTCCTGCATTCCCCAGTATGGCAGTGATGTTGATCTACAGTTCAAAAGCCAATGTGGCATCTACATACTGTATATATGGGTGTCACCCCTTATTGCTAGCATCTCCCCTCTAAACCTCCCATTTGATTTCATCAAAATAACTGTTCAAGGATCAAAGACGTAAAATATGTCAGCAAAAAAAGCAAAGATAAGAGAAAAGTTCAAAATATATTATGACCCCTTGGAGGGGTCTTAACCCATAGGTTTGCAACCACTGGACTACATCACCTAACGGTAAATAAAGCGGTTAAAACAGCCTCAGCCTCAATCAGCAGCAACAGTCAGATGCTGCTTATGCTCTGATGCATCTGGATAATCAATAATGCCCATTTCTCTGCAGAACAAGTACTTTTAATACATTTACTGGTCATACTTCTGTACTTGCACTTCATATGAGTCTGAATGCAGGATTTTTATTTAAAATAGAGTATTTTAACACTGCTGTATTGTTTTCATTGTCAGTTTAAACAACACTGTTTAAGGTTTAAATCATATTATATAAAGTAACTCCACCCACAGTGATAAGTGAAAGCGATTTGCAGCCTCCACCCTCACCCATTACATGTGTGTGTCTGTGTGTTAAAACAACATTGGTGCTGCAGCCACACTGGTTTCCTCTCACACAGACCTCCTCTGTTCCTGCACACGGTAACTCTCAAGACTCAATTCATCCCGTCATACAAAGAAAGTGTTTAACTCTCTGTATATTTTACTGCAGTCTGTGTCTGGCTGTTAACAACTTCCTCAGCCGGGCTGCAGACATGTTGTTACAGCCGGCGACGGAGAGAAACAAGGATTCATTTTGAGTGAACTTGCAGAGGAACCAGAGCGACACAGAAGAAGAAGAAGAAGAAGAAGAAGAAGAACAGAGGTCTCCACTCTGACTTTATTCTCTTTACCTTCACATGTTGTTGGAACATTTATGTGACACGAGTATTACATCATATACAAACAAAATCACATGCCTGCCATATTCTCCCTTTTGCCTTGCTGTGTGTTTTACAGATTAAAAAAAAGACATGTGCACTACATGACAGTACAAGCAGTCATCCACTGACTGTACACAAGTGTAGGTCAAGTGTTTTTGGCTCAGCCCATAAGATGCAGCAGTGTGGGGACAAAATCACCAGAGGCCCCCGCACTGACCCGGAGAGGTTGAAGATAGTCGAGAAGAGTTGTGACGCTGGTGTTTCCAACCTGAAATAAGGAAATATTGTGATTTTGTGATTAAATTAAGATAAAGTTTGCTTCTCTTGTGAATGCAAGAAATCACTTCTACCACCACTGATGATTTTTGGCTTTGTGGTGGTTAGTTTAATTCATCCACACCAAAACAACCACCCATTTTTTGGTCTTTCTCTTTTCTTTTCCAGCCTACCTCTTTTACTATACTTTAACTCTTTAACTTTTCTTTTGTTCTTCATTTTTAACCCACCTGTGTGCAGTATCGCCTTAGTTTTGGAACCAGCTGATGAAGTAGGCGCAGACGCCCTGGAAGCTCTTCCAGCAGTACTCGGAGGCGATGCGGGAGGCTTTGGACTCGGGCTGCTCTGTGGGACGATTAGTGGTCTTTCCAGGCTTGGGGGTAACTTTCTTGGTCTGGGGGCCTTTGCCTGGTTGGGGTTTGACGGGCTGCTGCTGGGGCTTGACAGGTTTAGGAGTAGTGACGGGCTTGGTCTGGGCTGGCACCACTGGTTTACGCGGCTCCTGGGCGGGCCTGGAGGGCTTGGGGGTGGTGGTCTTGGGCCAGGAGGCCAGGAAGGTCATCTGGGCCTCGTCTGGGTATTTCTTGCACATTGCTTGGCGGTAGATTCGGGGTCCCTGGCAGGCGTGGCTCAGCTTCCTCATGTCCCACATCATCTGGGTGAAGTAGTGGCGAGGGTTGAGGTTGTAGGCGCGGCACAGATTGGGTTTGCCCTGGAAGTCGCAGTAGTAGGAGCGTGCTGCGGTCTGGCCCTGGCTCGGACCTTTGCAGGAGACACGCAAGCGAGTATAGTCCCCGGCTCCGGACACCACCATGGTGCAGGAGTCTTTGGTCTTGGTGCTGAATCTGATAGGCTCATCCCAGATGCTGCGTTGCTGCTGCTGCTGTTGCTGCTGCTGCTGCTGCTGCTGCTGTTGCTGTTGCTGCTGTTGCTGCTGCTGCTGTTGCTCCTGCCTGTTGCTGCTGTTGTTGGTTTGAGCGCTTGACACACAAACAGCTGCTGCCAGAAACAGCACCGCCACTCTCATCCTGGCTCTCATGGCGGCGTTAGGTGTGTTAGTGATGGATGAGTGAAGGGACGATGTGAATGTAGGTATCCGCACAGAAGGTTGAGGTGTGCAAGGGTAGAAAGAATCTGAGCGGGACTTTATAACGCCGAAGCTCACAAAGAAGGTATTATTAAGGTGAGCTGGAGTCCTCAAACTCCTCCTCCAGCACTGAACCCCCTCTCTCACACCACATGAAGCTTGTGTGGTACGTTCAAAACTGAAGAAGTGATGGATGAGATGGATGGAAGAAGGGGGAGAACATAAACTGAGGGAGCAGCAAGAGGGGTGAGGGGTCAGCAGGTTTGTAGGAGCTGAGGGGGGTGGAAGAGGGCTGAAGGACGGTACACACATGAAGCCAAACGTTGTGAAAAAGAGTCGCGAGACATTATATAATCTCACATAAGAGGGTCTTTGACTATTGATGAGGAGGAGAGGGGGAGGAGAGGGCTAAGGTGGGTATGGTGCCAAATTGCAGCCTGAAGTTATTTGCGGAGGGTTTAAAGTTGATCTGTGACCCTGTAATAATAAAAACCTCATCATGTTCATTTTAAGTTACACTTTTTGTAGAGACTTTGTTGCTACACAGCCAGCAAAGCTGCACACACAGATAGTATCGTTTTTACAAACTCATGCTGTGCTACCAACGGTGGAGATCGCTAAGCTTCCTAAGGTGTCACATTATGTCTGGCTGCATGTTAAGGAAATTGTATTTGCACGTTGGAGAGCTGGAGCGAGTGGATATACTGTACGCAGGCTACTGTCAGACAGTGAGGAATAAGACAACTGTTAGATTTTATCTGTTGACATAACAAATCTACTCCTCTTACAAATCAGTTGTTGAAATTATAAATCATTTTGAATTTCTCCCGCAAATTGCAAAATCTGATCTGACATCTGCAAAAACTCTTTGCAAGACTCCGATGATCTATCCTAACCTTAACTATCTGAGATCAATGCAACCATCTTACAAGTTTCCCAACTCACAGGTTACCTTCTAGACACAACCCTGCCTCACTTGGTCTGGTATGACATGTAGCTTGTGGTGGTTAATGTTAATTAATGCAAACCTCTCTCTGTTTCACTAGCTTCTATCAGTCAGTGCAATCGCTGACCGGGTTTACTGTGCTTAGAAAAACGACAAACCTCATCTCAACATATGAAGTGAACCACATCACAAACTGTTAAAACAGGATCAGTTCGGAGCAGTTAGTTATTAGCTTTAGTTATTAGGATTAGGTACAAATGTCAACTGGATTTTGAATTAGGTTTTCTCGCTGCAGGAAAAGAACCCGGAAGTCCTGATTTCACTTTGGCTGTGACATTACTGAGCTTTTGTAATGCTAACTTTTAGCATTGTCCCGCAACTGTTGGCTATATGACCATGCAAAACGTACATAGTCTCACTTAAAGGTAGTTAAATGACCAGTGTGTAGGATTTAGCAGCATCTAGAGGTGTAGTTGGATGGCTTTTCTTTCAATTAATTTTGTTTAACCTTTATTTACAACATTACAAACATTAATTCATCTGTTGTTGTTTATATTGCCGCATGCATATGTCTACAACTGTGGGTCTGTGGGGCTGAAGCTGGGTTCTCCGCTCTGTAGGTCAATGAATCTCGTCAAAGCTCTCTCTTGAGCCAGTGCTTGATTTGTCCGTTCTGGGCTGTTGTAGATACATGGCATGCAATATGGCGGACTCCGTAGAAGAGAACCTGCTCCCTATGTAAATCAAGCCCCCAGGAAGAGCACCCATCATTGATCCCAACATGGTTGTAGTGGCCAATGGCCAACTTCTGTGTCCGTCACGTGATACAATGTTGAACATGTGCACTAGGATGCAGCAAGACCCGGAAGACCCACAAGATCCAGGTACTTTTCCAGACCTGGAAGTCTACCCATTGACTTTATGTGCCACTGAGCAACTTTCATAGGAATGAATGGGGCTCCACCTCCAGCGCTGTATCCAGTTCTTGTTATACACCCATGATGTAGATATGAAGGAGTCATTCTGAGCTAATGAAAACACATTTTATTTGTGTTTCAGATGATTATACAGTAATGAAAACATAGTTACTAATATTATATTCCATTAATGCCGATAGATCCCTCTAAATCCTACACACTGGACCTTTGAAGTTAAAGGAACAGTTTTTGGGAAATACACTTATTTGTGTCATCATATCATATGTCAAGAGTTAGATGAGAAAATTGATACCACACACCAACTGCTGCTGTAGCTTCATATTTACTGGTATCAATCTTCTCATCAACTCTGGGTGATAAATGAACACTCAAGCTGGCATGAAACAAAATACAATGAAAAGCCAAAAATCATAAACTGAAATGTCAGAGTATATAACCACTGAGCTAAAGAAAGCCCCGTACTTTAACTCTAAATTATATTATATTCATACTGAATACATTCTGTACATTGGCAGAGCTCGGTATCACCACTGAGTTCAACACCAGGCCTGACTGCACTCTACGGTGAGTTTTAACTTATGAAACTAAACAGAAGAACAGACGTTGCCTTTACGGAGACATATTCCATATGTACCGGCTGGCTGGGATACAGAGCGGAAGAAGAGAGTGTATGTATAGCCTGCTGCTGCGTACAGAGTCACACATGTGTGTACAAATACACACATGCCTTCAGTACATTCAGGAAGTTCTGTTTTTATAGCCATCAATCTGGTGGGGAAGAGGAAAAAGTTCCCCTGTAAGAGACACCGGGAATGCAAAGTAAACATGTGAAGTGTGTATGTTGTCTGAACCAGATGTTTCCCTAAATTAAATTAGTGCAGTCCTCTTCTGATAGGATGCAACGGTGTCACGCCACCTCAGCCACCGCCAAGCCCCCCCATCGCTCCCCGCCAACCTGTCAACCCTCCCGAAACAGACCGTCTCAGCTGCTGTGTGTGCATGCATTCAACTCTGCATATGTTACTTGAATGTTCCCTGCATTCCCCGGTGGTCTGTGTGTTTTGGCTAAGAAGCTTTTTGGGGGCGTGGATATCTAACCCATCTGTACATTTGCTGTACTTATATCATCAAGTGTTCTTTTTCATTCCTAGCTGTGGCTCAGAGTTTATGTATAGTATAAAAGCACACTTAAAAGATCATTTCAGTGATTTATGACCCCGGAGGCCTTCAGAGCTTCCGTAACAGTGGCTATATCCGCCTCATGTTTCATGTGTTTACGGAAGAAAAACACAGCAGACACTTATTAAACTGAAGTTTTTATTCACAGATTTGCACCCTCACCACAAACTCCAGCTGTATTATATAGTTTTTGTGTGTATGTTCCTCAATCAGGCCTCTGCCTCCACAGAGGCTTCTGGTTTTATGTCTGAAACCACATGATGGTGAAGAAAAAAAAAACCCTGACAACACAAGCAACTAGTGGTCACTATGGTCTGGCGAGAAATGCCTAAGACACAAGATTTTGTTTGTTGGCTGTCTTAAAACCTTGTGTATGTAGCTGATGTGTGTGTTGAATAGCTAGTAACACTGCGTCTTGTGGTAGTAATGGACAAGGATAAACTCTGGACTGATCTCGTCATGTCTCGAGGATTTTAATAATTTAGAGCCATACCGAACTGCCAGTTTCCTCCTTCTGTGTTTAAAAGAAAAAGTTTGACATTTTAGGGAATACATTTTTTCGCTTTCTTGCTGCTGATCAATAGCACTCTTGTGTCTGTATGCGAACCATGAAGCTACAGCATAGAGCCGGTAGCTTAGCTTAGCACAAAAACTGGAACCAGGAAAACAGTTTGCCTGGCTTTGACCAAAAGTGAACAAAATCCACATACCACCACCTCTAAAGCTCAATAATAAACATTAAAATTGTACAAAAAACAAAGTGTTAAAAGGACTCTAAGAAGTCCGGCCAAGAAGAAGTCCCTGCATAAGCCCCTCAAACTGTTGTTTTCAAACATGCTAGTGGATCTAAGGATGACAATATCAATTGGTATGTCATTTTTTTTGGATGGGACATTGGCCAAACTAAAAAGTACAGGTCAAACATATTTTTCCTGAAGATGTTTATGTCTGTCATTTTAGGTAGTTCTCATCACACTAATGTTTGTTTAAGTGTTCTGATAAGTTTGGTTTTAATTAGTTATCTGATGCTATAAAAAGGGAGAGACGTCAAGATTGGCAGCTGTGAATCTCGCTGACAAGCTGCGGCCGAGTTCGGCGGGATGACCTCAATACTGCGGCTCCCCCACCCAATCACTACTGCGCAGATTCTGGCTCCAAATGACGTCAAAATCTCAAGATGGCAGCTCCCGTATCAAGAGTATTTTGGCTTCACTTCTGCACAGTGAGACGAAGTGGAGCCGCCTTGTCCATCATTATGTTCAGTCTATGCGCCACACTAAGATGATGAACATGGTAAACATTGTACCTGTTAGCATTGTCATTGTGACTTGTTAGCATGCTGATGTTAGCATTTAGCTCAAAGCATAACTGCTGGGATGGCTGGACTCTTCATCTCGCTATTTTGTTTCTGACTTAATGGAAAACTAAGCTAACAGGCTGGTTTTTAGCAGAAAGATATGAGAGTTGCTTCTTCTCATCTAACTCTTGGTGAGAAAGCAAATAAGCGTATTTCCCAAATGTTAAACTATTCCCTGGTTGATGCAACCTGTTGAGCCAAAATGATGCAAGCTACATTACAATAATTGACAAAGAAAAGAAAGAAAAAAACTACTCCTACAAAAACCTACTTACATGTTATAAAACAAACATTAACAAAAATATATAAAACTTTCAAAAGTTTTGAAAGCGTAAAAAATGAACACTTGTGTCACCATGTTAAAACTGATAGAATCAAACAAGTGTACTCTCTACAGGTAAAACTAGCTATGCGGGAATATTGCTCTGGTAGTTGACTGACTGATGTGGTACTGCTGTGACTGGTACTGATGTGTATGAGAGAACACTTGATAAATTACAGTTGGCTGGCATCAGAGATCCTTTTCAAATGGCTTGAAGTGATACTGGGGGTGGGACGCCCTCACCACACAGTTCCTGATTGCTGTTGTTCTTCCTTTTGGTCCTTGGAAGTGTTATATGATCTGAATGGAAAAGCTGGAAAGTCCAGTGATCCTGGAAACGAGAGGCCATGTAATAAATAACCTGGAGTTGTCACACAGTGTGTTTTAGATGAGTAGACAGATGAGATGACTTACCACAAGGGAAAGATCAGTTCCAGCTCTCCTGTCCGCTGTGGAAAGAGAGAAAATAAAAAATCAGCTCAAATAAAAAGAGAGTAATAGGAGACCATTATTTTTACCCTAACATTAAACTGTTACTGCCTTTTCATAACTTCAATATATTATATATTGGTTAAGTGGATGATGTTTTTTTGGTTACAAAAGATAACACCATAATAAACTGTGTCATACGCCTTCTAAGCATACCATACCAATCAAGTTCCCATAATGTTCAAATTGCGGCAAGGCATAGTTGTATAAATATAAACTATATGAGAAGAAATGCAGATCTACAAGGAAGTCCATAGAGAAAGAAATACGCATTTCAGTGCCTCAATTTTATCATCTCTATAATACTTTTCTTTGGTAAACATTCATTCAAAATCTTGCAGAAATAGCAGGATAATCAGATATTCCATCAAGAGGGAATGCTGAAGGATAGCTGATCACTGGTCACTTTATGGATGAATTATAAGAACTGGGTGCTAAATTATGAATCTCACTATAGTGAAGGCATGGTCTGCCCTGCTCTGCCTCTGACTGGCTAGTACTCACTGCCTTTTTGGGTTGGATTGGTTAGGTTTAGGCATGAGAAGATCGGTTAAAGTTAGGGTTAGGGATTATCATGGTAAGCCAATCAGAGGCCTTCGCTATAGTAGGTTTCGTAATATCACTAACAGCATACATCCGACTGACACATACAGATACAAGTCAAGGCCACGTCCCCTTTTTGGGGGAAAGTAAACTGAAGGTCCCATGCACTTCAATGTAATTTGACTCGGGTTTGGATTGCAATTTTGACAAGTTCGTATGCGTTAACCTCTTGTTATACAAACTAAAGTTTTATACACATCTAATAATTATTTTGCAATCTTGCCTGAACCTGAGCGTTCACAATACCTTAATAAATTAATGCCGATCGCCGCCATGCCCCTTCCGTCTTCCCTCAACCAACACAGTGGCCAGATATTGCTGACCTAGACATCGCTACTTATCCAATTGAATCATGTTCGGCTAAGTGTTGTCTGTACATAATCAATGTATTAATAGCTCACTTTGATCTGTACGCTGAGATTTAGTTGAAGCCATGCTAGTCACTGCCACCATCATCATTTAGTCATTTACCACACTGACAGTGAATATTCACATATCTTATGTGTCTCAAATCTCAGTGTGAAAGCCTCGATTAACCCGCTACACAACAGTTTTTCGGCATTTTCACTCCTGTAACAGCAAGTTTCTTTCCCCCAGAAGGGAACACCACCTTGACCATGACGCTATGCTGGTCTGGTCCATAGCGTGGAGCCATAAAGCCTCTATTTTACCTTTTTTAGGACACGGCAGGGGATGAAATTAGAGATCAACTACAAAGTAACTCTTTAGCATAGCATTATTACCAGTTTGTTGTTTGATTGGAGACATGTTTGAACTTCTTCTGGTTAAACCGTCTATGAGGGACACAGGATTGTTTTCCCCCATAAGGGGGCCTGGTCATGCGAGCCTACATATGACATATTGCCAGCCTGATGTATACCAGACCCCAAGATTTATTGATTCCAGTGAGAACTGCTTTCCTGTGGGCTAGCTTCTGGTGTTACTTGTTACCAGGATATGTGCCCCACTGAATATAGTAGTAGAAGTAGTGTTTCTCCCGCTGGCCCCGGCTGTGAGTTCAGCTCGGCCCCTACACTTTACATTGTGATGACGACACAGATTTTAAAATCGCTCAGCTCGAGGAAAGTTTTATAAATAAAAAACCTCCATGGGTCAAAAATTTGTAATAGAGTCGTACCCAAACTTATTTGCAGTTTGAAGTGTCCTGTCAAGAATTTTGCAGACATCCCCTTTCTAATGGTGGTCTGCAGGGAAAATGTATTTTTGGTCTTTTTGACTGCAATACTGCGAATGGCTAATGGAAAATATTGGAAATAAAGCTGAGCAGCACCGTATCCAGGTCTTATTATACATGTATGGGTCACTTGCAAAAAGGCATTATTTAATGCCATCTTCATCATAAAAAAAAGGTCTGTATTTCTGATATCTTTGTGTGCATGTTTAATGTTTATATGCTCAATTTCCTACACAGCTTTCTCAGCACACAAGTTAACAGTTTGACGTCCAAAGTCAAACACAAAAAATCAATTGGTCATATCTACACACAATTCGGAGACAGTGGTGTATAAGGGGTCTTCAGCTTAACTCCATAATGAGTAACTTTTCCTTTTTGACTCCCGGTGTTTGAATCACTGGTTAAAAGAGGTGATGGATGAAGGACGAAGCAGACAAGACAAAATAGAAAGAGGGAGAAAATCTCCCGGTGAAATCAGACTGATGATTAAATGGCTGGTGGTTCTCAGATGGTTTTAGTTGTTTGTTAACGTTGTCAGACGAGAGTTAGTGGAAAGTTAAAACTGACAGTCAGTACCTCATCGACGAGTTCCTTTGGGTCACCAGTCAGAGTAGCTCGGAGGAGCAGAGGCCCGAGGGAACCGAGTCAAAGTGTCGCAATAGGGAGAGCTACATGTACACACACACATATGTAACACATATGGGGAATTCTTCATAAACTTAAAATCTGTGGGAAAACGTATCAACTGTCTACAGACTCTCAAAAATATCCCTCCACCAATTAAAACTGCAGCATGCAAACAAGCAGACACTGCTCATACTGCACACTGATTACCTGTATTACCCATACTGCAAGAGCGAGGGTGTTCAGGTGAGAGAGAGAATGAGAAGACTGCACTGAAAGCAACAAGGATGGAGTGATCCTCAGAAATAAAGTCAAAAAAGAGGAGGAAGAGGCAGGAGAAGATGAGATGAAGATCCATGCAAAGAGAGGAAGGCCATGCTTGTGATTTGATGGAAAAAAGTGTGAGAATGATGTGGAGGGATCCAAAGTCAAAGTATCCCGTCCCACACAGGGAGAGGGCACGTGGAAGAAGACGAAAAGACGCGTGAATAGCAGACAAGTATCAAAGTGCAACAAGCCACGGGTAAGAGGTGCTGGAGAGAGAGAGCGGAAATAACACGAGGAGGAAATATGAGGAGAACCAAAGGCCATGAAACAGAATAATGACAGAGAGAAGGAAAATAAAGGATTAATTGTTTTTGTTTCCATCTACAGAAAAGATTCAGAAAAACTAGAAGTTAAACTAACAAAATATCTGTCTGAGTCTATATGTAGAAAATGTGTGTGTTTGGACTCACTCTTCAAAGACGTCCTCTGTGTCCATCCTTCTGTAATACTTGGCCAGTTTGACGGAGAAGATGATACTGGGGATCAGAAGGATGCAGCAGCCTCCCAGACCAAACCAGAATGTGTTCTGAAAAACACGTTTACAAGTTATTTTTCTCCAGTTAACTTTTCTCTCATTCCTGTCGCACTTAATTAAACACTAATCTCTCTGAAATAAGTAGTTGATCCACACATTAGTCAATGAATTGTGGACTGATTCGTCAGTTAGAAGACATTTTCAGATCCTTTAAAATAGTAATTATTAAATAATAGCAATAATAACAGTGTATTATACTTGAAGTATGATGGACTACATGACAACTCCCCAAAAGTGAAGCTTAAACATCTGGATCGCCCCCTGGTGGCTGGCTGCAGTACAGGTCATAAGCCCTGCCCCCCTCCATGTCAGCAAATGGGACATGGGTCAAAGTAAAAAGGCAAAATACATATCAAATAAATTTTTCCTAAAGATCGTTTCAGTCATTTTAAGTAGTTCTTATCATGCTTCTTCTGTGTAAGTGTTAATTGTTCTGATAAGTTTGGTTTTAATTTGTTATTTGATGCTATAAAAAGGGGGTGAAACATCACAATTGACAGCTGTGATTCTCTCTCATTAGCAAGCTGCATGCTTGGTTCGTTATTGGTTCGGGCGGGACCTCGATGGTGCTGCTTCACTGCCTGATCACTACTGCGAAGACTCTGGCTCCAAAAAGTGCAACATGGCAGCTCCTGTATCCAGGATATTTTGGCTTCACTTCTGTACAGTGGGAGGAAGTGAAGATGCGTCGTCCATCTATACATACAGTCTGTGGTACTGATGTATTCCAGCATTTTAATGTTATAGCTACATCAGTTTCACATAGTGTTGAGTGGTTTGACTAACCACTTTTTGTATGCAATATGGTAAATATGGTAAAGTAACTGGCATAGTACCTACAGTTTCTGATAAAGATAATATTAGTGCAGTAAGAAAGCATATTTGCCTCATCAATGTAGTGAATTTAAATCTAAGTGTTGTTACTTTCATCCACAGCTCATTTTGTGGTTTTGGACTGTTGGTCACTGACTTAAAAGACTTAAAAAATTAATAATGATAACATAATGGAGAGATAGATAGAAATCATTAGTTGCAGCCCTATAGATTTCACATAAAGCCATAAAGGAATATACACAAACATAAAGGAATGTACACAGGCGCAAATAGGACAGAACATATAAATATAAACATGGGTCTGTATACACACATTCTGCACATACAGCACAGCGGCTGCAGGCACTGCTGGAGAAATGACTTATAAAAAAATCTCTGTTTATATTGACCACAGTCTGTGGCTTGTTTGAGCTCTCATTAAACTCTCACAAACTCACAAACGATATATAGCTGATATGTAAATATAAAACTTTACAACTCCTCAGGGCCGGAGTGAAAACAGTGAAGAATCTATGTGTGTGTAACTCCCCGTCCTGCCTCAAAGCAGACCCTATCTCATCTCAGTGTGTGTGAGCGAGTGTGCTAGAGACTTGAGAACATACTGTTCCCGTACGTATGGCCCGAATGACTCTACAGTCTTCATTGCTCCCCAAAACCCAGAGCTCCCTCAAACCATCAAAGAGGCGTTTATATTCCCAGTCAAAAACCAAATACATGTGGGAGAACATGTACTGTACATACAGCTGTGAAATGAATCAGTGTACCTCAGCAGCCTGCCACACACACACACACACACACACACACACACACACACACACACACACACACACACACACACACACACACACACACACACACACAGATAACCACAGTGTTCTGGTGCCTTACCACTGAATCAACTATGAAGCTGCACGCTACTATCTCCATGCTGTCCACAATGTTACTGATGGGTTTACACTGGGCCACCTCTGCAGTCAACTGTAGAGGAAAAAAAAAACAAAAACAAAGTATAGATTACAGTGGATGGATGAATGACGTCAAACGTAAAACCATAACTTGATAAGTATGGTGTAGCAGTGGAAAGACGATCTCTCCTAAACTTTCTTATTACAGACTATAAATTTAAATCAAAGCACTTCTTGGACTGTCAAATTAATCTGATCACAATCAGAGGACTGTTTCTGTAATTTATTGAAACCCGAACATCCTGTGTCTTGGGTGATCTGATCACAAGTGGACAAGCTGTAAGTACATCAGTTCACACCTGGCATCAGAATGCGTCTCCACATGTGTGACTGCTTCCCTGCTCTATATGCAAATAAACACGTACATTATTTCTGTTTCCAAAGACCAAATGTGTTTTTAACCCGATAGTAGGCATGTAAATAGTCTGCCAGGAAAAGGACAAGTAAAAACAATGAAGAGGGTCTATTCCTTGGGTTGTCCCTGGCAATGTTTATGATACTTACACATTTTGTTCAGCAAGATAATCTTCACAAGTTAACACCACTTTTATGAATTTTTGAATTGTGAATGTAACCGGCAGAAGTAAAAAGATACTACACCACAGTCACATGAGAGCAAGTAAACACAACAAGGCTGTAAAGGTGGCCAAGTCAGCGTGATGATTTTTAATAGTCTCATTTAGCCACTTGTCAGCGACCACAGTTTTAAAGACACACAAAGGCTTCAAAATTCATGAGTGGGATATTTACTGATGTATTTTATATTGTAGGACCAAACGTTAAATTTGTGTTAACCACAGACCTTATTTCAGGCATCCAACTAAAAACCCACTGACTTCCAAATTTCAGATTTCATGGACAAGACCAGCTTACACAATTTGAGAACCAACTGGAGATCAGGAAAAAGAAGCGACAAAAGGAGGCATTTGCATTTACACTACAAAAGATATGTGCTCAATTGTATCCCAGGCCACCTCGGCAAGTGGTTGTCTTAACTAACTCATCATTATGTTACACAAGTGCTGTCCACTTATGATCCTATCGCCCGAGATGCATTTTAAAACCAACAACAGGGTTTACCTTGCTGGATTCTCGCAATGTCACAAGATCACATGAGAATCACTGGATCACATACAGTATCACACAAAAATTCATCTTGTCAGGCTTCAAGTAATGTGTTTGTGTTTGGCAAGACAGACCACGGACCAATGAAGGCTTTTCTCCATGGAAAATAAGTTTTCACTCTTTTCCCGACTGATTTTGGCAAGAGTTTGATTAACAGATGGTTCATCCAAGTGTTTTTTTCAAAAAGCCTTTCCAATGATGGCTTCTCAGGTAGTTCTGTGTTACAAACATCTGGCGGGTCAGGTTAAAACAGGGACCCTGCTGACTCTAAAGACTGGAGCTTCATTACTGACAGCCAGATTTATTGTTCATTCACTATCATGAAATATTAATTCACCACTTCAAGAACACTACACCTTACAATTACACTTTTCCCTTCTGCTGACAATGGCTCAACTGTGAAATATTAACCTGTAATCTGTAAAGGAAGACATCATTACTATAAGTCATAGAAAACTGGTAGTATACTCACCGAGTTTTTTACCCAGTCTGTGTACTGTTTGAAGTATCCCACCAAGCTCTGTGTGTAGCCCTTTGTTTCCTAGACACCAGCAGAGAGGAAAACACGTCAGCAAATGTGTGACTGTAGTCAGCTGAGGGTCGAGAGTTCGTGTGGATTCTTAAGGTAAGATAAAACACTAACTCATTTCCTATAGTCCAGCAAAGAGTATCTTGAAGTTGCTATTGTGATGCTGTTTCTGCTCAGGTTAATCAAGCTTGGATTGTGATACAAAAACTTGTATGTGTCAAAAGTAAAATGGTCATAATATCTGGTTTGAATCTGAGAAAATGGAGCTGAGAAACTGAAAAAAATGTCCTTTGATTGACCTGTCTGAAGCAACAAATGTGGCAAGAAATAAAAAAAAAAGGTCATATATCCATGTGTACTGTTACATATCACTCATACAATAGTGTACTGTTGTAGTTATTCTTTTTTATACCTGTTTCACCACATAGGAGGCGTTATGAATGATGAGGTACTCTGCTGCATCTATGGCACTCAGGATATTCGTGACCTTGACCTAAAAGACAGAGTTTTAATTTAGTTTTTAGTTTTTTACTTTGACAGGGACTTACTAATGCATATTAATAACTTCTGAAAATATGCCAGAGTTGGTCGAAAAGACTCATTTTCATCTGTAGTTCTCAGGCAGGCAATAGTTAAAACACAGACTTTAAGAATAAAAACATTGAAAACACAATCAACGATAAAAGCAATGGAAAAAATATGCAGATAAGAACAGAGCACGTACTACATACAGTCAAGAGTGACGTTCTTACAGTGTAACACACATAATGAACAATAGCATGACAACAAAATGAGACAAAGAGAGAGAGAGCGAGAGAGAGATACTGAGATTCATTTGTACTTATGAGCCAATAAGGCAAGTAACTGCAAATAGTCTGTTTATGTTCAGTTAACAGACACCAGTAATACAGTTTATTTTATTTCTTTTATTTACGACACATAATGGTTTCATTAAGTTGTTCAGTGCACATGTGGAATGATACATCTCTGCCTCCTGATTAGGTTGTTTTAACTGTTTCCACTTTTCAGTTATTTCCTGTTTTATTTTGGTATACTCACCTCTCCTCTCATTTCAGAAATCTTCACTTCCTGCCCTCGTGTGTTTCCCGCCTGTGTGATGGTCTGTCTCCTCCCTGATTAGTTTCCTTTCCTGCCTCATTAGGTCCACCTGTCCCTGATTACCTTTCCTCCCTGTGTATTTAGTCCTTGTGCTCTCCTTGTCTGTTGCCAGTTCGTTTTAGCTCTTTGTGGGTAACGTTTCAGCATTCTAGTGAGTGAATATCTCTTGTGTTTAGACTTTGTTTCTATATTTTAGGTCTTAGAGCTCTGCCTCAAGTAAAGTTTTTTGATTCATTGCCTTGAGTCCAGGTTTGCTATTTAGTTTGTCTGCTGGTTCCTGCTTGACATTGAAGTCAGCAGTACAACACAGCGTTATTTAATGTAGAGGCTTTTGAATGTGAAACATGGAATATCAAATAAATCCTTCAATGTATTATGTCTTGTTGATTTGTCTTGTGTACTGGTGTTGATTTGACACATAAGGCTGTATTAAGTCACACAAGTATCTGTAAAACTCAAACTATCTGTAATAAACTGTGGGTATAACAGTATAACAGTACTGCTGTGTTTTGAGTGTTTTGCTTGTTTCCTCACCGGCAGGTCGCTGGACATTCTCTGCAGCTGCTTGATGCTCTGGCTCAGTGTGCTCTGTGTGAGGAGACAAAAACACAAACTGTTACCAAACAAACCGTAACTGCATGTATCTGTTACTCTCTAACAAACCCCCATCGTGTCACGTCACTGCTGTCACAACGTTAACAACACTACTACGAAAACCACGCAACAAGAACATGTATGAACAGCGGCTTACCCGCGCTCTGACATATTTCTGTCACCGTTTAACGGATGAAAAGAAAGAAGAGAGAAAATGAGTAAAGTTGAGGGGAACAGCTAACAAAGACACATTTACTAATACTGGCTTAAAATATATGATTCCATTTTGTTTGTTGATCTGATTATTTGATGGCTTTCAATGTAATTTTGATGATATATATTTTGATATTTTTGTGTAGTTTACCAGATATGAGAAAAGGGTCCATTGTTTTTGTCACACATCTGCAATTTTCTACATCAGCTGTTACAATAAAAGGGAGAAACTGAGAAAATCCCAAATATGAAATGTTTTCTCCAAGATGCTGCACAAGATTCTTCCTGTTATTAGGAGGTTAAGAATGTCTCAAAGATAAGTGTAGGTGTTTAGTGTATTTAAGATTGGAGAGGTGATTACCATTGCTTGCTCCATGGGAACCACCTGTTCTCTGTGAATCTGTCTGATACTGCTGGCGTGTCCTTTCAGTGCGTTCTCCAGAGCACCACGTGGCTATGAAAGAACAATCACAGGGCAGAGGATACAGCAGTTTATTGTAGATAAATCTTAAGGATATTATAATAATAAACAAATATTAACTCCGTCCTTCCTGAGAAACACTTGCAAACACTAATCCTTCTGTGGTACGGTAGGTCCCATGTGTCTTTATATGGCACAGTTCCCATGTCCTGTGGATGTGTGTGTGTGTGTGTGTGTGTGTTGAGGGTGAATAGGCAGCTTGTTGCCCGATCACTGAGCATGAAGCAAAATCATTTTCCAGAGAGGCTGTCCAACTTTATATTGGGTCTTGTTGGTTTAAGAATTTTTCTATCTCATTCCTACAGTCTGCAACATGTCAATATAAATTAAATATATACTAAATTCTCCAAAGTCACCTGGATTCAAGTACTTTGGCAGCACAAGTTGAACTTGAATGGGATCTTTTAACAGCAGTGCTGTAAGTGTAAGCTGCACTATAATAATTCAAAGCAATGTGTATTATGTGTGTAAAATATCACTGTTACCACATTTCTTCATCATTTTGGCATTTGCTTGATAAAAGTAGCATCATGTTGCTGTGATTTGTTGGTACGAAGTTGAAACTCACCAGTTGGTCGGCCTGAGCCTCAAGGTCAGTAGCAAAAAACAGGAGATCCACCAGAGTGACTCCCTTATTTACCTAAAACACAAAACAATTCACTCATGGAGGAGGGATCATATAGTTTTACATTATCTACATTTTTGTACAGTTTCAGTTTACAGGTTAATTCTTGCTAAGTTTTATTTAGGTTTCAGGCTGGATTTGGTGTCAAAAACTTTACCAGAGGACTTTATTGATCCATTTTTGATTTGATTGATTGGATGCCTTAAAGTATCCTAACGAGGATATAGGCTTTACATGCTTTCTGTAAAATAAGTAAAATGTTTTTTCTGTCCTCTGTAAAGGATCCCATGTTTGTCTTAGAGCTTTTATTAAAACCTAGAAGTACTTTTAATTGATGATGTATATAAATTACTTTTCCTCTGTGTAATTTCTTCATGTTATTTTGTTGTTAGTATTGGGGATCATGTGATTGCCTCCCACTGGTTGTCGATACCATATAGGTGAGGCCACATTTGCTTTGCGGGTTTGTTGAAAGCCCTGAAGAAGACCGATAGTAGTGGAAACATGTTGGCTGTTTTAATGATTTAACCACTATCATACGGCTTTTTAATATATTTGTTTGCCACTTGTTTTAATATGCTGGAGTGCCTAGATTGCGTTCCTGTCTATCTGATTTTGGTGACGTTTAAATTTTCAATGTATAATCTGAATTAAAAATTATTTATAATTTATCATGTATATTAACAAAAATTAAAGTTTGCATTTGTGTCTTTTTTTAACAAGTGAAAATGATTAAGAAGTAGATGAATAGAGAGAAGCTTTAGATGTTTTCATGAAATATTATTTCTAATTTCGTTTCATATTACAACAGGTCTAGTGATGTTTATTACACGGTTTTGTTGAATACTCAGTTCTGATTGGTCAATCTACGGTGTGTTATTTCTTTATAGCAGACTGTTGCTATGTAAAACAGACTGTTGCAACAGACAGTTCTGATGTCGGACTCTAGAGGACCGTTTTTGTGTCAAATCATTGATTTCTTAAGTAAGTAGCCGTGTAATAAGCAGGATAATTTACAGCTAGTGGGTCATTGTTGTGAAATAAACCCCTTCAGGGCCATGCAGCACTACATTATTTCATAATCCTTCCTTTCCCTTACTTAGTTTATTATAATAACCTTGACACAAATGACAATCACATACAAAGAGAACAACACTATGACTGCTGGTCAGTGGTGGGGACATTACATTAAGTCCTGGAGGCTTCGCCTGTCATTAACTACAACCCAAGTCTCAACCCATTAATAAATGCTTTACCTAGTACAGATGTGATTTGTGTCCCCATTTGGGAGAAAAGGTACTCTCACACACACACACACACACACACACACACACACACACACACACAGAGATACAGGTTACCTCAGCCAGGTAGGATTCATAGTCGATCTGTCCAACTCCAGAGTTGGCGAAGTTGATGAGGTTGTCTCTGCCGGCCTGCTCCAGCAGCGTGATGTCCTGAAGGTCCACCCGCACACTCTCCAACACTTTGGCCAGATCGTTGTTGTACTGTTTTTAACCACACACACATAAACTGACGAGTTACCATTCATCTGGCGCCACCAGTGATGCATCAGTAACACAGACTTTTATCAGCATTTCCTACACAGTAAGCTGACACTCACCACAGTTCTATTGAGGAAGGAGTTGATGTTGAACATGGTCTCCAGCTGCAGAGAATGATACAGGCCGTTGTTCTCGTAGCAATCCCTATGAGACAAACACATAATGGTCACACACTGAAACTCCTCCAGTGTAAATGTATGTGCATTTTACGGCAATTTTTTTTTTTTTTTTTTGTGGGAAAACATTGGGTCAAAATTGGATTTAAAAATGTAATTTGCAGCCAAAACAACAGTGTACTATTTATTTATCTATTACTCTGAGGGATACTATGCTGCTCATTAGCATTATTTTTATTTTTCATTATTCTCTTCACTTTCTGTTACTAGACACGCAGTTAATTTCAGTAAACAATGAGCGTTATATACAGTATGTTCACAATTAGCTGCTGGCATGTTACCTGTACATGCTTCCCAGAGTCAAGTCAATGTTCGGATTCTGAAACAGCATCCCAGGAAGGAAGTTCTTCTTGGAGGGATGAACCAGGAACGGTGTGTCTATGATCTACAAACACACACACACATTCATCAGCACTGAGCCACAGTGTTGTCCGTTAAATAACACAATAAGATAAAACTCTCTCCAAGATAAACACAGAGTGGAAATAAGATGATTCAGGAATGAAGAGAGTTTGTTTTCAGCACCTTGAATAGCTGTCGGTTAGCGAGTGGCTCACATATAACCTTCTCCACGTTGCCACCAACAACAAACAATGTGGTCACGATGGCCATCAGCACCCAGGCGAAGATGAAAGAGAAGCCCACTCCACTAAAAGACCAAGAAACAGAGTGTGTTAAAATGATCACACAGAAATATTAGTAGGTGTCTGCTGAGAATAACTTTTTACTGCATTATTCAGCAGGGACAAAGCTGCAAAATAGTAAACTGTGGGACATTGGGTCACATTTGATCTAATCCCAGGTAATATTAATTAATGTATGAAATAAAATATATAGATAATATTCTAGTACATCTGTAGAGAGATCTACAGAACTACAAACATCTACTTTTTGCCACTTAAAATTAGCCGAGCATTAATGTAATAATCTTTAAATAAATGTCTGTGATTAAATAAATGGCCCACTGATGAAAGGCCTTACATTTACAGCATTATGAACTGGGCGTCTGTGACATGTGATGACCCCTGGAGTGGTTTCCTCGTTATTCATCTGTCTCTCGTTGCCTTGCAGCTGGCTGATGGGTTGATTGGTGTAATCTGGAAAAACTGGGCCCAGTGTTGCCAGTTTACTTCAGCCCTGGCTGCTACTAGCAGTCTACTCTTTGGCTGACTCCCTGCTGTGGCTTTTCTCCCATTTGGCTTGGTTGTACTGCTTTAGTTCCTTGCTTTGTTTTTATCAGGGTATCTGCAGGCTTCAACGAGTAAAATTTAAGACTTTTTAAGACCTGTTTAAGACCAGTATGAATGCCATTTAAGAAATATTTCATGTCCATCTAAGACCACTATGAATGCTATTTACTTCACTTCCACACTGGCAAGAAAAGTATTAAGGATATGAAAGAAAACTGGATCATCAATATTGTCATTGCTGCTATATGACTGACGGTTTGTTACCGAGTGTTAAGTCCAGAGCAGCTCATCTTTTAGTGTAGGTGTAGCTCCACACTGTCTGGATGTAGTTTTGTTGCAGTGTGCTCAAAAACAAAACATTTAAAAGCGAGATAATGCATTTATTTTGAAATGAAAGTAATGTTAATGAATTTTTAATACCTGCCACAATAGGATTTAAGACATTTTGACTTTTTACGACCCTGCTGGAACCCTGCTTTATGCACCTTTACAACACATCATACTGACTGCACTGATTTCCAGCATGATGTGTCTACATTTTTGTTAAGGCCAGGTAGAACAAAGGTGTATCTAACAGCAATGATTATGGATTTGTTCCATGCAAGGTGTACCAGAAAAACATAATAGTGGGACTGTATGCGCAATAGCAGGGCCCTGGACCTGGCACACTTAAACAGATATCAAGACATCCAATATCATCGTTACACCTGTATCACAAGTTAAAACGTTTGCAAGAAAGATAAAAGAAACATCTTGGTTGTGTCTGAAATCACTCCCTACTATATACTGCATTTTATTTACTGTCCACCATTTTATTTAGGTATAAGTACTGTTATTAGTGTCTATTATACAGGGAGTAATGAATGAGTGAATGAGGGAGTGATTTCAGGCACAGTTTGAGTGTTGGACAGCTGTCATGTTAACATACGCCATTAGCAGGTTGCCACCAGTGTTTGACAGGCAGCCTCGTGTTGTTGGTGTAGCTTGCTTGTCGTAGCCACAGGTGCCACACAGCAGTCCGAGGGTGTTGAAGGCCAAGACCAGAACGACCATGCAGAGCACTCCCACACAGCCGATCCACCTGCGGCACACACACACACAGACACACACACACACACACACACACACACACACACACACACACACACACATTTACTGCTGTTGTTTGTGGACACTGTAAGGATTCACATGAATTTCCTGGAGGGTTACATCACCTAATTCTAACCTTAAATCTGCAATAACTTTTTGGCCACTTGGGGGCAGCGGAAACAAATTATAACATAAAACAATAACAATAATAAACAATATTGACATATCATCTTTTGAATTGTTATGGAACACTTGTTAGCAACCAACTACTTACTTACACATATATGGAGACTCATACTCATTCATGTGGAGTTGTGTTTCTGTCCACCTGGTGAATATAAGTCTAATATTCTCTCTCTTTTAGCTCTGTTTTGTTCTCCACCAGCTCCTGAGGGAAATATCTCTTTAGTTGCTAAATGCTCCACTATGTTCACAAGCTAGTTTCTAACTTTGACTGTCTGCTGTTTGGTGCTGAGCAGGTAGTCTACAGTGGGTATATAGAGCTTTTTCGCTGAAACAGCAGCCTACTACGGATAAAAACAACTCTATGAGAGGTATGAGAGTGAACCAGAATAATAAAGTTGGGGCCAGTCAGCTAAACAATGAGCTGAAACTCACTATAAACCTTAGTAAAGCTGAGGGGAGCTGCAGAATCGAGTGAGCGCTTAATTCAATGTATCTTATGCACTGTTTTTTTACGAAATATCAATAACAGCTGCTTTAGAATAAGCCTAAAATTAAATTTGACCCCATAATGTGACAGATTTTTGTTACCACAAGCTGATACATATAATATACTGTATGTGAAGTACACACACAAACACACATGTACAAACCTGTAGAAATCTATTTGGTCAATCTGTGGGTAATAGGACTCAATGTTTTTCTGGCCTTGGTTGAGGAAAATTGTGAAATTGACCAGAGAAGCTTCTACTGGGAACATCTTGGAGAAGCTGTTGATCTCTGTGCCAATCTTATCCAGCATGCCTTTTACGCCTATACACACATACAAACAAAAAATCAGAGAGCAACATGAATTAGTGCATTTTTTCCTATATCAATTAGAAGGTCTGTCAACTCAGAGGTGACGACCGAAGAAAAGGGGGTCTAAAAGCATGTGGAAAGGGACAAAGAAGGACTTACGAGGTAGAGCTGTGGTGTCATCATTCACAAGTATGCAGGTGAAGGCAAAAGAAAAAAATGTGAAAGTGAAAGTCAACAGTCAGACTTAATCTCATACAGTACATACAGTACAGCATATACTCAATTTAATCAATCAATTAGTTTGAATAATTTTTTAAGTCAGTCACATTCCAGTTTCTTAAATGAGAACATTTTCTGGTTTCTTTACTCTTCTATGACAGTAAATATCTTTAAGTCATGTACAAAACAAGATATTTGAGGATGTCATCTTGGGCTTTGGGAAACACCGATCAACATTTTCATCATTTTCTGACATTTTATAGAGCAACTAATCAACAGATTAATCAACACTGAATATAATCGTTAGTTGCAGCCCTAATACATACACACACACACACACGCACACTTGTGTACCTGAGACAATGTTTTTAGTTTGTTCTTTAACCAGCTTTGGTGTATCATTAAATGATGAGTAACCCTGGAGGTGGAAAGTAAAAGAGAAAAGATGATTAAGAAAAATATATAAATTTCTAAAAGTAGTGTTTTGTAAAAAAATGATGGGTGAAAAAGAAAGTGACAGCGATGAACGGGAGGACGACGATGAGCTGAAGACAGAGACTAACCTTTTGTACGATGTTGCTGAGGTCTGTTCTCAGAACAATATTGACATTGTCCAAGGCACGACTGACATCTGGCAGCTGACAGACAGACAGTGAAAAGGTGGGAAGATTAGTAATTACAATGGTTGTTTCCATTCATTTCCAGGTTTTGATTCTCATCTCATGTGTCAGACAGTCTTTCAGAACCTTGGAGTAGTCAGCATTGATTCCCAGCTGGGACAGCGTGGAGCGGATGGTGTTACAGGTGTGAGACACGGCTCCGTTAGTGCAGGCAGGGTCTGATAAAGTGTTGGTCAGAGAGGCGCGTTCCCCCGACAGGCTGGCGTGAAGTTTCCCCGTCCCCTCCTGAAGAATCTCCAAGGAGGAGCTGACGTTCTCCAGGGCCTCTTTGGTCTCCCGCATGGCTACAGCAGAGACAGGAAGGATGAAATTTAATCAAAAGTTAGACTTTTTTTTGACACAACAGTGTGTTGCTTTGTATTGTCAAACCAGTGAGCCTTGCATGATTTATATTAATATACCTTCACAATACACACAGCCACCACAGAACCACCCAAATTATAACCACAACACCGATTACACTGACCACAGATAAACAATCCACAAAGGAAAACCACAATAGAAGACGTTTTACAGGGTACAACAGTGATTCAGATCAGCTCTGATTACCTTTGATGGCATTCTCAACTTTTGCTTTAGATACAGGGAAACGTGAGGAAATCAAAAAGGAAACAGGAAAGTTTATTTTCTTACACTCCTAATAGTAATTATGTTGCAATGGTGTCACAATCTGATTTTAAATTCAGCAAATGAGGACTTTACCATTGCAGATTATAGTAACATTCAACATAATAGTGGACTATTTTAGATTTTAATTAAACAGTTTGGTTTGACCTGTTCAGAGGTTTATGAGCATTTTATGCAACCAAAACATGAACAGCATTTTATATTGTATTCTGGAACAATTGAATGGAAAGGCAACTGGACTTAGATTTATCTCTAAGTCCAGTTGCCTTTGATTAAATTGTTGCCAGAATGAATTTGACCTGGATGAATGAGAACAATCACAGATTTTATATTGTAACAAAAACAGTTCATGGCTGAAGAGGCTTATCCTTGAATATTGAAATAAATATCACTAATCAGATGTGGTGACGGAAAGAGAAATTATTGTTTCAGCTCAGTAGCATCAGCACTGCATTGTGATACTATGAGTGTGTGTGTGTGTGTGTGTGTGGGTGTGTGTTACCTCCTGCCATACGCAGCGCAGTGTCCAGTGAGGGAACCACCTCTTTCTCCAGCTGACTGTGGATCCTCCCACCCAGCAAAGGTCCAATGTCTGTAAGGAAACACAGACAGACGGTTTTATGACAACATTACAGTTATTTATTACTGTTGCAGGTAAACACAGGGAGCCACAGGCAAACAACACAAGATACATTAAACAAATACTGTATGTAAACAGTCTGAATTTGACTTACTGTCAAGGTCTGACAGGACTTTGTTCTTTGCAGTAGTGTACTGGGCTGTCAGGTATTCAATTTGCTGCAACAGAAAACACACAGTCAAATGTGAGTTTTTGTGTTTGTGTTACACATGGGAAAGTGTATGTGTGTGTGTATGTGTGTGTGTATAAAGGCATACCGCAGGTGTGTTGTTAGCAAATGTCTTCAGGTCTCTCATGTTGGTGTTGATAAATCGCCGAGTGCTCTTAATCTGGGTGCTGACATTATGGTTTGCAGCATAGGCAATGAGAACTCCCACACTGAAACACATACATACATACAGGTCAGTCAAGTAAAGACAGTGAGCATTATTCACCAGCAGAGGGCAGCATGGCTACATTGTGATGTATTTCTGCTGCATGGGCTTCAGAAGTCACTGAGATGTGTGACCAGGCTGCAAAGTCACATTTATCTGTTTTTATTATATCTCAACCTTAATATATGGATTTCAAAAGAGGCAACACAGCATCAGTTTTCTCTTCATGTCTGTCTCTCTCCTTTTCATTTTACAACTGACTGTATATCACCTGAATGTCTCACCCATCATCAAGACTATCTGATGTACATGAACTTTTTCCTGGTTGCTGACATGATTTACAGTCAGTGAATGTACACACTATTTTACCATTTTTTTGGAAAATGGGCATCTCATTTTCCTGCAAGCTTAAAATTGTTTTGTGAGGCATCCACCTCTCTGTATCTACAATCCACCCCCTTCATTATGTAGGGGATAATGTACAGAGAGCCGGTCATTGTTATGAAAGAAACCCTGACAGAGCGATCATCGCCCTGAAGGGGTTTCTTTAACAAAAACAGTCCAACATCAGAACTGTGCCCATAGGAACGGTCTGCTATAAAGAAATAGCAGACTGGACAATGCTGTGATTGACCAATCAGATGCAAGTATTCAACAAAACCATGTAATAATGATGAAGATTTAACAAGAAAAAATGAGTGATAGTGGATATAAACAAAGTTTACTATGAAATTCAGTCCATTTTTGTGTTGTAATATACTGTAGCAAACTTAGTATAATAAAATAAGAAAGCAGAGTGATGAAGTCTGCCAAGATGTTGAGCTAATGACCTGCAAACTTTCAGCTTAGTTTTTGTGAATTATTGCAGTGGCTGAGTGTTATTCCTAAATTTACATTATTCTATATCTTTTAAAGGTATTTCACTGACCTGCCAGATAAATGATCTCTTGAGAAAAGACTTGACTGAATGTCAGTAGGAGGAAAAAAAGAAATAATCTTCTGTGTGAGAGATTACAAAAGTATCATAATAACAAACCCTCATCTGGTAACATATCCAAATGGCCACAAAGTGCTTCATATACTCATACAATATGTTGTGTGTGTGTGTGTGTGTGTGTGTGTGTGTGTGTGTGTGTGTGTGTGTGTGTGTGTGTGAGAACATGCATGTTTATGATGTGAAAGCACTCCCTCAGACAGAGAGCCCTCTCACTGTCAGCCAAGTGATATCAGTAACACCTAAGTGTCCTGCACAGTTTTTGGATCGTATTTCTCCGACCGTGCACCCGTCTCCTACACAGCAGTTAAACTGCAGGTATGTTCAGGTCTGTGTGCAAGCAGATGTTGTTAAAGGGAAAGTCCACAGATTTTACACATCAAAGTCTGTTTACAGGTGTTGTAGAATACTAATGCATATGTGCATGGTTGGGGCTGGAGACTACGAGTTTCAAAATGAAAAAAATGGGGGTGTGGAGTTAAAAAGTAATGAGTTTACATTATCTGCTATGAGCATAACACACCTGAATCTACTAAACTATCATCCGTCTTGTTGCATTATGGGTAATGTAATGTTGCACCAGGTTTCAACAAGGTAGAAAAAAAAAGTGTGGAATAAAAAAGATATCAATTTGTATGTATCAATTTTGATCTTTTAAAAATAAATAAAAGCCTGTCAATTGACACTGACAGTTTGATGCTAAATCAGTGAAACACTCTTTTAGGAACCTACATATAAACACACATAAACATACAAAAACACAGCAACAAAAAGGTTTGTCCACCCCTTGAGTTTTTGTTGTACTATAAGATTATTTTACAAAAAAAATATTCTTACTTTTGATCTGGTATCACTGAGTAATGAGACATTTCTGTTCATTTTAATGAAGCTCATTGTAGTTCTTTTCAGTCAAGTTTCATGTTATTTGCGTTTAATACAGACTTTACAGAGATGGAAGAAAATGAGGAAGAGAAATGCAACACAGGTCTCTGGCCAGGCTCGAACCAGCAATGTTGTGCTTCATAGTTGTCATATTTAACCTCTAAGCCCAAGGTACGATACTAGTCAATTTTTAGCATGTTAGGGTGGATTGAAATTCAGAGAACCTTTGTGTTGGAATCTACAACTTCAGGTTTAACAAGACATGCTTCCCTTTCCCTTATATATCTGAATATATATACTATACATTACATTTAAATACTTTTTCCTTGTATCCAGCACAGTATATCCCAAATCCACTTTTCAACAACTCATCAGAATGCAGTACAGGATCACTCTAATAAAACTTTATTTATTTCATGAAAAGAAAAAAATACCCCTCATAGTGACGATAAACAAGATGATAAAGATTGAAAAGAAGACGACTCACACAATGAAGATGGAGGTGGCCATGAGCGAGGCGGTGTAGAAACCTCTCTGACAGTCGACGTTCTTTCTCTGTCTCTGGTGCATCTCCCCTCCACAGTTCTCGCAGCATCGACACACACAAAAACACATGCCGACGATGGGGGTGAGGACCACAAATGTGATGCCGATGACTGCACATATGAGGAATCCGGCCTCGTAGTAGATCCACTGCAGGAGGAGAAGGTTCATACAATCATCGTTCCCCAGCAAATAGTCATTTTTAAGACACTGTAGAGTGTATTATGTGAACATAACGAGGAGTTTACCTGTAGTAACAGGACCACATTTTCTGGCTGTGACCCCCAAAAGCACATGCACACAGATGCATGCAGAAAAACAAGCACACATGCAGACACAAACACACAAAGCCATAGCAAGAGGGAAAGAAAGACAAACAAAACAAGGTCAGCCAAGGGATTAAGAGGCAGCAAAATTACAATTTCTGAAGAGGGATGTAAAGGCAACATCAAGAGTCAAGGTAGAAAAAAAAAGTGTTAAAATTACTGCAAAAAAGCTCAGATCAAACCAGTAGAATCCCAAAAAGCTTGCTAACATCACAGTAACTAGACTATGATATAATCTAAGACCATAAAATTTATAGACTTGCAAGATACATTTTTTAGAATCTGCATGTACAAATCTTTCACAGGTATTAAATCAATAAATACATTTTAATTCAAGTTATCCTACCAAAATAAAATTTGTCTAAACTATCACTTAAATCAAACGTACCTTTCTCCATTCTTCTATTTTGATTCCTCCCATGTTTTGTTGAATAACTTTAACAATCAGATCTGAAAAAAAAAAACAGAACAGATCAGTAAGCACTTGTCTTTCAATCCGCAGAAATATAATTATAATCACTTGACCGGCGGTGTTTTACAGGCAGTATACGACTCATCTGCCAATTTCACTCACAATCAAATACACTTCCTGTGTAAGATTGGCGAAGCTATGCTGAGTGAAAAAATCCATTTATCTGTTCATGAGCAGACAACACAGATTATGAGGTTTCATATTTTAATTTCCGAGGACAGTAATGTATTTCCGCATATATCTAACAGCTGTGTGTTTTTGCGGAAGCTGTTTGAACTGTGTAGTTTTGCCAAAGAGGACTGCAGTTCAGTCCAGCTGTTTGTGTATTTATATAGGTCAGCCAACACTAAGCCTACCTAGATGGTGACTGACTCACCCAGACTGTTACTCAGCAGGTAAACATTGA
This sequence comes from Pterois miles, assembly GCA_947000775.1. Lineage (NCBI taxonomy): Eukaryota > Metazoa > Chordata > Actinopteri > Perciformes > Scorpaenidae > Pterois > Pterois miles. The sequence continues at coordinate 4,988,994 of CAMQGK010000231.1, forward strand.
TTCCTTCACACACATATACTACTATACATATACAGCTGTGGATACAACTGTATCTGTGGCATGGTATACATGGTATACAAGTGGATGTGTGTAAATCTACAGCTGAAATGTGTACACAAACCAATGTTGGAATGTAACAAAGTACATTTACTCAAGTATTGTCTTTCAGTAATTTTTTTTTTTGCATTTTAGGCTACTTCTACTACACTACATGTATTTGACAGCAGGTTCAGATTAGAGGTACAGTGATGCCGGCTGGCAGTACCACGGTTTTGCACTATGTAGCACACATTACCGTTTCAGCGTGTATGAAAACTACAGTGGCCTTCAGGTAACATAAAACTGTGAAAGCATCTCTCTAGAGCCAGTGTTTGGTTTGTCCATTCTAGGCTACTGTAGAAACATGGCGGAGCAACATGACAGACCATCTGCTCTCTATGTCGATGTGTAGGGCTCATTCTAAGCTAAAGAAAACACGGGTCTTAGTTTCAGGTGATTATAGACTAATGAAAACATAGTTATGAATTTCTAATAAGAAATCAGATCCCCTGAAATGTTACACACTGTTCCGTTAATACAAACACAACTAATATTCAATCACTATCAACTAATAAATTATGATGTATTATTACAGATTAAGCTAAAATTAGCTCCCCCTTTACCAGCTAAAACATTAATGAGGCTTACAAATTAAGGCATCAATAATTAGAATCCAATAAAATAAAACAATAACAATGTAGTACATTAAATATATTTTGATGCTACGTATTTTTATTTATGCCAAATTCATAATTCAGGGCTTTTACTAGAAGTTCTTCAGCAAAAGATCTGATTAATTCATCCACTATATTTATGTAGATACAGTATATACATACAGTATATGAACATTGAACACTACTTGCTTGGAGCTGCATAGACAGTAAAGGCAGTATTTCGAACCAGAAGGAGCATTGAGTTGCTGATATCCACATACACGTTAGAAAAGTGTCTCGCTCTACTTTTTTCATTTAAAGCTTCAGTAGGCTGAAAGTTTTTGGCATATTGGGCTAAAATCCCCAATAACCTTTCAGCATGTTGCAATGAGAGAAAACTAGACTTCTGCACCTCCTCATGGCTCTTTTTTCAGGCTTTAAAAAAATCTAGCCCGTAGAAAAGAGAGCCCAGAGAGAGCGTTCCTATTGGCTGTGCTCCGGATGGTGGACGGTGCTTGGTATCTCTTCAACTGATCTCAACATGGCTGCCGGGTCACAAACTTTCTCATTTTAAGATAACATAAGATAAGATATTCCTTTATTAGTCCCACAGTGGAGAAATTCACAGCTAACAGTAACTACAAGATGTTTCTGAAGACATTTGAAGAGAGAAAAACTCATTACAATAGCAGAAAATTGACTCATATTTGATCAGCGCTGCCCAGTTTGACCGTTTGATCACAGTTCATGAGTGATTGACAGCTACTCAAAGAGACTCCAGCTCTGCTCTGGGTGGTCGTTTTCCTCCGGTCTGTGAATCTTGGAGGTGGTGGTGGGCACACAGGATTTTTTTTTTTTTTGTCGTGCTCTTGTCAGGATTTATTTTGCTCATTCTACCCACGGCCTTCTTAGGGCCCCCCCCCCCCCCCCCCCCCCCCCCCCCCCAACGGCAGCCACTCTGCGGCCCCCCCCCCCCGACCACAGCCCCTCTGCTCTGATTGGTCTCGTTTTCACAAATTAGGGAGAACAGTTTGAGTGAAGTGGGAGGTGGGGTCGGCCCTCCGGTCTGTGAAATCTTGCAGATGCTGTTGGAAAAAAAAAAAGGGAGAGGAAGGGAAAAAAAGGGTACTGAGAAGCCTGGGAGCACGAGAGGATTTTTTTTTTTCAGATTACCAGTCTCATGCACTGCTGGGGAAAGGGGGAGGGGGGTTGGATGGTGGGCCAAAGGAGTTTGTCAGGATATAATGACTGTTTAAAAATACCTAAAAAAAAATTTATTTTTTTTTTTTTTTTTTTTTTTTTTTTTTTTTTTTGTAATTATTTTTGCTCCAATTCTACCCACTGCAGAAAAAAGGAATATCTTATCTTATCTTATCTTCCTTGAAGGCCTCTCCACACTGAGAATGAAAATAAACAGAATAATCATTGGTCGATTTTTCATGTTCAAACTATTTACAAAACGGAGAATATTCGTGTTGCATGCATTCATAAAACAAAACAAGTCTTCTCAGGTTGGTACAGTGGGTGCCACTGAACTGCACACGGCAAGCAGATGGAGGCCAGTTTAGCATGTAAAAGCTGACACAGCTGCCACTCTCTCTCTCTCACACTCACACTCACACTCACACACACACACACACACACACACACACACTGATATACACACAAGATATCGTGCGTCTGTTTGGCCTTCTGTTTACACACATACTGACCGTCAGGTGAGGTGGGAGAGCACGTGTAACTGAAACGTAGTGTGATTGGATTTGTTTGTAATCCTTTGTTTTTCTCAGTTTTAAAATGTTCCAGTAAATGAGGTGAATTGAAGTACTATTACTGTCACTTTGTCTACTGTGCTGTTTTGTTAATCCTCTTTCCCCCGTATTTCATATAGGACTGGAAAGACTGATTATCTTCATCATGTAATCTGTCGAGTGATTTGAATCTTTTTGTCAATAAAATGTCAGAAGATAGTGAAAAAATCCCATTATAATTTCTCAGAGTCCATGGTGGCATCTTTGAATTCCTCTGGGGACTCAGTTTACAATATATAACTGAGAAAAACTTAAATCAGAGACAGTTTCAGCATTTGAAACAAATACTGAAACAAACTGATGATCAAAATAATTCATTTTCTAACATTTTTTTTGCATAATCAACAAACTAACTCAGCTCTCTATAAACCGACTACTATAAAAACAAATGGCCACAGGAATACTTGGACATTGTCTTTAATATACAAGATACCAAACAATGGTTTTGGAGTCTGTGGAGTGTGTTTCTGGTGAGTAAAAGGAGCTGAGATTTTAAATATCTTTTATGACCATATGGGTAATCCTCTCAACACCATCCTCCTGTGCTGCTGGGAGTCAGCTGTCTTACTCTTCTCAGAACTGAGACCTCAAACTGTCATGTAAGGTGAAGGCTAGAGCTGTCCTCAACCAAAGACTCAAAGTTGATCATCAGTTGATTTAATCGACGGATCTGTGTAACTGTGAATTACAAAAAAGCACCACTTTAAATCTTGTGTCGGAAATGTGCTCAGAAGTTTATTGGAAATAAGTCATTCAGCATGAAAAAAGCATAACGACTCCAGAAGTCAACTAAGACCAAAATGATGATTAGTCGACAAATCGACAAAGAGTCGGCAGCCCGAGTGGCGACACCTCCCTCTGCTAACTCTGCAGATGCAGCATATGAGCATATCTGAGTCATGTCGATGCCACCTGTTGTTCCTCAGGTACTTAGTTAGCATTAGCTACTGAGGGTAGTTAAGCTTAGACAGCTTAGTTCAGTGAGTGACCCAGTAAAAGAGGTAGCAACGGTAAACGAAAGGAAGAGGAGGGGATAAATAACCGACAGTTAGACCTGAAAGGACGAACAGCCCACTGCCCAACTGTGTCTACTACAATAGTCAGGATGAGGAACTGTTTTTTTACCTACACATGCAGATGTTTTGTGTTGGTACAAAACATGTTTTCAGTGTCTGCTGTAAGAGCTACCTTTGATGAACTTTTTAGTATCATTGTTAACATTTTATGTCTCTCTTAATTTTTCATAATAAAAGGCCTTTAAAGAAAACCCAGGTGGATCTATTAGTGTTTTACAAAGTAAAACTGCGCTATGAGATAATTTAATTCTGTTCAGTGCAATTCAGTACAGTCTATAGTACAGTTATTAGTCTAAGAAGAATCTGATTTTAGATTTTTACTGTAAGTAAAAATGGACAGGAAACACAAGCAAAACAGGCATCTGGGACTCTATATATTGAGGTGATAGCACAGTTGCATTCAAAAAGTAATGAAAGTCAGTACAAATTAAAAAAAATAAAGATAAAAATAAATGATAAATGTCAACAGCAGACCAGCAAACAGTGCTGCTAGTTAGCTGCTGTGATTTAAGTCAGAACATACGACCCTCTTCCTGTAATGTGTAAATATAGACTCGGACAATCCTCTAGTCTACGCTGACCTGCTCTGAGAGATTACTGAAAGGTGTGGACGAGGCCTTATATAACCCCACAATCAGCTCCACGTTTTACATTAAAGGCTTCATTTAAAGTAAAGTTAAAACACTCTCAGCCCCCACAAAACACAGAAGGCATTTTACATTTGCATAACTGCATCCATCCCCCAATGAAGTTAACTGTGGATTTCATAAATGTATTCACCAACTTGCTTGCTTTTATGGTGCATCTACAGAAAAAATGTAAACACATTTTATCCATACAAAACATAAAGTAACTATTCAGTGGGAGTTATGATGAGGGTTTACATACACATGTTGGTCAGTCTCTGCCTAGTAGAAGCGTCTCTCCAGCTGCCTGGACAGACAGAGGAGCTGACTTTTAGGGACGCAAAATTTAAATTAGATGATAATGATAAATTCATATTATTGTGTATTATTCCAATAACGCAATTATAGCTGATAAATTATGGGCTGATAAAACAAAATTGCGTTCATTAACTTAAGCTCGGCATCTACACACTCCGGTACAAAAGGTGGTGAAGACGAAGAAGAAGAAGAAGAAGAAGAAGAAGAAGAAGAAGAAGAAGAAGAAGAAGAAGAAGAGTGATGTCAGTTAGATTTGGTTGAGTCAGAGATACAGTATATCATATGAAGTTGATTTTATTTGTATAGCCCAAAATCACAAATCACAGTTTTCAGGGGGCTTCACAGTCTGTACAGGATACAACACCCGCTGTCCTTCACAATGTGACCCAGTGGAATATTAAATCATCCATCTCTTTTTAAAATACAAAAATGGGCACGAGAAGCAGGCAATAATCAGTTACGGTATCAGCTAAAAAAATATCCATATCATTCAGACTTTAACTTTGAACTTTGGAGGAAGCAAGTTGAATTGCAGTGGCCTTACTGGAGGAATGTTTCAGTGTACAATTGATGATTTAAACTAAATCAGAAGACAGTTAGGGGAATAAGGTGCTGGAAAAAGACATTATTTAGCGACAATGCCTGCAAGCTACAGTATTAGCTAGATTTTCAAGCAGTGGCTGTTAGTGGCGTTCTTAGGTTTCCTTAAAATGAAGCAATGTCTACTGGTGACTTGCAAACATTAGAGAAAAGCATACAAAACATGAATATTTGTTCTCTTTTGCAGTTTGTGACCCCACAGATTTATCACGTAACTCCTTCAGGTTGGAAACCATTGCTTTATAGTTACCTTGAGACAGCATGATTTAAGACGTCTTGATTTAAATGGAGTTAAAGCAAGTTTAACATTGGTGGTGACAAAGTAAGATTGAAGCTCTAAAAGTGAAAAGCCAGGGTCACTGCTTTACTACATTTTTTTCACAACGTTAATAGGAAGAGATGCTGTGGGCTGCAGTTCAAAGGTATTCATGGCATAAATCATGTCAGGTTTACCAAAGCACATGTTATGTTATGTAGCACTTAGTGTTTGTTACTTTAAATACTACTAACTGTACAGTATGTTTTTACTCAGTCACAAGGAAGTAAAGTAGCCGATGTATTTTTATGTCACCAGGAGCTAAAGAAAGTTACACAGTCCTCTGTGAGCTGGAGCAAAACAACTAATAGGATTATTGTGGTCTTTAACTCTTTGCACCAGAAACTTCATTAGGGGCTTCCTACAATAAATCATATTTCAATTTCAGACAAAGAGAGATAAAGACTGTTACAATTATTTCCATTGTCAATTAATCTTGCCATCATATCTTTGATTAACTGAGTGTTTGTTTGGTCTATAAAATATCAGAAAATAGATAATTAGTTCACTATCATAAGTCTAAGAATGTCAGCAAATATTTGAGAGGCAGGAGGCAAAGTTTTTTGTCATTTTTTTGCTAAAAGAAATTACTATTAACTGATCTTCAAAATTGTTGCCCATCAATTTCCTGTCGATTGAATTATTAGTTAATCAGTGTGTCTTGTTTCAGGTCTACAAGAGACAACCAAAGTATATAATGTCCAGTCTCCCATCAAGAACAATAAAAGGTGTATGAAAGATGAACGGCAGCTGCAATGTAAAGGCAGATGTGCAAAGTGGATGTAAAACTGGTCTTTTTGGAGGGACTAATTCCTCCCTTGTCTTGCACACATATCCTTATCATACAACTAATTTGTCTTTCTCTGGAGAGTGATCTGATTTAGGACATTTGCTTCCTGATATACAACCTGTTTTCAACCAATCACAGTAATTAAAGCAAACAGACAAGTACCAGGACTATGACCCACTTTCAGTATGTGTGTATGTGTGCATGCCTGTACGTGCTTACAAATTTGTGTGTGTGTGTGTGTGTGTGTGTGTGTGTGAGAGACAATGCCATCTGTAGCAGTGGTAGCTGTGGAGAGTTAGCATTAGCCCTGTGGATGCTAATCCTCTAATCTACCCTGTGTGTATCACAGGGATAAGACATGGCCTCCTCACACAGTGAAAGAGACCAAAATGCTTCTTCATCATAAAAACAACCGTCACGCAGATCCGTAAAGATGGATGAGCGAGTCAGGATAGGGAATATTTCAACCTTGAACAACGCAATTGCTCTGACAAGACCAATCAATCATCTACCTTTGCTCAATCTCCCTGACATCAATTGGCCTTTCTCCACATTAACCTCAACCTTAGAACCCCTCACCTCTGCAACAGCTAATTATAAGCTAACCCAAGCCCTTACCTCAACCATGGACAGCAGCTCTACAGGAAATACTGTTTGAAGGGGCAAGACCGTTATCAATACTGTACTGTACCGGCAAGGAAAAATCGGTATCTTCTGAAAGTATACTTAAAAGAGATGAGTTTGCAACCAACATTCACAGAAGAATAAACATTGACAGTAAAACCACAAGTAGTATTTCACTGATCAACAAATTGTATTTATGTTGCAATGTCCCAACTTCATGCTCAGTAGTGGGGCTGCTGAATTAATTGAATATTAATCCCGATCACAATTTTGGCTTCCCACAATTAAATGAACATGATCGCCTCTGATATTGATATTTAAAATGTGCGTTCTGCTCATAGAAAACACTGCTGCATATCAAATCAAGTGCTTCCTGAACTAACAGCCAGTCACCATCCCGTGATCGAGATGTTTTGGCTTCACTTTTGGGTATAGATATTATCTATACAACCAATGTGTTTATGGTTAAATTATGAGGATAAATTTTTTTATCTTGCCTCTTAATGATGCTAATTTTGCTCTCGAAGTGCGACAGGCTGAAGTATTTAACTTTAAAATATAGGTAACAAAAAAGCAGGGGGACTACTCCTGTATTTTTCATATTGCAATAAATGTACAGTATATATAAAATATATATAAAAAATATTGCAATATCAGCTTTTTCCAATATGATGCAGCCCTAATTTGTACATTAGCAGGAATGTAGCACAGCATGGAAGTGAAAACAGTGCTCTGTTGATTTTAATGTGAAAGTGCAATAAAAATATGTTGGCGCTAAAATCAATGAATAATTGTGATAAATAATCATGCTATCTTTTTGGCAATAATTATGCAGCCCTAATCAGTAGCCCTTCGCTACAGTTTCATGTAGCACGTTAGCTCGCCAAAAATGCTAACTAGGATATTTTAGTAAGATTTATCTCAGAGACAACGCGATAGTTTTAGTCATATAAATGGTGTTTCTATAAGTAAGGACTGCTCTATATTAGACTGAACAATGTTGTAGTTGCAGCAGTATTACATTACTTTTAGTTCTTACTTACAGTATGTCCAAAACCTGTTTCATGAGTCGGTTAATACTTTAGTGTTTTTAGTGCTGTTTTTGGTAAGACTTGGCTTATTTCTGTGGCTGTATATTTTCAACCTCACCTTCACAGAATGAGAAACTAAGTGGACCAAACCCAAGAAATAAGCCTACTACTTACTACTACTACTTAAGCCTACAGACCCCCACTCTATATATGCTAATAAACTAAATATACTTTCTAAAACTATCCACTACTACACCAAGTCATACCAGTGCGTTAACTAGCCCTGTTCTACAGGCAACTCAGTGTACGTAGTATGAACATACATGAGTGAACAACTTGTGTTGTGTCATAAAGCTGGAGAAAAATAACTCATATTTGCCTTTTACTCATAAAAGTATATAAATATATGTGCTCTGTATAGAGCAGGGCTTCCATATGCTTGACCTGGGCCTGACAGATGTTTCTAGCGGGGGAAAAATAATTTTAAAAAACTATAGTAATATAAATTGCTGTTTATGCTGTTTTATTTATTTCTCTTCAATTTAAATATGTAAAAATATAAGATGGAGAGGGAGGATGGCACAAGGACGAATAGCATTTTAATTAAAGCTGCAGTGGGTAGAAATTATAAAACCTGACAGCAGTACATGAGACAGGTAATCTGAAAAACATCATGATCCTCTGTGTCCTCCAGTGCTCCTAACGGCATCTGCAAGACTTTACAGACGGGAGGAAAACAACCAATCAGACCTGATCTGGAGTCTGCCATCTCTTAGCAGCTGTCAGTCACTCACAAACTCTGATTAAACGGTTAAACTAGGCAGCGCTGATCTAGTTACTGTAATGCCTATTTCTTACATAAAATGTTTTCAAAAACATCTTGTAGTTACTACTGCTTAGCTGTAAAATGAAAAAGTTTGTGGCCTGGCAGCCATGTTGAGATTAGTTGAGGAAATACCAAGCACCACCCACCAGCCAGAGCCAATAGCAACACTCTCTCTCTGAAATGACCTGTGATTGGCTAGATTATTTAAAGCCTGAAAACAGATCCATGAGGAGGTGCAGAAGACTAGTTTCCTCTCAGATCACTTGAACTGCAATATGCTGAAAGGTTATTATGGACTTTTAGCCCAATGATGCCATACAAAACTGCCTATTGAAGCTTTAAGGGACCTTGGGATCCTAGCTCTATTTTGCATCTTAACAATACAATAAAATGTAAGTTTGTTTTGGCCAAAGGCTGTGCGATGACAACAATGTCAGACTTTGTTTAAAACTGTCTAAGCAAGCATTTTGGCTTTTCAAACTGAACTGATGGTTTTGCTTCACTCTGTGGCTGCAGAGTTCATTTAGTTATGCAAGTCAGTTTACGGTCAACTGAACCTGGCAAACCTCATCCCTTCACTAATGCAGGTGTAAACAGCGTGATAATGAACCGTGAGACACATACTGTATGTACATTGTGTTTGATGTGTGTGAGCAACATGCATGATTTTGTGTATATATTGTATGATATGTGATGCGAGAGTGTGACATGTCATCCAGGTGGTCTCTACCTGTGCGTGGGTATGACAGTAATTCATACTGGAAAGTCCCTGTCAGTAGCAGCATATGGTCCAGTGGATTAAGGTATTATGCGGTGATGCAGGTGACTGAGAAAGCCTCCTCTAATCACTGATCTGCTAATTGATTACCCAGCCAGCGGCACTAACCCTGGATACCAAAATGGCAGCAACTTAAAACCTTCAATCCTATTGCACTTTGTCATCCTCCAACGTGACTACTCATAGTTGTATACAGCACAAGCAAAACACTCACAGTTGGCTGTAGCTCTGTGTATCCATCATTGATCGCACTACACCAGGTGGCCAAGAGAACAACATTCACTACTGATCAAGTGACAGACCTGATCACCTTTTAATCACCTCAATAATGTTAATCATTTATGAGTTATGACAACTATTGATCCCATTAAGCTGCTCATAACATTGGTTTATAAGCTCAACAAGCACACCTCATCAATGCATGCAGTCGCCCTGTGCACATGCTCTTTTGACCAAGTAGCATTTTATTGAGATGAATCTATCCTCGTGACAGATTGTTATTATTCTATCCTAAAATTAGGATAAATTATTCTCAGCAGATCTTTTGTTTTCACTTTACCAGACAGACACTGACACTGAGTGTTTTTTCTGAAGTCATGCACTGAATCAGCCATGATATGGTGCAGATGTACACTCAGAGAAAGAATACAGATACAGCAGCATAATTCCTGCAACAGTCATCTCTTTGAAGTTTTCAGTGTTTTTGGACTTTGTTGTTTAATTTATGACGTAAAACAGGTCAGTTAGAGTCTGATACAACAGAGACAGGCCAGTGGTTTCCAACCTATGACTAGTGACACTATAACACAGGTTATGGCTTGGCAGGTTTATGCCCAAAGAATTCGTTTTCCTTCTCAGATGTTTTGAGACCTAAAGATGTGTAAATAGCCAGTATTTTACACAAAAAAAGCAAAAAGAAATGAGGAAAAATTCAGAAAAGTAATCTACTTTGTGTGACAGTAATATAATTTTTGTCTTTCTTGTCACTTTAAAAATCTTGTTATCCCCTCAGATTTATCTTGGGACCCTTTGGGTGGGTCACAGCCTCCAAGTTGGGAAACATTTAACAACAGCTTGATAGTATATATATATATATATAGTAAAACAAAGCTACAGCGAATAGTGAAGCTAGCCTCTAAAATAATTGGTAAGACACAAAAACAATTAAGTGTTATCTATGAGGAAGTAATTCGGAAAAAAGCTATTAAGATAGCAAACGATTCTTCCCATCCACTCTGCAGGGAGTTTGAACTACTCCCTTCCGGTAGACGGTATAAAGTACCAAAAGCTAACCGTAACATCTTTAAAAACTCTTTTATTCCTAATGCCATTATTGCACTAAATGATAGCATGTCTCGTTGAACCTGTCTGTACTGTATTTGTCACTGTTGTCCTGTGTTTTTACCATTGTAATGTGTTGTTGCTGTACATGAGACCGAAGACAAATTTCCACACTGTGGACAATAAACTAACTAACTAACTAACTAACTAACTAACTATAACCAAATCCTGACAGGTGATATGTTAGTGCTTTACAGGCTTACACACTACTGGCCACAGTTTGTTCTATCACAGGCACTATCCAAAACTTAAAATGACATTACTGGACACTGAAAATGATTATTATCATACATTCTGCATTATATTATCATATACTTCAAATTAATCCACTTCTATTCCTACTTTTTTTGTATACCTTCCTTGGAGTGTGAAAAACCCCTAAATACAGATCATACATGTTTTGTGTCCACTCTCTAATTCCCAGTGTGGTTGCTTTGTAAGACTGCAAAGATGCAGTTTTTAAAAATATATATATATATATATATATATATATATATATATATATATATATATATATATATATATACATGGTCATATTGGTCATATTGTATTATAGATGTGCAAGTTAGTATGTTTTAGGTCCATTATGTATAACATTTGCTTTTATTCATGTGTTGAACCATTATTTGACTTTTTGTCACTTGTTCTATATATACATATATATTTATTTTCTCCACTTTTGTAATTTATTTTACTGTATATTTATTTTCTTTTATTTTACAAAGTATATATGGCATAATATATACTGTATACTATGTATTTATGTCTTTATGTATACTGAGCAACTTTGACTCAAAAGTAGTTCTGCTTATCTTATTTAATTTTGCCACTAACTTTATAATGACTCTATATAAACTATTTGTCACAAATGGTGGTTAACGTCCATCCAAAGACAGCATGTGGCCAGTAGAAAACATTAGCAGTGACAACAAAGCTAAAAATATGAATCAGGTCACTAAATCGGAGGGGTCACATATTTAGTGTAACACCTGTTATATATGAACACATAACTTGGATAAGGTTATTTAACAGGGGTCTGAGCTATGTGTTTATCCAGATTGGCTTGTGTCCAGGAGAAAAGGTAAAGTCCTGACAGTTCTCCTGTGTCCTCATAAGAGGAGTGAAGATGGAGGGATCAGGGATTATGGGTGGGGAGGGATGATCTCACCTTTGGGAAAGGGGTTCGGTTGAATCACGTAGAGGAACGCGTGGACCATGTGGAAGAGGATCCCTATGGCTCCTGGCTCGTAGTAAGCGTGAGTATCATAAACCGCCGCCGGTACAAACCCAAAATCCAACGGCTCCACCGGTGGAGGGGACCGCTGTCTGCGGGAGTCCAACCGGGCCTCCGCCGGGGACAGGTCCCTCTCATCCGCCTGCTGCTCGCTGCTTGTGGCCCCCCAGCAGAGCAGCAGGACAAGCCACCTTGTCCACAGCATGGCTCAGAAAAGTCCACTTTTGTACAAAAAGAAAAGTTGAAACTCCGGGCCCCGGTCAATGTCGCGGGGGATGGAGAGAGGGGAGACGGGCTGGGAGGACACCTGTCCCTCTTGGCGGTTTATCCCCGCAGCTCACTGTCAACCGTCTGACGGAAAACTTTTCAACCTAACATCCACCGGTCGCGGTCCGAGCTGCCGTTAGCTCCTGGTTTCTCGGTACGGGCTCAATGCGCACATTTTCCCGGAGGTCTTCGACGGCTCAAGAGCACCGAGGATGTGCTCGTTTTCCCGGTGTCCTCACTCTCACCGGACGAGGAGCCTAATCCCGCATGCACGCGAAGCCCAAGAACGCTCGTGCTCGCTGAAAACTCGCCGGGTGCGTCTGAGGCGCGCGACACCGCGGCGACCAATCACCTGCTGTCATCTGGGAGCTACAAGCGGTGGTGGAAAGTAATTAAGTACATTTACTCAAGTTCTGTACATAACTACAGTTTTGAAGAAGACTGCTTGTACTTTACTTGAGTATTTCTTCTTTTTCTTATACTTAATACATCTACTCCACTCCAATACTGTTTACTCTACTAGGCCTACGTTAATTCATTAATTAATTTATTTCATTCATTCATTTACAATGTACTGTAAATGACAGATGAGAGATGATATAGATGATATAGTAGATAGATAGATAGATAGATAGATAGATGATAGAGTAGATCGATAGACAGGTAGATAGATAGATGGATAGATGATAGAGTAGATAGATAGATAGATAGATAGATGATAGAGATAGATAGATAGATAGATAGATAGATAGATGATAGAGTAGTAGATAGATAGATAGATAGATAGATAGATAGATGGATAGATGATAGAGTAGATAGATGGATAGATGATAGAGTAGATAGATAGATAGATGATAGAGTAGATAGATAGATAGAGATTAGATAGATAGATAGATAGATAGATAGATGGATAGATGATAGAGTAGATAGATAGATAGATAGATAGACAGATGATAAGATAGATAGATAGATAGATAGATAGCAGATGATAGATAGACAGGTAGATAGATAGATAGATAGATAGATAGATAGATAGATAGATAGTAAGTTTGAGTCATTAAAACAAAAAAAGGCTAAAATCTCTGACTCCAGCTTCTTAAATGTTTCTTTACTCCTCTATGACAGTAAAGTGAATATCTTCGAGATGTGGACCAAACAAGACATTTGAGGACGTCATCTTGGGCTTTGGGACACAACAATCAACATTTTTCACAATTTTCTGACATTTTATGGACCAAATAACTCATCGATTAATCAAGAAAATAATCAGCAATGAAAATAATTGTCATGCAGCCCTAACTTAAATACATGGTTTCTACATAATATTGTTTATCACATACTGGCAGGTATTTTGAGACGTACGGCAACTGACTGCAATGATGACACAGTCAGTTGTGAATAAGGCCTAACTATAATGTTTATACAGCCAAAAGTTGAAGTGCGTCTGTATTTTACAGCTGGGCAGTGGTCAGATGATGTTATGGCATCGGTTTACGAGCGAATCAAACTCCATAATCTCAGTGGGTCTCTGTATGAACGTGAGGCAGGTCATTGACTCTACACTGTGGTCACTGAGCAGCTGACCTTCGGCTCTGAGGCTGATCACATAGACGGTCAAGGCTAGTGAAATTTTGGCGAGCACACAAGATTTGAGTTCAAAAACGGGAAAACCCAAAGTTCAGTTAAAAAGTAACCTTATAGCCGGGTTAAGTCTTTATGTCAGCCCTCTCTTTCATCCTCACATGCTCACACACTTCATGATACACTACACTGGTTTAACTGTAAATGTGAAGTACGTTGACATAATCAGGAAAACACAAGTAGAAGAAGCAGATAATTTATCAGAGTTGGACCTTGAAAAAAAAAAAAAAAGGTCCCCCTGTGTTTGTGTGAATGACTGTGATGACAGACACCCCCCTCCAAATGCCCATTCAAGGGGAACAGTGGACTGCAGTGTTTGCCTTGTGAACAGAGGCTGCACTGACTCCCTTCAGTGAAACACCCGCCACTGTTCCCTGTACCCGACACACACACACACACACGCACACACACAAGCTATGTTAGACACATCACACGAGAAAGGGTTACAAAACAAAATCCTGTTTTATTCTCCTTCTACCACATAGGAGATTTGTTACATAGATGGGTTGTACAAGAAAAATAAAAAACAATGAAATATCCGGTTCATACATACAGTATGTCTTTAGGTAGTGAGAACCATCCATGCACTGCAAATGATCTCACACACAAACACACACACACGCACACACACACACACACACACACAGACACAGACACACACACACACACACACACACACACACACACACACACACACGCACCTCTGTCATAATGCATCCATACTTTTAATCCTTTGTTCACAACACTGCAGGTAAGGACTGTTCTCCTGTAGGATGGTTGGACTCTGCCTGTGTTTGTGCGTCTCAAGTAGCATTTTTAAGCTAATCATCTATTTTTTCTGAATAATAAATACCTGGCAATCTTTGAAGAAGAACTAGCGCTAGTGATGGACAGTGTGGGATTCTTTGTTTGCCTCCAAGTCATGTGTTTTTCCTCCTGTGAGGAACAATTAATGTTGTGTAATGCCTATTTAATCTATACCTCAAGTTGCAACTCTATTTCCTTCCCAGGTAGCCGGAAATTAATAATCTTCTCACTTATTTTGCAAGACGCAAGAAAGAAACATTATTTAGTATTTAAAAAGAATGAAAATAATAAAAAGTAACATCAACATAGACAAATACTGTATGTGTAACAATACATTTTTGGTTCACAAAGTACAAATCAAGCCAGTTTGGATTAGGAAAACAGAGTTGCAACATGGGAAAGAAGCAAAAATGTTAATCATTCTGAAGCATTTTTTTTTTTTAAATTCAGATTGTTAGAAGTCTTCAGAGTATATATGGGATATTTAAGGGATAATGTACAGCAAGCCGGACATTGTTGTGAAATAGATCCTGACAGGGAAGGGTTATTTCACTACAATGACCTGCTAGCTGTACATTACCCTTCTTATTACATGGTTATTTACTTAAGAAATCAATAATTTGACACAAAAATGGTCCGCCAGAGTCCGACATCAGAACTACGCCCACAGCAATGGTCTGTTATACATAGCAACGGCCTGTTATACATAGCAACGGTCTGTTATAAAGAAATAACACACTGCAGAAGGCTGTGATTGACCAATCAAAATTATGTATTCAACAGAGCCGGGTCCGGGTTTTTCAAAGATCACCAGGTGTTTCTTTTTTGAAAAACCAAATGTTTAGCACTGTGGCTCAACTGTAATGAAATGGGTAGTGGCATGAGAGGTAAAACTTACGGCTAGGTTGAGTTTAGCTTTTGCCCTGGAGATGCAACTCCTGGCACTGCAGACCAGAGGTACATGATAAACTTGATCCGTCAAACAGCGCCTCCAGCTTTCACAGCATCTTCAGACTGTTTGGTACATGTAGACCAATAAAAGCCAGCAGCCAATGACCACCACTTCCTAGCATACAGCAAGCGAGCAAACGCACTCGGGTGGAGGGCAAAAAATTATCTAGATATACTACAAGCAATGTCACACTCTCATATAGAGAGAGTAATATTGATTAACTGTCAGTTACTGTAAGCGTCGGTGAAAATTGGCTGAAGGTATGCAAATCTTTGCATGAATAGTGCCAGGGTCAGCGTTTCTTAAAACAAGTGACACGTCACTTTGCCTGTACGCTGATGCACGGAGCAGGTCAGGACATCTTCATTTGGAGAAACTGAAACGATCTGATGTTCGCATCACCTCCAGTTTGGAAAAGGTGTTAGGGTTCAAACCTGACCTTTCCTATTGTACAGTTCTCTGGCAAATAAAAATGTCTGGGTTCACACAGTGCTTAAATGATCCTCCTTCTTGCTTTGTGTTATTTAGAGGTGATTCATCCTCATCACTGTCTCAACCTTCAGGTATCCTTTAACATTTCACCTGCATACATGCAATCTGATCTATTTTTCATATCACCATCAAGATAATGGTAACAAACTTTTTTTGAATTAATGCTGGTATGCCAGTGTCACCAGCAAGTTCTCATTCCCAGAGCGTAAATTACAGACGTGTTGTCATGCCCATTTACATGTGATACCACCGCTCAAAGCACCCTTTAGCGCCAGTATGAGACACACCAGGCTTTCCGTTAACTGCAATGTAAACCCATCCGCAGCAACAGTAAAAAGTGCTGTGGTGATACAATTTAAAGAGCAAAAGATACACACAGGGCGGATGGGCCCAACAAACAAGGCTTTCATCTAGGAAACCGCTGTTCGTGTCCTGTGCGTTAAGTTTGACTTTGACGTTACAATCCGCTGTTGGTTCATGTCCCGTGTTCACGTCAAGTCACATTTCCACTATAATCTTAAGCTCAACCATGTTGTTGTTTCCCAAACCTAACCAAATAGTTTTGTTGCCTGAACCTAAGCTAGTGGTTTTGTTTAATTCATAACGTTAAGCATGTGTTATTGTGACTAAAAAGTAACGCTGACGGGTCTGCCAAAGAGTTGGGATGAGAACGTGATGGTGTCACTCACCATGTATTTGAAATGAGACCAAGAACACAGCTACGTACTTGAATGATGAGTGTATACATGAAACATATTTAAGAAAAAAAAAAAAAAAAGAAAAATCACGTAAAAATAAAACATCCACAAACCTGTCTGGTTTGGAGTCCACATCAAAATAAATACATGATTCTTTACAACCAGGCATCATCTTATCTCAGTGCTTCAAAGTAACAATATCAACACAAATTGCATGAAACTAAAAACCTCCAAACTTTTATATGTGTTTAAAAGGAAATGTCGCCTCTGTGACCAAAGCTATTGCACTCATGCCAGACTGTAGTGTCGCTGCTGCCATGTCTGACAGCTACGGACATCTGGACTCATCACAGTAACTCATTTTAAACAATGATGTGTTGGGTGTGTGTGTGTGTGTGTGTGTGTGTGTGTGTGTGTGTGTGTGTGTGTGTGTGTGTGTGTGTGTGTGTGTGTCTGCAGAGCAATTTTGAGATTTCAACGATGTGTTAATGTGATTTTAAACTGACCAAAATACATGGGGCACGGACATGACACATCACATGGGCGGGAGGGAGCCTGCTACACAGGCTCTGTCTTTGTAGCATGTGGTTGTTTCACAGTGTCACTGTGTGCATAATGAGTCTGAATTATATAACGTAGTTGGTTATGCAGGGCTTGGAAGCGTGGTATATATCAACTGGTACTGAATTAATTAACTGGATTGTTTTAACTACAGGATCATGGATAGGCATTTTAATGTGAGATGTAAAAACACCCACAAGCCCTGCTACATCACATTGCCTCTGGTACAATAAGGTTTAATGTAATCATTTTTAAACAGATATACTCATATGTAGTTTTCAGTTGAAAAAAAAAAATATACCAGCCACGTAAAAATTAGGGCTGCACCCTCAGTCGACTAATACTAAGATTTGGGTCTTAGTCAATTAAAATTTCTTTAGTCAATTAGTCGTTTTTTTATGCTTTTTTCATGCCGAATGACTTATTTCCAAGAAACTTGTGTGATTCTTTGTGGAGGAACTCAGTTTCACAGATCTGTCGACAAAATCGTATGACTGTTAACTCATGTTAACAACTAAGAGTTTCTTTGGTTTGAGGACAGCCCTAGTGAAAACAGAGATGAGCAACATGATACCATGATCAGCGTGATGCTGCGACAGACGTGTACAACATCCGTGCCCCGTGTATTTCGGCCATTACCTGCAGGTCGATTTTAGAAAAGATTCTTCATAAAAACGCCATTTCAAATATTTCAATTTTTCAAGCTTTTGAAATAACAAAAATGTAAAAAAAATTGACAAGTTTTGTTCTTTTTAAAAACGACTCTGCGCTGTACATATATATATACGATTGTGCTTTTGAACACGTACGCGTACAGTCCAGCTGTCATGTTCCTAAAAATCACACAGCGACCCACGTTGTACTATTTCACATATGCGGTTCTTGTTTCTCTCTTCATGCTCTGCTCCAGATGCTCATGCCACTTTTCTCTCAATCGTAGTCACCAGCAAGCATGTCTGCAGGTTGCCGTGACAACCAAGACCCATCCTCAGAGTCCACCCGCGTTCACAAGGTGCTGACTGGACCAGACGGAAACATCTGAAGCGACATCTGAAGCGACCTCTGATGCTCATAGTAACAGCTTTATGCCTTGGCTGGTTTTGTCAGTAATAAATAAATAAATACTCCAGGGGTCAGGTGCACAACAATACGTCTGGTCTGAGCATGCTCCGTGACCCGCGTCTGATCCCTGAACTTTTTGCCAGGTCACGCTGACTGGTTGTTTTATGTGGCATTCAGTCTATTCGGTTGCCACAGATGGTGAAGCGGTCTATTTCCAGTAAATCTTTCTTGGGCGTTCTGTGTTCAACTCTGTCTCCTTCCAGTCCTGTGTCGGCGTTGATGATTTTGTCATCATCCTCCTCGTCAGGTGTGGTCAGGAAAGTATCCGAGTCGCTCTTGGGGAGTGTTGGGGCAGAGCTCTCTGCCATGTTGGCGGGTGGAGAAGTGTCTGCTGCCAGTGATATTCCTCCTTTGTCGGCTGTAGGTTCTGTTAGAGAGAGAGTCGTAGAGCTTGTTACAGCACCGGACTATAAATACATACATAATACAGCTGACTAACAATCATAGCGTACCAACTGTAACTACAACAGGTCTGAAGCTTTGTTGAAGCTGTGTGCATGTGGCTGTAGTAAGCGTGATACTCAGCAGCCTTTTAACAGTTTGGAGGGTGGTAACTGAGCATTACTTCTAAGGCCAAGAAGCACATCATTAAATAACTAAATTAGTTTGGGTGTATAGATTACAAAAAAACATTCAAAACTAGTACATTCACTGTATTTCTGGATGAAAGTCAGTCCTGGATGTTACTATATCGAGTAGGTTATGTTAGCAGCTTTGTCCTGTTACATTTGGGGAGGTTTACACGCCAGCATCACGAGCAATGTTACCTGAGATGAAGCCAAACACATTGGTTAATACTCAATTTAAAAACTTTCTCTTGTAACTTTAACATACTGTTTGAAATACAAACAAGCTAAGCAGCCAAACAGGATAACATCTGAATGAAATAAAAATGATTAAAATTTTGATTTGTGGTAAATCCGCTGCTGTTAACATTGCAAACTGCAAATGTAGCGTGTGAGAACAGAAAGTTTGACAGGCATAACAACAGTAACTCTCCTCATTTTTATAACTGCTTTTTATTTATATCTGTCATCTCACAGGGCATGTGTAATATTTTAAATATCTCTTTTTACTGTGTCTTTGGTGCACCACCGTACTGTCTTGTTGGCTATATATTGTTTTAAGTTGATGCAAGTTCCCCTTGGGGACAATAACATATATCTTATCTAAACCAAGATGTCTGGGATTTCAGATTTAGTGAAGGCTGTATTCAGCAATTTTTGGGAATACAAAGATAGAGATAGATCGATAGATAGACGGCTACCTTGCTGCGATGAAATGTGAACGTGTTTGGTGCGGTGAGCTCTGGAGTTTGCACGGCTGGAGACGGCGGAGGGTGGGGGGTCGGAGAGCTTTTCCTCCATGTTGGCCTCTTTGACAAACACACAAGACGTCCCCAGCAGAACGATGCTGTTGAGCACCTTCAACGTGATCATCCTGCTCACACACAAAACATGTGGATAAATAAGGGCAGACATTAAAAACTACATACACACACGTTAAGAAACGCTTATAATACTGCAAGTGTGTGTTCAAAACTTGTAAAAGATCACTTGACGTTTACCCCAGGTAAAACAGCAGCACACACATAAAGGAGAGCGAACCCTGGATCTTCACTGAGCTGGTCACAACTCTGATCAACTGAAAAAAAGAAACACATCATCAGATGTAAGATGTTTCTACACATTAGACATTAGAGAACAGTCATTATCAACAGCAACGATATTTTCGTAAACAGTGACTGACCAGCAGAGCTAAAGGAAGAGGGATGAAGCCCATTCTTCTGGATACGGAGTCACTGTAGTCTGTGTAAGCCTGGAAACACATTTAAGACTATTTCTCACAGTACACCAACAAGACATTCTCCTTCGTCCCCAAACAATGCATTAGTCATTACACAACTAATTATGATATGTCAAATCAGGAAAGATTAGAGGACATTTCATCAATATTGCAAATATCAGTGTCTATTCGGCATTCAGACTTGAAACAACTGTGATTAGTCATGGAAAAGCATTTGCAAAATAAATAATAACAATGTAAAAACTCCAGTGTGTAGTATGGGTGGGTAGTACAGCCATATCCTGTGTGTGAGTGTTTACAGTTTGTGTCATGGCGACTGTACACTTGTGCTTCTGCTTGTACTTGGACATTGTGGGTGATGTAGCAGGATTTTTTAGTAGTTGAGACATTCCCTTGCGGGTAGTTTATCTATTAACTATATCGTATAAGAGAGCTCAACATACTGCAACTTAAGAAATCACAAGAAAATAGAAAATAAACACAAGCACGGTGTTGTCCACCTGTATTTTCTAAAATTGCAGTGCAATGAGCTCACTGCCACAATTTAATTTCTAGAAAATTTGCTGATTATTTCCTTGATTAATCATGCCTATTAATCATGCCTATAAAGTGTCAGAAAATAGTGAAAAATGTCCATTCAGGTTTCTCAAAGTCCAAAGTGATGTCTTCAAACATTATATTTTGTCCATAACCCAAAGTTATTCACTTTAATATGATATAAAACAGAGAAAATCAGGTAATTTCCATATTTGAGAGGCTAAAAACAGCATTTTTGCAGGAAACATTTGTGAAACTAGAAATCAATTAAAATATTTGGCATTTATTTTCTGTTGATCATCTAATCGATTGACTAATCGTTGCAGCTCTACCCATAATAAGAGTTTCTCAAACTTCAAATGTCTTTTATGTGACTTAATTTGAACTGAGCATTTAGAGAAAGTTCATGTTATCATGTTGGTTTATATATGAAATATTATGTACTTGTACTTTCAGGAGCACAATGCAGCACCAGAGTGGCGTTATGTAAGAATGATGATATACAGTATTTATTTATTTTTCTAAAATGACTAAATACAGTGTATAAGACAAGTATTAACACATCACCCCACATTGGATCCTGACCCCAAGAACCTGTGGTCTAGTTTGAAAGAAAATATTTAAACACAATTCACTCACATTTTTCTGTCGACTGCTGACGAGGTCAAAGGCAAGGCTGGCTCTATATTCTCCGTATACCTGGAAAACAACACACAATATCACAACATTAGAAGAACAAAAATCAAACAAATACACAGTTACTGACATAGACGGTATGAGCAGAGAGTATCTGAGTTATAGTCATCTGTAATGTGTTTATGTAAAGGGAAGGTACAGTATAAGTAGTGGCAGGAGACGAACGATCTGATTTTGATAAAACCAGCGTAAAAAAAAAACAAGAAAACTAAAATGTGCACCATGGATTCAATGTGGACAAGCATGGGTACACATGCTTTAATGCTAGCTACGTGTGAGTGAGGTTTGTGTGATTAGGTTTGACACTAGACACTTAGAGATAAAAGGGTTAATCCCTTCCTGAGGAGTTGATTTCCATTACATAACCCAAGTTACAACTCCTTGAGGGAAATCAAAGAGGACAACACAAGAGGGACGGACGTGGGAGGAAAACAAAGTCAAGATGAAACAAGAGCCAATGACTGACACTTTCTGTCTGATACTACAGTGTATCTGGTGTGAGACAGTGAGGAAGAGGCAGAAGACAGAACAAACCACCTGACTGTAAAACACCAAGTTAAAGTCTGTGAAGGACAGAATATGGTCAAGTCTGTTAAGCTTAAAGATTCATTCACCTTTGAAAATGTAGACAAATAAGATAATCTTAAATGTAGCTCTACTTACTAGCATTTTCCTGAGCTTTTAACTGCATCTCACTGTCTTTGTCAGTGGATGGAGTCGGATCAGTGTCAGGCAACCACATCCAAAACTGATCAGTGTCACTGTTACAGTAGGTATCACTACTAGTAGTCATTAGGTCCCTGCCTCAGATTGCTGCAGTTTGTGTCACATAGTGATCTAGTGTTGAGCTGCAACAATTAATCAATTAGTTGTCAACTATTAAATCAATCTGTTTCGGTTAATCGGTTTGAGTAATTAAAAAAAATTAAAAAGTAAAAATTCCCTGATTCCAGCTTCTTAAATGTGAATATTTTCTGGTTTCTTTACACCTCTATGACTGTCTCCCCTCTCCTCAGTAAACTAAAAATCTTTGGGTTGTGGATACAGCAAGACATTTAAGGACGTCATCTTGGGGTTGTTGATCAACATTTTTCACAATTTTCTGGCATTTTATAGACCAAACAACTATCGATTAACCAAGAAAATATTCAACAGAGTAATCAACAATGAAAATAATCACTAGGTTCAGCCCTAGATAACATACTGTACACATCAGGTTTTATCTATCATGATCAGGCTGTTCAAGTAACAAATAGCATTCATATCAATCCCTTTTAAGTTCTTGGATTCACAGACACGCGTACCAAACACCTAAGTGAATAGTCTAGAAAATAACTGATAGATTATTTAACAGCAAAAATGACTGTTACTTGCAGCCCTGATCTAATGTGACTTTTACTTTCCATTGTCCATCACAAACAACTGTCAATAAATCTGCTTAGACTCAAAGAAAGAGGGATGGACCTTATAACTCCAGAACCTGCTCAAGAATCAGCATGCTTTTAAGTTTCTTTGTATAAAAGTAATACAGTGATAGTTGTCTGATCATCCATGAGTACACTGCAAAGAGGAACTGCTAAAAGCTACTCCAGCATACATTTAATTTGCCAATATGTAAACAAACAGGCTAAAAAAAAACAAGGCTGACTCAATGAATCAAAAGAGACATTGTACTATCTGTTTACAAAACCACAGCATTCTGGGAAGTATAGTTCCTAAACTTAAACATGGTTATGAAGGTCAAAGCATAATACTAGGGCTTACAATTTACTACAAAATAGTACTGATACTCTCCTCTATCCTTTCATATACAGATAATACTACATATACTACAAAAAAGTCAACAATATTTAACTAAATAAATCATTTTTGTCTTCATAAACACAGCCTTAAAACATGTAAGGTACAACTCATGTATAACGTGATGGCATTCCTGAATATCCCACAGTTTTCTGAAAAGAACAATACATGGCATGCATGTCATGCTTATCCACAACATAATGGATAAACTGAAAGTACTGTTTGCATAAAAGGACTCACATCAGCACTGATGTCATTGAATTTGGTGATGAAAGCATGCTTCACAACGTCCACGGCAACCTCTGAGGCAATCACCATGACAACGTCAGGAAACAGCACCCACAAGTGGTCTAAAAACAAACATTAAAAACTGGTTAATATTCATTATAATATTAGTTCTAAAAGTCAGTTCACTGCTGAGCCTCGCTGAGGAGACCCGAGGATGTCCCTGTGAGGAGCAGTGTGATGTAACTTCTAGCTGTCATATAGATAAACCAGCTGTGTAGGTGTCAGTAGTGTTATGTTAGCTGTGCAGCGCTGTGTTAGCTACCAGGGTTCCATGAGAACTGCTCCATGTTTCTCAGACAGACGATGAGCAGGAGGATGTAGTTGGTGAACCTCTCTTTTATGTCTGTGGGAAACAAACAAATCAATCCTGGATTAACCTACTTTGCACTCACTGCGGCTGAGTACGATTCCATAAATTTACCTTCGACCAAATCAACAAGTTCAAAGGCTGAGCTACAAAATATTCACAGAGCTCTGATTTTGCGGCACATATTTGGCTGTTTTAGGTATCATTCACCACTTACCACTGTTTGACATCTGAAAAAGGTTGTTCTTTTCAAACTTCTTGAACACGCTGCCTTTAATCTCCACAAACTACAGGAAAAAAAAAAATAAACATCACAGTCTGAATTCATGCTGCATGCACCTTTAATTGATTTAAATAGGTCTGCGTGCATCCTACTCACATTGTTTGACATCATGATGGTGAGCAGGGACTTGTTGTGGGAGTTGAAAGCTACATTAAGAGTGGTGGCCTGAACCATGATGAGGATTGCATGGAGAACTGGACACAAACATGCTGAGGAAAAACACACACTACAGTAAAGAATATCATGCTCTGTGTTGATAAAAGATATTAGGTTTGCTATCAAGGAAGACAAAAAAAGTAAAACTCTGCACTTCTGGCATTTGGCTTAAAAAACACATAACAATTACATTCTTGGATTAAAGACATTTTCTACCGTACTTTGTTTTTTACACTGAGAAGACCATCTGTCAGTTTTAAGAAACCTGCGCCCAGAAATTTACATTTCCTCTCATCCCAAACTGCTAAACTGTCATACATGTACTACTACATACATGTACTGTATGTATGTAGGAAAATACATGTAGATATTATTAAAAAAGACAAACACAGGTCTTTCTCGGTGAGGATACAGACGTAGAGCACAGCCATGAGGAAGTGAGGGATCACGCCTATGTGCGCTCTCTTCTTCTCCTTTGGTTCTGTGGCTGTCCAGTACAAAGCGTCCAGGATGTCCTGGCCAAATGATGAGAACAGGCGGTCCGCCACCTGAAGACACAGCAGGGAAAGGACGAGAGGAGGCAAGAAAGCCAGTGAGTTAGTGGCTGACTGTACAATATAACCAGTTATATAAACATAATTATAGCAGTGTTATCTGGGTTTACCTCTAACATGTTGTATATGATGTAAAGTTTGATGACAGACTGTCCCCTGATGAGGTGGTACATCATGGAGTAATCCACGTAGCTCATCATAGAGTAACACAGCACCATAATGAAGCCTTTCAGCACATCACACACCTGGGCTGGCTGCAGCAGGCGGGAGCCACTAAAACACACCAGCACACACATTATACACAGAATAAACGCTCACAAAAGAAAGAAGAGATTATCATCCGTCTGAACAAAGTCAGGAACGACTCTACTGCCCTCTAGAGGTTAAGAACAACGTTGTACTCTTTGCTTCTGTTTACAAATGTGGACACCATGTGCCATGTGGAGGTATCTCCCAAATCTGTATGAATTAGTCAAATACAGAACAGCAACTGACAGTTATTTTGTTATACAAGTATTGTTTTTAACTAACTAACAAATCTTTGGTCAAAAACAATAATAACAGTCAAAAATTCAAAGAAATTTACAGTGTTATTGAAAGAAAAGGGAAAAGGAGCAAATCCTCACATTTGAGAAGGTGAAAACAAGAGAGCTTTTCACTGGATCAATGACTTGAACGATTTCAACATGACTCAATCAATAATAACACACTCCACACACACAAAGTGCAATCAAACCCCTGTGCAATAAGCAACCTCTTCTATTTATTTATTTTCATAAATTGATATTTTTATTGCTTGTTATATTTTGCTGTATTATATTTCATATGTCCTTGTATATTTACTGTATATTTTCTTTCTCTTCTATGGAGCCTCTCAGCAAAAGTATTTCACAGACTTGTACTTGTATAACCAGAGCGGCAATAAACATCTTGAATTTCATTAACATTATTGTTAGTTGCTTTTCTATTGATCAACAAAAGACAATTCGACTAATCATTTTGATTGACAAGCACTGGTTTGAACAGATGTACGAACACATTCAGACTGGTAGGGTACACTTTCCTTTAGCGCTAAAACATTCAGTTGATCAACAGAAACTTTATCTGCAACTTTTTGGATCATCTCTTCATAGTTACATCAAAAATGCCAAACATTGATGGTGAGGATACGGACAAGACAATTCAGAGAAAATATTTAGAAGAATAACTGATAATGAAAATAATAGTTAGTTGCAGTCTCCCTTTATTACTTGCATTGCACAGAAGATGAGCATACTATTAATAGTGACATCAACATAAAATAATGCATGCTAATACAAAAGCTCTACAATGAATATAGCCTTTTGTGACTCTAACAAAATTAGGTCTTTGTTAAAACTGTATTGTGTGGGTGTTGATTCAAATCTGTGAGAGGCTTATTAAAAGATGTTTAATTGTTAGTCAAACATCGATTGTTAATGTGGCCAATGATCGATTCAGGAAACAAATTTCAATTTACATCCATAATACCTGAGTGTATACTTTACCTGAGGCCACAGCAAGGCAACGTGAGAAGCCGTAAAAGGGCCAGAATCACCCTGAGGGGCAGCAGGGTGAAGACGTAGAGGAAGGCATCCAGACAGAGGAAGAAGCCGAATGTCATCAACTAAAGGGAGAAAATGAGAGATAGAATATTTATTTATGACTTTTGTCTTTAAAAAAAAAAATCCCACAGTCAATTGTTTGTGTGTTTACCTTCTCAAGCTCCTTGGGGATGCGGAGGCAGGTGTAGACCCTCTCTCTGCGCTCTGTGTATTTGGCCTCATTGTGTTCCAGGAAGTAGCCTCGGGTCAGCTCAGTCGTTATAAATCTGACCAGAGACAAGTCTACAGCCAGAAATGGACAGAAGAAAAACTACTGATCACAAACACACAGATGCTTACTACAGAGGAAGGAACCTGCCAAAAACAAAAATGAATAAATAAATATACTAATGATATTAATTGTCCCTTTTATTTACTAAATTTATTTTTAAATGTTTCTATGCATTATTAAAATTGTATGTATTTATTTATGCATGATTTTCCCTTTGCATTTCCCCTCTTTTATTTCCCCAAACTTCCCCAAAATGTATGTAGTCATTTATCTTTATCTATTTATTCATTCTTTATTTTTTATTTTGGCAGGTTCTGTCCTCGATGGTTTACAGCCTTTTAAGGGAAAAGTCACCTGACAATGAGGTCTCACACCTTGGTGTTAAGACAGCTACTATCCTACAGTAGATATCTTGATGACTTCAATCATTGTTAACAGCAGGTACCTGTATTTTCACTGCAAACAAAGAGGAGTCCTTAGCTAATAAAATCATAAAATTTGCATTAAGATAAAAAAAATAACTTCACTATATAACCAGACATATGTGGACAACCAAATATTACACCCATATGTCATTGTTGAACATCTCATTCCAAAACCATAAACCCGCTGCATTTACAGCCTTCAATGTTCTGGGAAAGTTTCCAACGACTTTTGGATCATGGCTGCAGGGAGTTTCTCCCATTCAGGCACCAGAGCATAGGCCTTTCTCACAGCAGACATTTTGACTTGTCACAGTAAGAAAAGTACAGGTGTTACGAATAAAACTAATAATGTCTTCTGTGAAAAAGGCCTATTGGTGAGACTGAGGACTGATGTTGGGTGATAAGTCCCGGGTCACAGATGGGGTTTCTCACAAAATTGTTGGATGAGGTTGAGTTCAGGGCTCTGCGCAGGCCAGTCAAGTTCCTCTACACCAAACTGGGAAAAACATTTTCTTTGTGGGCTTCGCTATGCGCAGGGGAGCATTGTTGTGTTGAAACAGCAAAAGACCTTCCTCAAACACAAAGTCTGAAGTACCTATTGTCTAAAATATTGTGTCCTGTAGCATTAAGATTTCTAATTATATATCAAAGTCAATATATTCATCAGGGAGTAGTACAACTATGAGCTGAAGCAGCGGCGGTCATCACTGCAAACTCCACCCCAAAAGTTCTGTTACTTTCAGAGAGAACTACCTCTCGACCAGGGCCCTTTTTGGAGGGTAAAAAAGCCCCGGAAAATTTACCTGGAACTTAATTTAGACAATAGTCCCTGTGGTCAAAATGAGTTCATCAAAAGGTTCCTATTTCTGGGGGAAAGTTCCTATGGTGGAAATGGGGCTGAAGCCTGTGAAAACAGTTTTTGTGGCACTGATGGAGTTTTCTTCTCCTCTGGTTATTACCTCAGGTTGGGCCCAGATTCTAAATTTTTAACCCTGCGTTATGAAATGAGGGCCAGGAAGTTTGAAATATGTTGGTGTTTATCAGGCGAGAAGGGTCTAATGAAAAGCTCTATCAAGTTGAATTATGGAAAGTGTAGAAATCAATTTTCCAAAGTTGACACCATAGCAGACCCAGGGTCTAAAATCAGCACCTGCCACCCGCCAAATGAGGGTAAATTGTTGGCAGTGGTGGGTGAAATTGTCAGGCCATCCATGTATGTATTTTGTGTAAAATATATCAAACACTGAATGACATCAGATCCATATATACCGGTATATAGATTTCACAAGTGGCAAATACAATTTCTGAGTGGCAGACAAAAAAACAAATACTTGACTACCACAGTAGCAGGCAGTGAAAATAGCATCATTTCAGACCCTGCTTATAGTAGATGATAAAAAAGTCAGGATATCTCAGGCCCCTGCAGCATCAATGGGCACATTAGGAAATGCACAAGTGTAAATATTAAATTGAATGATGGCTGAATTGCAGCTTCAGTTTCAGTGTCCTGGTAATGGGCATGCTGGCTCACTGTTACAATTTGATGGCTTACTGGGACGCTTGAATGGGCCTTTTTCATCGAAGACATTTTGACATGTCAGTAATAAAAGCACACGTGTTTTTGATAATAAGATCCAGGTACTGTGCATGCTGTTTTACAGTCACTCTCACTGAGACACTTGAATATAATAGAGCAATAGTTAGTGTTATTTGATAGTTACACCTGTACTTTTCCCACTATGACAAACCGAAATGTCTGCTGTGAACAGAGCCATGTTTCATGTTATTAGACCTGTGCTGTTCCTACTATGTCAAGTCAACATTTTTGCTGTGAATAAGCACTATTTTGACCGCTCAGCCCACTTTATGGAAGTGTAATACTAAATCATTGGAGAGCTGTACCTAGAAGCAAGAAGCCTAGTTTAAACCATGAGAAACAAACCCAGAGAAAAAGTACACAATGTGACCATGCGTGTGCTGTCCGGATACTTTTGTCCATTTACAGTATGTAACATTACCCATTCAGCAGCACTTCTGAATGAGCCTGTGCAAACAAACAGCACTTTGACAGAGAAGCAAACTGGCCTATTTGACTCCTGCATGATTACATACAGCAGAGAGTGCCGACAGTCGGGTTATAACTTGGATGCATGTAACATAAATTAGCCACACAGCTTTACTTTAATTCAGCTCAGTGTTGAAGAGACAGTAGCTGTGGTGATACAGTTAACTTAGCTGCTGAGATCAAGTGCAAACTCGGAGCAGCGCCCAAAGCTACACAGGCTTATAACTGATTTAAATCGTAACTGCGTGCTCAAGCATCACTGATAACCACACATACACTACCGTAATGTTATCTAACCATACACTGTAAACCAGTGGATAACAACCACTCCAGCAGCTACCGTTAGCTAGCGTCAAACTGTGGGCTGCAATAAGGAGGCTAGCTCTCACCTGACAGGTTGCGTTTCTTCCCCTTACTGCCGCCACTTTCATCGCTGAGCCCCAACGTCTCCGTGACTCCGTCTTTCTCCTTGTTCTTCTCTGTTTTGGCAGCCTTCCCGTCCCTCTCCCTGCCCTCCTTCTCCTTCTCCTGCTCCTCTCCCAGACCTGACGACAGCGAGTCCGCCATCTTCGCCAAACGGTCTCATCTGCTGCCTGGGTCTGGGAGACTCTGCGTCACACGCTCTGGCGTCATCACGTCATGTAGGTGCACCGAGTCACCTGCAGGTGTCGCCAAAGCCCCGTGAGTACATTTCACACCTTAGTTTAATTGATTACATGATTGATTAAATTAATGACTGATTGATTGATTTTTTTTTCCCCTGCTCAAAGATCTTTACTGACAAAAACAATCAGACACCACATCTTCAATAAAAGGTAGAGGAACTACGTATCAGAATAAGATTTAAAATCAATACAATAAGTATGATAATAATAGAAAGAAGAAGAAGAAGATCTACCTTTATTAGTCCCACAATGGGGAAATTCAATTTACACTTAAACTTATACATGGTACATGCAGACCTGAAACACACATACATGTATTAATGGAGAGATGTCAGAGTGAGGGGGCTGCTCCTGACAAGCGCCCCGAGCAGTTGGGGGTTTAGTGCCTTGCTCAGGGGCACCTCGGCAGTGCCCAAGAGGTAAACTGGCACCTCTCCAGCTACCAGTTCACACTCAGTTTTTGATCCATGTCGGGACTTGAACCGGTGACCCTCCGGTTCCCAAGCCAACTCCCTACAGACTGAGCTACTGCCGCCACAAATTATTATTATTGTTATATTATTATAATATTATTAATTATGTTAATTAATTATTAATATTATTATTGTTGTTGTTATAATTAGAATTCTAAATAGAAATAAATTATAACAGATAATAATGAACATATGCAATTATATTGTGGTAATATGAACTACAAAAGCATAACATAAATAAAATGATTTAACATAGATCCTGCATTTTCCTTGGGAGCCTGTCTTGTGGATAAGTGCTGTAACAAAGTTCAGCTTTAGTACCATAGATAAAGTCAAATTAATACAAACTAGGTGCAGTGGTGAAATATAAATAAGTATAGTTACTCAAGAACTATACTTAAGTACACTTTTTACAGAGGCTGCTTGTAATTTACTAGAGTATTTCCATTTTCTGCTGCTTGAGACTTACTCCACTACATTTATTTTGCAGTTATAGATACAGTTTACAAAAAACACATGATAGGATACAGCACTATGCTTCAAATCTACCCAGTAGTACACAAAGTGTCTACAAATGTCTCCAAGATGAGGATCTACAACATTTACTTTTATTTTTGATCATTTAAGTACATTTTGCTTCTAGAAATCTGTAGTTTTACTTAATTAACATTTGGAATTTGGGACTTTTATTTGTTATGGAGTATTTTTAGACTGTGGTAATTCTACTTTTACTCAAGTAAAGTATCTGAGTACTTCTTCCACTAAACTGACTGACTGAAACACAGCTCAGACCTGGAGAGGACTGAATTCCAGCAGCATCAGACTCATGTACTAACTGTATGCACCAAGGTACATATTGTACACAATGTGCAGAGGGAACAAAGTTCAACAGGGGCTCACAGCTCATTTTTGCCCTGGGGCTCCCCTGGTGCACGGCTGATTAACTCTCTTGGAGAACCTGGTCCAAGAATGAGCGTCTGGGCCCCTATTAACCACTTTCTTACTCACTATATTCATTTACTGTACTATTATAACATGTATAGTAGGCTATATGTACCAGTGCAGTATATGGCTAGATCTTGACAAAGGTTTTATTTTTCTCTTAGGAAAGTGTCTCAAGATCAGAGCAAGTTTAAGGTAGTAAGATTCATTAATACAAAATTACAGATATGCTTTTTGTGATTCAGTCTTGGAAGCTAGTGGGGATGAAATTAATTTTAGATGTAAATGTTTGAATGTAAATCAGCTTGTATTGTCACACATTGTATTATATACAGCACAGTGAAATTTAGTCTCTGTATCTAATGTATCCTAGTATTAGGAGCAGTGGGCAGCTACTACATGATGCTGGGAGCCTATTGGGGGTCTAGTGCCTTGCTCAAGGGCGCCACTGCAGTGACCAGGAGCTAAACTGGCACCTCTCTAGCTACCTGTCCACAGTCCCTACTTGGTGATCATTGTTCACAACAATGAAACTGCGGATGCATTTCCAGTCAGGTACTAAGTCATTCAGAGATGTAAAAATAACAATATAAAAGTAGCCTACTAAAATATACATTACAAATAATAATAATGATATACAATGTAACATAACAATAACAATATAAAGTATCAAAATATGTAACATGCCTATGGCATAATCATAACTAAAGTACCAAAATATCGCTAACAATAATAATATAAAGTGCCAAAATATAAAACAAAACATAATAATAAAGTGCCAAAATATGTGAGAAAACATTCAATAACAATATAAAGTACTGATATATACAATAAGCCTATAGCAATAACTAGATAAAGTACCAAAATATATAATGCAACATAACACTATTAAGTACCAAAATATACAATGTAACATAACAATATTAATATACCAAAATATATAATACAATATACAATATAACGTAACAATATAAAGGACCACAATGGACAATAGGCCTGTAACATAAGAATATAAAGTACCAAAATATATAATATGCCTATAGCCTGTAACATGTATTGGTTCCTCTGTACTTGACCTTTGGGGTCTGTGTTAAAATGGACCACATCAGTCATTCTGACACCATTAATTGTGTTTGAGTGATTTTATTGTCACTAATCCTGATATATTCACAGCTGTAAAGGCCAAACTGCAAAGGTTAATTCATCCCTGATAAAGATGAGGGAGAGAGAGGAAGAGAGAGGGATGGAGGGAGGGAGGGAAGGACGCAGGAGGAGCAGGTGAACCAGGCGCATTGGGCAGGGATAGAGTTTCTCCCGGTAACGGATCTCTTTGACCGCCATAGATTCGGTTTCTCCTCCTCTGTGACTCGCACATCAACACATGCGACATTTCACCGAGAGAAATAACTCTTCATCCGGTTGTGATTCGTGTTTTTCTCTTTACAAACTACAGAATGAACTCATGGTGATCGCCGAGTGCGCTCCGCGGTCTCTGGCCGGCGTCGTGTTACCTCGCTCTGGGCACCATGGGCTCGTAAGATGCCTTCGCTGTGGAAACGGATAAGCTTCTCCGTGGCCTCGGTGCTCTGTGTCGGCTCGGTGGTGCTCCTGGTCGTGGCCCTGTCCACGGAGCGGTGGGTCACCGGAAGGATCCTGTGTAAAACCGGGGCGGAGATAGTGAACGCGTCCCACCCGGAGCTGGAGCAGTTCATCGGGGACATTTACTACGGCTTGTTCCAGGGAGGGAAGACCAAGAAGTGCGGGCTCGGCAACAGGCGCTCCAAAATATACAGTAGGATCAAATACAGCCTGGAAGCTCTCATTATGTTTTCATTCATTATAAGACTAGATAGACTACACCTTAACTGTTCAATATCAATTTGATCTAAACTAGTATTTCACAAACATATTCATATATTTAAATATACAAAATTAATATAATATATAATATAACCACGAAATTCTGGCATAACATAAACAAATATAAATTACGACTTAAAGTGGATTGTTTATTTAGACCCTCATTACCTATCAACAGATACTTGAGGTCAACATGAGTGTATTTATCAGGAAAATGGCACACATAACCTATAATATCCATATGCAGATAGCTCAACTCAAGTAATAAATAAAGCAATTTTACACCTTCCAATAGCTCACACCATCAATATTATAATATGTTTATTTATATAAGGTGCTGCACATAAAAGCAATTAAAAAGAAACAACATATTACATAGGAGCAAAACAAGCCCTGAAAAGCAAAACATTTCCTAAAATACCAAATATATGAGGCTGAATTTGGGGGAAATGTGTTCAAAATGATACACAAGACTTGTAGAATATGTCTATTTAATGAAATGCAGCAGCACTAAAAACACAGTTTTGGGTTGATAATTTAATTCAATGTAAATATGTAACTTATAGAACATATAGTAAGTATATCTGGGCAGCATCAATATGGCAACCCAGCTCACACTGCTGATAATGTGTTTTTAATCTGTGCTTCTTCTCTGTCCAGTTTTCCCAAAGCTTGTGCGGACATTGAACGGTGGCCTCCACATGATGGTGATCCTGTTCCTGCTGGCGGCTATAGGCTTCGCGCTGGTCAGTCTGTCTTTCTGCATTTACAATGCACGCAAAGTTCCCTACCAGAGCATCAAAGGGCACAAAGGTCTCTATCTGTGGAACTTCATGGCTGGTATGTGAGGCAGCTTTTCGCTTCACTCTTCCCCACAAAATCTCAAACTCTCCCTCAAATGTGGATGTCTTTTCTTTCTGGCTTCACATTTCCACCCTCATTTCTTCCATTTCTGCCTCTGACCTTTTGAACTTTCATCTTAGTTTCAATGCCCAATATTTTCTTCTTTGTTTTTCTTTATTTCCCTTCTGAGCATTACTTCACCTCACTGTTTGACTTTTTTCCAGCTCTTTTCGGTGCTTTGGGTGTGCTCTGTTTCCTGGCAGCCCTGAGGCACCACAGTCTGACCGAGCGGGTGGCCAATCATCGGGAGAGCCTCTTCACGCTGGTCGTCCTGGATGACAGCCTGGGTTGGTCCTTCTGGCTAGGTGTGGGCAGCATTGCGACTCACTTTGCTGTATGTGGAGTGGTTGCCATGAGCCGGATAAAGCTGCCCAAGCCAGAGATCAAAAAACCTGAAGAACCCACCATCTCCGCTCTGGACCTGCTCTACTGAAGGACCGACCAAGGGGCATTTACATTACTGAGGGTAGACTGGAGCAACTCACAGTGACCGACGCAGAGTGAGGCCAACGCTGTGCCGCTGTGCTCCATATGAGTGCACAGATTGCGTTCCAAACCTGTCCTTTACATCCCAAACTTGTCCTTTCAATTCTGGACATCCTGAGCTGGATATACAGTATTCTGTCTATAGCTGCAAAATGTAAATACATCATTATTGTTTTCATTATATGTATAGATTGTTTAAACTTGTAAATGTCAGGCCGGTCAGGATTGCCTTATTGTATAAATCTACTATATGAAGTCAGTGAAAAAGATATATAAAGTCAAACTTTTGTCTTTTTGAATTGAATTTATTGTCTTGTTAGATATTTTGCAAATGAATTATAACTGTCAGATGTAAAATATGTGACCTACTGAATTGAGTTTGACAGAATGCATGCAACACTTGTGCTTATTATGCTTATTTTTTCAGCCTTTCTGTGGACTATAACTTATTATAAAATAAGATTATATAAAATATTAATTAAACTTGCTGTTGCAGAGTTATATTTTTGTTATTTTGGGAAAGTACACACACTGATATTGTTAACTGTAATGGCGGAAGATCTTTTACTGAAGTTAAAGTAGCAATACCACAAGACTTATACTTAAATACTTATTATGCAGAATGGTCCATTTAGGAACAATGTCTATCATATTTATTTAGGCTGTTATAGTCATTGATGCATTAATGTATGCTTCACTTTAATGTTGTAGCTGGTAAAGGAAAAATTAACATTAATTTTAGTTTAATTTTAAGTTTTAATTACTTACTGTCTGTACTGCTTGTTAATTTACCCCGAGGATCAATAAGTCATATCTTAGTCTATAATAACACATCATAATTTGTTAGTTAGTTATATTTTGTATTATTAATCTAAATATAAAATAAAATAAATATGTCAGGCAGGCTAAATGTAGTGGAATGATATTTGCCATTAAATAAGTAGCAGAAAATGCAAGTGTGAGAACCACAAAATTAAACTTAAGTTCAGTATTTGAGTAAATGTACACAATTACTTTCCACCAATGGTTAGCTGATGGTTTATGTCACCATTTGTCTCATTAGTTTTGGGTTTAGCTGCAGCTGATTCTCAGCCTCCTGCAGCTCCTCGCTGCTGCCGCCAGGTGGCGACAAAGGTTCAATTCGTCGGTTGTCGGTGACGTATGAAAAACGCGACGCTGTCAGGTCGACCGACTCCCCTTTTCCACATGTATGCGACCTTTAAATCTCTGAATTAATAGTTTGTTTCGGGGTTTATACATGTACAACAAATGAAAATGCTTCTTCTGAGGCGAACCGTGCAGGCAGCGGTGCGGACAAAACACTGCAGGTCGTTTTGTGCGTCACAGACTCACCTGAACGAGAGAAAAGTAAGTAGCGAGCTGTTAGCCGTTAGCTGTTAGCCTGTCAAACAGGAGCTTACAGGTTTGTTACATCAGCGACTCACACAGGACTCATCCACGCTTCACACTGCATTTTCGAGGTTCTAACCCATTTGTTTGTGTGTGTTTAGATATTGTACTGTATTTGTTTATGCGAGCATCAGTGTGTGTTTGTGTGCTTATATTTGACTGTCGACAACTGCGACAACTTACTTTCATTCATCAGCTTCTTAAAGTCTTTTATTGACTTCAGATATGGCTGTATTTCACACCATTTTCTTTTCTCGGAACAGCCACGACTACCGTATTTGAAGCTGAAGGCTTGGCATTTCTATTTCAAACACCTAGGAGTGTTCAAAATGCTTTACATGGGCAAAGACAAGCATTAGAATGACGTTTAAAAACAATAAGCTATAACAAAATAATAAAATCAAGTAAAACAGAGTAAAATACAATGAACTTTTCAAAAAACTAATACACTAAATGAAGTAAAGTACAATCGAACAGATTAGAAATACAGTTACAGTGCAGAAATGAGTAGTAAGTTGCCGGTCAATCAAAGACAGAGGAGAACAACAGATTTGAGATTTGATATTGATATTGATTTGATATTTGAGATCTGAGAGCCGCATAGTAGCTAAAAACAGCTTCCACCCTGAACTACCAGCTGACTGCTTCTTAATGAGCTAAAGATTTATTCGATGTGAAGTGTTGCATCCAAGATTTATGTGGGATTAATATACATGTATAATTTAGGGGTTAAAAAGTGATACTCCTCTCCACACTTTCTAAGCGTGGTATTTCAGGATCTGCCCTCTACTGGCTCAGGTCCTACCTCTCAGGGAGATCTTTCAGAGTATCTTGGAAGGGCAAAGTGTCCAAACCGCACTGCTTTTCCACAGGGGTGCCTCAGGGGTTAGCGCACGGTCCCCTTCTCTTCTCAATGTACACTAACTCACTTGGTGGAATCATCTGCTCCCATGGTTTCTCATACCACTGCTATGCAGATGATACCCATCTCTTCCTATCATTCCCACCAAACCACACTAGAGTCTTGGCACAGATTACATCACGCCTTGCCAATTGTCTCTAAATGGATGAAAGAATGCCACCTTCAGCTCACCCTATCTAAGACTGAGCTCCTTGTCACCCCTGCCAGCCCATCTATACAACCATAGATCAATATCCAGCTTGGACCAACCAAACTCAAATCCCCAAGTTTGAGCAGAATCTGGGTGTCATGATTGAAGACCAGCTAACCTCTAAGGTTCACCTGGCCTCAATTGCTCGGTCGTGTTGAGTTGCCCCATACATCATCACGAAGATCAAACCCTACCAGTCAGAGCATGCAACACAACTCCTGGTACGGGCTCTTGTAATATCACCCTACCCTACTGGCAGGGCTCCCTGCTTGCACATTCAAACCTCTACAGATGATCCAGAACGCAGCAGTGCGACTGGTCTTCAACCAACCCAAAACAGCACGGGTCACACCACTGTTCATATCTCTCCAATGGCTCCCAGTTGCCGCTCACATCAAATTCAAAACTCTGTTGCTTGCTGACAAAACAACAACAAAAACAGCTCCCACTGCCCACTACACTTGGCCAATGAAAGGTGCCTGGTACTCCCATCAGAACAGGGCCCTAAGTCACTAGCTAGACTCTTCTCCACTGTAGACCCCCAAGTGGTGGAATCAGTTACTGAACTCCATTCGATCATGAGTCCCTTTCCACCTTTAAGAAAAAGTTTTTTAATAAAAACTTCTGCACTTGATGGCATTGAGGTTATTGATGATTTTTATAATATAATTTTGAGGATTTTTATAAGGATTTTATAATAAAATTAATGCCTTTTTTATAATTTAAATGAGAAAAAAAAACTACCTCTCCCCTTTTCAAAAAATTTATTTTCTCTTTCTCCTATCTAGATCTTTGCTTGTGTTGTACAAACTCTCAGCAGTCTGCTAAATGAAATTGTACAGCTGTAGTTACAAAATGCATTTTTATCAGACTTGTGAATGTGCAAAATAGTAACACAACTAGTCACTGTAATCTGTGAGGTTTGAGGTGAAACTGACAGGAACTATGATCTTACAATAGCCTCACGTCGATTGGATCGCCTTAATAACATGCATGGCTGGGTTACAAGCAGGCACAATAGCTCATTTTGTCTTATAAAGACCAGAGTTAATGATATGTTAATTGACAGAGAGATAGACTAGTTAGATATTATATTATTTAGCTTTTATAGATCTGTTTGTTAGACTGATGGGGTTCCTGCTGTGTTCATGTGTGTCTGCAGGGCCTGGTGCTGGGAGTGTTTGAGAAGGAGGGAGAGGAGGGCGGCCTTCATCTGACAGAAGCAGCTGCAGGTTTTGACCAAACTCTGTCTGGTAAACTCTCTGAACTGCTGAAAATGTGAGTCTGTGAGCTCCCAGTACCTGTCTTGTTATATGATGATAACAATATACACTCAGTTGTCAGTTTAGGAGGCACTCCTAGCAAAAACAAATGCCGTCTAATATAGTGGTCCTGCAATAAATCCTCCCTCCGTCAAAGTTATGATCAGTTCTTGTTGAAACTGTTTGAGAGGGTTATTGATTCAACTTTAGGCTAAACTTGAGAGCTCAATGATGTAAATAGCAGTTATATAAAATAATCACTCAAGGTCCACTTACTCACTTCTTTTCTGGAGTTTTTGACCATATCACAAGGTCTTTATTAGCAGATGTTCAATAATTTATCTTGGAGCTGTAGATGTTCAACAGTTCTTCAGAGTTTTTCTTTTGGAAAGTTTAAACCAATAAAAAAACTGAACTTTGTAACATTCATAAAAGTGTAATTTAGTGCAGAGCCACTGTATTAGACTGTGTTAGATTTAGCGAAGAAACTAAGTGTACATTTTCATAGATAAACGTCTCTAAAATGTTTACTAAGACATCATATTTAGATAAAATAACCAGAGGTAAATGACTGTTTTTATCTAATCCAAAAACTTAAACACAAATGAAGATACTTCATCACATTAATACATATAGACTGTAAATCCAAATCTGCTGCTGTAAGGCCGACTATCTGGAATGATGATACATACCGGTTAATACATCTCTATCGTCACTGTATATATCACTATGCGCCAGCATGTATGGTTTATTGTGGAATTGAGATCCAACTATCAAGTTAGACAGTTTTGAAGCAAGTTAATTATCAGAAAATGTTTGTGCCTTCATTTGTAAAAGATTCTACTGCAAAAATATCAGTATTGATACTGGGAAAATGTTGAACATTTATTAGTTTATTAGATACTGTTATTGTAATAACTTACTTTCATAAATTGTCTGCAACGAAGGTCTCCAACCTTTTTTTCCTCTGAGAGATAATATAACAAAATTAAAGTGGCTGAGAGCTACTCATTACACCAAGTTGTATATCGCCAATAGCAGACATAATTTCTGTCTTACTTTTGAGCTCCTTTCATAATGTCTCAGCCTTGTAGCTCACAAGCAACTTGTTGGAGACCCCTGGTCTAGAATACATGACGATAATGATACGAGATTAAAATGTGCCAGGCCTACAAAGAGTGATCATGACTTTTAATAGAAGTAGTTCCACCAGAGAGGTCTACTGATTAAACCTCACTGATGAATTGAAAAAGAACAAAAGGATAATAATATTTTGTCTCAAGACAGGAAATGTGTGATTGGTGCATCCCTGATTTTAAGAGATAAGATGAGATAAGAGGCTTTATTGTCTTGTACACAGATGAACACACTAGTGTTTCCTTGGTCAGAACGAAAAGAATAAATGATGCAATATTCAGACTGCACATGAGGTGCAAACTACAAGGTATAAAACATGTAGTGCAAACAGTTGAAAAATGTAAATGTAAGGAATGTAAACAAGACAAAAACATACAGTACTTGTGCATTCCCAATAGGCATTAGGCTAACACTGTGTCTCTGACTAATTTGTTTCATAAACTGGTTTTGTTTTGTTCTCTCCAGCTCTGGACCGGCTCTCAAGAAAGGCAAAAGCAGAATATTTTATGGCATCCACAAGGTAACAACATTAGTAGGACCAGAGACCAAAGACCTTCTTCTTCGACTAACACTCGACTAATCGATTAGCAGATTTTACCCTCTGAAACCCACTTAGACCTGTTTTTGTCTTTTTTAGGGGGGGTACAGGGGGTCTTTAGGGGAGACATCTGGTCAGCAGTAGATGTCACATAGAAGTGGTGTACATCATCTGAAAGCTGGGAACCTGATGATTAATTTTAGATGCAACTCAGCACTGTGTCAAGTTGTTCTAGTCAAATAGACATTAATTAATTAAAATAAATTGTGAAAGTGAATAAGGGCTTAGAGCATTATGATGGAAGCATATTATGGTCATTCCTATGCTGTATTATGTCTCATCAGTTGATGCAGTAATTTTTGGGTTGATACTATTTATTACACCATTTGAGAATTGATAAAAAATGATCTATAATCCATTAATTGACAGATCTGCAAAACTGAGTCAAGAAACACACAAAACCTTAAATT
The DNA here is from genome assembly GCA_947000775.1 of Pterois miles. Classification (NCBI taxonomy): domain Eukaryota; kingdom Metazoa; phylum Chordata; class Actinopteri; order Perciformes; family Scorpaenidae; genus Pterois; species Pterois miles. Next base: position 5,029,626 of record CAMQGK010000231.1, read on the forward strand.
TTGTGTTGACCATAAATGTGCTCATAAGTTTTTTGGGAGTAAGTCACTCAGCATGAAAAAAAACATTAAAAAATTACTAATCGACTACAGAAATCTTAGTTGACTAAGACCAAAAGGACTGATTAGCCGACTAAGAGGGGACAGACCTAGACATTAGATTAAGACAAACCCGGTCTCTTGAGAACATCGGAGTAATTGAATCTCCCGTGTGTCTTCTTCAGGACTTCTCATGTGTAGCAGTAGTCGGGCTGGGTAAGACCAGCGCAGATGTGTGTGGGTTAGAGAACTGGGACACCAGCAAGGAGAACATCAGGCAGGCAGTGTCAGGTAAGACACTCGTCTCTGCTCGTCTTAGTGCCGGTGACATAAAGTCTCCTTATCTTATCTTAGTTGGTGTTAGTAGCTGGCTGATATCTGTGTATCTGTCTGTGTGTGTTCAGCTGGCTGCCGGCAGCTTCAGGACCTGGAGGTGAATCACGTGGAGGTGGACGGTTGTGGCGATGCCCAGTCGGCAGCAGAAGGCGCCGCTCTGGGTTTATTCCAGTATGACCAGCTCAAATCCAAGAAGAAGACCAAAGTAACCACACAGCTTCATGGAAGGTAGACTAACAGATGAGCTGTAGCCCAAAGCTGCTACCACAGATGTACGCAGCATCATGCTAATGTGTATATACAGTATGTCTGTGTGTCGTTGTTCTCAGTGCTGACGTGGCCGGGTGGCACAAAGGACTCATGTATGCAGAAGGCCAAAACCTGGCCCGTTTTCTCATGGAGGCTCCCGCCAATCACATCACTCCTACTGCTTTTGCCAACACCATCGAAGAGAAATTAGCACCGCATGCTGTCACAATAAATAAGAGGTTTGTGCATCATCATCATTACTGTAGTGTCCAAATCATGACTTATGAAATACAGTACTGTAAATGACCTGTGATTGGTCAAAGTCTCCTGTCACTGGCTAGATTTATTCAAGTCTGAAAACAGAGCCATGAAGAGAACCAGAAGTCTGCTATGATTGTTGATCCTTCTTTGTGCCCTGAAGAGCAAATGAAGGAAACAAGTCCTTTGTCTAATAGTTGATGCGTCTGTGTAGATCTCAGGCTTGGATCGAGGAGCAGCAGATGGGAGCATTTCTCAGCGTGTCGAGAGGCTCGGAGGAGCCGCCGGTCTTCCTGGAACTGCATTACAACGGTTCTCCTGACAGCCAGCAGGCCCCACTGCTCTTAGTGGGCAAGGGCATCACCTTCGACAGGTAAACCACAATGATACACACCTCCAGTTCATTACTTTATTACATAAAAGCATGACATTAATGCTGTTTTGTCTCTCCCCCCTCTTTGCTGGTAGTGGTGGTATTTCTCTGAAGCCATCTCCCTCTATGGATGCAATGAGAGCCGATATGGGGGGAGCTGCCACCGTGTGTGCGTCTATCGTCACAGCAGCAGCTCTGAAACTACCGCTAAACATTATTGGTGAGCTTTTTGAAAATATTGATCCTCCAACATCATTTTGCTATCATAGGTTACAAATTAGTAGTCTTTATAAATTTCCAGAGCCCATAAAAAAACAGTGGACTTTTTAAATGTTTTGATTAGTTTGAATCACTGTTCATGTACTTATTTTTGATAAACAGACAAATGAAATGAATAAATCTCTTAACCTGTCTGTTTCCACTGGTTACAATAACTCAGGTCTGGCTCCCCTGTGTGAGAACATGCCCAGTGGAAAAGCTACTAAACCAGGTGATGTTGTCACAGCCAAAAATGGAAAAACAATCCAGGTGGGTGGATTTGTGATGATTTTTCACTTAGATTTAATTTAGTTTATAATTAATGTCATTCTTTTTATTATATAATTCTCTCTGTTTTTAATTTAAATTATATATTTTAACATCTACTGTACTCATACTTTTTAATTTGATTACCTATCTGCCCTTGTTGCATTTTTATTTTCTTTTGTAAAGCACTTTAAGCTACATATTTTGTATGAAAAGTGCTCAATAAATACTTCTTCTTCTTCTTCTTCTTATTATTATTATTATTATTATTATTATTATTATTATCTAATAATAATTATTATTAGATATAGATAGATATTTTATTAGATGATGAACAGGTTTATTCTACTGTCCAGGTTGATAATACAGATGCAGAGGGCCGACTGATTCTTGCTGACGCTCTGTGTTACGGACACACCTTCAACCCCAGAGCCATCGTCAATGTTGCTACGCTAACAGGTGGGATTTTATACTGGATTTATTTACACTGTGATGTTGGTGACAAAACACAACTTATGTTTTTTTTTATCTTTACCTGAAATTGTCATGTTATGAGAAAGGTTTTAAATTCAACTTGACTTTAGTTTGGTATGATTCAAACAAACTCACAGTGAGCAACATGAGGAAGTGACTGCAGGAATTTCTTCTGATAAACTGGAAAGTAAGGAGGAGTTCAAACAGGTGTGCCACTGCTCTAGGTCAAGCTGCATATTAGGGATGGGGCGAAAAAAATCAATACAGCATAGTATCACAATATTTTGTGTCAATATTGTGTCAGTACATAGACGTCAAGTATCAATGTTTTATTTTATAATCTATTAACCGCTTTAACAATAAGGCTACTATTTCTATCTTTCAGCGGTTGTAGCGGGCTCAGTCTTAAAGCTAGACTGAAGTTACTGGTGTCATATGAAAATAGAAAAGCTAAAGAATCCGTTGGTATCATTGTCTGTCATATTAGCTTGTCAGGAAGAACATTAAGTAATGCTCTAAAGTTGTGCTAAATTTTGATGAGGAAAAACACAGCCATTTTGAAAGGGGTCTCTTGACCTCTGATATGTGAATTACAACTCTGACATGAACAGAGTGAAAACCATGGCGGCAGTAGCTCAGTTGTAGGGAGTTGGCTTGGGAACCGGAGGGTCACCGGTTCAAGTCCCGACATGGACCAAAAACTGAGTGTGACTGGTAGCTGGAGAGGTGCCAGTTTACCTCTTGGGCACTGCCGAGGTGTCCCTGAGCAAGGCACCAAACCCCCAACTGCTGGGGGGGGTGGTGGGGGGGAGCCCCCCACTTGAAACCTCTCCATTACTGATGTGTGTGTGTGTTTGTGTGCATGTACCATGTATAAGTTAAAAAACAGAGTGTAAATTGAATTTCCCCACTGTGGGACTAATAAAGGCAGATCTTCTTCTTCTTCTTCTAAAACTGTATCTTAATAGATAAAACAGATGTTAACAAACTGGATAATCTGCATTTGAAAAAAGGTAAAAAAATTGCAATATAGCTTATTGCTATATTCGGCACATTACAAAATGTTTAAAATCATAATAAGATTATGACTCCAGTGTTGTGATAATATGGTTTCATGGGGCCTCTGGTGAGTCCCACCTCTAGTGCATATGCAGAAGTATAACCACAATGTGCCCAGTTCAAATCTTGCTTGGGGCCTGTATTGCATGTCACACCCTCCCCTTTCTCTCTCTTTATCACCGGTTATGATTTTAACTATAAAGGGAAAGATGCCTAAAAGATAATCCTAAAAAGAGTTGTGTTATTGTTGTGTCTCTATGTAATTTGTCAGTTCTTCATTAAAAAGTAAAGAGAGCTGTAGTGATAACAAATTATCTGTAACCCCTGTAATTACAGTAGACAATGATACTTTTTCTTCCTGATTCAACCTGTCTCTATGTTCTTATTCTGGACACACGAGGGCCAGTTGTAGTCTCAAGTATTAATGCTCATAATCGGTTAATTCTTTGTGACACCACAGAAGGTAAATTATAACTCTAATGTGCAGAAAAGTGCTGTGTGACTTATTGTCATTCACTGGAATTTGATTTCCCAGTGTGGTTCCCCCATGTAGCTCTAATGATGCAGTCACCAGAACTGTCCATGTGAGTTCATGTTTACAGCTTTTAGTTTGTTGGTAATAATAAGTCACTGCGTGAGCATGAAATGGACCAGAACAAGAGCGTCAGAGTTGTTATGGACCAACTGAACTGATCGACAGGTGTGAGAGCCACCTTAGGCTGATAATATGCAAATATAATTGGTAAGTATTAAAATGTGGCTTCTTTTTTCTCCAAGGTGCGATGGATGTAGCGCTTGGCTCAGCAGCAACTGGAGTGTTTACTAACTCTGACTGGCTCTGGGAGCAGCTGCACAAGGTACCATGAAAGCACAGTAAACACACTGACAACATCTCCGTCCATCAGCTCCTGTGTTGACTAATGGTGTGTGTGTGTGTGTGTGTGTGTGTGTGTGTGTGTGTGTGTGTGTGTGTGTGTGTGTGTGTGTGTGTGTGTGTGTGTGTGTGTGTGTGTAGGCTAGTGTTGTGACAGGTGACAGAGTGTGGCGGATGCCTCTGTTCCAGCACTACACCAGACAGGTGACTGACAGCCAGCTGGCTGACCTCAACAACATCGGCAAGTACAGTCGGTACGTATCTCACTACACTCAGTGGCCGCCTCCAGCTCCTGCTTCAGATATCAGAGCAGTACAGGCTTACATATAAATGTTCTCTATCTCTGAATGCGGGTACTTCATCTGTTTGATCATTTTGCCTTTATTTCAAAATAAGAGTGCAGTGTTACTCAAGATAACTTCATCCAGGATTAAAAAAATCCATCCTCAAAACTTGTTTTAAAGAACCAAAAAAAAAGTGTAGGACTATAACTTTTGGTGAGGCAGCTTTTAGACATTATGCTCCAAGTCGCTGGAACAATCTGCCCGAGGAACTGAAAGCTGCCGGAGGTGTTGAAATCTTTAAACATAAACTGAAAACCTACCCTATTATTTTATTACTCACTTATTTTATTGTATTTATTTTTACTATTATTCTATTTTATTATTTTATTAATCCCTTTTTTATTTTATTTCATTTTTTGCTGTTTTATTTTATTAAGGTTTTACAATTTTATTCAATTTATAATTTTTATTAATCTAGTTTTTGCTTCACACTGTTTTTATTATTCCTGTGTATCTTTTAATTCTATTTTATTACATTTTTATTGCTCTATTGTCTTGGTCTGACATTATCAAATTGTCATGTTGCTGAATTGTTTTTTCTTCTCTGTTGCTTTCATGGTCCTCACTTGTTCTGTCTTATTTTTGGTTTGTCAGTCATCTGTGAAGCACGTTGAACTGCACTAACCTGTATGAAAAGTGCTATGCAAACAAAGTTTGACTGCTTGATTGAAATTAGAGAATATGCTGGATTGCTTTAGCCTGATAAGAGCATGTTAGCCTGAAATAGTTAAGCCACATGTGAAGAACAGAACCCAGGAGTATCCTCACAGCTTTATTTAACTGACATCTCACTGCTGATTATTTTCTAGTTCTGGCGGTGCATGCACAGCAGCTGCATTCCTGAGAGAGTTTGTCACAGCTCCTCATTGGGCCCATCTGGACATCGCAGGTGTGATGAGTAACAAAGATGAAGTTCCCTACCTGAGAAAAGGCATGTCTGGAAGACCAACGCGTACGCTGGTGGAGTTTGCTGCTGGACTGGCCCACAATGGCTGAGAGACTGGCACAAATATCACATTGGATAAAAGACTATGACCTTCTTCTGTGGCAAAATTAAAATCTGATCTCTCAGCAGTGGCCAAGTTTAGAGGTCTGTGCACAAGTGAACAATAGAGAGGTGAAGTCCGACTCCATGGGACCTTCTTTCAGAAAAAATATGAACAATGGTCAACGACAAGAGACAGATATGTATTTTTTTTTTTTTTATCCCGTTTGAATTGCACCATGAGTCACACATATGATGTTTGAATTTAAAAGATCATTTTGTAAGTCAAGAAAGTTGCAGTTTGTTGTAAAACTGTTGAAGTATAATTCTGGCAACAATTGAATCGAAGGCAACTGGACTTAGATTTGTCTCTGAAGACTAGCCCCACTAGACCAGTGGGAACTGATGAAGCCACTTGGATAAGGGGCGAAACGTCTTCAGAGACAGATCTAAATCCAGTTGCCTTCGATTCAATTGTTGCCAGAATGAATATGACCTGGATGAATGAGAACCTTCACAGACTCTTGAAGTATAAGACTATGAAAATACAGAATTGGTCACATAAGTGATGTTTCTCACTGAAACCTCAAACATCAGGTAAAATGTGTCATCTCTGTGTGGAACATAGCAAAGTTAGCTAAAGTCTGCTAAGTGTTTGTGACGTATATTGTGCAAAGGCTAAGCGCCTATGACAAACCGTGACTTTCTTGACATTATCTTTTTAATTGATTAAAATTATCTTTCCTTGCGATCCCAATGCCAGCTGGGATCGGCTCCAGCGCCCCCGCAACCCCTAGCGGGATAAGCGGTTAATGATGGATGGATGGATGAAATTATCTTTTAAATTGACAAACGTGTGATTCATAGCGCAATTCACACGGTATTAAAGGGTTCCAGTGGGTCCACTGGAAGAGGCGGGACTTCGCCTCTCTATATTATCCATTGAAGAATGCTGAAAATGACTGTATTTTTGTAAACCAATCAGACGACTTTGAGGTTTACACACAGCTAATATAATGCATCAACATGAGATGCCACTCAGTGTAATGCAGGAACAGCGCCTCCCCACTGAAGCTCTGTAGGAACTACATAGTTGACATCTGACATTTATATGTTGTATAAAATAAACTCTATAATTAATTATATGTGTGACACATTTGATATCTCTGTGGCTCAGCTGTCGATACAACATAGCACACAGGATGCACACTACTGGCTCAAAAGTATGTGGACACCAAAACCATTAATGTGCTGCTGTAACTCTTCAGAGAGGGATTTACTCCCATTCAGCCACAAAAGCATTTGCAGCAGTCACACATTTTCTGGGGATTGTGTCTTTATTTTTTCATACATTCATTTTTGGCTGACTCCTGAGGTAATTAGCAAACGATTCAGGTCAGCTGCTGTGCAGGATGTGGGACCTTGCACCTGAGTGATAATTGGAAGTAACTGGGTGCATTTTCCCTTTTGGCGAATTGGGGTGTGATGACACCCTGATTCATGGCGTAAAAGAGGTAGAAAATGAAACACTCTGGGCCTGCTCTTCATAATCCTCCAAAACAAACCACCATTACATGTAACTCAAATTACATTCAACACACCACGTACAACTAAAACATATTTTTATCCACCATACTCTTTTAAAACATCTTGTTATCATTCTTTCTCTCTTTTTTGATTAAAGTCTTTTTATTGGGGTTTTGCAAGACATAGCAGAAGTGCAGCACCATTCAGTAAACAAAGAAGGCTGACAGGTGAGATTATACTGTACATTAATAGCAGCTGGCACCAGTGCCAACAAATAAGTCAAAACAAAGGATGTATATAATCTATGCATAACAACAATAAAACAATCCCTCCCCAGTCACTGCCAGTGAGCCAGAAGGGAAACGAGCATAAGGTATGTTGTTCTTCTACAGTTAATTGTGTTTCGCATCCAATGACCCCAAACAGAGCAACCAAAAGGTTTAGTTCTAATTTATCGATAGTGTGAAAGATCTCCACTGAATAGTTTGTAAGACTAGGGCATGGCCATTACATGTGAATAAGGGAAGCTTCAGTACTTGTCACAGTCGGGGTTAATCTCAGGATACATGCAAGATAGTTTGGTTTTTGAGATATGAGCCCTATGCGCTACTTTAAACTGAATTAAACAGTGATGAGCACATACAGAAGATGAATTAACCTGCTTACGTATGGAATTCCATATATGCTGTAATAAAGAGGTCTAAGTCCTCCCATGCTGCTCTGAGCTTGTCAGTGGGGGCACGCTGTAAATCTGATATCAGAGAGCTGAGAGGAGCCTTTTGTGTGATGGGTTTAAAGAAAGGATCATACTGACAGTTGTGTCTGTCAGTCTCTTTACTTATCTACTTATTTATTTTTTTTGTTTTGCTTTAATTTGATTTGCAACTGGGCTGCACGGTGGTGCAGTGGTTTGCACCGTCGCCTCACAGCAAGAGGGTCACAGCTTTGAACCCGGCTTGGTGCTCTTCTGTGTGGATGATAAGGGCAAATAGTGTTGCTTTCCACTGGGAAGTTGCCAAAAAACAGATTACCTGCTATAAGGAAAACCATGTTGCCATTGTGCAAACACTCGCTTGACAAACCGCATTTTTATAGGCTACACTTTGGGGGAAAATGGGAAACTGAAATCATATTCAAGTTACTTCATTAAAAGTGAAGACCCAGTTGTCCCTAGGTTTTTTATCTTGGGCTGAAGTCTGGGGAATCAGCACTACCACACATTAGTGAGACTGAACGCTAATATTCAGAGTTCATCCCAAATACCAGTCAAGTCCTTCCACATCAAACTTTGAAACCCATTTCTTTATGGACCTCTCATTGTGCAAAGAGGCATTGTCATGTGAAAAACAGGGAAGTCTCCTCCCCAAACTGTTTCCACAAAATTGGAAACATCTGTAATATCTAAAATGGTTTTGACTTGTGACATCTTAAAACAAAGCTGTCCGTGTCCCTGCATGAGTTGACAGGAGTTCATTCAAATAGTGTTTTTGTCCTTCTTAAATTGCTTCAGATGAATGATTTGTTGATGCCTAAAACTGTGAAAGTATCCACTATTTTGGGATGCATTGTTGTACTTTGCTAAACTATATCCAGTTTTCTTTACTATGTCTAACATAACTGATAAATACTGTACACATGAATTGTATATAATACATTACCATAATTATTTCCAGTAATATATTGCCTAGAAAAGGTCACTTTTCAAGCATCTTGAAAAATATGTACTGTATATTTGAAATTGTTTTGTGTGTGTACATAAAGAGACAAGCAAATAATAAAAATGCAGAAAATGGAAAAGAGAAAGGGCATAAAACATCATTTGTGAAAAATGTTTTATTTCTTATTCCTTCAGTCATCTCTAAGGGGTCCTGACCTCCAGGTTGGGAACTACTGATCTAAAGCAGTATTATGTGCTGTGGCATCAAAATGACTGAAACCAGAAAAACATGAAAATAAACCCAAACCAACATGAAATCTGCTTCTGCCTTCAAACTTTTGGTCAAAGAGCTACACCCTCTGTGTGCGCATGTGCGGACCGGCTAGCTAGCTCAAGATGGCGTCGTCCATGAGTGGGATGTTCTCCGGCCAGCAGCCGCCCGGTGCTCATCCTGTCGGGGGTCCCGGTGGACCGGGCCAGCCGGGTTTCCCCGGTACCGCTACCAGACCCCCGGGAAATAACACGCTGGTGGATGAACTGGAGGCTTCCTTCGAGGTAGGAGGCTACCTTTCGTTAGCGGTGTGTGCTAACTGTTGTTAAGCTAATTTAGCTAGCTAGCAGATGTTAAACGTTAATTCACTGGTGCTGCTAAGATACTGCAGCACATGAGAGGGATATAAAATATCTTATATTTTTAACAGCTTTACTGAGTAAATCATGCTTAGACAACTCTATAATATAATAATAAAGAACGCTAAAGCAAATGAGCTAATGCTAAATTACTTTCAGACTGACTCACATCCCATCGTAACCTGAGGTGACCGACAGCTCCAGCTCTACATCAGCCTCCTTTAATGCTAGAAATCCCCACAGCTGTGACATGAAAATGGGGGATTAAACCCTTCCCTCCTTTGAGCAAATCCTGTTTCCTAAACCCAAACAATAGCATCTATCTACTGTACGTACCATCACAATAACCTAGCCATATGTTTGGCTTCCTTTACTTTGGACGCTCCTGTCGAGATTACATCTCTTTCATTTCTCATGATATGGCCTCATTTATATTTTGTTTTAATTTTATTCTGGAGCCCTTTTCCACGGTTTGGGTTAGTCAGCTTTAGTTGCCATTGGGGGAAATAGACAATAGTATGTGGTAATAATCTAACTAATTTCACTCCACCAAGATAATCCACTCAATATCAGCTCTGCTTTCCAAGGAGTCCTGTATACATATATTAAATCAATATGCAATGTTTAGTAGTAAAACTATAGGCCTTTTGAGGGCTGTGTATTGGCAAGAACCAAGCAATATGATATGTATTATGATTCAGGGATTACAATTCAATATATTGCAATATTATAAGCAAGATGATATATTGTGATTTTTAAGTATAATTTTAGGAAAACTGTGTATAAACATCATACCACCATACAGTATGCATAAAATCTGAGTTAAATGTTATTTTTTTTATGCAGTCAGAATAGTGGGATATGCATTAGCAATTATCACAGTCACCTGTAACATCCATCTTTTAAAAACCCATTTTTAAAAAAAAAAAAAAAAAAAAAAAAAAAAGGCTTTTTTTTTTTTAACTCCATGAGGCAATACCTTTTCCACACCATATATTATCTAATTTTGGCTAATGTGTTGTCTTTGTAACATATTGTTTGATACCACTGGTTACAGGTTTTAGTGCTCTCATTATTTTGCCTCGATGTTTTGTTCTTTTATTGTTTCATTTTGTCTGTATTGTATTTTATCTGCGCAAGCAAGGCAGAACATAGCTTTGTAGCTATGTTTAGAAAGGTGCTATACAAATAATGATTATTATTATTATTCAACATTATAGCACTGCTTTGAGAGGTCACATCTCTTCACAGATGAAATAAAGTATTGACTGAGTTGTATGTAAACTATTACTTAAAAATTGTGTTTTTGATTATTGATACAGCATCACAAAACATAAAATTGCGATACTCAATATTTTTGATATTTACTTACCCCCTTAGGCCTTTCTCACAGCAGACATTTCAACTGTCATGGTAGGAAAAGTACCAGTATTACTAATGAACCTTTACGATGGTTCGGTTCTATTGAGGTGTCTCAGTAAGTCATGATGGTGTGACTGTGAGACAGCAGGTTCCTGTAACCAGGTTCCAGAAACCAAAGTAGCTATTTGAAATTATGCCATTATTGATTTGCTGTTATTTACACCTGTGCTTTTTTCTGCTGTGACATGTAAAAATGTTTTCCGTGAAAATGGTCTATACAAAATATCAAGTAGTAATAACAGTGTATAGATCAAGTTTAGTAGTATGCAGCTGTCAGTTTACATTTGAATCGGTTGTAGAATATTTTATTGTGTTGTACTTGTTCAGCTGATTTTCAGATGGTGGTAACATGAAACTGAAAGCTGCTCTTGAACACAGCAATTTCAGCTATGTTTCTATGTTTCTCTGCCCAATTACGTGAGCTGGAAAGCTGGTACAGTATCAGTCAAGAGGAAACAGATTCTTATGGCAAAACAACACTTACCACAGCTTCGCCTGTCAGACCTCTTAGTTATCATCCATATTCATCATGTTAGGGACTAGAGGGCTGCTAAACCACCTGAACTCAACCCCTAAAGAGCAGGATGTTGAACCACATGTTTGTTATCTGATGTTGTTATCTGTGCATTTATTCTTCAGGCATGTTTTGCATCCTTGGTAAGCCAAGACTACGTTAATGGAACTGATCAGGAGGAGATTCGAACTGGTGAGTGAACCCTCTAATATATTATTTGTTGTTGTTGTTTATGATAGTTTTGGTTTATCACTGTATATCAGTATTAATCTATTTGTCTGTTCATTGCAGGTGTTGACCAGTGCATACAGAAGTTCCTGGACGTGGCTCGACAGACAGAGTGCTTCTTCTTACAGAAAAGGCTTCAGTTATCTGTGCAGAAACCAGAGCAGGTGGTGAAAGAGGTAAATTATTATACTGATACTTGCATTTTTATTTATCTTGACAGTTTTTAAGTAGTTCCCTCCACATCCCATCCATTTATTTTCCCCTCCATTTAACTTCATCATTTTTGTATTTGTAGATTTTGAACTACTATCTACTGTATGTCGCATCTAGGTCTCATTAGCATTGCCTTTATTTTCCAGATCTGAATCTGTGACATGCTGTCAGTGTTTATTTATTTCCCTCCATTTGTTAATGTGCTTCCTCTCTTCTCACCTACATTTTTTTCTCACTTCAGGATGTGTCAGAGTTACGCAATGAGCTACAGAGGAAAGAATTGCTGGTTCAGAAACACTTATCCAAACTGCACCACTGGCAACAAGTGCTGGAGGATGTGAGCGTTCAGCACCGCAAACCCACAGACCTTCCTCCTCCTGGACCACTGGCCTTTCTGGAGCAGGCCTCTGCCAGTCTGCCCCCTGCCCCTCTAAAACCAAATTAACACACCAAAGGTACGGCCACATTGGTCTTCTGTTGAATGAAATTGGTCCACACCCAGATTGTTATCTTAAACTCTGACCTGCAATTACAGAAATGCTGGCTTGTTTTCAGCAATCATACAGTCTTGATTTGAAATGAATGGGAGATGGAGCAAATATATGCAGGACAGAAGTGTAATGTGGCCGCTACTAAACACAAAAGAACAGTATACATACATGTACGTCGTGTGATGCACGCTGTCAAGTGTCACCTTCTGAGAAAACAGAAATTTGTTGTCACTGCTCAGCTGTGGGAACATCACAGCATAGATTCATAGTTTTATGTCAACTTTTTTTTTTCAGTATTTTGATTTATGTAAATATTTATGTTGCTTACTTTTTTACAGTAAAAATAAAATTTCTAAGTATTTTGACTCTGGACTAATGTCTTAATTATATTTTCTTGTTGTACAGTGTATCATTTTTTAACAGAATTTAAAGGAGTATTCCACCCATTTTACACATATAGATAAGTTTACTAGTCATGGAGACTTAGTTCTCTGCTCAGTCATTCCCAAATACTGGAGATTTCATCAGGGTCGCCAGGGTTGCAGAATTTCTTCCATGATCTGTTATTTAATATACAGTATATATCTGCAGTACACTTTGAGCCACATGAATGTTCATATTGTTCTGATAACTGAAGCCTAATTATGACATTGAATCTATTATGAAAGGCTAAATACAGATTACTTAACTCCACCTCAATACATTTATTTGGTCTCATTTTTAAAGCATTAATCATGTGTAGATGTTTTCAATACCACGTGCATAAAACGCTTGTAATTTATCAGACGTATATCTCTTCGAAATGGCTGCTTTACTTATTCAACATAATATACACTGATGCAGAAATGGCAGTAAAAATGGTCAGGCATGTTCATTTACGCACAAATTCACTCTTCTCACGATTCATAGTTTTTGTTAAGTCTGAAAAAATAAACCCTGATGGTGTTACAAACTGGGAGCCTGTTGCAGAGAGGAACAATGGGGATTGTGGGATCCAGCATTCTTGGAGCATTTCTCATACTTAGGACTAAAAGTCAAGATCCTGGCTTCTGCTGCTTCAATTCTGACCAATCTGTCTCCACAAGTCTCCAAACTTTAAAAAAAGTAAATGAGTGGAGTCGTATTTTCATCACCAAAGCTTGTGATGAGCTGGAATAGCATCACTTACAAAACTGCTGTAACTATGACACATTTAAAATATTACATATTTACATTAGATATGAAAGTGGAGTCTTGTCACTATGGGTAAAAAAAATGCTGACGGTTAATATTCTTTGTGACTTCAGTATGAAACCATGACGGGGGAATGAGTTGATCTAAGCCATGACTGGTCCTCCTGACAGCATGTTGTCTGTAATGCATTCAGTGTCTTCACACCACAACAGACTTGTTCTCCGCAGTTTCACAGCTATCGCCTGTCCACCGACAGTACAGCCAGACGCAAACCTTCACAGATGGGCTTCTTGCAGAACGGGTCTGTGGTCCTGACATCAGTAATCAGGGGAACCATAGTTAGGTTACTCAATTTGCAGAACTCTTATTGAGCTCTTCTTCTGTTTATGTTCTCTTGTTAAGATAATGTCAACGTAACAATCAGCTATACCTGGCTATGAAAACTGGTGTCATGCATCCGCTGGTTGAATATTTTCCTTATGGCTGCCCATTTCTGTCAGGAAAAAAAGTAATTGATGAAGTGTCATGTGTTATAAAATATACATACTCATAATAACCCAAATGTCATAGTCATAATTTTGATTGAGATAAGTCAAAATTACCAGATATCATTAAGTCAAACTTATTAGACACTACGTCCTTAATATGAAATACTGAAGTTATGAGACTGTAAGTCAAAATTGTGAGATATAGACCAAAGTTTTGAGTTACTGAAACAAAACATTAAGAGAAATTCAGTCAAAATTATGAGAACATGATAATCCTTCCTGGTGCCATAAGGGTTATGAGATAAAAAAAAAATCAGAGGTACTTAGTCAACGCTGTGAGATAAGTCAAAATTGACTCAAGTCAAAAGTTTCACTTACTAAATAAAAGTATTCAGTTGATTTGATACTAAATCAAGATTGTGAGAGAAATCAAAATTACAAGGTACGATCATCAGTCAAAGAAATAATTTCTTACAAATCAAAAATGATGATAGTAAGTCAAAATATTATATTTAAATTATTGATAATAACTAATTCTAGATTATTACACAACACATCTATGTGTAATGTACACGGACAGTGTTACACCTTATAACATAATCTACTGATCTGCACTATTAATGTGCCAATATATTATTGGGTACAATTAGTGCTCAGTCAATAGTTTCACTTAATAAATCAAATGTTTGAGATTAGATAATAAGAGATAAATAAAAATTACAGAGGTACAAAGTAAAAATTGAGAGAGTAAGTTAAATTTACAAGCTATGAAATCACAATTAAGAGTCAGAATTGATTAACTAAGTTAATTGTTATGCTATTTAAATCCTAGATAATTAATAATTTGTGATTATTACACAACAGACCTCTTACTGTGTAACTTTAGATTTTATATAGGCTGTAAGGACAGTCTTCACCTCACTGTACATCATATAACATTGTAAACTGTTTTTTTTTTTTAATTGACTATGTACATTAATCAACATTCAAACAAATGTAAATGTACCTTTGTCTGATGCTGTTAGACATCTGAGAACAATCAAAATAAAACAATATGTAGGGTACAATAACAGAAATCAATCCTGTGGATAGATTCAGGGAAACTTGCTGGCTAACTGATATATTACTGGTACTATCATTGTACAACGTATATTCAGTACATGTTAAAGTTAGAGATTCTGGTCTTTTAGGGTTTATTATCAGCTTTAATTTTATTTGAATTTGTTATTTTTGGTTTTTTTTTATATTGTTCTAACCTTTGTTTTGTGAATAGGCGACTGAAACAATAAAAAATATAAAATTGCGAAAAATATAAAAAACAATAAAAACAATAAAATAAGTCCAAATAACGAGATAGTCGAGAAAGGGGATTGGTTGGTTCACAGCTAATTTAAGATAAGATAAGATAAGATAAGATAAGATAAGATATTCCTATATATCTGGTCCACTGAAGGTCACAGAAACAAAAATGGAGCATCAGGCTGTTCGCTTTCTTGACCTGCATTCATCTGCTGTATTAAAACATCTGAAAGTCAATAACTTTTTTGGCGAGGGCAACATTTCAGTTTTATATCATCAAAAGTAAAAAAAGTAATCTGTGGAATAGTGCACACTTTATCAGATTACTCTATCAAAAGTAACACACAACTACAAGCCAAGTATACCTTTATGTTGGTCTAAAAGGCAAGAAGACTTTTCTGTATACTTGTCAGTATGAACCAGGTATACTTAGACTTTTCCATATACTTGTCTGTATGAGCCGAGTATACGTTGACTTTTTTGTAAACTTGTCAGTATGAGCCATGTATACTTAGAGTTTTCTGTATAGTTATCAGAATGAGTCAAGTATACTAGACTTGTATGTATACTTGTCAGTATAAGCAATGTATACTTATATTTTTCTGTATACTTATCAGTATGAGCCAAGTATACTTAGACTTTTATGTATACTTGTCAGTGTGAGCCATGCATACTTATAGTTTTCTGTATAGTTATCAGTATGAGTCAAGTATACGAGACTTTTATGTATACTTATCAGTATGAGCCAAGTATGCTTATATTTTTCTGTACACTTATCAGTATGAGCCACGTATACTAGACTTTTATGCATACTTATCAGTGAGCCAAATATTCATGAGCCAAATATTATGTACATGTATGTTGTTAAGAATATCTCTGAAAAGTACATTAAAAAGAAAACTGAAAGCATGCACTCTTATTTTAAATTTAAAAGAAGTATACTAATAGCATACTAATATCTAATATATTTTTAAGGGTGTGCAGGCGTTGCGCCAGCCAGCTTCAGTAGGACAAATCACAGTCGTTTTGATTAAGATTTTGACGTGTTTATTGAAAACGTGAGTGTATTTACAGTATTACATTGTCACTGTGAGCCTGATGAGTCTTCCACAGCTAGAGGGAGACGGTGCTTCCTTGTGGGACGGCTTGGCTGCTCGGAGGACCGTCTTTGCCGACATGTCCTTGTTTGCGTTTTAATCAGCGATTGGAAAATAACAGGTATCCTTGTCTGTCCGCCTCTCGCACCCAGATACACCCAGGAGGGAAGAGAGGAGAAACAAAACCTCGGTAAACCCTGTCGGACGCCGCTGGTTGGCGTGTTTTTAAGGGGGCCGACAGAAGAAACAGTCCGCAGGATTCAGCAGCAGCAGCCGGGTTGAATACAACGTGTTTGTTAGTGAGTGTCACCGCAGTCTGGCCGCTGTGTGTGTCTATGAAGCAGGCTGCTTTAATGGGGCTGCCGTCAGCCCGTCTCGCCGCCTCTGGACAGCTGCTCGCCGCGGTCCTCGCCTGGATTTAGACCCATCGAAAGACGACATTGTGGATATGGAATGGTGCATGCCGCTGGGCCAAGTTTTCAGCCTCTGAAAAACACCGGAATCATGGACAGTCATCCGCTGTAAGTGTTAAAAAAAACCGTGTGTGTGTGTTGACGTTTCCCAGTGGCTGCTTGACTGATGGTGCCGCATTGACAGAGACAGCGGCCAACCGGAGAGGCTGCTCACTGACCGGGGAGGACCGGCCACCGACACCCGGGGACTGACAGGAGCCTGTCCGCTGCCCTGTGGTCGGGTTATAATGTTAGGGTTTGTTAGGATAACGGAGGTGTTTTTGTTTATGGCAGAGGGGATGTGTGTGTTAATGTAGCCATGTGTGTGTGGGTGTGTTTGTGACAGAAAACAAGAGCCACGTGATTTTACCCTGAGCAGCATGATTATACTGTATGTAGGCTACACTGCATGTCTTTTATTATGAAAGGGAGAGGCCATTAGGTTGTGCTGAGCAGTGGTGGAAAGTACATTTACAATTATGAGGTTGACTTAGTCTGATGTGGGACATTTTTTGCATTTCATACAACTGGAATATATGAACGTTAAATCCAAACCCAGTACCTGTCCTAATTAAACCAAACAAAAGAAAGAAATGCAGATACACTATCACATAAAAGGATGATAGACGTATCAGTACTCCAGTGCCAAGTTTTCTCAGATAAATCTTGATTTTCTAATGTGGGACAGTCATGTCCAAAGTGTGGGACACTGAAAAGTCTGTTAAAGGGCCTAAACATCACCTTAGTTAATGTAGGAAACTCTTGAGGCTAAATGTGCAATGTTCAGTAATTTTACCACTTATATTACTGTTACAAAACCTGTATGCTTGTGTGGATGTTACATGCAGAATGGAACATAAAACAATAAGACTATAAATAATAACAATAAAGACAAGCAGTAAAGAAAGACATTAAACATCAATATAAATAGTGTTATTGACTTTCATTTGTTTGCGGAAGACCCACACCCACTGGAGCTTAGGTGTCCCACTTTACGGCGACTCATCCTACTTTACTTGAGTAATGTCAATATCTGCTCCTTTATACTTCTACTCCACTACATTTCAGAATCAAATATTATCAAATATACTTTTTGCTCCACTGCATTTATATGACACCCCTAGTTTCTAATGTCAGATTGAGATTTTACATTCAAAACTTACTATAATAAGCTTTTAAGATACAATACCGTCAGTAACATCCAACTGTTTTGGTTTCACAAAATACTACTAAGATTAGGAAGAAGTTAGGACTACACTTTTATGGACAAAATGATAATTATGATTATTCTGATTAATATCGATATTGCAATTATTCATTTATTTTAGCCCTCTGAGACACAATAGACCCAGTTTGTCTTTTTAGGGGGGTACAGGGGGTCTGTAATGGGTGACAGCAGGTCAACAGTAGATACCACATACTGTGGGTGGAGCTCTGAAGCCCACCAGTGGTTGAGAATAGCTGCTTTAGAGGGGCCAGACCCCTATGTTGGGAACTAAACTATTGACTGTATATAAAGTAATAAAATCCACCTTGAGCTACAACAGTCAGTATCAGTATCACTTACTGTATTAACAGTATTAACATTTTTCAAAAAATTTTCAAAATTAAAATTTAAAGAAAAAAAAAGGTAAAAAATATGTGCTTGCAGAATACTTGTGAATATACAGGACTTTAACATTCAGGTAAAATATTGATAATGATTATTTTAAAAACAGAAACAAAAACAAACAAAACACCTGCGTTAAAATATGAACATATATAGTGAACGCACCAGATACAGCCAGTATTAACATTATAATCATGTAATACATAATAATACATCACTTAAGGGGGACATTTTTTCTGCAGAATGAATACTTTTATTTTGATGCTTTAATAGGCAACATTTAGCTGATAGTACATTAGGATGAATGAAGGATTTTTACTTGTAATGGAGTATTTATACATGAATGTATTGGTACAGGCCCTCTGGAACCTGGAGATTTGATTAATTGCTAATTAATCAACTATGATCAGCCTTGCATTATTGGCTAATGTTGTGACTGTCCTGCAGAGGGTCCCTCTGTCAAAACCTCATCAGAAGACCTTGTTAATTAGTTTATATTGAGATCACATGATACATGTTCCTAAAGAAACTGGTGGTTTTAATCAAATCACTTGAAACCAAATGGCTAACATAAAAGCTGGGGCCAGGAAGGAGTAGTAGTTGGGTGTAAAAGGATGTAGTTTGTGGTGCTACCCTGTTCTAATCCCTACTACAAAATAATGAAAAAATGACATTTAAAACATACAACAGCAACATCTCTCTGCACAATAATAATCCAGTTAATATTCAACATTCAACAGTTTTCATGGGTGCTGTTGTGGAAAGAATTGTATTGTGGTCGAAGCAGAGCAGCATCTCAAAACCTCAGAAAACAAAGCCAAAACCACGTGGATAGAAACTTCTAGAGGTATATGTAGATGTAATTTGGGTGAATCAACACTGTGAAGTCACAGCTGCAAACCGTCCTACATGACTGACTAATAACAGGTTTCATGCCAGATTAACATTTGTCACTCACTGATAAATCACAACCCAATTGACCTTTTGGCCTCTGTTGTTTTTTCTTCATGCAGTGTGTTCGTGTTTGGTGTTAAAATAAACTGAGAACATTTTAATGTGTTTCTAGTGCACCAGCAGATTGATCTCTTTATAGCCTCTAATGCAGCTAATTCACATTTAACCTGCTGTAATTCAGTGTGGTTGAAGCCAGGTGTGTAATAATTGATGTAAAATAAAGCTATTACATAGGAAGTGTTTACATTATTTTATGTCGGGCTGCCCCCTCTTAGTCGATTAGTCCACTAAGCGGTTGTTTTGGTCTAGTCGACTTAAGATTTCTATAGTCGAATGACTTCTTTCTTTGAATCTTATGAGCACATCTCTGGTAAACACAAGACTTAAAGTGGTGCTTTTGCGAGATTCTTTGTGGAGAAACTGAGTTTCACAGATCTGCTGATTATATAAAGTAATGATTAGTTGACAAAATCATATGAGAGTTAGTCAACAAAGATTTTTTTGGTCTGATTTTATGTCATGGAAAATACTTGTTTCTGATTCATCTCAAACAAAAGCCCAATCAGCACATTAAAGTGTGGGTTCACCCAAATGACAAAAAAAACATTTTATTAAATAACTCTTATGGTTGTGATACTGTGAGCACTGCAATCAATCACAGTCAATAACAGTTCACCTCCATGGCATCAGAGTCTGGGCAGAAATCTCAGCACTCTCATCACATTCATCGTCAACCGCTTATTCGGCTTTGGGTCGCGAGGTCAACAGCTCTAGCAGGGGACCCCAAACTTTTCCTTTTTTCCCCGGGCTACATTAACCAGCTCTGAGTGGGGAATCCTGAGGCGTTCCCAGGCCAGTGTGGAGATATAATCTCTCCACCTAGTCCTGGGTCTTCCCCATAGCCTCCTTCCAGTTGGTCGTGCCTGGAACACCTCCCTAGGGAGGCACCCAAGGGGGCATCTTTACTAGACGCCTGAACCACCTCAACTGGCTCCTTTCAATGCAAAGGAGCAGCGGCGCTACTCCGAGTCCCTCATGGATGGCTGAGCCTCTCACCCTGTCTCTAAGAGAGACACCAGCTACCCTCCTGAGAAAAACAATTTTCGGCCGCTTGTTACCCGCAATCTAGTTCTTTTGATCATGAAATCTCAGCATCAGATCCTTAAACGTGGACAAGTAAAACCAAAATTATCTGCATTGCTAGATATTTTCATATTTTGGGTGGACCAAATCTGTAACCTTCTAGTTTTAGCTTAAAAATCAGTGAGCATGGTTATTAAAGGGATGTTAAAACTGAAGGCACCAATAACAACAGTATATACTAATAAGATAAGATAAGATAAGATATTCCTTTATTGGTCCCACAGTGGGGAAATTCACAAATTAATTAATAATTGCTGCAGTTCCTCCATGCTAACAGTTAAACTCTCGCTGGTGAAACAGACCTGGTCGTTAAACCGATGACAAATAAACTTCAGAGTTAGATCACGATTTGAACACAGCTTCTCATTTATCTTGTTTTAAGTCAACATGGTAAATGAAAGATAATACACTCTAAAGACATCCTGCTGCAGTCAGCTGTCTGCCCTCAGTAACGGGGTGTTGTGTGTCTATGCTGTCCCTCACAGGTGCACCAGACTTTGTCCACACGCTCTGGACAAAGAAGATGGCGTTGAGAGGCAAGGACCCGTCACCCTCAACCCTCGGCACATGAGGAAGGCGTTCAAAGTCATGAACGAGCTGCGCAGGTGATGCACACATCTCTCTCTCTCTCTCTCTCTCTCTCTCTCTCTCTCTCTCTCTCTCTCTCTCTCTCTCTCTTCAGTCCTCTGGGTGCCACCTTTTTAACATCTTGACAGTGACATTGATTATTATCAGTTTTTATCTTTCACCTCCAGATAACACAGAGCACACAAAAACAAACAACTGCTGCCACAACTTATCAGTTTCATACATATTACTTAAAACAGCATCACAAAACATGATCCATTTAATACAATATGTTATTAGTCAGTTATGTTAACTTAATTTAAAGAAGGTACATCTTTTTTTCCAAAAACTTTTCATTCTTATTGACATAAATTATATTTTCCAAACTATATATGTCTTCTGCTTTTTCCAGCCTTGGGAGGTTTAAGTCTTTTCCAGCTTCTTGTAATATGAGTGCTGTAATTCACAGGATTTTTAAAAAAATATGAATTCCTCCATTGTAGGCTTTTAGGACATTTTCCCTGGAGCATTTTGTGTTTTTCTAGGTACCCTGCTTTCCCAAAAATCTGTTATTTTATACAAAAGATATCTGACCACTAGGTCTGTATTTTTTTTACATGTAAAGAATACTGTATATGTGTATAGTTGCATTATTTTCCTCACATTCCCTCCAGCAACTAGACTTGTTTTATTTTATACTTTGTTATGGTTGGTGGTCATCTTCCAAGCATAGTCCTTTTAAAGAGAGATAACTGTGTATTCAGCCATAAGGCAAAATGTGCTGGCTGCTCTTGGAAAAGGGGAAAAAAACATGGATAGATAGGAAGGCAATCCAGGCACTCTAAAATACTAAAACAAGTGGAAACGAGGAAGTAAATATATTAAAAAGCTTTTATTATCGTGGCTAAATAATTAGAAAGCCAACATCTTCCTACCACTGTAGGTCTTCATCAGGGCTTTCAACAAAGCGGATGTGGCCTCACCTATATGTAATCAACAACCAATGGGAGGCAATCATATGATCACAGAAACAAGTAATTTATGTCCATCATCTGTCCAAACTTTAAAATTGTAATCTCCTGTCTCTTAAATGCCCACACAGCCAGAGCTTGTTGTGCGATGTGACCATAGTGGCGGAGGATGTAGAGATCGCCGCTCACAGGGTGGTTCTGGCTGCTGGGAGCCCCTACTTCCACGCTATGTTCACAGGTGAGGACTCACTTCCATCCATGCTGCTGGACATCTGGCAGGATCTTGTTTCACCCTGTGTATCAGTGTGTGTATCCAGCAGTCATAATGGATGTCTAACACGTATGCGCACCAACAGGTGAGATGGCAGAGAGCCGGGCGAAGCGAGTGAGGATAAAGGAGATGGACGGCTGGACTCTGGGCCTGTTGGTCGACTATATCTACACAGCAGAGATACAGGTCACAGAGGACAACGTGCAGGTAAAGACACATTTATACTCACAGAAAGTGTGAATACCTACATCCTCTTATCCTGCTACACTGCGTTTTACTCTGGTAAATTGTGACACAGCCAGTTCTGTTTTAACTTTTAATTCTTTCACTTCTGAATTTCTAAGAGCTAAATGGCCGTTTTATGAGAGTATTTGTTTGTCAGTTAGTTTGTTTCACTGGTGTTAATATGGCTACATAAATACTATTTTATATCGGTGACAAAAAGGAGGTTATGAGATGAAATTGGATAACACAATAGTCTGTGTTGCAGTAGTCTAATTACTGTTAAACTCAAGGAGCTGGTCAGATATTAAAATTCTCCAGCTGCCCCTCCAGAAATCAATGAGACATCTTTAAAGATCCCATGAAACGGTGCTTGAACTTCCTGGAAAACAGCAAGGCCTGTTGAAACATGTCGTTTCTTTGTGGTAAAACACGAGCGGTAAAATCTGATCTAGGGATGTTAATAATTAACCGTTAAACCAATGACAGATGTTAAGCATTTTAACCAATTAACGCTATTGGTTAAAATGGTTAAAAGAGATATTAATAATTAATGAAAAAGCTGAGAAGAACGCAGAGGAGCGGCTCATCACTTAAAGGAGAAAAGTTGGTCCAGCTTAAGAGAGAGCCGGCACAGATACAGGAAGTTGGCTCTGGACTTCCAGCTGAGGAGTTGTAGCTTGTAGCCTCGTAGCATTTATTCACCGACAAATAAACTGTACACACACTGTCTACAAACCTACATCGCCCCACCCCTAATCCCAAACTGTTGTATGTCCTGCCCCAATAACCCATTTCAACAGAAATTCATGAAATAACGTCACCATTTCAGTCAAGTCTTCAGTAAACAAAAATTGACTACAAATAACTGAGAAGTATTTCGCTCTAGTGACGATTAATTTGTTTATTACAACCAATAACTGTGTATCACTGAGTAGGAGATAGCAAATTACTTTCCAATATAATGGTAAGTATATGTTTAAAAAGCTGACATGGGATATTAATCAGGCTTTTTCACCAGAAGTGTTTTAACCGTAAAATAAGAATCGGTTTTCATGATCCTGCTCTGATCAGATTGCTACTGTGATTAGGAAATAATCAGGTCACTACAGTGTGAATAGGAACTGTAGATTACAAATATCTATTTGTTTTACTTGATCATGTGTTGAGAACAGTTAAAGCTAATTTTTAAACTGCCTTGCCTACGGGGAAATTCACTCTTTTTGGAAAGTGTAAAAGATTAAAACCAGACTAAAAGGAGTTCTGGAGTTCTTACTGCTGTTATTCACAGTTTAGTGTGGAAACTTGTACCATGTACTGTAATCCTCACATACTGTCTACAATTTATTAGAGAAGTCTCTAGTGGAGCAGTTTAGTTTCTCACTCAGCTGTGACGGTGTGGCTCCTTTCAAGTGACTGAACCTGTGATCAACACACCAGGCCAACCTGTAACCCCACTTACCATTGTAGTATAGTATAGTACCAAAACTTTTCAAATGATTTATTTCTTAGAAACCTATGAACACATCTCTGGCAAAAACAAGATTTAAAGTAATGTTTTTGTTTGATTCTTTGTGGAGAAACAGATCTGTTGATTAAATCAACTAATCAATTAGTCCACAAAATCATATGAGTGTTAATTGACTAAGATTTTCTGTGGCCGAGCTAACATCACTGATGTTTCCTCATTTTATATTAGTATTTATGATGGGGAGAGTTGGGCAGTCTAATATTTAATCCTATCAAGGAAAATCATGATGCATTCCCCCGAATACATCACTGGATGTTATCTAACTAATCTTTTTGTACTATAAAGATTGCTCAGGTAAAATCTAAAGATAAATATGTTAGGTGCCAAGAAATTTCATGTATTTGATATTTCAGAATCTTGATTTCTGATTAATATTATGGATTTCCCTTTGATTTTATTTCGATTTTAGTTATACCGTTACTTCTGTGTCTCAGCTGCTGTGTCACAATATACTGCATCACTTTGTGTATCTAGTTGTCTGACTGGCTCCTCTCGCTCTGTTTGGTTGTGTTAGCGGGTGGAGGAAGAGTCTCTCATCCAGAACAGCAATCCATGTAAAGACTAAAACCTACCACTTTATGCAAGATATTCTGTGTGTGTTTGTTTGACAGGCGTTGCTTCCTGCCGCCGGCTTGCTCCAGCTGAACGAGGTGAAAAAGGCTTGTTGTGAGTTCCTGAGCTCTCAGCTTCATCCATCCAACTGTCTGGGAATACGAGCCTTCGCTGACCTGCACGCCTGCTCTCAGCTCCTCACACAGGCCAACAGCTACGCAGGTTTGTGTGTGCAAATCTCTATTTTTATATGTGTGAGGATGTGGGACAGTGGATGAGACAGAATGAGAACAGGTTTAATTAATGACAATGTTGAGACAGAGACAAAAAGCTGTGTTCATGTGCAGTCCCAGGGGAGTTTTTCATTTGATGCTTTTGCTGACAGAGCAACATTTCACTGAGGTGGTTGGGAGTGAAGAGTTCCTCAATTTGGGCATGGAGCAAGTGTCTAGCCTGATCGCCAGTGACAAGCTCACCATCCCCACCGAGGAGAAGGTACACACACATTCATTCTGCCCAATGTACACAGGTAGGACAGCACCTGTACCTGATGTGCTTAAAGTTTCTCTGTACTGTGTAGGTGTTTGAGGCAGTGATAGCCTGGGTCAATCACGATAAAGATGTCCGGCAGGAGCACTTGGCTCACCTGATGGAACACGTTCGCCTGCCGCTGCTCTCCAGAGAATACCTGGTGCAGGTATGTGAAGCTGCATCATCTGTATGTTTCTGTTTGTGTTCTTAACTCAGTGTGGCTGTTGCTCCTTCACTTAGCATCTGACTAGCTTAGCTGTGGTTTAGGACAGGTCCAAGCCATACCAGAGGGGTTTAATACGCAGCTGTGTGCTAAGGTGGTGGACTAGTGGTCAACCTCCAGGTCTGTAAAGTGAATCAAACAAGAAAGTACCTTAAGCTTGCATTCTTTCTAATATCCAGCAGGGGGAGACTCCTCTGGTAGCAAACAAAGAAGTCTGATTGTATAGAAGTCTATGAGAAAATGAGCCTACTTCTCACTTGATTTATTACCTCAGTGAACATTGTAAACATGAGTTTATGATTTCAACCACTAGTGTCAAGACTTCTTCAATACAACATGATGTTCATTTAGTAAATTATGGTCCCATTTAGAGTCAAATAGACCATAAAGCAGGGTATACTTTAGGGCGTGGCTACCTTGTGATTGACAGGTTGCCCATGGTGTTGTCCAGTCTGGGAGTTGTCTGTGTTTTCGTTTTACAGCTTTAACCCTTTCCTGTTTTCAGTTCATGAAATTTAATTCTAACATTTTGGTTACCTAAAAACATCTTATTCAGCTCCACCCTCTTCTGGTTGCAAAAAAACAAGATGGCGATGATGAAAAAAATGCCAAATCAAGGCATCAGTACAGCAGTCCACAAACTAATGGGTGATGTCACGGTGACTACTTCCACTTTCTATATAAAGACTATGAGCTGGAACTTTGCTTCCACTGTTGCTCACATTTCCACATTGCTGTGCAATTAGTCATTATGAGTGAATGTGATTAACCCATGTGCATGATTATTGAGATTCTCACCCTCATCAGGGGCCTGATGACTTTATCAGAAAATGTTGCACATGACACTTGATTCCCACTGCCATTAATTAATATTGATCTAAATATTTCTGTCAAATGTACAATGTAAATTGGCACATTTGCCCTGTTGTTTTTGTCAGTCTACTTTAGTACTAATAATCAGCCAAATATATTGTACAAACTGTTGTGGGTCTGAAGATATTGGGGATGGAAACCTGAACTGTAAAAAAAAATAACCATTCAATGACGTACAAACAGAACTGTGGCCTTGTTGAACCGTTGCACCACTTGGAACAATTTGGGGTTAAGTGTCTTGCTCAAGGACACATTGGAGCAGCCGGGGATCGGACCACGGACCTTCCGATTGGTGGTCTGAGCCACAGCCGCCCGAATGGTTATGTTTCTTCTCCCTAATGTGCAAAACAAACTGAACCATAGCCATGGCCCAAAAAGCGAACCAAAACAAACCAAACCGTGAGCTTGTTGAACCGTTGCACCAACTAGAACATATCCATCCATTATCTATAACCACTTATCCTATTCAGGGTCCCAGGGGGGCTGGAGCTGATCCCAGCTGACACTGGGTGAAGGCCGGGTACACTCTGGACAGGTCGCCAGCCTTTCACAGGGATGACACACACACACTCACTACTAGAAAATATGTAGCCACATTTTTTTCTGTGCCATTACTGACAAACTGACCACACGTCCTCTCTGCAGGCTCTGGACTTGTGACGGTGGATTAATTAACAACAGGTTGTTATGTTGGTCAGATAATCAGTAACCTAGTTTCTGCCATCAATAAAGTCTTTAGGAGGAAGTGATACCTTTGATTGTAGTAACACAACTATCAAAGTTTGACACTTGATTAAAGAGTTTTTCTTATTAAAAAAAACAGACAGGGTAAAAGATTTGAAATCTTAGAAAATAATATCTGAGTTGTATGAATCTGTCATTATACTGAACGTTATGACCTTTGACCTCAGTTAAACCAGGTTTGCAGCAGGTTCAAGGTAATTCTGAGATTGGTGGTTGATGGTTTAAGGGATTATTTGACTTAAACAGTGTGAAGGATCTTATGCCATTGAGGTGTTAGGTTGCAGATTAAAACCAACTGAAACTTCTCCCGTGTGCCAAGCGTGTGGCAGACACAAAAACGTGCACGTACCCATCTAGAGACAGTGTTTGGTATGTCCATTCTGGGCTACTGTAGAAACATGGTTGCCGGCTCCGTATGTAGATATAAACAGCTCCTTCTATGGTAACAGTTCTTATTTTCAGGTGATTATACACTAATGAAAACATACTTTTTTGTATTCCATGTCTGCCAATAGATACACCCCCTAAATGCTACACACTGTTCCTCTAATTACAGACAAGACATGTTTAAACTCATCCTGAACATTAAAACACGGCTAAACTATTGACAGAGCAGCAGTCTCAATTATTCTGTGATCGAAGACAGATGAGTTTTGAGCTGCAGAATAAACTGAAGGTTGTGGTGTCAGTAACATTTGTTGCCTGTGTCTGTGTGCCAGTGAACACAGTTGTTTTACTACAACCATCACTACTGCTTAACAACTGTTCTGTGCTTCAGTGTCGTTCTTGTTTCAACACCCAGGAAGGTTAAATACTATGTCTGTGTTATATCATACAGTCAGGCAACATGTTGCTACATATCCAGCTTGCAGTTGTCCTACTAGTTTTTTTTTTTTTTTTTGAAACAGGAATGATCTGGCAAAAAAATATCAGCTCACATCTGTTATCACAGTCAAGTAAACCCCAGGGTACTGTATACGGTATACAGTCTATTATAGTTAACTTATCTGAGTTTTATAGTTTTCTTTATTACTGTAACCTTCTCTGTCCCAGGATAGTGTTGACAACAGAAGAGAATATTTGCAGGTATACAGTAGATGACATTCACTGTTTAACTGTTGCTCTCATACAACTGAGGAAAGATTGGTCCAAATGTTAAAGCAGGGTTTTCCTCTAGTGACACACCAGCCTGCTTGTCTTTTCCCCTGTTTAGAGAGTTATCTGTCATCACATACATAATGGTACATACTAGTGGCATCTGTGTAGTGACTGTGGCCACTGCTTCCCTTATTAGGAAAAGTTTCTTTAGTCGATTTGTTTATGTTTTTAATGACTTATTTCTTTGAAAATTATTAGCACATCTCCAGTAAATACAAGAAATACAAGATTTAAAGTGGTGCTTTTGTGTGATACTTTGTGGAGAAACTCAGTTCTACAGATCTGTCAATTAAATCAACTAATCAGTTAGCCGACTAAATCATTTGTTAGTTGACTGAGACTTTCTGTGGCTGATCACTGCCCTCGTCAAATTAAATGATCATTGGTTGGATATTGCTGTCTTGGACAAGTATGCTGTAAATCTTATGTTGTGGCTCTGTTTTAGTTGAGTTAATGTTTGACTGGCAGCTAACATCACTGATGTTTCATCGTTTTACATTAGTATTTATGATGGGGAGAGTTGGGCAGTCTAATATTTAATCCTATCAAGGAAATTCATGGTACACTTTCCCCAACACATCACTGGATGTTGTCTAACTTATAAATAGAGCATGCAGTGTTTTTGTGTAATTAACATTGTTCAGGTAAAATCTAAAGATAAGTATGTTAAGTACTTCAGATTTGTCAGTAGAATCAGAATTAATCTTGATTTTGGATTTAATACTATGTTCAAAGTGGATTTTCCTTCGATTTTAGTTTATATAATTTTAGGTACTTTTGTGTCTTAGCTGCCGTGTCACAACATACTGCATCACTTTGTGTATCCGTGTCTGAGTGGCTCCTCTCTCTCTGTGTGGTTGTGTTAGCGGGTGGAGGAGGAGTCTCTGATTAAGAATAGCAGTGCATGTAAAGACTACCTGATCGAGGCCATGAAGTACCACCTGCTGCCAGCGGACCAGAGAGCTCTGATGAAAACTGCACGCACACGCATGAGGACTCCGGCCTGCTGTCCTAAGGTATTCACACAACCACTACTAAGTCTAATCACTCTTAGTTAATAAGAAAATAACAATAGTTGATGTGCAGTTCATCATGTAATGGCTCTGCTGTTTCTGTTCTGTGTAGGTGATGGTTGTGGTCGGAGGTCAAGCTCCCAAGGCCATCCGCAGTGTTGAATGTTATGACTTTGAAGAGCAGCGATGGTACCAGGTGGCTGAGCTCCCAACCAGGAGGTGCAGAGCAGGTAGGAAACCTTCACTAACAACACAAACTGCATCACAGTTAAGGGGCTGGATCCTCTGAAGAACATGGTTCCATCAGACAACCTTAACGCCCCAAATCACTGAACTAATGTTGTGTTCAGGTGGTCCTTACTAAAGCTGTTGTCTGTAACTTTGAGCAAATCTGTTAAAAAGTTATTTTTATAAAACGGTCACTACATCCTGACAGTAGTACATACGACAGATAATCTGAGAACAAATCATGTTCTTCTTCCTCCTTGACACCGTTAAAGACTGTGGTGACCTCTGTCTTTTTGATGCTCTCAGGTCAGATCTTGGCTATCTAGGCTTTGAGATTCAACCTCCGTGAGATCAAAATCCATATTGTGAGGTCTTCTTGTTTGGCATCAATACTGTACATATTTTAAGTTGATCTGGGTAAACAGTTAATCTTCCACCATATACTCCTACAGATAGGCCTTACTGTCAAGACAAATGGAGGATAAATGCACATTTATTATAGAAAAACAAAATCTGACACTAACATGCATAAATACATACATACATACATACATATATCCACACACACACACACACACACACACACACATATATATACATATATATATACACACACACACAGACACACACACACACACACACACACACATATATACACACACACACACACACATATATATATATGTATACATATATATACTTTAAATACTGTATGTATATATACACTTTATATACTGTATGTATATATACTTTTGGTGAACATAAACTAAATAAAAACTCAAACTAAACTGAAACTGTAAAATAAAAAATTTTTTTTAGCTGTAATATATACCAAAAAAAAGGAGGCAATATGAATTTCTGTCAACACTTGTGACACTGAGCCACAGAAATTGAACGGATTTGACTCTCTAGGAGATGGCGCTCTACTGCAGTTGCTTCACATTTCGACAGAGTTCTCCAACCATATATTTTGTATGTATATAGCTACATACATACTGAAAATTACCTAAAACTAAACTAAAATGACATTGCAAAGTCAAAACTAAACTAAAATATAAAACAACCTGAAAATTCAGAACTATCATGACAGCAGGTTCCATTCATCCTCAATACACCAGTCTGTTTGTGTCTTTCTGGTACATATTTGTGTTTTTTACCTGTGTATTTTCTGTGTTGTTGCCCTTTAGGTGTGGTGTATGTGGGTGGGTGTGTGTATGCAGTTGGTGGATTCAACGGTTCTTTGCGCGTCCGGACGGTCGACTGTTACGACCCGATGATGGACCGCTGGACGAGTGTGAGCAGCATGCAAGACCGCCGATCAACGCTCGGCGCTGCCGTGCTCAACGGCCTCCTGTACGCTGTGGGCGGCTTTGATGGCAGCACAGGTACAGTCGAGTGTCTGTGACTTTAAAATGTTTTTTAAATTTGTCAGTGAGATGGAGAGAGTTGAAGACTCTGATTTATGTAACAACCGGAAATTATATAATATGTGATTGTTTGTGGTGATTTTGATACATGATGTGTGTGTTTGCAGGTTTATCGACAATTGAGGCATACAATGCGAAGACAGACGAGTGGTTTCATGTGTTACCCATGAGTACCCGACGGAGCAGTGTAGGAGTGGGTGTTGTCAATGGTGAATACAATTCCCAGTCCAAATGCCTCATCTTCCTCCTCTGTCATGTCTTTGCAATTCCTGCATGATGTTACCCACTTGCTAGCTTGCTACTAATTGTTAGCCTCTGTGGCTTCTAGACGCTGACAATAACGTTAATATTGCCGTTGCTAAGCAGCGGTGTTTTCATGACTTAAAGCTGCAGTGGGTAGAAATGGAGCAAAAATTATTTTAAAAAGTTATTGTAATTAAACTGCCACTATATCCTGACAGTAGTACCTGAGACAGGTAATCTGGAAAAAATCATGTGCTTCTGTGTCCTCTGGTGCTCCTAATGGCATCTGCAAGATTTCACAGACTGGAGGAAAACAACCAATCAGAGCTAAGCTGGTGTCTGCTGTCCAGCTGCCATCTTTAAGAGCCACGAGTCAGTCACTCACAAACTCTGATCAAACAGTCAAAGTAGTCAGCGCTGATCAAATATGAAACAGTAATCTGCTACTGTAACGTCTATTTCTCACCTCAAATGTTTTCAGAAGTTTAGTGTACTGTTCGCCCTGGTAGGGTTTATTTCACAACAATTACCTGCTTGCTGTACAATATCCCTTACTTATTACACAGCTTTGTTGAATACTTGATTCTGATTGGTCAATTATGGCGTTCTATGGTCTGTTATTTCTTTATAGCAGACCGTTGCTATGAGCACAGTTTTGATGATGGACTCTGGAGGACCATTTTTGTATCACATTTATTGATTTCTTCAGTAAGTATCCATGTAATAAGTGGGATAATGTACAGCTAGTGGGTCATTGTTGTGCAATGCAAGCCCTCCAATCAAAATCAAGTATTCAACAAAGCCGTATAATAATGTATTTTAATGTGTTTCTATTATTTTGTCTGCCCATCGTGCCTCGCTCATTCTGAGTCATGACTTGCGTTTGTGTGAAATGTGTTTCTTATGTGTGTGTTTTCAGGGATCCTGTATGCAGTTGGAGGTTATGATGGTGCGACGAGGCAATGTCTGAGCACAGTAGAAGCTTACAACCCTAAAAGCAACACGTGGAGCTACATCGCAGAGATGGGCACGAGACGCAGTGGAGCAGGTCGGAAAAAAAACAATTATCACAGATTTATCCGTCGAAATAACAAGACATCCATCCATCCATCCATCCATCGTCAACCGCTTATCCCGTTAGGGGTGGGGGGGGGGGGGGAGGAGACCAGCAGGGGGAGGGGGGAAGGGGGGAAGACCAGGAGGGAGGGGGAGCAACACAAAGGGGGAAAAAAAAAAAAAAAAAAAAAAAAAAAAAAAAACAAACCCACATTCACACCCACACGAAATTAAAATAAATATATAAATAAACAAAAAGAGTATGTTTGGGGGGGGGGAGGGAGGGGGGAGGGGAAAACCACACTAAAGGGGGAGAAAAAGCAAACCAAAAAAAAGAAGCGAGAAGGAACTGAACCCCCCTTTGGAGACACACACCCCAAATAACAAGACAATATAATTGATATGCTATGCTCACTGAGGGAAATTCATGATAAGACCGAAATGGTGACGAGATGTTGTGTCTGATGTCTTCCTCAGGTGTAGGTGTGTTAAAAGGTTTACTGTATGCTGTTGGGGGTCATGATGGTCCACTGGTGAGGAAAAGCTGTGAAGTTTATGATCCGGCCTCTAACAGCTGGCGACAGGTAGCTGATATGAACATGTGTCGACGCAACGCAGGTAATGCAGACAGGCTGTCCACCACCAGACGTCCTCAGGTGTGAGATGTTAGACGAGTCTTCATTCTGTTTGTGTTTCCAGGTGTATGTGCTGTTAACAACGTACTGTATGTGGTGGGAGGAGATGACGGCAGCTGTAATTTGGCCTCAGTGGAGTTCTACAATCCAAACTCGGACAAGTGGACACTACTGCCGACCTGTATGAGCACAGGACGCAGCTATGCAGGTGTGTATAGAAATGCGTGAACATACATGTCGGTTCTAACTTAAAGGGATTAGTTGTTTGGTCTTTCATTTGCCAAAAATGGTAATAAATGTCAATCAGTGTTTCCAAATACCAAGATGACATCTTGAAATATCATGTTTTGTCCACAACTCAAAGATATTCAGTTTACTGTCATAGACGAATATATTCACATTTAAGAAGCTGGAATCAGAGAACTTTTACTTTTTTTTCCTAAAAAAATTACTCTTAAACTTACTATTATTACTATTAAAATAGTTGGCGATTCATTTAATAGTTGATAACTAATTGAGTAATCGTTGGCGCTCTAGAAATTTTCAACATGTATTATGTATGAAAAGTTATATCACGTGTGGCGATGGTAATGCACCCTCTTAATCTGCTGTGTTTTTTAACCCCAGGTGTGACTGTGATCGACAAGCCCTTATGACTGCTCCGGACGCCTGCCACTGATTGGAATCAGAACGTATTCTCCTGCTGAATACTGATCTTGGATCTGTCTATGAGGTCAATGCTTCGATGTTGGGCAGCATTGGCTCAGGCACTGACGAGGATGAAGAAAATGACAAGATTGTTGTTGCTGAGGATGTTGATGAAGATTTTTTGCACTTACCTGAAAGGGGGAGCTGTAACAAACGGGATGGGAGGGAGTCGAACCCGTGTTTTAATCCCCTCCTGGCAGGACTGCCGCTAGCGACTGGACAAACCAGTCTGAAGCACCACTGCAGTGTCATTGAAACACTTCTGATATGAAGCTACTATAACTTTAACATTAGTAATGTTAACATGGAGCAGCTCTGAGAGAGACCACTGATCTAACCTGTGGGAGAGGGAGGACCATCTGGGACTGATATCTTGGTTTCTCCTTCGTTTTTATCCTGAAAATGTGTGTGTGTGTTTGTGTGCGCGCTTGCATTTAAAGGTGCTCCTTTGCTTGCACACGTGAGCATGTGTGTTTGTGTGCATCTGTGTGGTGACGCCTGGTCCGACGCCGCATGAACGCACTCTGTCTGACCTCTGACCTTTTACGGTGTTGCAGTGTGGCTGTTAAAGAGTGCCTGAATGTGAAATTACACCCCGCTCCCCTCTTCTTCTTCTTCGTCCTTTGTTATGCCACGAGTATGGTTACTGGACAGCTGGACCCTGCAGATGTTCTGGGATACATTTGAGAGCTGATCGGTGATGATGTGTCGGTTTGCGTCAGCCCCGCATGAATTCAGAACAGCGACGTGAGAAGCAGAAAATGTACATTTCCTCTTTTAAAAAAACTGTAACTGGAACACTTCTCTTCTGATGACGAGACATGTTGCCAAAACCAGCGACAGACAGAGGGAGACGCTGTTTGAGATGAAAAACAGTTGGATGTATCAGTGCTTTACTGTCACCTGGCAGCCATCTTTGTTGTGGTTGTAACCACTAATGACGACAACAGCCTGAACTCACTGCATGGTCCCCAAACCTCCCATCCTCCAACAGAACCCTCTCCCTTCTTTGGTGTAGCAACCCTATTAACTACTGCACACCCTGACGTACTATGAATGTGCCAATTTTAATATGTCTCTTCATTTCTGTCTCTCTTTACTACTTTACTAATCTGTTCTCTCTCTGGAAAGTGACCAAACCTACTCTTGATTTTCTGTTTCTCTCCCCTCTCCTTGCTATAATTGCTATAATGCAGTCGTAACTGGTATCGCTGTTTTCTTGTCAGTGTATTGAGGAATGTCATGTAGGCTAATGACTTTGACAATGTTTCATTACTTGTTTTATATTCTCATTAATAAATATGCTTCTTGTATTTAAAGCTGTGAAATGACATAATCTGTTTTTAAAACTTTGCCAAAATCAGTAAAACGTTGAAATGGAAAATGCTGTGTGTGATATTTTAATAATTATATGCTAATTCATTTATTACTATTCAAATAGTAAATAGCAAATTTCTTTCTCTCTCTTTTCTGCCATTTTGTAGCTATTTTATTCAGTTAAAGTTCTTGTTCTTCTGCCTGCATTTAGACAATATTTAATGCTTGAGAACTTTGGTTTCTTTTGTTAGATGAAAATGTTAAATGAAACACTTATTCAACTATTGTACATACATTTTGAGGTTCATTGTAGGCTACTTTATTTTACATTTATTTGACAACACACACTGTGTGATTCATCTCTGTCCCTGTTAAAATGCTTCTTACATGTTAATGCATCACTAACAATATATAGTAATATATCACTGACAGATTTAGAGTACCTATACTTTTGAGTACATCGTGCATACAATATAATACTTCCAGTTACTTCAGTTAAATGATAAATATGACAATAACTGAAATATAACAAGGGTGCATGTTATATGATTAAATGTAGATACATATCAGGGGAAAACAGCAAATAGTGTGAACAGGAAATGTAATTGTATTTTAATTTTTTTAAAAGGGGTAAACAGACAGCTTAGTCATGCTTTAATTTACTGCAATAATATATATATTTTGAATTTTCTACCTCAATTTATTTGTCTCAAAGTCTCCACCTCGTATACAGAGCTGATAGTGGATTGTCAATGTAAATCTGAGACGGAAGACACACATGTATGTGCAGTATGACTCAAAGTTGTCCGGACCACCCCATCTCTTCCTCCATACAGACCATCAACACCGAGGAGGTTATGAAAGCAGAGCTCGCCTCTGATTGGCTGTTGCTGTAGAAACATTCAGTCTCACTATCATCGCTCCATCCCGCGGACCAATCAGCGAGGCCGCTCGGCCCTTCCACGTCAGTCTCCTCTCCTCTCGGCCAATCAGATCGCTCGTTATGGCTGTACTTCACCCGGCTGGCCGCCTCTGGTTCAGGTAGACGGGACGTACCGCGGAAAGGTGAGTTTACCATCGCTATTAGCTGAATATGAGATATTTAGCTTGTTTTATTTTAGTGGCGATTGATAAAGTACATCTGTTGTTTATGTATTCGAGCGAAGAATAGAGGCAGATGTTGAGTTGCAAGTTGGGACGTTTAAAGAACAATATGTCTGCCGGTTTTGTAATCAGCTGTTCATTAATAATCATGAAATAGTGTCCAGTGATGGTGGAGGGATGTAATGAAATGTTCTGCAGCTGTGAGTGTTTGTCACACTGAGGTGTTTAGGGTGGTGCACTCTGTCTGTTATAGTCAGCAGAGTGATTGTGCATGCATGTATGTATGATTCAAATAGTGAGTGCTGTCAGCGGTGGAAGAAGTATTAAGATCTTTTACTTAAGTAAAAGTAGCAATACTACAGTGTAAAGTTACTTTGGTACAAGTAAAAGTCCTGCGTTTAAAGTCTTGCTTAAATAAACTACTATAGGCCTTAAAATATCTAATGTAAAAGTACTCATAAGGCAGAATGGCTCATTTCAGAATAATATATATTATTGAATTATAATTAGTGATACATCTCTTTAATGTTGCAGCCGGTAAAGGCTGAGTTAACTGTAACTATTTATTACATACTGCTGGGTAACGGTGATAATATGTCATAATATGTTAGTTGGTTTTTTTAAATTTTATTTTGTATTATTAATCTGAAGTAACGAGTAACTAAAGCTTTCAAATACATGTAGTGGATTAAGCAGTATACTGTTTGCTTTCAAAAATGGAGTGGAGTAAAAATACCATGACATAAACTACAGTAAACTACAAGTACCTCATAATTATTTAAGTACGGTACTTGAGTAAATATACTAGTATAATAATGTTGCCTTACGCACATGTTATTAGGTAAATGTGTTCTGTAATAGTGTGCCATGATAATTTTTGCTTTGAAGCAATTATAATAAAAAAATGCACCTGTAAGAAGAAAAAATATTAATTCTGAGATCACTTAATATCAGTTCTGTTTAAATTTTGATCAAAATGAGTTCAATTGTGTTAAATTGTGTTTAATAATTA
Source organism: Pterois miles (assembly GCA_947000775.1). Classification (NCBI taxonomy): domain Eukaryota; kingdom Metazoa; phylum Chordata; class Actinopteri; order Perciformes; family Scorpaenidae; genus Pterois; species Pterois miles. Next base: position 5,066,422 of record CAMQGK010000231.1, read on the forward strand.
TCGTAGGCCTACTGTGTGTATGTCAGTTAGTGTTATGTCTTAAAATTCTGCAACTGAGGTTTTGAAAGTAAAATTGTTAAATATGATGCATAGATATAGATTTAATGATCCAACATTATAAATTTGATAACAGCTCCACTTCGACCAGCTGCAACATTTAACATGCTGCACATATAATGCACCGATAATAATCTAATCATGTAATATATAACACTGTCAAAGAGGCCATTTTGCATTATAAGTACTTTTGAGTCTAAAATGAGATTTTACTGATAATACTTCTTCACTTTTACATGGTGTCATAACAGATTTTACATCGATAAAGTAACTAAGTAGCTCTTACATCACAGTATATCAGTAGCGTGTCTGCATGTTTGTAAATAATATTTCTTGTTTCAAAGAAATTTTCTGATAATTAATATAATTTTAGACATCTGAGTGTTTTGTTGTAACTATAATAAGCACACATTACATTACAATAAAAATGTTGGATTTATAGATATCTATAAGTGTTCAATTATATTTTTACTGTATTTGTATATTCAGTAAATTAATGCAAAATGTGTTTAAGTATTAATAATTATAGAATTTGCAGAAATTATGATAAAATGTGATAACAAACTAAAATATCTCAGTTAAGAAATTAATATGTGCTGCAAACTGAAGTCTCTGAACTTTTGGTGGATTTATAATAAGCACACATCATAAACTGTGATTAAAAGTGAATTATTTTGTAATAATGATTTTAAATTCATCATATTATGGCAGTTTTTATTATTCATTGTTTTTCTTTTATGATGTCCCTGCCATAAATGGAATGGATTACCCAATTTCCTTTCTCATATTGTTTTTATTGAAAAGACAAACATGCAGTGGACTGAGAGTATTATTGCTGTAATGGTACAGCCTGTCTGAGAGTGTAATACTGTGTGTCTGTGTCCCAGTCTTATCTCCAGACCTGCAGTCACCTTACGTTGTCCATCATGGCGGTGAACGGCACGGCAGACATCTTGAGCTCTGCCTACCTGGCGGCAGAGTACGTAGACGCTGTGTTGCCAGAAAACCCCTTCCAGCCCTCCCTGAAACACGCCTGGGGCTACATGCTGGACAACTACACCAAGTTCCAGATCGCCACCTGGGGGTCGCTCATCGTCCATGAGTTCATCTACTTCCTGTTCTGCCTGCCTGGCTTCCTCTTCCAGTTCATGCCCTTCATGCAGAAATACAAGATCCAACAGGTTTGTGTGTGTTTTTGGTTGCTGTGATTTTTATTTTCTGAAACTGAGATGACATTATTATTTCTTTAATTATAAATTAAAATGTATTCTTTCCTTTCTTTCTTTCTTTCTTTCTTCTTGTGTGTGTGTGTGTGTGTGTGCGCACAGGACAAGCCAGAGACGTGGGAGAAACAGTGGAGATGTTTCAAGATGCTGCTGTTCAACCATTTCTGTATCCAGCTGCCGTTGATCTGTGGGACTTACTACTTCACCGAATTCTTTAACATCCCGTATGACTGGGACTCCATGCCACGCTGGTCAGTGGAAGAACAATTAAACACACCTGAGCACATCAAATCCAAAATGTATAACTCCTATGTGCATGTTGCAAATGTCAAAGACAGGTTGTGAAAGCAACATAGATTCAGCAATATTTGTTTTTTAGCATGATAGTTAAATGTTAAATCCATACCTGCACTATGATGATCGTAGAAACGTGACAGTTTTATACACTAAGTGTAGCTCTGCATTAAAATGAAAGACACAGAGCTCTTCCGCAGAAATAATTTGTAAATAGATCCTAAAAAGGCTTCTATCTGTTACCCTTCACATGTTCCCCATGAGGCTGTAATGGTAGAATCAGAAATACTGAATTAATTAAACTGGGATGCTACAGTTGATCTTATATAAAAGCATAAAGAATTGTAATAAAATAGAAATAAAGGAGTTTGTAACCTGTAAGTTATGTGCAGAATGCTACAGTATATAAGGCAATGTATGTAGAGAAATGTAAATCAATATAAAAATAAGAAATTAGAAATATGATAAATGTATACTACACAGTGTAAATAAGTAAGTAAAATGCTGAGAAGTGGGCTCTCTTAAGTGTGTTAAATATATATGCAAGAATCATGTAAATGAGAAATAAGTAAGAGTATTATTTGAGAGAATAGAACAGAATAGAGTTAATAAAAATACATGCATGTTAATCTGCGTGTACAAGAAACAAAAGAACACTTTCGATTTTATCTTTTTAAGGTCTTTAGATGTATTTTCATATTTATTCATTCTTATATAGATAGATGCTGATAGATAAATGCACAAGACTGGGAAATATGGCTGAAATTAATATTTTGATATTAAGAATTATTGCAATATCAATGTGTATTGAAATATGGTAAATGGACATAAAACCATATATAATACCAATTATTCAATTATTCAATTGCCTTTAATCTCAATTTGCGGTTCTCAGCAATTGAAGAAGAATTTTAAAAGGTAACATGATAATAATATTATTAATATATGTATTTATGTAGCAACTTTCATATACAAAATGCAGCTTAAAATGCTAAAAAAGCGGACAATATAACTTCTTTTAAAATGTCCTTTTTATTTTTCCCTTATGGTATATTTTTGTCTCTTGTTGCAAACTCACCGTGCATTATCTGTTCAGAAGTTTTCCATTAAATTGATTATAAATGATTTTGTTTATAAATGACTTTTTGTTCCACATAGAGGACAATAAAAGAATGTACAGTATTTCAATCTGAAATCTGCTGCCATTCGTGTAAAGACCTTCAGTGGGATCCAGCAGTAAACTCTGTTAGCTGTGATAACTCGGTGTGTTTCTCCTCTCTCATCTCGTCTTTGTTTCGTCTTCGTCTCCTCTTCCTCCAGGCCGTACGTTCTGGCTCAGTGCTTCGGCTGTGCTGTTGTTGAAGACACGTGGCACTACTTCCTCCACCGCCTGCTGCATCACCGCAGGATCTACAAATACATCCACAAAGTCCACCACGAGTTCACTGTGAGTACAACACACGATAAGATAAATAAACACAAAACTCTGCTAATTTCTTTGCTGAAGAGTTACTTATTAATGATGCTGTAACTCTCACGCACAAACACACACATGCATATGTCTTCATCCTGGTGTCTTTGCTGTCCCTCAGGCTCCGTTCGGCATGCAGGCAGAATACGCTCATCCTGCTGAGACTCTCATCCTGGGAGCCGGTTTCTTTATCGGCATCATGATCTTCTGCAACCACGTCTTCTTCCTGTGGGCCTGGGTGTCCTTCCGCCTACTGGAGACCATTGATGTTCACAGGTACACATTGTCTCTGTTTGTTTTTTTTGCTGCTCTTTCCTCCCGTTTCTGCAGGTAGAAATAGAGCTTTGCCAGGGCGTTTATCACTACGACTCCAAAAAAAGCAAACGTTTACTTTAAGTAGTGGATAAGCAGAGCAGCAATTACCTCACCGATTACAACAATCAGTGAGGTGATATTACCACACTTTCCCATTGTTAACATTGTTCGTAATGTGAGACATCAACCACTAGAGGGCCACAGAGAACATCAGAGGTTACTATCATATTATCAGGTCACATAGAACTCATCCCTATTGAGATATTTATTATTATATCTATATGTTGCCATTATTTTATACATGCATACATGTATACTTAGGACGTACAGTATATGCACATACAGAAAAAAGATGTATGTTTTAAAATAAAAATTTAAATCAAATCTAATGACATTTTAAAAATCCAATTTGATTTTATTTATGATTTACTTCCTTCTGATCCAAGGTTTTATATCTTTTTGTGAAGGACTTGAAGGAGGTGCTTTTAAGAATTCTAATTTTTTTAATTATTATTTTTATTATGTTAAATAATCTGCCAACTCTAAATGACATAATCTTTGTTGGTCATTTCTATCATAACTTAAATAATGTTAATCATAAGACATGCAACATACATAACTCACAAACGTTACGAAATTTAGAACAACACCGAATTTCCCTCCGAGGATTAATAAAGGTTCATCTTATCTTATCTTATCTTAAGAGAGAGAAGGAAAATAAATTTAGAAAAAATATTGATAAATAAACATTATAATTACAGATTTTTTTCCTGACTTTGCCTTTAATTTACACCATTTTATTTTGTAATCACTTATCATTTTCTTGTCTTTTTTCACAATTAGAAACTCTGAAATAAAACAGTACTTTGTTTTGCTTTCTCATCCAAAACATACTTTATCCAACAGTGCAGCAGTATTTAATAGAGGAGAACTAAGTTGGCATTTATTATGATCAGAGAGTATGTTGGAGCCACATGCAGGAAACTGACAAGAGGTTGGGGAAGTCATAGAGGATTTACTGTAGAACCACGGGGAATAGAGGTGAGTTGGAGGGAAGGAGATGAGGCAGAGGGGTGATGGTGGAAGACAGACTGGTGAGTGGCGTCAGCAGGATGAAGTGGCAGACAAGGAGACAGATGATCCTGGGACATGAGACTACTGAGGCCTGAGGCAGGAACTACCACAGTAGCTGAGTCAATAGCTGCAGTGGAAAAGTCTTTTCTGCTTAGGAAGGTTCCTAATGGAGTGAAATGACCTGGAGGTATCGCAGTAGCAGCCATGATGAGAGCTGACTGAATTCTCTAAATACTGAGGAAAGGTGCATCAATGCTTCCTTTATTATCCTCTAACAATCAAACAGCAAACATCTTCTAGCAACTTCTAACACGATGCACCATTCTACCGTTCATGAAAACAAACAATATGCTAATCTTACATAATATTTCATATAGTCATAATTGGGATTCATGTTGATGAACATGAGTGGACAGTGACAACCATTTTGTTCCGCTTTGTTTCTATTTATTTATTTCAAACAAGTAACAAATAAGTAAAAAAAATAAAACAACAATAATAAAAAATGAACAGTAAACACATAGCAAGCAAATAATCAACATATATAAATATTACATCCAAATAGGAGCAGGTAGAAATATAATGGTTCTACTCCTTCACCATAGCTCAAAAAATAATTTTATTATTTAATTAATTTTATCAATATTTATTATATAAACTTTTGTGGTAGCCTATAGGTTATTTCTTTTTATTCCGCTTCTTTCCTTGACCTCATGACATGGTTTCCATGGAGGTCAGGGAAAAGTGGTAAGGAAAAGACTTTCGGACATAATTTGCTTCACTTTTCAACCGCAGCCAATGATCTGGTGACGACTGGGAGGAAGGGCGGGGTTGAAGTACTGAGGAGTTGATGAGTAGATAGCTGACAGGTGTGTGCAGCGCAGGTGACGAGCTGATTGATGGCAGGTGTGCAGGTAGTCTGGGCCCAGGTTGGCAGGACACAGAAACAAAGAGATTCCACACACACACACACACACACACACACACACACACACACACACACACACACACACAGCTCTGACATTATGAGTGTTTATGGGAACATACACGGTGTAATAATAACAAAAAATGAGCCATCTCTTGCCAACCTCAAGTCAGCTACATGAGGCCAGAACCAAAATAAATGCATCATATCTTCAGCACCACCATTAGAAAAACATCATGTTTTATCATTTCGAACACCACATCTGCAAAGTATTTGTCTTGCTGGGGAGATGTTTTCAATTGACAATATTTACTCTTAAAAGTGTAACATTTAGGAGGATCTATGAGCAGAAATCCAGCCATACATCTATTTTCCTCCGGGGCCGGGTCGTGGTGGCAGCAGACTTAGCAGGGAATTCCTTTCCTCATCAACATTTTCCAGCTTTTCCTGGGGGAACCCGAGGTGTTCCCAGGCCAGATGAGATATATAAAGTTATATAATCTCTCCAGTGTGTTCTGGGTCTAACCCAGGTTGGACATGCCTGGAAGACGGGAGTTGCCCAGGAGGCATCCTAATCAGATGCCTGAACCACCTCAGCTGGCCCCTTTAGACGTGAAGGAGCAGCGGCTCTACTTGGAGATACTCTCGGATGTCTGAGATCCTCACCCTATCTCTAAGGCTAAGCCCAGCCACCCGACGAAGGAAGCTTGTATCCGCGATCTCATTCTTTCAGTCACTACCCAAAGCTCATGACCTTCTGAAATGAAAATTGGATTTATATAGCGCCTTTCTAAAGACCCAAGGACTCTTTACAAAGAGGACACAACAAAAGGGGGGTGGGAAGAAATCAGTTGAGGTCGTAGGCCTTGGCAAGGCCTTGGCACAAAGGCCTTGGCACCTTAAGTGGTGCTTAAGGTGTTTTTTGAAGGCGATGAAATGTTTCTATGGGAAGGGAGAACGTTCCAGAGGGTGGGGGCAGCAACACTGAAGGCTCTGTCACCATAGCTTCAGAGCCTGGTGTGAGGGATGGAGAGCAGACGAGTTTCTGATGAGCGGAGTGATCGGGGTGGAACATAGGGATGGAGAGGGTTGGTTAGGTACTTGGGGGCGAGGCAGTGGAGGGGTTTGTAGGTGAGCAGGAGGAGTCTGTAAGTGATACGGGCCTTGATGGGGAGCCAGTGAAGGTGGATAAGTGTGGGGGTGATATGTTTTTGCTTTGGCCACCAATGTTTTTCTACACGTTTGGCACACGGGAGAAATTTCAGTTGCTGCTAGATGCCACCAAATCCTACACACTGCACCTTTAATACCAGACACAGCACAGCTGCTGGTGATTTCTTTGGATGACAGACTTCTGAATTCCCTTTTTTTTTCCTCGCACCCCCTCTCAGTGGTTACGACATCCCTCTGAACCCGCTCCACCTGATCCCGTTCTACGCCGGCACCCGTTTCCACGACTTCCACCACATGAACTTCGTGGGAAACTACTCGTCCACCTTCACCTGGTGGGACAAGCTGCTGAAAACCGACAGCCAGTACAACAAGTACATGCAGAAACAGGGAGACAAGAAGGAGCAGTAAACCACTCTGCCTCATTATATGGTTCATACACTTACCTGGTTTGTAAGGAGGAGGGAGGAGGCAGTGGGTTGGACAGACACACAAACAGTGCTGCTTTTCCTCTCTCTCTCTCTCTCTCACACACACACACACACACACACACATACACTGAAGGTTTACTGGTTGTGAATCGGACTGCTTGTTGACTTCAGTCCGTCTTCTGTGCCTTTATGCAAAAGAAGTATTTTTGTCTGCTTCTGTCAACGGCTGCTGGCTGAATAAAAACCATCAACATCCTCATTTTGATTTGTTGCTTTGCTTAGTCATTGAATGACAAAATGACCTTCTTGTGAAATACTTCCGTTTACCTCTGAATGTGTGAGCACTTTAGCGCTTCCTGTTGAGTTAAACTGAGTCAGAGTAATGCTGCAGTTCAGTAGGAACGCTCTAAACTCAAGTCAGGCATATTTGATGCAAATACATGTAAATTTTTTGATTGAAAGGGACTGGCTCATGATGGCACTTCTAGGTTGTTCAAGCCTATTCTGTTTAAGACTGTACAAATAAATAAATGCTGTTTTGGTTTTACAAAAAGAAACCTTGAATATGTTTTTTTCTGTTTTTTTTTTATCATAAATATATGAACTAAATTGAACAGGAGTTTGGTCATGTTAAGCTTTTTTTTGCAGAGTTTGATACAAAAGAAAAAAGGCTGCAGTAGTACAATAATTATAATTATATTAATTGTTATTCATTGTCAATTAATCTGCCAATTATTTTCTCAATTAATTAATTAGTTGTTTGGTCTATAAAATGTAAGAAAATGTTGAAAAATATTAATCAAAGCCCAAAACGACATCCTCAAATATCTTTTTTTTTTTGTCCACAACGTAAAGATATTCAGTTTACTGTCATAGAGGAGTAAAAAAAAAAAAAAAAAAAAAATATTAAATAAAGAGAATCAGAGAATTTATACTTTTTTCTTAAAAAAATACAGATGAATTGATTTTCAAAATAGTTGGCGATTAGTTTAATAGTTGACAACTAATCGAGTAATTACTGAAGCTCTGAAAAGAAACTTCATGCTCATCAGATTATGATAAAGGCCACTGTATTAATAAGATATTGTTCATTATTGGCACATTTCTACACAGGGTGGATCACCGACAAATGTCTGCAGCATCACAGACCTGAATCTTCCCTGTCAGTGCTCCTCTGTAGACTCTGACAGTGGTTGATGGAGGAAGTGGGGTTTGTTATGCTGTAGGTTCCCTCCATCTCCTCTGCTGCACTGTGGACACACCCCTGCTGCTGCGTCAAGTCAGCCGGCAGCAGCAGACACCAAACCGGAAGTGAGGCAGTTTATATGACGGCCCAAAACTGAGCTAATAAACATGAATACATGAATGGTTAACATGGTCCAACACTCTCTGAAATGCATCAATAAATAAAATTAATTAAATGAATTACTTAAGTCACACCAGCCGATTCGATGGGATTTATTTTTTATGAGCTCTATTTTTTTTAGCTTTACTTTCTATTATGTATATATTATTTTATTTTTATTTGTATTAATACTCTTTTAAAATCTATGCTTCTTGTTTATTGCACTATCCACTGCTGTAACATGTAAATTTCTCCACTGTGGGACTAATAAAGGAATATCTTATCTTATCTTATCTTATCTTATCTTATCTTATCTTATTTTGGGTCTGCAATACAGTTGCAACTGAAAATTATTTTTCATGATCATTTCATCTGTTGATTATTTTTGTGATTAATAACAGAAAATAGTGTAAAGGACCAAAGTTTGACATTGTCACATTGCTTAGTTTGTCTGACCAACCAAGTCCAAAATTAAATGGTATATTTATTTCATATTTACAATAATATAGAACAGAGATCAATGATATCACAACAGAAAAACAACAAATCTTATCATTGGAACTGGAATATATTTCCAGTTTAATTCATTGTTCATTGTTAGTTCTTCCTGCTTCTTCTTCATTCTTCTTTTTTTTAATTTGATTTCCTGCATTTTTTATTTAAAATGTCCTTCTTCAAAGTCAGCTGCATGTTTTCCCCAGTGACCTTTTTTAATTTCATAATACCCATTTTAACCACAGTCTTCAGCTCAAGATGAACAGAGCGATGATAAGTTTCTGGAATCAAATTAAACTGACTTGCAATAATGCAGAAATACGATTCCATCATAAAAAGATGAGTTTTAACAATTAAATGAGGCTGTTTCACATTTAAAGGTCATTTGTCTTGTGAAACTATTTCATTTTGCATATCCAGTATTAAACACTTGGGTTTCCATATAGACTGTTCTTTGTTGTCTGTCCTGAGAACATCCTGAAAATAACAATTAAAGTAGAGTAAGACAGGTACATGATGCAAGAATAAAAGTGACAGTACATTGTAAGAAATTATTTAATAAAAGCGGTGTTATACAGGAAAGAACACTTTATTTTATAGTTGTTTTTTTCCTATGGTCTTATTAGCTATACTGTTATTACTGTTTTCTTTTTTTGTTTCTGATATCTTTGCTCTGTGATGTAACCTCTTTTGGAAAAACAATTAAAATGGTCAAATGGTTATCGTTTCTTCAATTTACTGCCTTTGATATTAAAAAATATATAACGAACACCTGCTGCTCATCTCTGGGAGAAAAAGAAGTCTTTATTTTGAAATTTGTGACCGGATGTGTTAATCTTGTGTGGAGCTTGACAGTGGAGGGATCTGCGCTCAGGTAGAGCAGCAGCAGAGCATCACACCGAGGGAGAGAGAGAGAGAGAGAGAGAGAGAGAGAGAGAGAGAGAGAGAGAGAGAGAGAGAGAGAGATATTTATAGCCTACAGCGAGGCTGCAGCACAGAGATAAGGGCTTGGGACCAAGCCGCAGGCAGGAACACAGACAGGGTTTACAGGGAAAAGAGGACACGTCGAGATGAACCGGTTCACTTGGGTCGTTTTATTCGGGGCCGCGGTGGCCGCGCTGGTCTCCGCCGGTACCGAGGGGGAGATCTCCTTCGAGTACCACCGCTATGAGGAGCTGCGGAAGGCGCTGGTGTCGGTGTGGCTGCAGTGTCCGACCATCAGCCGCATCTACACCATCGGGGAGAGCTTCGAGGGCCGCGAGCTGCTGGTGCTGGAGATGTCCGACAACCCCGGGACGCACGAGCCTGGTCAGTTTTTACGCATACAAAAAAAAGTCAGCTTCATAATGCAGTGAATGCATCTCTTTGTCCCTTTAATGTATAGGAAGCCATCACCACACGCTGTGATACACAAACGCATCATTGCGCATGGCAGCCTTTTATTTTTATTAATGTGAGGGTTACTCAGAAACGACCTGATGTGGAGCTGAAATGACCGGAGATCAGTTAAAGGAGGAGCGCAGGTGCGTCGTGTGTCCCGTGCGTGAGGCGGTGAGCGCGCAGGGGCCTGCTGCATCACTTCAGATGAATCTAGATGATAGATTGTGGGATCAGCCACGCAAAGCCGCCATTTTGCTGGTTGATAAAGATCTCTTCGTGCTTGTCCCGAGTCCTGACGCGAAGGAAAATATCCCATGGATCATGCCATGGCTCGTTTTTAATTAACATCCCCTCCAATCAAAAGCAGATGTGTCTTTGCTGCAAGATATCAGAGAAAAGAGTTGAGGCATTCAAAGGAAGAAGCCGTTGACAGAATATTAAATGAGGTCCTGATAGGGTTGGAACAGTTATTATGTTCCCCAGTAGACCTGCTGTGTTGTGACTTCCCATCACCTCCATCACACTCCTTCATACTGGTAGGACTGGACTGGAAGAAACCATAGAGTGGAAGAAGTGAGCAAATGCGAGACTTCTTGGTTTGAAGGGCGGTTTGCACACACCAGCCACAGCAACCGCAAAGCACCACTGCTGTTTTTAGATGCACTGCACCTTCTTCTTTTTCATTTCATGCCTGAATAGAGGAAAAATCAACTTAAAGTGTAGCCAGTGTCTTCGCATTATCACTCACCTTGAAATTCATATGATGCTCCAGAATACTGGCCAAAACAGTAGTAGATAGCACATCACAAAAGTCAGCAGTCAGTATTAAAGACTGGTTTCACTAACGATTATTTTCATCTTCAGTTAATCTGTTGGTTATTTTCTCCATTAATCGATTAGTTGTTTCTATGAAAATGTCGAAAAATGTTGATCAGTGTTTCCCGGAGCCCAAGATGACGTCCTCAAATGTCTTGTTTTGTCCACAACTCAACTCAATATATTGTTTACTGTCATAGAGCAGTAAAGAAACCAGAATCTATTCACATTTAAGAAGCTGGAATCAGAGAGTTTTCACATTTTTCTTTTAAAAAATGACTCAAACTAATTAATTATCCAAATAGTTGGAGTTGACAATTAATCGATTAATTGTTACAGCTCTAGTTTCACTTCACCAGGAAGCTGGTCGTACCCGTGATTCAAAATCTTTCTGGAAATGGAGGAATGGACCTGAATTATCTCAAGCTGTTTGTGTGACGGACACAAACACTGAGAGCCAAATTCTCTGAAATGTTCCTTTACTTCTTTCCTTTTGTTATATTAGTCTGGCATTAAATAACACGAGGACTATATGTGATTATATTTGAGAGTATAACTGAACTTAGAAACTGTCTGTCTCCATCTCGATAAAGGTTATTAATCGGGCTGCATCATATTTTAATTGTTATGTTTTGTGAGTTAAATCTGAATCTGCAACGTAACCCTAACATTTCTGTGTCAGGTGAATGAAGTACTACAGTGTTTTCAGTTTAAGTAGAAGTACACAGTAAGTAGTATACAGATGAGTTGTATATCATTCAGTTCTTTGGTGGCCTTTTGTAAGTTATTTCAGGGTACAATGACTTAGAATAGTACCATAATGCAGTATTTTTCATATCTAAACATCAGACATCTATAGCTGTTTTAGTTGGGGGTAAAGTCCTCAGGCCAAGCATGCGTCCCGTTCTGAACAGACGTTTTGAATGAATACTGCATTACATTGCACTGCATCCTTTATGGCTGCCCCCTCTCAGTCGATTAGTTAATCAGATATGTTTGTCTCAATGGACCAAGATTTCTTTAATTGATAAGTTGTTTTTATGCTTTTTTCATGCTGAATGACTTATTTCCAAGAAACGTATGAGCACATCTCTGGTAAAAGATTTAAAGTGGTGCATTGTGGGGAAACTCAGTTTTACAGATCAGTCGCTCAAATCAACTAAGCGATTAGTCGTAGTTGACTGAGAATTTCTTTGGTTGGTGACAGCTTAGTTATTAGACATTATCGTTCAACCCCTGACAAAGTCTCATTTTATAAATATATTCTGACGTTGCTAACAAAACGAAACTGACCATTTTTTAACCTCTTAATCCAAAACTAAATAAAAATACAGTGCACCAGAAAAACGTGTCCTACAAAGTGTTATAAAAGGTACACTTTGTAGAACACCGAGAGCAATAATGCAACATGAATGGATTAGCCTATAGTACATTTAGTCTTACTGAACGTCTGGATACGGGTCAGTGGTTCCTGTCCAACTCTGAACAGGAGATTTAGGTGTTACATACAGCAGGAAGTGATTCATTTCATCCAAGTAACCCTGAAACGGAGCCCTCAAAAGAAAAAGAAAGCACTGCCTGTAATTACTGTATATATGGTTTACAGTCCAGCGTTTAACTATATGTCTTTTTGTGTAAAGGTGTATTTTCTTCTCTGGGTGTATTTGTGCGGTCCTCACGATGCACCACAGGTTGTGTGTGTTTAGCTGGATGCATGGTCACAGAGTCTAATGACCGTATGTGCGTATTAAATAAGCCCGTAATAGTCTGGTGGGCGTGCTCACGCATGAGTCACAGTAGCGATGTGGAGACCTTATTACTACCAGATGAGTTTCCAAGCTGCTGCTTCACCAACAGGGGTAGCACACCTCCCCCTCTCCTCCCCTCTCCTCCCCTCTCCTCCCCTCTCCTCCCGCCTCTGCTGAGCAAAACATCCCGAGCAAGAAGGAGGGGATGAAACACAGACAAACACAGAGCAGAGCTCCAGAGACTAACAGGCCAAAAGATGACGGTTTCAGAGTCAGTGGTACAAAAGATAAACGTGTGTGTGAAATCTGCAAAACACCAGAAACATTTTTAAAGCTTCCCCTTTAAGGTGCCCTACCAATAATATTTTAGCTGACCTCTCAGTGTGTTGAAACACTAAGGTGGAGCCGAAATAGCAGTTGCCAGGGCAACAGATCGGCTTAGTGCACTGAGCTGACTGGCAGCTCGTGGTTGGCTGGCTGGCTGGCTGGCTGGCTACCGGAGGACGACGGTCCTGAGCTCATGCGTCTGTCAGTAAAGCAGCCATCTGTCATAGGCTACACTGCGGCACAGGAAGTGCCTATAGCCTAGATTGCAGACACACTGGTTACATATTAATATCCAGTACACGCAGTGTAGGAACACAGGCAGTGGTGGGAAGTAACCCAAGTTACTCAAGTACTGTTCTTAAAGAGGCACTGCACACTTAATACATATTTTTTGAGCAGTATATTAAATGATACAACTGTACTATGATGAACCTCATCCATGCTGGTGTTAATATTGATATTTCTTACCAAATTTAAAAATATATATAATTTCATGGGTTGAAAATGGTTCAACACACCATCTATCATCTCAGCCACTTGGGACTTATCTATGCCATGAAATTTATGTTGAAAAAATAATGTTAACACCTTCTAGTCAGAGGTCACACGGATACTACTGAGCAACTCCTGCCTCACCTCCACCGCCTCAGCCCCTTGCCCACTATTTGGCATTTTTACAAAATTGTGCAGTGGTTGGAGTAACCTCAGACCTGGGGGTGAAGTTACACAGATATGTAATCATTACTTTTATATTAGCAATAGATCACATGACTACTTGTATGTCAAAAGGGCAGCCTTTTAACACAAAAAAACATATGAATAACAAGATAATACACAAGGCATGTCATTTGTTTGCGCCATGTAGTCACTACAATGTTTTGTATTTTGTATTCAGTCCCAGACAACAATAAGTTGAGGAAAACTCTATATAGGCTACCTTTATTTACATATAATTTTGAATAGGGGAGTTTCATGTTTAATGGAATAGTTTTATAGTGTGATAAAGATCTGAATACTTCTTCCACCACTAAACATGTTTTCTCATTAGAAGGAGGTGTTTACTTCTCACAGCTGGGTCATATTTGAGTATACAAGAGCTGAAAAGAGGGGTTTCTCTGGCTTAACTCATTTGACGCTCATGTCTGGAACTATTTAGGAGGCGTCTTGTATGAGGAGAAACCCTATCTTGTAATGGGCTTGGCTTTGTCTGAAGGTGAATAAAAAAGACTCATGTCAGTATGAGGCCCTGCTTCATCCAATATGCTGCAGACCATCTCATATGGACTGTTTAATCAGAAGACAGCGGAAGTATGTACCATAATCCCCAGTGAACACGCACACAGATGCTCAGACACACTGCTGGACAGTCTATGGTCATATCAAGTGACATGTTGAAAATAAAGTGAAACACATTACAATGGAGGAGAATAGAGGATAAACCCAGAGCATTATTTGGACAGTCTAGCCGTGAGGAGCCTCCTCAAGCGAAGATGGCAAAAACAGCTGAGAGGAAGGGCGAGCTGATGAAAACAGATAAATAAGAAAGGAATGATGATTGAGAAAACGGGAAAGGTAACAGGAGTGTAAGGGTGACGAGGGAGAAGAAGAGGGATCAGCGAAAGAATGTAGAGGGAATAAGGGAGAGGAGAAACGGAAAGAAGATGAGAGAAAGGCCATGGCATCAGCCAGAAGTCATATATTATACATCAGACAGCAGCATCCACCCTCCTCCTCTCTGCCTTCACTCTGCTCCGACTACTACTCTTCTTCCTCTTCTTCTTCTTCACGTTGCTTTGCTTCTTCTGCTGCCAAAGCCTCCTGTCTGCTTCTTGCTATTTCCTGCACATATTTTCATTTTCTTTCTCTTTCCACCGTTCCTTTTATTCTCTCGATTTTCTAAGACTTAGGGGATATGTTGTGAATGCTAACCAAATGATTATTACTTTTTCTTTTGGCTAAAATGAAGATGTGTTCAAATGTTACTACTATCTTACACCTGTAGATACACATTAATGTAGGATGTCATGATTATAAATACTAGACGGTTATAAATATTACAGCTGAAACAATTAATGGATCAACACATTATCCAGCCCAGTCACACAGCAGTTTGTGAAGTAGTCACACAATTTAATGTATTGATTCATTTACATACACAAATTTCACACTTTTTACAAAATAGTCAGCACAAAATTAATTTATATGTAATCCATGTAATTGTGAACAGCAAAGTATAGACAGCAGCGATTTCCACATAGGGAGGTTGGGGTGGATGGGTGAGTCTAAAAACAAAGGTAATTTTCCCAGGAGACCGGTGTTCATGTCCCAACTTGAAACTACAAGTCATAGTTGATTTATTTGTTACGCCACTTCCTGTATTATTTTAACCAAAACCACAGTCTTAAACCTAAACCTAACTATGGAGTTGTGTTGCCTAAACCTAACCAAGTTGATGTTTTCCTCAACTTAACCAAGTGGTTTTATTTTGAAAAGACTGGAGCGGAAATTGACACGTCACGTGTTGCTGGACATTTGCAGAGAAACGCATGAAAAAACTACATTGTTGACATTCGTGCGGAGCATCAAAAAAAGGGAAATTTGTGTCTATGTACACAAATCAATTAGATTCAACTCTGTGAGTATTTCATGAACTGCCATGAGACTGTGTTGTGATATCAGACCAAAGCTTGTAACAGACCTGCCTGTCCACTAGAGGATAGCGTGTCAGTGTTTTACCATGTTTTGTATGAAGAAGAAGAAGAAGAAGAAGATCTACCTTTATTAGTCCCACAAAGGAGAAAATCAAATTACACTTTGAAAAAATAAAAAATGGAAAAAGAAGAGAAGAAAAAAAAAAAAAATAAATAAAGGGGGGGGGGGGGGGGGGGGGGGGGTCCCCCGGAAGGGGCCCGGGGGGGGGGGGGGGTGGGGGTGGTGCGGGGGGGGGCCTCGGCAGTCCCAGAGAGGTAAACGGCACCTCTCCAGCTACCAGTTCACACTCAGTTTTTGGTCCATGTCAGTACTTGAACCGGTGACCCTCCGGTTCCCAAGCCAACCCCCCAAAGAACTGAGCTACTGCCGCCCCCAAGGCGTGAAGGTGCAGTACCAGCAGAGGGCAACAAAAGCGTTCACTTAGGTTTAGGCAAAAATGTCAAATAAGTTAAAATAAGTACGAAAACTAAGTAAGTATGACAATTATTTAACATAAGTACATATAACTCATCACAAATGTCACTACAACGTAGCTTACAAAACAAAGTACATTGGTCTCCTGGTTAGAAGTCCTGTGTCCACTCTGGGGATGTTAATTTTGAAAAATTAACCGATAACCGATCCTTGTTAACCTATTATTAACCCAAAAGATTTGTGCCTCACATGCAGTGTGCTAGCTACAGTGTATAGTTCCCTGTCAGTCGAGTTAGTGAAGAAGCCACAGTGCTGCGTTCACTGTCGTAAGTTCACTGTCCGGGAGCGTTAGCAGCCACAGTGCTGCGTTCACTGTCGTAAGTTCACTGTCCGGGAGTGTTAGCAGCCACGGTGCTGTGTGTAGTGTTGCGGACATGCAGCCGCTTTCCCAGTAAAAGTCTTCACTGCACATTTAGTTTAGTTTAGCAGGTTGCCAGCTGTCTGCACGGATTAACGATAGCAATTGTGTGTGTGTTTGTGCTACGTTAGCAGCTGCTAGCTGCTAATTGCTAGCATTGCCGGTAGCAGCTGCACTGTAACTTCAGGGAGTTTCCGACAGACTGTGTGTGTGTGGCGGTGGTGAGTGTTTGTTGTTGGCGTTATAGCTGTGAACGTAGCTGTAGCAGACAGTGTGTTACAGTTTATTTATCGGTGAATAAATGCTACGAGGCTACAAGCTACAACTCAGCTGGAAGTCCTGAGCCAACTTCCTGTATCTGCGCCGGCTCTCTTAAGGTGGACCAGCTTTTCTGCTTAAGGTGATAAGCTACTCCTTTAGGTTTTTCTCAGCTTTTTTATTAATTATTGATGTTTCTTTTAACTGTTTGTTTTAACTGGAAATGCTTAATGTCGGTTACCGGTTAAACTATTATTTATTAGAAGAAGAAGAAGAGGAAGAAGAAGATATTCCTTTATTAGTCCCACAATGGGGAAATTCAGTTTTACACTCTGTTGTTTACACATTGTTTACACATATACATGCGTCAATGGAGAGATGTCAGAGTGAGGGGGCTGCTCCTGACAAGCGCCCAGAGCAGTTGGGGGTTCGGTGCCTTGCTCAGGGGCACCTCGGCAGTGCCCAAGATGTAAACTGGCCTCTCCAGCAAACCAGTTGGTCTTGGTCCATGGGGGACTTGAACCAGCGTCCTCCGCGTCCTAACCCAAGTCCTTACGGACTGAGCTACTGCCGCCCCCCTAACTAATTAACACCCCTAGTCAACACCTGTCCAACAGAAGTGGTCTTCCTCACTTTTTATTCTACGTCACTAGCTCTGAGCGTACACGGACGTCTTTACGTTGCAGACATTTACATTGCAGTCAGTACATGGTGTACAAATGATACGCCAAAAGCAAGAACAACGGTCTTATTTTACACTCGTGCCTTGCCCATTATCATGCCATTTAACACGCCTTTTCAATGTGATCGGGCTGCATGAGTTGATACACAGAAAATGAATGGGCAACTATTTTGATAATTGATGTTTTTGTCAGCTAAATATCTTTGGGTTTTGGATTGACATTTAAAGGCATCACTCTTTCACCATTTTCTGACATTACACTGAACTACTTTCTACCCCAAACAAATAATAAATTAATCGAGAAAGAAAGAAGAAATTAGCTGACAGTGCAGCAGGTATTTGGTGTATTTTGTAGCTGAAAATAAAACTTAAAATTAGAGAAATCTGGTGTTACAGAAGCGACTAGCTATAGGAGAAGGTTTGGGATTTTGGCTCTCTGTACATGTATTGGCTATTTATCTGTGTGGCGCTCAGTCTGTTCTGTGTAATATCAGATGTCATAGTGTGTGTGTGTGTGTGTCTGTGTGTGTGTGTGTGTGTGTGTCAGGCAGACAGACGCGAGTGTGTGTGACTGAGTGTGTTTACTCAACCCCTGAGCTGATCCATCTCCCAAAGCACCTGCCCGTGTCAGCGTTGCCACGACGACTGAGAGCTCTCTGATGTGGCGCTTCCCAAATGACGTTGCAGCTGCAGTCATTATTACGCAGTCACCTAGGAGACCGTATTGATCACCTGCTGGACTCTCTTGGTAATTCCTGACAAAACGTAAGATGATGAGTTTAGTCAGCCTCAGATGTGTTGTATCGACCTGTGGAGAGACAAAATCACCCGGAGTTCAAGTGAAGAGCTCTGCCACATCAGACTTTTACACAATCAAATATCCACCGATTACGGATATTTGAGATGATCTCTCTCATATGTTTTCACATGTAAAATGTATAAAATCCAATTAAACAAGCTTGCAGAAATGTGAAAATGCAACTCTCCCTCTTTAAGTTCTTCAAGCAAACATGAACAAAAACCAGGCCATCTATTGGCTACTAGAGCGGAAACAATTCAGTTGATTTGTTAATTGAAAAATTATTAGCAATGTTAAATAAACGTTGAAATAAACATGAAAAAATCATTCTCCAGTTTCTGCAATTTGAAGATTTGCTGCCTTTTCTCTGTTTTATATTATTGTAAATTAAATGTAATTTGGGTTTTGGACAAAACAACACTTCATCTCAGGGAAAACTGTGTCAACTATGGTGTTTCACAGTTTGAATAAATTTATAATAAGTTGCAACAAAAATGGCTGCTCCACCTACAATACATGACACAAAATAACACCCACGTTTTTGCTCATATACTGTATTTGCCTGAAGGAGATCCATGAAGGCTGAAATGCTGCATCCTTAAAAGGGACCTATTGTGCTTTTGTGGTTTCCTTTAGCGTGTGAGATAGTAAATATAGTAGTTTTGTGTTACAAAGCCCAGCCCAGCTGACCAATCAGAGCAGACTGGGCTATGCACCTGAAAATAGGTATATTAGGAATCTGCAATAATAAGAGAGCGATCTATCCCTTCTCTGCCTTTGTATGCTGCTGTTGGCCTATACCAGTACCTAATTCAGCTCATTCGGCTACATTATGTAGTGGCGTGTATTTTAGTGACGTTTGTGAAGGGTTTTCCGTACTTATCTTACGTTGTTTCCGTGCATATTGTAGTATTGTAGTTTACGTATGTATTGCAAACCCAACCATGCTTTTTTCAACAATGGTTCTGTGCCCCCCTGCAACACATGAGCATATACATGAAGTTATCCCATGTTAAATGGAGTTTCACGTTTCTCATGTGCAGTTTTTCTTTTATTTATTATTTACTTATTATTGTCCCGCTGTGTGTTTTGCCAAGAGAATAAAAGCTCAGCGAGTTACAGAGAGTTTGATGAATGAATTTAGAAAAAAAGACAGCTCCAGAGGGGAAACGACATCTTGATGTTTTCCACCTATGCTGTGATGCATCATGCTCATCGCCTTTGTGTAAAAGTGAACCCTCTGGTCAAAAATGTGTGTAAAAAGAATAAAAAGAGCTGTTACATAAGCGTGAGTTAGCAAAAATCAATCAGTGATATTAATGTGAAACGATTTATGCAGTGAAATACCATTAACCCACCTCATCGTAAAGTCATCATTACCTACATGTGTTTGGTGGAAGGAAAGGTCTCCGGATACTGAGCATCTGTGTAATAGCTTGAATCATAATAACTCATGTTGGCAGAGTGCAACTTCAAAGTGTGTGCGTGTGTGTATGAACGTGTGAGTGCATGTGTTTGACAGCTCTGTCAGGCCTGCAAAACCATTCACCAGCGTCAGAACAGAAAGAGTTAATTGTAGTCTTGAAATCATTAGTAGCAACTTGGAGAGGAACCAGATTCGAGTGTTTAAAAATAACCTGACTACCAGATGTGTGCTGGGCGTTTTGTGTGTGTGTGTGTGTGTGTGTGTGTGTGTGTGTGTGTGTGTGTGTGTGTGTGTGTGGAGCCACTGGGATACATGAAACACTCAAAGAAATACACTTAAATGGATCAAAAAGATGCAAATGTGACACACATGTAGAGTTGCACCTTGAAAGGATTATTTTTAGCGTAGGCAACAAATGAAATTTAAGGATGTGAGAAGTTAAGATAGGAGAAAAAGAATCACTGATAAATGACCAAATCAGAGTAGAGGTAAAAACAACCCCAATAAAAACACACACAGAAAAGCCCTCAATAAAAACTAGACTCTGCTACGATTTGGCTTCAAACACACACTCACACACACTCACACACACCTCGCCATCTGCCGCTCTCGGGCTACATTTCACAACTGATCTGAACAAAAGACATTTTTATAAAACTCCTCAGTGTTCTTTCAGAAGTTCCTTCATTCGCATACAGTCACAGAAGGCCACTAATCTCTAGTTTATAGTTAATCAAAGAGTGTGTTCACAGTACATTGTAGCTCAGACTTTGTCATGCTCTGTCATTTTGTTAAAGGGTTTTATACCGTATAGCTCCTTAGTAGCACTTGCATGGAGAGACTCAGGGAAGAGTAAGAACAGCTTATTAGTATGTTAAACAGATGGTTGCAGCCTTGGTCATTAAAACACAGCTTCATGGAGCATGCTGATATAAATAGCTCTTAGATTAAATCAGTATCTCCTATTATGACGTACTATACTGGCCATCCTTGAGATATCAAAAATCAGGAGGATTTAGAGACCAATATGGGGGGGTCTAGGGGTCGTCTCCCAAAAAATTTGTTTCAGAGACTGTTTCCTGCATTCTGGTGATATTGAAAGAATGAAAATATCAAAATAAGTTCACTGTAACGGCATTTTTAAACTTCAATACTAATTAAGATTTTTATTCTCAGGAAAGAATACAGTATAATTTGCCCCTCTGGTGTGAACTTGTCATAAGTTTTTATTCATTAATTCACTTTTTTTTTCCCTTCAGTTTTTTTGCTCCTGCTTGAGTGTTTCTTTCTCTCAGCTCTCTCCATTTCTCTCCGAAGATCCTTCCTGAGACAATGCAACAACGGAACCACTGCGCTCTGAGATCTGTTATTTCCAATGGCTTGTGCCATGCCGCAACAGCTTTTCACTGCGTCGAGCAACGCTCTACTTAGGTGCTTTGTACTGTGATGTGCGGCGAGCGCAGCTCAAACCTTGTTGTGTCGCGAGCATCTCTCTTCTGCCAGTAACAACCCCCAGGAAGAGTGCCGGAAATAGAGCCCAATGTTTGTAGTGGCCAAACGGTGGTACTACAACTTCTGTTTGTCACGTGACATCACTGGGCCCAAACAGACTTTTTCCCATAGACTTATGTTGGGAAAGAGATGTCTGGAACTCAGTGAATAATATTTTTTGTGGTAAACCATCTCCTCAGTATGAACACTCTAATAGCCCTTATTTAAACCAGTAGGTCCTAAAAGTTGAAAAATGCACTAATTGCCAAATCGAGTCACTTCCTATGTCTTATGTCTATGTTGACCGAGACCGTGACAAGCTGTGACGATGGCGTGACGTTGGGACCCCGTGACTGAGTCATGTGACCAAGCAGACATGCGCAGTAGGGCCCAATGGATGCAGAAGACCCCAGAAGATCCGGTCAAGCTCGCACACTGACATGGCAAATATCAGTCAAACTCGGAAACGCAGTTATAATCAAACACATTCAGAAATCATCAGCATAAGTGGTGTAATATTGAATTGATTAGTTGGTTAACTGAAAACAATTCTGGTTTTCATTGAATTGTGCCAGATAATCTCCAGCTTCTCAAACGTGAGTATTTGCTGCTTTGCCCTGTTTTATATCTCATCTGCTCTCACTCTGCATGTAGGTGCACAGCTCTGCAGCGATCTGAACAGACATAACAGCACATAAAAGCTGAGGATTAAAGAGGACCTTTGGTGTTTTTACAGGAAGCAGTTGTGCAACTGTGAAAACAGCACTGGACAACAAATTTGATGATAGTTAGCTGTTGCAGCAGTAGCTGTCAAAGTGTCACCAGGCAAAAAGCAACATATTAATGGCTAAAGACAACTTTTAGTAGTGTTTCCAAGTGGTATTATTGTTGGAAACGCTATTGCAAAGACAACCAGTTCGCTTTGGTAACTGGGGATAGCTACCAGGGAAAAGAGCGCTGTCCTTCTTGTTTTGGTTGCACAATGGTTGGCACATTTCCTTTGAGCTGTAAATCAAGCCTTTTTTCCCTGGGAAATCGTACCAAGCCACCAGGAAGGGCACCAGGCTTTGAAGCAAATTGTCATAGTGGCCAAATGGCATTACTAAAACTTCTGGGTCAGTAGAGGTAAGACCTTTAGCCCGAGCCCGAGTCCGGGCCCAAAATGTCAATTATTACGTTCGGGTCGGGCAGAGAAGGCGCTGTATGATAAGATATAAATGTTTAGCATCTTACAGTCTTAATTTGTTATCATTATGCACAGGCATCGTCACAAATGTGATCACACAAATCGCAACCAGTCCCGTTTCCCGGAGCAGTGCTCTGTCGGGGTCTGACTGACGCATCCCCTCCCTTTCCTCCTCCTCCTGAGTCCTCACAAATAAAATATAAAATTTCGGGTTTGTTTCGGGCTCGGGCCTGCAAATCAAGTTAATTGATCGGGCTCGGGCCGGGTCGGGCTTTAATACCCGCGGGCCTGGGTTGGGTCGGGCTGGATTTTTTAGGCCCGATCTTACCTCTATGGGTCAGTCATGTGATGTCATTGGAACCCAAAAGACTTCCCAGCGTGAACACTTGAATAGCCCTTGCATAAATCATGAGGTCCTAAAAGTTGTAAAAGGCACTAATTGCTAAAGCAAGAGTTTTTTCCTTCCTCCGTTCATGTGAATGAGACCCAGTCCAAAGCTGGACTGAGGGCTGGGAGGTAGAATTAAAGGAAACACCACTGCACCTGCTCTACTAGCCCAGTGGATGCTGAAGATCGCCGGATGATCCGGGTACTTCATCAATGGGCTGTCGAGACATTTTGCTTTCATGTGCCACTGAGCAACTTTCACAGGAATGAACGGGAGCTGACCTCCAACACTGTATCCACCTCTTTATACAATCCATGAGTCGTACCCAGTGGCAGACAGAATTGCAAAGTGAGGCTTTGTCGGGATCAAATCTAAATTAGATGGACGTTTAAGATGTCACCTTAATACATTTCTTACATTTTTAGACTAAAAGGTTTATTGCAAAAATAATCTTCAGACTAATCAACGATGTAAACTGAAAAACACATTTCAGTTAAGGATAAGTCCTACACATTTCATGTTTATTGAATGTGAAACAGCTTCTCTAATTCACAGACACTTATCACATGTCAAATGTCTGAAAACCACTGTCCTTGTACTATATGAATTTAACATGCTGAAATGTTACATTTCACATGTGAAAACATAAATTTCAAAAGTGCTTTTTTTGGGTCAGTGACAGCATGTACAGTGACTCTCGAGTTACAAACTACAAACAGCACAAGGTTTAAATGTCCCTAATTTCCCCAGTTTTGTAACATGTCCTGGAGTAAAACTCTTCTGTGATGTAGTCAGATCTGACCCCAGACCTGTCACTCCTGCACGATTCAGGCAAAACCATGTGTGACAGTGTCACTCAATAAGCCACTGTCTCTCAGCCATTATTGTCCAAATGGAGTGTAGCGGATGGACTGCCCTGAGAAAACAACATTTCATGTCAGAAGACTATAAACAAGAAGGGAATTGGAGATGGGCACTGGTTCCGGTACTCCTCCCAAACCCTGAAAAACCACATTCCAGCGTCAAGAGAATATAAATAAAGGAGCTACTGATCAGGGCAAGCACCCTCTGGAGAGACTCCAAAAAACTACTCAGGGTATTATTACTAATACCCCTAATGTCACCACCTGCTTTATTATCGTCAATGGTATCAATATCCTTGAATCACAAGTATATTATACAGATGTGATGCCTGAGGCAGAATTGCTAAGTCTAATTATTGTGATTTGATGATACATCTAACAATGCTCAAATATTCAGTCAGAATGTTTCTATGACATGTGTGTCACATAGTAGTCACGTATAGGATTAACTGAACCTGTATAGTGATGAGAGAATTATGATGTGCGTGCGTGTTAAAGCTTCCCAGTAAGAGAGTGATTTGGAATCGATCAGGAGCCCCTCCCCTGAGGGAAGTTACTTCTGAAGTAAAACTTAGAGTTTGGAGCTGCTCGAGGCTTTTTGGTTTGGGTCTCCCTCGCAGAACTTCCAGTTAAGGGGGAATTAAGCCAAAACTGGGCTCCCCTCAGTTTCCTCACTCCGGTCCCTCTCACGCACTCTGCGTGATTTCTCTTAAAGCTAAGTTAAGTCAGCGTAGTTCTGACGACTTTTGTTCTGAGTCATTTAAGCTTTAATATTTGTTCGGGCAACGTTTTGTTTATCGGCGAGTGAGAAATTGTCAAACGACACAGAAGATCAACGAGCGATCCAGACCGTCAGCGATCCAGCCTGTCAATTATATCAATTCACGGGATCAACTTCTAGAGAAGTGGGAGACCGACTACGGACCCCTTTCGTTGGCATCCAAGGGCCGAGTCCCCAGCTGAATCTCTCCGAGCATCTCACCACAGCACATCCTGCCCAGACAGCGCGTCATAGGAGAGAGAGAGAGAGAGAGACTTCGGACCCGACTTGGGGCCGACTGCTGAGGAAGTAAGAATATTGGTGGCTGGGACCGATCAAGAGCTGTTGTCTTATTGATCTTCTGACGTCGAGTAAGCTCCAAACCGATAGATTTAATGTTCTTAGCCGTTAGAGGAAGTCTCATATTCTCTCATCACTAACTCACTGAATTATCCTTATTCACACAATCCTCTCCGTTCAGCCATCATTCATTAGGATAGGTGTCCTACGTTTTCATTATACCAGTTATTGACTTGTCACGATCTATGTAAATAAATATTCCCGTTATCATTACGTCGTGATCTGTGTGTGTTTCAGCAGAGGACTAGCGATCCATCGATTAGAACTTATTCCAGTTGTGAGACTGATAGAGTAACTCGATCGATTATTGAGTTATAGTTTCCTCTATTTTTCTATAAAATGAGGTGGTGCCCTATGAGTGCGAACAAATTAATTAATTAGTTAATTAATTTATAAAATACAAACTGTCACACGCTACAGAAGTTCTGGCCTGCAACGTTCAATTGTGTTCAGCTGATGAGTCAGTGTGTTTGTCACTGCTGGAAGATCCACTGTTTAATGGTGTGTGTGTCCAGTGTAACCTCCTCAACAAATGACTGTGCTTTATCAGTGACCTTTTCTTGGTTCTAAAGAGATAAATATTTGCTTCCATGATTGCTGACTAAAACGGCTTCTTCTTATATAGACGGTGACGTTATTGTGATTTTTGTGTTTGTGAGTACATGGCCTATGCGATCGGTTTTCAGTTCAGCCTCTCGCTCTGAGCCGTGAAGACGCTGTACAGATGAAGGTAGAATACAAAATGTCCGTCTGTGTCGCAGTAACACAACAAGAGCCTTTTTCTTCCCTGCAGGTGAGCCTGAGTTTAAGTACATCGCCAACATGCACGGCAACGAGGCCGTGGGCAGAGAGCTGCTCATCTACCTGGCCCAGTACCTGTGCAACCAGTACCAGCAAGGCAACGAGACAATCATCGACCTCATCCACAACACCCGCATTCACTTCATGCCCTCCATGAACCCAGACGGCTTCGAGAAGGCCGCTTCACAGGTGACGACACAGCACGACAAAAACACCCTTCTGCGTGTCCACAAACCTGATCCGAAGATTTACCACCAGACAGATTAAGTTTACAAGACAACAAACATTGACTTAGAAACCACAACTCTTGGCTTTAAATCACACGTACACAGCAGGAATAGTAATTATAAAAGCTACAGACACTGTCTCGCTTCCCTTCACTGATATATATGTCTGAACATCCCTTCCTGTTTGTTGCTCAGCCTGGAGAGATCAAGGACTGGTTTGTGGGTCGCAGCAACGCACAGGGGGTGGATCTGAACCGTAACTTCCCCGATCTGGACCGCATTATCTACATCAACGAGCGAGAGGGTGGAGCCAACAACCACCTGCTGCAGAACATGAAGAAGGCCGTGGATGAAAACACCAAGGTATTGAAACACACAGTATAAGTAATTAAAGGACGAGGCTGGTGTTGTTTTCTTATTGTCAGTAAATCACATGAAAAGACCAAAACAGCAACGCCTCACTCAGTACTGTCCGACTTGTCTGCCCTGTCAGTGTCAGTGGCACTCAGCCCTAAACCAATTAGTTCCTCCTGACCATGTCAATCCTTCAGTGTTGCCAGATCAGACTGACAGGTTTCAGCCCAATCACAACTTAAAACCCACCCAATTCAATAACAACCAGTCCAAATTATAACCTTGACAGAAACTCAAATCATCGTACTTAATGCAAAACACATCATAAGCATACAAAACTTTGTATCTGCATCAAATAACCAGATAAAAGATAAAATGATAAAATCAACCAAATACACAAACTGTATTGTTTTCACAATACGTTCAAAACCCTGCAGAATGTTTACAAAAACAGGCCAAA
The DNA here is from genome assembly GCA_947000775.1 of Pterois miles. Classification (NCBI taxonomy): domain Eukaryota; kingdom Metazoa; phylum Chordata; class Actinopteri; order Perciformes; family Scorpaenidae; genus Pterois; species Pterois miles. The sequence continues at coordinate 5,093,095 of CAMQGK010000231.1, forward strand.
TTTCATCTACCAGCCCAACACAGTTTTTTCCAGCCCATCTTAATCAAAAGTAGCCCACTGGGTGGAAACCCCTAACACACTGTGGCAACATTAAAATCATTACAAACATGTCACATATATATGAAGTATAATTATTTTTTTTTTAAACAACAACTAAAACATCTGGCCTCTGTAGTTTTTAGTAAACATTACACAAACAGGACTGCATTTATTTTTAGGTGTGGATTAAAAAACATTCAGTTCTCTAGCGAGTATTAATTGCAGCAGAATGGTGTACAGTATGTGGGATTGACTTAGAATTGTTGTAATCTGTGGTTGTTTCTAAAATGCCATATTAAAGAAAGAAAAGAAAGATAGAAAGATATTCTTTATTAGTCCCACAGTGGGGAAATTCAGTTTTACACTCTGTTTTTCACACACAGTACATATACATGCGTCAATGGAGAGATGTCAGAGTGAGGGGGCTGCTCCTGACAAGCGCCAGAGCAGTTGGGGGTTTGGTGCCTTGCTCAGGGGCACCTCGGCAGTGCCCAACAGGTAAACTGGCAACTGGCAACCAGTTGGTCTTGGTCCATGGTCTTGGTCCATGGGGGTCTTGAACCTGTGACGTCCGCGTCCTAACCCAAGTCCTTACAGACTGAGCTACTTCCGCCCCCATGCCCCATGCCATGCCGCTAACATGCTATTTAGTACTCTAAACGTACTCTTTCAGCCTGTTCGAAACCAATAGTATGAGAATTGCATACTATTTCCAGTGAAATATTACAGTATGCAAACACTGGACATGACAGCAAATCACTGTTTGGTCACTTGAGGTTGGCATAGGTTGGCACAGGTTACCATGGTTACACGTCTCCAGCCGGCAAGGAGACTTTCGGGAAATATCGTGGTAATTACAGTTCAGTGTGTCTGAAAAAATACTTCTATTTATTCACACAAAAGTATATTGAACAATTGTACACATATTGGGAATGTAGCACAAACTACTTGATTTCCAACTAAGCCCATATTTTTTATTGATCTTGTCATTGCCAATCTGTTGCTAGGGCAGCAGCGTTGGTTTGAGTTAACTTCCTGTCAGCTACTGAATTAATAAACATCTAGAAATTCTCAGAAGACCTGCTGCCCGACGACCTATCCTAACCTTAACCATCTCACAAGGGTTTCCCAAACTTGTGGGTTCCCTTCTAGACACTACCAACAAACATTGTAACAGGAAATACAAAGGGGCACCTTTAAAACGTTGAAAAGGAGCTCTAAAGCCTCACAGCACACTACCTGCTCAGCACAATGCAGCAGACACACCATGTTAGCGACTAGCTGTTGATTATAGTGGAGCATTTAGTAGCTAGAGACAAATTGTCAGGGTTACACTGGCAACCAGCAGGAAATAGACCCAAAAGCACAACACAGACAAAAAAATCAGTAACATTTCATTTTACAGGTCCACAGATTTCACGATAATTAGGTGATAATTAGCAAGTAACCTGTTTGAAATTTCTTTTGGATTACTGCCAAATTACACCAATATTTACCTAAAATATTGAAATGGTTTTATTATAAACATTACTTAATGATTATATGCTAAAATAGCATGTAATTGTTAAAATAGGGCTCTTAGGCTTGAGAAGCAGCTGGGTATACCAAAATAAAACAGGAAATAACAACTGTAAACTGGTAACAAATAAAAACGTAACTTACATACTGTACATGGATGCACGGATGTAACACAGATATTTCCCTCAGGAGTAGGTTGAGACCAAAAACTGAGCTAAGAGAGAGGACATATTTCATTTACATCCGCCAGTTGGACAGAAACACAACCCAAAATGAGTGTTATGTTGCTGTATCTGCTGGATGTGTAAATAAGCACTTTACAGTATATCATATGATATGACCTGTTACTGCTCCACCAAGTGGCCAAATAGAATCAGTTACTGCAGGTTTAAAACAAACTACAGAGTCCATGTTCATCATAATGAAGGAATATGTCACCTTTGTAACAGTGGCTCTGTGGAGCAGAGGTATAACCTTTATCTTTACTTGTCAGTAGGATCAATGAGGAAAATATAGAATATCAGTAGCCTTTTTATAGCTTTGTAAGACATCTGGTGTGTAGTTTAAGCGTTGTAATATTACCTCTTTGACTTGCTTGCAGGTGCGCTATGTTTTGCACAATGTATGTATGTATTATGTACTGTATTTGTAATGTATGTGTTTTTGCCTCTGCAGCTGGCTCCAGAGACCAAGGCAGTGATCCACTGGATCATGGATATCCCCTTCGTCCTCTCAGCCAACCTGCATGGAGGAGACGTGGTGGCTAACTATCCATATGATGAGACCCGAACTGGTACATAAACTCATACATAACATCAAACACACCCTTGATTTTTTTCTGTTTGGGTTTTTAATATATTATATATTAAACGTTCCCTTGCTCTATATCAGAAAGTTTCCACTGATTCAATGAGACAAAAATATTTGACCTATAAATGAAACCACAAACATTTTATTAGTTTTTCTTCAGAATGCTGTAACTAATGTTAATCAGATGGAAAATGTTGTCTTTTACCCTGTGCATTATTACTCACAGTAAACAAAATGTGTTTGTGCAGGCACATATTTAATGTGTTGCAGATGCAGCAGGCCATTAATGGATTAATACTTTATCACAGCGGCTGTATAAACATCCCTTCCCTCCTGTTAATCCTCTAAGGCTCCACTCATGAGTACAGTTCCAGTCCAGATGATGTGATGTTCAAGTCTCTGGCCAGGGCCTACTCTATGTACAACCCAGTCATGTCCGACCCTAACCGACCCCCCTGCCGTAAGAACGACGACGACTCCAGCTTCAAGGATGGCATCACTAACGGAGGGGCCTGGTACAGCGTGCCAGGAGGTAAGACGTGACAGTATGTGTGATTTAGTGTAAAACTAGGCTAGATATGGTTGAGGTTATTACTAATGTTGATACTTCAGAGATACCGTTTACACAGTATGATATATGGGGCAATGTGCTGGGAGCCAAAGGGTTTAAGACCCTGACTAATGCTGTAGTCACAGCACTCAATTCTGTCTGGAGACCCTTGTTACATGTCCTTTCCATCCCTTTTCTTCATTTCCTGTTAACTCTCTACTGTACTCAATAAGGGTACTAGTAAGGGCAGAAAATGCCTCAGTATATAGAAGATAACTTTTTTTTTTTTTTACCTGAACATCCAGGATCCAGTATGTTATTAAAGAAATGCAATATACATTTAAGAGGATATTTTACAATTGAAAAATAACTGTAATATACTTAATATATTATAATATTTTAAAATATTTATCATTTTTAAATATTCAATATTTAAACATTTACTTTAAAATATTTTTTAAAAATAATTAATAATTACATTATTGTACTACTGAATTTTTTTATATTTTGCTGTAAATATTTTTATTGCTAGTATATCTTATTATTATGTTCTATTGTATTATATTTTATATATGTTTTTATATTTACTTTTTATTTTCTTTCTTTTATGGAGCCACCCAGGGAAAGCATTTCACATGAAGGTAGCCCTCTTCTAGCCTGTACTAGTGGTATTAAAACACAAGTTATGCAATGGCAACACATAATAATCAAATCAAACATAATCAAATCAAAGTCACGTTAATGTATCCTCCAGAATTTGTGACAACACAGATGTATCTGTGTGTATATATAAAATCTGATGTATTGGACTGGCCAGGCTCAGTTTAAAATGTCACTGAAACAATAGTCATATGTAACTAACATGTTGAAAGTACTTTTTAACAAAATGTATTATGTTGTATTAGACGTCTTAACGGTCTTAAAATCAGCAAATCAGCAAAACCAAACTTACTGGGCTTTCATTTCCACCAAAAATGTCTAAATATGTGTGTTTTTACTACTGTCACACAGTGTGCAAACTACAGGGAAGCCAGAGGGAATTTGGCCCCTCTAAATAAGATATGAGCTCCCCTGAAAACATGATCTGTTCAATCTTGGGGGGTCTCGAAAATATTGACAATATGCTGTTATTGCGATGCATTTATACTTTTGTGTATCATCATGGATCATGTGTAAAATTAGGCTTTTATTGATGTATGGTTCATGTGTGACTGTGATTCTTCCCTTGTTCAGTTTATTTTTAGCATTATTTAATAGAATTTTAAGGGATCTAGTTGCAGAAATGGAATATGACATTCATAACTATTTCAAAGTGCATAATCACCTAAAATGTGTTTTCGTTAGCAGGGGTCCTCTTGCACCACCATGTTTTTACAGCAGCCCTGAACAGACAAACCAAACACTGGCTCTAGAGAGAGACTTCCATGTTTTTACGTTACCTGAAGAGAACCGTTGTTCTGTGACATGCTTGCCAAACAACAAACAAAGCTTTCATCACACTTAGTCTGCATGCTGCTGTAACATCTCTACTTCCTGTCACTTCATCTCATTAATGTCACTATCGCTCTCTTTCTCCTTGTTTTTTTTTTATTATTATAGGAATGCAGGATTTTAACTACCTCAGCAGCAACTGTTTTGAGATCACTCTGGAGCTCAGCTGTGACAAGTTCCCCAACGAGGACACACTGAAGACCTACTGGGAGCAAAATCGCAACTCACTGGTCAACTACATCGAGCAGGTAGGTAGCAAAACCAGGACTGTGAGTAAACAGTGTATCCTGTATGTCTAGTTTCACTGGTTAATGGGGTGTCGTTTTGAATCTGGTTTTAATGAATCTCTAGGAGGTCACTCTAAATTACCATTCTAAAAAAAAAATGACTCAAAAGTCAAATCAAGAAGCTCTGTCTCAACAGAAAATGTTAATGGTTTCAGATGCAATTTCTGATTTGACACCAAGGTATGGTTACATTTAGCTTATTGAAAGTTGGCTATTGTTGGGGGAAAGATTGCCATCATTGTAAAAAGAAACCAGCGTTGACGGTTGGTAGGTGATGGGACATAAACCACTGTCTCACAATGTCATAGTCACAACCTTCCACCCTAACCTTAGAGGTTTTGTTGTCATATGACAACATAACATTACCTCCACCTTTGCAAACATAACTTTGATTATTGTCAGTGTTGCTGTTGTTTTTGTTTGTGCAGTTTATTCCCATGATCCAAGATTTTTTATTGTCACGTAAAGCATCCAAAATGTCCTTTTGTACACCTAACCCCAACAAGACATTTACACCCTCTTTCCTTGAACCAAGCCTTAATTCTGCCTCTTTTGTGTGTGTGTGTGTGTGTGTGTGTGTGTGTGTGTGTGTGTGTGTGTGTGTGTGTGTGCGCGTGTTTATAGGTCCACCGTGGTGTAAAAGGCTTTGTGCGTGACCTCCAGGGAAATCCCATTTCCAACGCCACCATCTCTGTGGAGGGCATTGACCACGACATCACAACAGGTATCAGCATCCAGTGCAAATACACAATCCTGACAACCATTGACATCAGGTGTAATGTGAAAAATATGGTAACATGTTGTAATGTGGTGCTATCTGGTGGACAAAGCTGGCACTGCATCATTTTATCAGCAGCTTAAATGTATTTGAACCTGCTCATCCAACTGTTGCTTACACGCCTCTATTGATGAGAAAATCTGTGTGTTGCAGCCAAAGATGGAGACTACTGGCGCCTCCTGGCTCCAGGAAACTACAAAGTGGCAGCCTCTGCTCCAGGATACCTGACTGTCATCAAGAAGGTGGCTGTTCCTCACAGCCCTGCAACCAGGGTAAGACTCACAGATAAATGAACCAACCAGAATCTGCTTCACGTTCACTGTGTGATCACTTCAAGCTTGCAAGAGGGCAGCTTACATTCTGTACGGATAGCACTTTTAGTTCAATCAGTGCAGACATATTGTAAATATTGTAATATTAGAACATGTGCGTAAGAAATCCATATAACGAATTGAGGAATTTTTGGAAAAGAAACCAAGTGTGCAGTTAGGATCTGATGCCTCATTTACACCTGGTTTACTATGAACAGTTTATATCCAGAGAGGGTTTATCTTCTGAAAATTACCCAAGAAGAATATATTTGATCCCTTAATACAAAGGTTTGCAACCTTTTTGGATGGTGACTGTTTAAAACAAAGTGTGCTTCATTGTCAACAATTCCTGTAAAAAGACCAACAATTAATACACACTACAAAGACGTATTGTCTGCATAGCCAGAGTTATATAACTTATTCCTAGACCTCATTAAAACCTCATCAGTGAGCCAAACAGTTGTATTGGGGTATGTGTTTTTTTCTGTTCTGTGGCCGGAAATACTCTCTAAAGTACTGACCATCAACTAGCATCCCACAGGCCACATACCTCTCATTCAGGAATTCAGAAAATTTGAGGAGGAAAAAAACAATCGAGATGGAAGTAATTTTATTAGGAATGATTTATCAACCCCAAATATGTGGGGCAAAAAAGACATTTTAAATCCATCAGTCAGCTTATTATGAGCCAGTAGCCTACTCAACACAAAGTTGTCAACATCAATGTATACTTACCAGTCCATTCTTCATTAAAGCCGCCGTTTTCCATGTCAACTTTTGCTTCAGTATCTCTGAGAGTGACATTACTTTACCGTAACTTATTTTACCTTACCTTCTGCTTTTCCACCAATCAGGACACTGTATAATAATGTCAAAACCAGTTAAAGATGATTGATATTTAAATTTCATAATGCAAAAAAAAATTTCAATCATCACTCCTTGGTGAACTGCCTCCTGAGAGCATTTTCTAGTTAAGTATCTCATTATTATTAGATTTCCCATTTTATGTAGGAGTCTGATCTGTTAGGGGGCTGGAGCCGATCCCAGCTGGCATTGAGCGAAGGTGGGGTACACCCTGGACAGGTCGCCAGTCCATTGTAGGGCGGACACATAGAGACAGACAGCCATTCGTCCTCACATTCACCGTTATGGATTATTTAGAGTCAACAATTAACATGCATGTCTTTGAACTGTAATAATAATTTGGGGGAAACTAATTTGTGAGGGCTGCACAGTAGTGCAGCGGTTAGCACTGTCACCTCACAGCAAGAGGTTCGGTCAGTTCATGTTCGGTACACCTATGTGCAATGGCATGTCAAGATGGTTGCTGTAAAAAGGGCCTGAAGAGAGACCAGCTAACACATTGATGGTTTCACTCTAATAATAATAATAACAACAAAAATATAGAATAAGAGCAGCCTTGTCCTTTCAAGCTCTCCAGAAGGTCTTTTGTGGTACAATTACAAATTGGAATCTGTAAAAATAGGAAAAAGTGTACTACATCTCTCACGTCTCATCTGTCTCGCTGTCCCTCTGTCTCAGGTGGACTTTGAGCTGGAGTCTCTGATGGAGAGGAAGGAGGAGGAGCGGGAGGAGCTGATGGACTGGTGGAAGATGATGTCAGAGACACTGAACTTCTGAAGCGTTTGTCTGGCCGGCGATCGGACCGTCCGCACATCGATGTAATATATTCAACATTCTGTGTGACCGTCCACTCTAAAAAAAGAATATATTGTCTCCTCATTTGTTTTGTTCTCTTTTGATCATTGTTTTAATTGATTATTACTGTTTATTACTGTAATGGTTTGCCTCATACTCCTGTAGAAAACCCTGCAGACAGACACATATACTGAGGGGCACAGGAGGACTTCACAGGTAGTTTGTTGGCAGTGAGATCGGTGTTGATTTCTGTGGTATTGTGTTCATTATTGTACACGTGATTTTGGTAACCATGGCACCACATGGCATCTATATAACCAATGAGTGACTGAGTAACTATGTATATAAAAGAGCTGGTTTCATCATTAACACATAGCTCTGTCCAAAATAAGTCAGTATTTTTTCCTGTTTTAAATGTCTCTGTTTCTCCAGGCTTTAGTACAAATATACAAGTACATCACAAAACACACATGCTTTCCGCGACTGTAAACTTGCACACACACACTGTAAAATAAAAAAATACAACGCTATAGTTTTGAGAATATCAGACATTAAAAACACTGTAAAATCACTGTATACATTATATTGTAAACAATCTATACAGACAAGCCCATTTCCCTGTTTGTTATTGATGTTGAGATTTTTTTTTTAACTGACTGCAGCACAGCTTTGATTTTAGCACAAGATGAATGGTAATAATATATACTGTATTTATGACCTATAGGTATAGCAAGAAATGTGTGGTTTTTAACAAAAAAACTAAATAAATAAAAGAAAACAAGGCCATAACTCCTATAAATCTGTCCTCCTCTGTCTACCCAAAGCCATTCCTTTGTATGCGCACTACACAGGTAATACTGTGGTACATAAGGAACTGTGGTACATGTATCCAGGTTGTGTTTTTTCAAGGATAAATTAACACTAATCTTCTGAGTGGACACAGGAAGTTTAGCTGACTGTATGGATGCAGTTTGAGACCACATAAAGAATTTATTGAATGTATATCTATAAAAATAGTTAAAAATGTAAAGAATGAACTGATCAATAAAACTCCCCTCTTTATGTTGTCAAACTGGAGTCTTGTCGCCTTTGTTTGAGCTCATTCAGATGTACATAGCCAAACCTGAACGTGTGTTCATTGTATTACTCCTCTTAATACGGATGAATAATGCAAATTAGTGAGGATTAGGTTTTGGTTAGTGCCTGTCGGTCCCTCAAAACTCAAAAACACCCCTCTTTTTACTCCCTAGTTTTTATAAAAGGACATTACATTTGTCCTAATTATATCCGAATTTGAGATGTATATTATTTGATTCGGGTGAGTTGATGTCCCCTACAGTTAATACTGTATGTAGTACAATTAAGTATTTAGGATCCATTAGAGAGGTGTATTGCAGTCTTGGGTGGGAGTGAAATAACATTTAGTCAAGTTTGTACCATTAAATAGTTAAAAGTACCTTGCTTCTTGTGATGATTAATGAAGTCTTATGATTTTAAATTCTTAATGAAGTGTATAAAGACGGTCAGAGGGTTAATATACTGCAAAAGGAATTGGAGAAGGGATAATTGTTGATATTTTGGGTGCTTTTTACATTTAAAATATATTTCCTTACAAAAAAGTCTGATAAGATAAGCCTTTACTGATGTCCAGTGTCATTCGGGCGTTACAGCAGCACAGGAACAGAAAGAAGTTCAAATAAATATAGAAATAATATAGATATATACAAAAATGATATAGTAGGCCACATAATGTAATAAAACAGTATAATATAAAAGTCCTTTATGTTTCAGTTGTGGAGAAGTCCTGTATGAATTGTAGCCTAAGATTTCCCCTTTTTTGCATTTATTTGTTTTTATTGGGTTACTAGACATTGATTGTGATTCATTGTCGGTGCAAACAGTGTTGAATACGCCGTCCACTTTGACGACATGTAAACAAATAAACAGACAACAGCAGCAACAAAAACATTCAAGCCTGGACATGGTGGACACATGTACTGTATGTAAACATTATAACAAATACCAACAATGACGAAAAGCAATGAGCTGGCAGAAGACTTCTTCATTTTAAGCTTTATTTGTAGAGAGTTTTGACAAATAAAGACCTCATGATTTTCCCCTCAGCTTACACACACTGCGCTGTTTCTTCCTGTCTAACAAGTGATGTGTACGTCACCTCCTCCACTGCTGCAGACCTCCAGCTAACCATCAATATGAACCCTATGTGTCCCCATGACTGCTCCTCCATCAAACAACCAAGACCAGCGTTGGCAGAAAGACTCAGAAACTAAGACAGAGATCCATCCTGACACAAACAGCAGGGACAATAAGAGAGTCACTCCTTATGAATAAAATATTTTTGGTGTAAGATGACATACCACTAAAACTGTCTGAGAGGTTAGAGAGGGGTCAGAGACCCCACTCGCTGCCATGAAGACTTTCTAGTGGGCTGATTGTTTTGCCCGGCCTGGCTCTCGGTCCCTGTCTCCAGCTCCTGCTCACTTCCCCAGGCCATGTTCTCTCCTCTCACTCCCCAGACCTGCCGTCCTCAGACCATCCACTAGATGCCCTCAGTATCTCTTGCCAGTCCTGGTCACCTGACATCCCCTCCCACATACACACCTGTTCCATTCCTCATCACACCTGCGGTTTATGACTGCAGTTTGTCTTAGCTGCAAAGTGCTTTCTAGTGTCTGCCTGGTTGGATTTGTTTGTTTGGAATGGCCTCCCAGTTTTGACCCTTTCCTGCCTCATGACTCCTGTACCTCCCAGTAAGACTTTATAAAACCTTCATTAAACCACCTATCCTGCTTTTTCTGTCATGACAGGGTGGAAAAAACACAAATGAGCTTTTAAAGATTGGACACCGCTTTTAAATGTTTTACTAGAGGAATAGGTAATCAAGGTGGAGGTGGGGCTGCATCAGGGATCAGCTCTGAGCCCCCTCTTGTTCGCTATGGTGATGGACAGGCTGACAGACGAGGTTGGACAGGAATCTTCATGGATTATGATGTTCGCAGATGACATCGTGATCTGCAGTGAGAGCAGGGAACAGGTGGAGGAGAAGCTAGAGAAGTGGAGGTTTGCCCTGGAAAGGAGAGGAATGAAGACGGAGTACATGTGTGTGAATGAGAGGGACCCAAGTGGAAGAGTGAGGTTACAGGGTGGAGAGATAACGAAGGTGGAGGATTTTAAGTACAGTACGAGTACAGGCAGGCTGGAACGGGTGGAGAAAAGTGTCAGCTGTGATGTGTGATAGAGGAGTTTCAGCTAAAATGAAAGGAAAGGTGTACAGAGCTGTGGTGAGACCAGCAATGCTGTTTGGTTTAGGGACAGTGTCACTGAGGAAAAGACAGGAGGCAGAGCTGGAGGTAGCAGAGATGAAGATGCTGAGCTTCTCTTTGGGAGGGACCAGGATGGATAGGATCAGGAAAGAGTCCATCAGAGGGACAGCACATGGTAGAGGTTCTGGAGATAAAGTCAGAGAGGCCAGACTGAGATGGTTTGGACATGTCCAGAGGAGAGAGAGTGAATATATTAGTAGAAGGATGCTGAGTTTTGAACTGCCAGGCAGGAGGTCTAGAGGAAGACCAAAGAGGAGGTTTATGGATGTAATGAAAGAGGACATGAAAGTAGTTGGTGTGAGAGAAGAGGATACAGGAGACAGGATTAGATGGAGGCAACTGATTCGCTGTGGCGACCCCTGAGGGTCAGAGGGGGAATCGTTCACACTGAGCTGTTAGCCGTTAGCTTCCATAACCTCAGGCAGAGAGGGTTTCTATGTTTCAGTCGTTCATAAGTACATTTTCTGTCTTTCCAAACTGATGACTGTGACGCTATGACGCTATGATGTCGGAGCCTCATGGAGTAACTTGAATGCACCAAAATGGAAGAAAACACGCAATAGGTAACAACTGATGGTGCCTTCATGGGGTTGTATTTACCTAGAAGTGGAAAATATGTGAAAGCTCTGAGTTGTGACAAGTTTATTGGCGTTGTGAGAAACGGCGGAGCCCATGGAAGTTGATTTCTGAGTGCATAATAAGTTAATATTGTAATTTTAGTCATATATTGTTCTTCTTGGTAATTTTATATGTCTGAGGAAAATGTTGATATTCTCAATGACCTCATCTTTCTCCTCTGTCATTACGCCTTTTCATTTCCTGCATTATGTTACCCACTAGCTAGCTTGCTAAATTGTTAGCTTATGTGACAGCTCATTTCATTTCAATTATTTTCCAGGTGTTGCTTCAGGAACAATGGTACATCTGCTCTGCTTGGGTTTGTCTCTGGTTTAACCTCAAAGATGCGAGTCACAGCTGACGATAACTTCTTGTCCTCAAACAAAAGCATAGTGACTCATCCAGATTGAAAGTACAGATACTGTATTGTTACGCTTTAATCTGGGCAACAGTACAATAGATGGAGTCACAAGATATAATGTTGCGTAACTAAACATCACCAAAGTACAGCTATGACAACTTTTCACCTAGCAAGCTATGCTAGCAAATGACTTTATACACTCTCCCTCTCTATATATAGTGTAACTTTCACCACTGCTCATTTTCGAACCGTTCCGATATACAACCTCAGATGATGCGGACGTCCCCATTTTTCTTCATTATCTTTAGTTAATCATTCAAAGTGACTGTTAACATAACTTGAACATCAAAAGTGATTTACATTTGTTCATAAATTTATAATTTATCCAACACTTGTATTACTTTAAAAAGCAATTTTATTGTTTTTTTGCATTTGCATTTGCATATTTGTTTTGATTTTGATGTTAACAATGCAGCTAAATTGAATTAAAATATTATGTGCAGTTGGACAAAATCTATCCACAGACAGACATCAACACCTGTGATGTGCCAAACGTGTAGACAAACTATGGTGGTCGACGGTGGCCCTATCTAGAGCTAGTTTTTGAAAGAGTAGCTTAGGTCATGTGGAGCAGAGGCGGGAAGTGAGTGGTGAAGTGAGAGAGAGAGAGACCGGCGGCAATGGCAGAGTAACGTCATTAATTTCGAATTGAGGACATTTAGGATGATATGTATGTAGCCCTCCAAGAGCTGTTTGAGGGCTACAGTTTTGTTTACTCATTAAGAATGAGTATAAAACTAGATGAGGGTTGGTTGAGGGTGAATGTTAGATCTGTAGTTCTGATGGAGTTCAACAAATCTGAGTGACTGAGTTTATAAGTCAATTCAAGTCTGACTTTAGCTGTGAATCCCAGTGTACAAGTTTATGCTGAATGTCTATGCATGTATAGCTTAAAGCAGGAATGCATTGTTACCCAAGTAACAATGCATACACACACACACACACACACACACACACACACACACACACACACACACACACACACACACGCAGAGCAAGGGTGGCACTTTTAGTCCAACTATGCAGTTGAATCAGCTGTTTTAGCACGAGATGCTAACTCTGCAGATCAATGGCCTCCTCGGTCTATTAGTCATACCGGCCCTATTAGCATCTGCTATTAGCATCTTCTCATCAATAGCATTGATCAAGCTGCTCTGGCGTCAGGACAGAGCAGGACACAGAGGAGAACTGGGAGCTGTGTGTGTGTGTGTGTGTGTGTGTGTGTGAGAGAGAGAGAGAGAGAGAGAGAGAGAGAGAGAGAGAGAGAGTAGGATATTAATCTGCTCAGACAGTCAGTAACAGACAGACAACAATAGATGACACAAAACAAGTCGGCATCATACAAGATAAGATAAGATAAAATTAGATAAGATGAACCTTAATCCCCGGAGGGAAATAACTTTAGTTTGCGAAGGAAAAGTGTTAATGTTAGAGCTGAAACAATTAGTCATTTCACAAAAAATCTGATAATCATTTGAGTCATTTTTTTCCAAACAATAATGCCAAACACTTGTCCAGCTTCTTAAATATGAGGATTTATTGCCTTTTATTTAAAAAAAAAAAAAAACATCAGAATAGATCAGTTTCAGAAACTGTTTTTTTTCTCGATTTCTTTTTCCTAAAAAAATGATATGGGACAATCTGGAAAATCTGCAGATGAATCTTTCGTTGCCATTTAGCTTTAACATTAAGAGACTTTGTAGTAAGCATTAGATTGGGGTTAAAAACTAGAAATGTTGTATAGGAGCTTAAGTGTTTATTCATACTGTATTTTTTTTTATAACAATTAGATTAGCCTGCACATGTTTTGGTAACTATCATTTCCAGTAATTGTCACAGGGCTATGATTTTCACTTTATTTACCTGTGCACTTGGATGGCAGTGAGACAGAGAGCTTGAGTTAGGCTCCAATACTTTCTGTTGACCGTCACCTTCTTTAGTTAATCCAGTGCAACTATTGTTTTTAGTTTGTTTTGTTAAATAAACAGCATAACACACTTCTAAACTAGTATATTTAACATGTCACAGTTGAGAAGAGCCATGTTGTTAACCTCTTATTGACATTTTGATTGATAGTAGTCAAAAAGATGTTTTTTCCCCTTGCAGTTTACTCTTTAAAATATACAATATTGTGAGATGAGATGATATTTCAGTGAGGTATTATTTTCTAAAATTGTGCTTCATTGCAGGCAACAGTGCAGCGGCACAGCACTCAGACAAGAAGGACTTCTGGAAAGTATATGTTATCTATAATTTGGTTTTTGATAAATCAAAGAAGTGTTTTAAGCTATTATTTCTAATTTTGCACTCTGGCCTGGTGTCACAGTCATCTAGTGTGACAGCGGCCCATCCTCCTTTGTCATTACTCCTGTAATCCTGTAGATGACAGTAGTGTGCTGATGACCTGACATTGAGATGAAAGAGCTAAATCCGTCTCTACAGCCCCTCTGTGAGAAGGATCCACAGCTGGATCATTATGTGGATTTCAGCTCTTGCATCATGGGAAATGGCTGTTGTTAGTTGTGGTGATTGTGGATGTATGGTGAATGTTCTTCATTAAAAAGTGGTTTCCCCTTCAGAGCCCACCGACTCCTAGAAAAGTGGCTGCAGGCCCATCATTTCAGCAAACTCATCTAGCTGGAAAATTGTACTTATTTGTACATATACGTGTGATCTCTTTCATCTGATATGTAAGAAAAGTCGGAGTGACTGACTGTGAGAACACAGAACATTGTGTCCTTGTCGTCTGTGCTGCGTCTGTAAATTTTACCTTCAGTTTGGAATTAAGGTCAGCGATCCAGTAGACCAAGCTGCCAGCAAATTATTCAGACAGTGTAAAGCACTGCATCAGATGCAGAGTAAAAGATCAAAAGTTAATATATTAGAGCTGCAACAATTAACTGACTAGTTGTCAACTATTAAATTAATTGCCAGCTATTTTTGTAATTGATTAATCTGTGATTTTTTTTTAAACAACAAGATTCCAGCTTCTTGAATGTGAATATTTTCTGTCTTTGGGAAACCCTGATTAACATTTTTCACCTTTTTCTGACATTTTATTGACCAAAAATTGATCTATTGAGAAAATAATCGGCAGATTAATCTTTCTTGATTTTAAGGGGTGAAAGAAGAAGAAATTTAATTTTCTGTGATGAAAACTATGAAAACTAAATGATATATGTATGTTAAATTGTTAATTATATTCACAGAGCCTTCCCTGTCTGATAAACAGCCTCGTCCTGCATTAGAAAAGTACACAGTTAAAAAAACAAAGAGCTGATAGAACAAGGGCCAAATGTTAGGGAGAAGAAAACACTGAATTTTCAAAAAAAATAAGCCTATTAAGTGTGAATGATTGGCAATACAAAAAATGCATAATACAGAGAAAGAATTGTATTAAAAGTTCCCAAAAATAACAAGAAAAATCAGCTCTGATGCAATTCACAGACTTTCACTATTTGGGTTAATTGTAGTTTAGCAGCTGTTCTGTACTGTTATTGTTATATGCTGATGATACCTTTTTTTGTATAGGTGGTGCAGGCTGACAGGTGACCACCCGACACCACCACCCATGTAGAATCTGCTAAACATGACTGAGTGAGTTTGTAAGTGCTTTACAACAAGTGCTTCATGTTTAAATTTTTAAAAAAATTGAAGCTGATTCAGTTGTACTGAATTTTTTTTATGTATGTGCTGTAAAAGGCATTAATTGTTATGGTGTACCAAAGTTTCTTTCTACACACAGTCGTGTTTCCATGACTTTACATTTTACTTATATTAATTTCTAGGAGACATACCCTAATCCTAACTGTAACTTCTACTTGCCTAATTCTAGCATTTACCCTAACCTCAACCTAAATCTAACCTTAAACCAAGTCTTCACCCTAAAATATAATGTTTTATGTTATGGGGACATAACATAAAGGAAGAAAAGGAAGACCAGTCCCCATGATGTGACTGTGTAAACAGATTCATGTCCCCACAACATGAGTAATACGTACACACGCACACACAAAAACACACACACACACACACACACACACACACACACACACACACACACACACACACACACACACACACACACAAAGTCTAAGGTCTTTGCTGCTTATTTCTACAGTCTTTCTGAAAGGAAGCATATCTGCCAGGAGCAGAGGCCAGGGCACACACACACACACACACACACACACACACACACACACACACACACACACACACACACACACAATCCCAAGTTCCTGAAGAAGTGCTGTGTCAGCAAGGGACTACTGCTTACATTTCACACACACACACACACACACACACACACACACACACACACACACACACACACACACACACTCATACATACAGCATCTTGGACTTTCAGAGGAGCGAGATGGTGTGAACAGGAGGATTCAGTCTGTTATTGCTCACTCAGTACGCCTCTTTCTCTCTGTCACTGTTCAATTCACCAAACTCAACATCATCAGTCTTTAATCCTCAACTGTCATCTTCCTTTTGCAGCATTGAACAAAAATACCCAGATCGACAAATAATTTTATTATTTTCCTCTTCAAATGTTTTTTGTGTCTAACTGGGGTGAGATTTGTTCACCTCCAATCAATCATCTCATCTGTCTCCTGGAAAGCACATAGGGATGCTAATTTTGAAACATTTTCTTAACTGATAACTGATCCTCGTTACCCGATTAACCGTTAACTGACAAGATTTGTGCCTCTCATGCAGCGGTGCTCCAGCTGCAGTATATGAGCACAATAGACAACTGAGTCAACAGTTCACCATCAGGAGAGTTAAAGTAGCAGCCATGGTGATACGTTCACTGTCTCCAGGTCACCATCAGGAGAGTTAAAGTAGCAGCCATGGTGATACGTTCACTGTCTCCAGTTCACCATCAGGAGAGTTAAAGTAGCAGCCATGGTGATACGTTCACTGTCTCCAGTTCACTGTCAGGAGAGTTAAAGTAGCAGCCATGGTGATACGTTCACTGTCTCCAGGTCACCATCAGGAGAGTTAAAGTAGCAGCCACGGTGCTGCGTTCACTGTCTCCAGTTCACTGTCAGGGAGCGTTAGCAGCCACGGTGCTACGTGTAGTGTCACTGACATGCAGCCACTTTCCCAGAAAGTCTCCACCACACAGTTAGTTTAGTTTAGCAGGTTGTCAGTTAACAATAGTGATTGTCTGACAAACAGTGTGTGTTTGTGCTAAGTTAGTAGCTGCTAGCTGCTAGCTGCTAGCATTTCTGGTGGCTTCGTGCCCGCTGTAGCGTAACTACAGTGAGTTTCCAACAGACCGTGTGTGTGGCGGTGGCGAGTGTGGGTTTGTTGGTGCTGTTATAGCTGTGAACGTAGCTGTATAAATGAATAAAGTATAAATGAATAAAGTGAATAAATGCTATGAGGCCACAAGCTACAACTCAGCTGGAAGTCCAGAGCCAACTTCCTGTATCTGCATCTGTATCTGTATCACTATCTGTATCACTATTTCTTTTAACTGTTTAACCGATGAATGCTTAATGTCGGTTATCGGTTAAACGGTTAATTATTAACATCCCTAGTCCTCCCATAAGTGATCTTTCTCACTGTTTATTCTCCATCACTAGCTTTGAGTGTATGTGGATGTGTACTTACATTAAGGGTTGAGCTCACGATACGCTACGATACACGATCTTTAATGTAACTGTATTTAACTGTTTTATTTGTGTCTGTTGGCATATGGCATTAATCGGTTCAAATGTTTAATGTCGCTCATCGGTTAAACGGGTTACCATTCACATTATTACATTATTATTATTATTACATTTCATTATTATATTCCTGTAAGCAGTGAAAAAACTATGCTTTGTCTCATGTTGAAGATGAAATTTAAGGGGAATATGTGGAGGATAAAGGTGTGAAAAGTCAAATGTCATCATTTTATAATCAGGCATTTATCAGGAGGGTATTCTACTATATAACTGGAAAAATGTTCATTTCATCATCTCTCTTCGTTCCCACTGTTCATTTCTCTGTTTTCCATCTTTTCCTCCTCACAGCTGCACACATTTATTTTTTACTCCAACATGCATCCTGCGCTCATTCTTCTTCTCCCCGTCGGTTAATTCTGGTGGCACGAAGACAAAAGCGGTCCGTGTCATCTTTCAAACAGCACGACCGGGATCATAAATGTGAGCCACAAGCTGGCACGTGCACACCCACGCAGTCATGCCCACGTGCACGAAACACACACACAAGAGGCAGCGGAGGAGAGGCGAAGGTGGAGAATCTGAGCCCTGAGAGGTGCAGAGAAGAGGAAATAAGAGCAGGAGAGAGAGAATGGCACGCACAGCTTGGCATTTAAACAGAGGATTTCCTCTGTACCTCGTCTTCCCTCCGCTCCCTCTGTTTACATAAGGAGCGACTACTTCACATAACTCCAATGAGAGTCCAGGAGTGTGTCTGAGTGTGTGTGTGTGTGTGTGTGTGTGCTGTCTCCGCTATCACTGGCCAATAACAGCCATCATTTATATTAAGAATAACAGTTTCACTCTGTATCTTCACTTGTTTAGTGAAGGTGTGAACCAGAAACTCTTAAACTTTCCTATAAGTTGCTTCAAAGTGAATACCGCTTTTGCTTATTTGGCACCAATCAAATTTAAGACATAAAGTGATATAAAAACTTAACAGCTTAAACATTTTTGCAGCTACTAAACAATATCTAAGCATCCTCTGTTGTACTCTGCTGTGGTGTCAGCAGACTGTCTTCCTCTGGTGTTTTAGCCAAAAGGTGATGGATGTCTCTGGCCACCTCTCCGCTCTCTCAGGGGGATTTTATAAAACACCTGACACTATCACAGTCAGCAGGCCTGAGAGAAAAGATAATATTATCTCTTTTTTTCTTACCTCTTCTGTCTTTACTTTTTATTAGCTGTCTAATTTTTTTTAGACAGCTTGTATAAAAAGTCTCCTGGTTTGGTTACTTAATTGTCTGCAAAGTGTAGTAATTGTCTTAAAACAAGATACAGCACCAATAAAATATGTAGTTTTAAAAGACTAATGAAGATTATGCTCTATAGTTAAATTCATCATAAATTCACACATTATTCACCAAACTGATTGGTGATGCTGGGTGTGGTCAGTGTCCCATCAGCTGGTCACTTACTTTGCTGTTTGGTGCTGAGTAGTGGCCAGTAGGTTTTTAGTGCTTTTTGACTGAAAACAGTTGCCTGCTGCTGGAAACAAGGTTAGCTGAACATTAATGTTGCAGGCCAGAAAATTAACAGAGTGAGCTGAAAGATGCCAAACACTGTAGAGCTGAGGAGAACTTAGGGGCAAGTAAAAGCCCACATCGCTTTAATAAATCCAGCTACTCCCTTGCCTGATCGCACATCATTTTTCCATCCATTCATCCATCCATCCATCCATCCATCCATCGTCAGCCACTTATCCCGTTAGAGGTCGCGGGGGGCTGGAGCCGATCCCAGCTGGCATTGGGCGAAGGCGGGGTTCACCCTGGACAGGTCAACATCATTTTTCCCAGAGCTGAAAATGGAAGTAGCTAAGGAGTGAGCCATCTCGTTTCCTTATGATCTTTGTTGAGAGTTGCACATGAACGGTACCTTTCAGGCACTAGGTAAAGACAAAGTTTATGAGCTGAAGTGCAAGTTAGCATTTCAATTATCCAGGAACAGAGTTCAGTTAGGTCAGTGGCATTAGAGGATGTGGGTGAAACTTCCAGCTTTGTATTGCACAGTTTGCCACAAATTTCAGAGCAAAGCGGATCATCACACGGTTGAGCTCATTCACAGTCGAGTCCATCTCTGGAGAGAAGGAGGCGTTCTCTCATACAGTTATTAGGTAACACTTCATTTTACAGGTCTAAAAATTTCATAATAATTAAATGATAATTAACAAATAACCTATTTGTAATTTCTTTGGAATTATTGCCAAATTAAAATTAAATTAAATAGTTAGTTCAATAGTATCAAAAATGACTGTATTATAAACATTTATTTAATAAACATTTATAAAATCATTAAAATAGGGCCCTTATATTTGAGAAGCAGCTATGTGCTGCTCTTCATCAGAGACAGAGACACTTCTGATCAGACACAAATCTCACAATTGTGACTTATTGTCTACACAAATGTAACCTGGTAGCAAATGTAGTGATTCAGGGAGTTTTTAAAGACATTTCAATGAAGTTATTTGGTAATTATTATCTAATTATCAACAGATCATAGAAATAAAGCTTAGCAATTAAGTTTGTTTTCTTGTATTAAATAAATTATCAACTAATTTTCAATAAATTTCTAGGTAAATATTGGGGTAATCTGGCAGTAATTCCAAAGACATTTCAAATAGGTTACTTGCTAATTATCACGTAATAACTATGAAATATGCGGACCTGTAAAATTAAGTGTTACCTATCACTGATATAAAAGAATGTTTGTTGCCCCACATCTACGTATCACATACTGTGTCCTTGTTCTAATTCATTTACTTAAATAATGTTAAACTTGAATATTAGCTTTAGTCTCTGATAAATAAAACAATTTTTATCGGGGCAAGCAAATACTGACTTCGGGCAAGTAGATTTGTAAAACCAAAAACGTTGAACTCTGGAACTGCAGTACTGGGAAATAATTCTGTGCGAGTTTTTAAGTACAAGTCACCTCCTTCACATTACAGAGTAATTTGATAATTTGATTGTTAATATATAAACATTGATTAGCACATCTTTAAATCTGAGTTGAGTAAAGTCTTGAGTCTACAGCTCCGGTATTTAGCCATATTTTTGCAAAACTATGATAGTTGTCAACAGTGATGATCTAAACTTTGCCCTCCTCCCTGTTTAAAGATGATAAAGTCACAATTGTTTAGAACATAGTCAGAATTTGGATGGTAACTTAATCTCAGCCTCGAACATAACATTTTGATTACATTGTTTGATAATCAGACAGATTTTGAGCTGACTATAACTTTAAAGTTGAACAAGTACAGTGAGTTTAGCTGCTGCATATAAAATTGATGGGAAAGTGTGTTTGTGGAAAACAAAGCTAATAATAGTTCACCAATACCTGCAGACCATAGCACTTGGGGGATTCTCGAGGGACTGCTGCTCAGATCGAGGGTTCCTCCTGTGTGTGTGTGTGTGTGTGTGTGTGTGTGTGTGTGTGTGTGTGTGTTGGGGAGGGGAGGGGTGGTGGTGGTAGTCAGTGTACTGCAGGGTCAGAATGCTGGCGAGGTACTTTCACAGAGTTTCAGAGACGCACTGATCGATAAATGCTTTAAATAGGGACACAAATACCTGCTCACAGCATTAATCTCAATAGTTGGATCCTATTTAAGAAGAAAGCATTTTGCTGAATAGATTGGCTAGAAGGCAACCACACTGGGGTACAGTAAGTGGTTGGAGAGGCCCAAATGCCACTCAATGCCCTCCCCAGTGTTAATTTGCAATGGCTCAGGAGGGTGAAAGCAGTCCACAAAAACGCATGAAGTTGTATTTAGGTATATCCACACAATAGCCCAAGTTTCGTTCTATTTAGTTTTAGATAACTTGTGTTAATCTGCAGAGGGTAAAATAGTTTGGTCTCCCATGCACAATAACAATGGAGACACGAGTCAGACATGCTGCCATGACAGTTAACTAACACACAAAGAACACTTGTTTTAAGAGGATATTAGTGTATCACAGGAGTTACAGCACTTATAAACTAGTATTTAACACACCTGATCAGTTATTAGATAAAAGAAAAAAAAACAAATTAAACCTTAAAAATTATGTCAAGAACACAACCCATATCTCGGAAACCTGGCAAGTATCAAATCGTATTCAAAGGTTTCAGTGTTGTGGACACAAAAGACCTATTAAATCTTTCTGCAGCGCGTTGTTGCATCTGTAAGCAGTCACTCAACACAACTAAAAACACAAAACAAGGGATGACCTTCGAACTTCAGTATGGTTTGAACTCTCCTCCAAACACTTCCAATAAATCAGAAGTCGAACCAATAACAGAACAAGCCTTTTTAATAAACTTGCTAATTCTTATCATCGGCCGTAACAATGTTACCCCAATTTACAACAGTTTAAAGCAAATCCCTGCTCACAAAACACAGTTTTATCAGGCAAAGACGAATGATGTCCTGCTGATAGGGATGTCTCATTCCCAGGGCGTTAAATACCGACACTTTGTCATCGGTGTGTGTGATACCGTCGCACAAGGCACCTTTAGCATCCGTATGGGATGCACCAGGCTTTCAATTAACTAAAATTTAAACCCATCTGTGGTAACAGTAAACATTCAGAGAAAGCGCGCTGGGAATGTGATGTAGTTTAAAGGGCAAAAAGTTAAAAGAACGCCTCCTTTTCGTCTTTTGGTGAATGGTGGCTTTTAGCATGTTTGCCAGCTAAATGTTGAGTGGCAGGAGACAAACCTGCTACATATGATTTAATAACCGCTGCAGATCAACACCAACATGAACAGGACCTGATTGTTCTCTTTGATTTACGATATCCAGCTAGAAATTAGGAGCAGTTTGTTGTCCTTTTTGTCTTTTTGCTCTCCATCTGTCTGACCAATGACGTTTCCACCATGTGAGTTTTATATACAATTTGTGGTCCATTTGAGTTTTACCTTTGTGAACTTAAACCAGACCAGTTGTAAAACTGAAACAATGGATCATCCTCGCATTGGTATGGCTCAGGAACTGGACCTTTAGGTGTGAACCCGACCTAAGAGTCATGTTTTTGCTAGCTTAGAATGAGCCCTTCTTATCTACAGGGAGCGAGGTCCTCTTCACAGAGTCCGCCATGCTTTGCCACGTTTCCATAGTAGCCCAGAATGGACAAACCAAACACTGGCCTTAGAGAGAGCCTTTCAAGTTGTTACGATACCTGAATGCCACCGTATTTCTAAGTTGAGAAACTGTGGAAATGTGAGATGCAGCGTATAAAACTGTGACACCATCCGTCACTCACTGACTTCTGTTGCTCCTAAAGTAGCGTTATTATGGTAGCGATGGCTGCCGAGTGAGGTGAACATGGTTTTGCAATTGCCGGCTCACGTTACTGCAGTCTTGGAGCGGAGGGGTACTTAGTTGGTTGCAACCACCACTAGACCCTACACACTGTACCTTTAAGATGGCAAACATGGTAAATATTATCTGCTGCAATTTCTTGTTCACATCAATGTGATCTTCCAGACTTTTGTAAGAAACAGTTCCAACCTGCTATTTTTTGGTGAACTGAAGGTCAACAATCAGATTCTTCCTTTTATAATATGAAGGTTCACGTTATCACCTATTTTGGGGACAAAAATCAGTGTGTGTGTGTGTGTGTGTGTGTGTGTGTGTGTGTGTGTGTGTGTGTGTGTGTGTGTGTGTGTGTGTGTGTGTGTGTGTGTGTACACACTCCAGGGGATTTGTGTCCATGCCTCGGGGCGTGTATAGTGGACAGCTTGCGGCTGGATTGATAGAGTGACGTCAGCGCGTCGCTACCTCTCCCGAGGGCAGGATTAGTCGGGAGCAGCAGAGGCAGCGCTCCGGTAATCTCCCGGTAATAAATGGGGGGAGACGGGCACGTTCGGAACCGCCGGTACCGAGTGATACCGAGATGCCCCCTGAGATTTGACTCTTGCATTTGAAGCATGATGGGTGGCTTCGTGGCGCCGCAGCAAACCGACCCGCCCCGGGCAGGTACGTGAACGCAGCAGGTAAGCTGTGGAGACGCAGGGTGAACTGTACTCAGGAGGATTTACCTTGGCAAGGTGTTCACAGTCTGCGCTGTCTGTCAACAACTGCTGCTGTTTTATTTTTACTGCTCGTGTCTGCCGTGTGTGTGCGTTTGGGAGATTATTGGCTATTTGTTGACAACTTTATAGTCCAGTGCAACATTTTAGTGAAGAAACTTCCAGGTTTAACTAGTCGTAAATGGTCTTTTCTCAATTTAATATATAATCTAATACTAAAATTGTGCTTCACACACACGTTAACACAGAGAAGAGGTCCATTCAGAGCAGGCCTTGTGGGTATCAGTGATGGAGGATCGTGAACCCACTTGAACTCGGTTCATGTGTTGTTGACCGGCCTACAAAGGTTAGGGTTATGACAGATTAGAGACGACATCATAGCTGAATGACAGACGGATAGCTGTGCATGCAAGCAGCTCTATCTATCTATCTGGTTGCTTGATTGTAAACTCCATTATATGAAACACAGAGAAAAGGGGAACTGGTTAAGTTTGCAGAATTTACAGACAAAAACAAATAGAAATAAATCTGTGTCAAAATCAAAATCTGTGTTGGTTTCAAGTAATGTGTTTATATTCTATGTTTTGTGATGGAAGAGCGGTCTCCAAACATTGTGGGTAATGTTTTGTTTCATAATGATAGCTTTGGTTGTGTTTCTTTACCACAATGCTATGCCACCGCAGAAAAGCACCTGATAGGAGGTGTCCAACGTGCTGAGGCGCGCGTATTTTTACGCACAAGACCTGATTAAGCTTAATTGTTTTCAATTGCAATTAATCTAACCTTTGATCTTTTCCCATTTCTGTCTTTCAAGGACAGAAAATGAGGAGACGAGCGGAGGGACAGGCTTGTCGTGATCATAAAGGCGACCTAGTCTGTAAAGCCCACTACCTCTGAGCATTTATGGTTTAGTTGTCACCTACTTGGCACCTGCCTCTAAATAACCAGATAGCACTCATTATGCACCGAGTCTGTAAGGGCTGATGGATACTAACATCCACAGGCCAATTTATATCCACCGTGTTACTTTTACCGCTACCGGTTTTTACTGTAACTTCTCTGTAGCCTATTTGACAGATGCGTGTGAGTATAAGGTCCAATAACCTGTAAAGATCAATGCGCGCTTCCTCTGATGCCACCGCGCCGAGATGACGAGTTCATTTATTACAGTGGGTTATCCAGATTAAAAGTTCTTTTTCGGCTTAGTGTGTGTGAGAGAAGGAGAGAGTCTTTGCACATGAAAACGGCAAACAGCAAATGTTAAGTGAATAGAGACAAAAGAAGACAGAAAGTTTTGGTTCTGCACCACTTGGGTTGAACAGTGCAGGTATTTGACTGTGTGTGCGCGCGCGCTGACTCTGGTTGAGAGAGACAGTACCGGACACGGAGAGAGAGAGAGAGAGAGAGAGAGAGAGAGAGAGAGAGAGAGAGAGAGAGAGAGAGAGAGAGATCGCACTAGTAGTGTAAGACAGTCAGTGCTGGTTGGAAATATGCGAGGCGGATGTTTCTTGTGAGCAGCACACTCACATCCGTGCGTCTTTGCGCTCAGAGATCATTAACTCCTGATCGCCGCGTCTTTCTCTCGTCTTTCCCAGCAGCAGCCTCACCTGCGAAGCCACAGCGGAGGACGGCGGAACTCGTCGGCGGACACTTTGCTGACTGACGGACACCGGGGACCGACAGACAACTCAACGTACTTTTACCATGGAGGAGAGCCGGGCAGAGTAACTTCCAGCAGCCTACAGTATCCACAACCAGACTGCCAGAGAGGAGAGCGGGCTTCACAATGACCCGTTAAATTCCTGCCGCCGATGCTTTCTTTGGAGAGTGGATTGACCATCTCCTAACAGCGGAGGAGACGAGCAGGAGGCCTTTATTCGTTTCTTTCAGTGTTCAGATGGACCGAGTGCCCTCGGCACTGGCCGCTAAGATGCGCTGGATCACGCTGATGCTTGCCGGCTTGACTTTCTGGGGCAAAGTGACTATTTGTAACTGTTTCGACTACGAGGAGCCAGACTATGATTATTATGAAGAGGAGAGAGCGGAGACCATTGACTACAAAGACCCGTGCAAAGCTGGTGAGTCCCGCATTTACTCAGCTTCAGTTTGTAATCATAAGATAACACTGAAAATTCATATTTTACGCGTCTGGTCGCTGTGATCCGAGCGCGCTGTCTCTGAGGTGGCACGTGTAAGTGTGTATGAGAGATGACAGCGTGCGTGAGCGTGCGTGTGCTTGCACACTGGCCCAGATGCCCCTTTTCCCTCACGATTCATAACCGACGGTTGTTATATCTCAGTGGTGCCACGTGCAGCCCGGTGACGGTCTCTGCTAAGCCCGTGTCCTCCTGAAATGCACGCGCACACACACATTTAGTGCGTGCATCACCTGTAGAGAGGTTTTTGGTCCAGGCTGTGACTGAAGTGTTGGTGCGGCATATACAGTAGCATGGACACGCTGTGCATGCGTGTCCGCGTGTGTTTGCGCGTGCGTCCAGATGTTAAATCAACCATCAAGGAAGATGAGAAACAGCTGGACTCAACTGTACCAAAACACGCGCTGATGCACTCTCTCTCTCTCTCTCTCTCTCTCTCTCTCTCTCTCTCTCTCTCTCTCTCTCTCTCTCTCTCTCACACACACACACACACACACACACACACACACACACACGCACACACACGCCTCACTGTGATAAAATTTTTGTTGGACCCTTAATGAGTCTGGGAGCTGCTGTGGAACAACAGTGAAACCATGTTTGGTCTCATAATATAAACCGAAGTAGAGGTGTGTAAATAATGAAAGAAAGAACATTTATACAAAAGCATAAACTCATTTCTCTGTTGTGTCAAGTGATTTAAAGTGGGGTTTATACATCAGACATGTAAGTTTTTCCTCAATATATTCTGGGTCTTTTATAGGTGCATGTGTGTCATGTGTGGTGTCTTTTGGTGCTCCACCCAAATGAACTCATGTTTTCGACACAGAGCTGGAGGTTCACTTAAGATTTAATGCAGTCCCTGTTTTAAACTAAGCTTTCCCTTCTGTCTTTTACTACATTTTGTATCGTGTTGTATTTGTTAGTGTCCAGCACATCTACTTACTGCAGTCTTCATGATTCTGAAATTTGTGTTGAATATGGTACCTGTGTTTCAATAATGATACTAGTAGGGTACTACCCCCCAGTATCATTGATCACTACCTTGGATTTATATTTACATCCTTTTTCATTTAACAAAGTATGCTATAATACACGTAAGCAGTCATATAACTTGGCCTAAAAACATAGTTAAAATTACAAGTAAGTGTTTTGATTTCCAGAAGTAGGAAATATGTGATGAAAGAATAAGTAATAGGGATAGGGGGAAAAAAAAAATTAACCAATAACCCAACCTTGCTAACTGAGCACAACAAACTGAGTCAACAGTTCATTGTCAGGAGTGTTAGCAGCCACGGTGCTGCGTGTAGTGTCGTGGACATGCAGCCACTTTCCCAGTGAAAGTCTCCACTGCACATTTAGTTTAGTTTAGCAGGTTGTCAGCTGTGTGTCTGCCCGGTGTATCAATGCTCTGTCTACCCAGATTAACGATAGCGATTGTCCAACAAACACTGTGTGTTTGCACCACGTTAGCAGCTGCTAGCTGGCAGACTGTATGTTTGTGGCGGCGGTGAGTGTAGTTTTGTTGTTAGTTGTGAACGTAGCTGTAGCAGACAGTGTGTGTACAGTTTATTTGTTGAATAAATGCTTCGAGGCTACAAGCTACAACTCCTCAGCTGGAAGTTCAGAGCCAACTTCCTGTATCTGCAGTGGATCAGCTTTTCTCTTTAAAGTGATGAGCCGCTCCTCTGTGTTTTTCTCAGCTTTTTAATTATTATCATTATTAATATTTCTTTAACTATTTAACAGATAGTGTTAATCGGTTAAAATGCTTAATGTTGGTTATCAGTTCATGATTATTATTATTATTGACATCCCTAATAAGTAAACAAGATCTCCATCTCCAGCTCTAAATCGGCCTTTATTTTGCACTTATGTTCTTGTGTGTTTAGGTTTACAAATGTGTGTCAGTCTTCTAGAGATGCAACAATTAATCAATTAGTTGTCAGCTATTGAATTATTTGCCAACTATTTTGATAAGTGATTAATTGGTTTGAGTCATTTTTCAAGGAAATTTTCAGATTCCAGCTCTTTAAATGTGAATATTTTCTGGTTTCTTTACTCAGTAAACTGAATATGTTGAGTTAAAGACAAAACAAGACATTTAAGGAGGTCATCTTGGGCTTTGGGAAACACCGATCAACACTTTTCACCATTTTCTGATGTTTTATAGACCAAAAGACTAATTGATTAATCAAGAAAATAATCAGATTAATCAGCGATGTAAATAATCGTCAGTTGCAGCCCTACAGTCTTCTTTAAATATTACAAACACTCTGTTCACTATTGTCCAGACCATTTAGCAAAGCTCAATGACCAGTAAGGATTATTGTTGCCCTCCTGTAAAACCACCATCACTCCTACAGAGCAGGTGGAGGAAACTGAACATTTCCACTCTTGTTGCAGGAGAGATGTTGTGTGTTGCATCTTGTTTTGGTTACACCCGTCTGACTGTGTGTGTATGTGCGGATATGTTTGTTTACACATATATGTTCATATGAGTTTTAATGGCAGTTTTGAAGACTTATTGTTGTCTGTGATGACATGTTGGTCTGATAAGACCTCCACCCAGAAATCAGTGTCCACACGCTGACCAACACACATTCCTCACATACCAAATACATAAACCTGACAACCCTGGACACTGGCCAGTGTGTGTGTGTGTGTGTTTATGCGCATGTTACACTGATCTCTGTGTGGGTGATTTTATGTTGATACTGCAGTCCCATGACTTTGTGGTTTTTTAGTTATGCTGAGACCTGCTTGTGTGTGTGTGTGTGTGTGTGTGTGTGTGTGTGTGTGTGTGTGTGTGTGTGTGTGTGTGTGTGTTTGGATTGAAGCCCAGTAAGTTACAGGGAGACAGTCAGTCTACATGAGTTTGAGTAACTGAGCGACTCTTGTAGGTTAAAATAACTGAGTGAGAAAACACAGGCAGTGTTTTTATTTGCTGGAAATATCAGTGTACATAAAGCATGTATTCATTCTTACATGCTTAGATTTCTCACAGCACACACGAGTGTTAGTGTTTCCCCTAAACTCCTCCATAATTGATACCTGTTTGTTTCTTGCTATAACATCGTGTGTGCATATTTTACCATGCCTTTTCTTTTTTAATGTTATTTTTCAGGCATTGTTTGCCTTCATTAGGCATTTAACAGTAGACAGCAACCATTGACGCAGGGAAAGAGAGGTTAAGGGGGTAAGATGCGGCAAAGGTTGCATGTCTGGGAACATCATATTCACATACGTCGGCCTCACTTCATTCATGCCAGACTGCTGGAGCGCAGTCCTCGTTTCTACAAGGAAGTTACAGTACGGGAGCAAAGCAATTTAGTGCTGTGGATGTGGCAGACAGCAAAACATATTTTAGACACCTAAAAGAGATGTCCACCTAAAAAATCGATGTCCATTTAAATGTACGCTATATTTAGAATATTTTCACTACTTCGTCTTGCTGTCAGACAGCCCTCTCCAAAGGGGAACTGGGAAACTTATCTATGCTCTCCTCAAAGCCAGCAGATCAGTTTACAAAAACAGTCTAGATGAGTTTCACTTTCAGTTCAGATCCTCCCCTGAAAATATTCTAAATATAGCATACACATATATATATATATATATATATATATATATATATATATATATATATATATATATATATATATATATATATATAGCAGTATATTGATACATTTTTAAGGTTGAAGGTTCACAAAAACAGTCTAGAGGGAATGTAATGTGTACGACAAAGAGAGGTGTGCAAAGTGGATGTGACACAAGTGAGCGTAAGCACTAAAATCAGTTTGATAGTATTGTTTTCTACTGGATTGTCCTCAGTGGCTGCAAGCAATGCCGCACTGAACAGAGCAATTTTTGGAGCTGAACTTTTGTCCTGTTTTTATTTATTCCTGTAGTTTGCTTTGAAAGTGCTACAATGAAGAGGAACGGCTCATTTATGAAGTTGACGAGTTATCCGTACGATCCCTCCTCATATCACTACAAACATGTAGATAAGGTGACAGCTGGCTGGAAGGAGATTGCCTGAATATCTACTAGCTATTGCCTATACAGTATATTGGCTGTATTGTAAGTCACTGCCAGCTATGTCAAGTACTACAATATTAACTGTGTGTTTTCTGTTTAAACAGTAAAAACATTGGAAGATAGCAACTACTACTTACCCATCTTTTAAGTGGTTACGTCTCCAGTCTTCACCAAATCTTGATTGCACAGCTGATAGATACATGGTTTGTTTACATAACATGAAAGGTGGTGTATGGCATATGGTGTATGGACAGAGAGTGTTCGATATTGTTAGGTTATAAATACAAAGACCACAAATCTATCTTCTGATCTAAGTCCCGAATTTCCCTCCGGGGATTAATAAAGGTTCATCTTATCTTATCTTATCTTAAGTCTGCTTCTCCAAACTGGGGGGTGCCGATGGCAATCTAATGTAGGTAATACACTGACTATGGATAAGTATTTCATATAACCTCACTTCAAAACAGCCAAACTATCCCTTCAATCTTTATTCAGTGTTGTTGTTTAAGTATATCCAGCAAAAATGGTCACTGGTCACAGTCACTGATTCTGGCTGTTCACATGTGAGGACTGGATTTTTTTTCTCTGTTTTATATTACTGAAATAAATATCTTTGGGTTTTATACTGTTGGTATGACAAAACAAGCAATTGTACATGTGCTCTGAGAATATTTTTTCATTTTTCATTTTTGGAATTATTTCTGTATTAACTTTTTGTATTAATATATATTCATATGATTCACTCTGTGAAGGTTCTCATTCATCCAGGTCATATTCATTCTGGCAAAAATTGAATCGAAGGCAACTGGACTTAGATTTGTCCCTGAAGACGTTTCGCCCCTTATCCAAGTGGCTTCATCAGTTCGAACGCTGCAGTCTGACTAGTCCCCACTAGTCTGACAAACAGCGGAGTAAGACCCAGGTTTTTAACCTCTGTGGAAGTGTCCGCCCCTTATTCTCCTAAGACAATAGTTCGTTAGTGGAGTTTCAGTGTGAGTCCCACTAGTGAACGACAGTCGTTAAGGATTCAATGGGGCCAACGACAACAGAAGTTAGGCATGATGTGTGTTGCCAGTGGATGACAGTCGTTGTGTTCGTTAGGGACACTTGAGGTTAGTTTCGGACTGTCTTTGATATTGAGTTTTCTTGGTCACTCACACTGAAACTCCACTAACGAACTATTGTCTTAGGAGAATAAGGGGCGGACACTTCCACAGAGGTTAAAAACCTGGGTCTTACTCCACTGTTTGTCAGACTAGTGGGGACTAGTCAGACTGTAGCATTTGAACTGATGAAGCCACTTGGATAAGGGGCGAAACGTCTTCAGAGACATATCTAAGTCCAGTTGCCTTCAATTCAATTTTTGCCGGAAAAAAAAAACAAAACATATGATTCACATATAGATCCACAACAGCTAGATATGTTCTGTATATTGAATAACTGCTGTAGGGCTGTCAATATTGACCAAAATTGACAATTGAATATTTGTAAAAACATTGGTTTGAACGGGACTATGACTTGATCCAAACTGCATGTGATAATCATAAAGTGGGCATGTCTGTAAAGGGGAGACTGTTGGGTACCCAGAGAACCCATTTACAATCACATATCTTGAGGTCAGAGTTCAAGGGACCCCTTTAATGGCCATGCCAGTTTTTCTCTTCAAAATTTAGTGAAAGTATGGAGCATTATTTAGCCTCTTTAGTGACCAGCTAGTATGTACCAACTATGTGGTTGGTACCAGTGGCTTCATTAGGTGTTCTTGTTTCATATGATGCCAGTAACTTCCCTATAGCTTTGAAACTGAACCCGCTGCAAACTAAAAATCGCAAGTTGCATTAATGCAGTAAAGAATGTAGTGCCATTAAAATCAATTTGTGTTCATGCGTTATCTATATA
Source organism: Pterois miles (assembly GCA_947000775.1). Taxonomy (NCBI): domain Eukaryota; kingdom Metazoa; phylum Chordata; class Actinopteri; order Perciformes; family Scorpaenidae; genus Pterois; species Pterois miles. The sequence continues at coordinate 5,124,749 of CAMQGK010000231.1, forward strand.
ACTTTGACAACCCTACTAAATACATATAGTACACAGATACGCACACATAAAGTGAGCACCAGCCAGAGTCCACACACGTGAATTCACAAGTTTACAGTGCCTTTTTTCCAACCATGAATTGAAAAAATAATTAACAGATTAATCGATAATGAAGACAATGGTTTGTTGCACTCTTCGTGTGGACCCATTTTGTTGTCAGTGTGTAAAGAGTTGGTGGCTGTGTGTTTCTGCATGTGTGCAGCATGTAAGAAGTGGAAGCACGGCTCATTCCAGGCCTGACCCTGTGGCATCGGTCTGAGTGGTTGGTATTCCGCCTCCTGTTTTTGCTGGGAAAACACAAGGGGAATATTTGGCTGTCTGCTTATCTCCTTCGAGTCCCGCGCTGGTAGACAGGAGAACACACACTTCCAGGCCTTTGTGAAGTGATTTCCCTACGCGAACACACACATGCACTCAGACGCACACACACGATACACACACATGCAGAGCTCCCTCCATTCACCCGCGCTTATCTCTTCCTGGTTGTCTGCATCCTGCTACTCAGCTGGAGATGACACACACACGCGCACATCACACACACACACACACACACACATACGGACGCGCACAAGCTCTTACGCTCACTCAAGAGTCATTCATGCTTCCTTCCAAATCAATGTTCTCATAAAATGCTCACACAAATGGAGTGAAAGCTAAACAAATCACGACGTCCGAGTGAAGCTGTGGGTCATTTCTGACCCAAGAGACCAGGCCTGTTCTTCAAATACAATAGTGGTATATCATAGGGGGTGCAACAGTGTAGTACAATACATAATGTACATGTTCTCATCGGCGTACATCTCTGATGTTACAGTGCAGGAATTGCTGCAACAAAGGTCCAAACAAAACAACCAAAAGCAAAAAAATAAATAAATTATGATATTACAGAAAATTTTAAAATGGAGAAAATTAGTTTTGTTTTCATCATTGTGCACGATGTGTCGTTCTGTTTTCTCGTTTCCACAAGGGGACCGCAGCGCAGAGTCAGGTAAAAGTTTAGATGATGAGCTGGTGTCGAGTTTATGAGCACTTACAGTTAGTAACATCACCGTTCATCACCGTTTCCGTGTGGAGCTTGAACCAGGACCTCCCACCCTGCTGCCTACATGCAGCGGTTCATGCTGGCTGCTGCTGTTCAGATAAAGGCTGGCTGCTAGTGGAGTGGGCTTGGATGCAGTGCTAATTTATTCATGATATTAGTTGTCTTTTTTTTTTTACAGGTGTAGGAAAGACAAGCACATGTTGACAATTTAGTTGATTCCAGTAAGTCAGAGTTACGTAAGAGTGATTTGTATCCAAACATTTTCAGTGGGCGCTCCACTTTAAGCGCATTTCAAAGTCACTGTCATGTTGGGTCATAGTTTGGTAAATACATTAATGCCTTTGGTTGTTTGTGTGAAAAAAATCTTTGGTTTGTTCAAACTGTAAAAGTTTGTTATAAAAGAATGACTGCAAAGGGATTTTTTTCTTTATTTGAATTGCTGATATGTGTTTATTCACCACAGACAGCCAATGCAACGACTGTACAGACATTAGCTGTGGCTGTTAGCCAGCTAGCAACATATGCACTGACTTTGTGTGTGGGATGTTAGTCTTACTGCCTTCAAATGGGGTCGTGTTTGCAAGTTGGGCCCATATGAACACCCCCCTCATGTCGTATTTCATGACCTCGTAAGTGAAAAGTTTCTTTATAATATGTCTGAGGAAAATATTGATTATATTCTCAACAACCTCATCTTTCTCGTCTGTCATTATGCCTTTGCATTTCCTGCATTATGTTCCCCACTTGCTAGCTTGCTAAATTGTTAGCCTTTATGGCTTCTAGACTTGGACAGTAACATTAATAGTGCCGTTGCTGACTTAACCACTTGAACGCCAAGAATGTCGTGTACATGACTTCCCCTCTCATAAACACGACCCCATTTGAAGGCACCATAAGCAGCGGTGCTCTTCACGACTTAGCCACCTGAACGCAACGCATGTCATGTTCACAACTTCCCATGTCATGAACACAAGTTCACGAGTTCCATTTGAAGGCACCAGCAGTTACAGGTATTCATGATACAAAACAGACCTGTAGCAAAACATACCTGAAACGGATATGCACGATATAACCTGCATGTATTCAATTCCAAAACAGAGACCTGATCCAAAAAGTACCAGAGGACAGTACTGGTCCAAATGTCAGTCTACCTGAATGCACCCAAATACAGAGATACAGTATTCACAGTGCTTGGAGTAGACTGGTACTCACCAGTACACAGTACCAGCACTTCTACATTTTATACTGTGGCATACCTTGATTTCTTCTTGTGCACTGGCACTTCTCACAAGCTCCTGGTACTCTTTTCTGCCCTTTCCATATCAGTCTCTCTGGGCGATTCATAATTAATTAATTAGAATTAATAATATGACACAGCGCTAGCATTTTTGCTATGTGAACATCAAAACAATGTGGAGAGCATCTGGATGAGCCGACGCACAGCACGGAGGAAGTGGGGGAAGACCGAGGGTGCTGTAATTTATCAATACAATATTCAAATCCTTTTTGTGAAATGATGAACTATTTTTAGGCTATTTGTGAACAAATATAATGAAACATTTAAAAGCTGTATGGGTTATAGGTGCTTTGTAGTGGGCCAATCACGTCGCATTAAATCAATAAATACCTGCGGTGATTGGCTGCGAGCGAAAACCATATATAGTTGTATTGTATAGTCATTTTTTTCTAGATCTGAGTATAAAAGGACTGAATGCAGGTATAGTTTGAATGGAGAAGATTCAATACAACTTGATACTGTTTTTTTTTTTTTGCTCGAGTCCAACTAGCAACCCAACAGACCCATAAAAACCTCTGGTCCATGTAGGTTTCTGTGACAGCTCAGACTGTCACTAACCTCAGAACTTACTGGGAACTCCTTCTCCGGACCCTCTCTGTCTCTGCACATTCATGAAGTGAAGTCACATGTAACCGCAGGATTAAATGCGAATTGTGAATAAATTTCAACTTGCATGAGCACATCTTTGTCTCATCGCAAGCTTCCAAGAGTGAATCTGTGTCTGTTTATGACAATGTATGTCTTTCAAGTGACTATAAGCTTGCACTGCCTGCTTTGAATTCAACTGAACTCCAAAAAGGAAATCAAGTCCATTTAGATTCTGCAATATATGATTATATTGTATGTATTTTATAGAGATCTGGTGTCCATTCACTAAAGTTAATGGCTGTGGGACATATATTGTCTATGGGCTTTAAAAAATGAGAAGCAAGTGAAGGAAAGCTGTGAAGAAACATTTAACCAGTATTTTGTTCCTGTCAGGACTGTGGTGGCTTTTTATGGACTGCATGTGTTCATGTAGCTGTTTCGATACAAGTTTAACAAACACATTTTCTGTGAGGGCATCAGGTGTATCTTAACCAGCTGAATGTGTGTACCCATGTACACTGTATGTGTGGTTCTGAGTTGTTCAGTCAGTGAAGTCCACCATGTCGTGACAGTGAACTGCAGCTACTGTTCACCCCTTCCCCCATTCCTCAGTAGGAAGGAAACTAGAGCAATGTGTGTGTTTGACACTGAGGCTGCGTTGTGTGTGTGTGTGTGAGCGAGAGGACGAGCGGTCTCACTCATATTATATTAAACAGGATTTTCCCGAGCAGAGTGCTCTTGCCACTGAGCTTCCGAAGTCTTCTTCAGGATTCCCGCCTCAGCACAAACTCCGCGGCCGCGCTGAGAGCCGACTGTTTGTTTTGGAGCGTCATTGTTCCGGAGCTGCAGAAGCCATGAGTCAGCACCGCCGTCACTTCGCCCACCTGCCACGCATTGCTCAATTATTAAATGTCTGGCTGCTTTTATGTCACCTAGCTTCCCTGATGGTATTTATAGCAGCAAAATCATTCTCATACCTACATTATTGGTTGAGGAAAAGACGCCTTGTCCTTACAGTCAAACTCATATTTTTCTCATGTCTCTAATATTGTAGGAACCCAGATGTGGCCACAGATGCAGCCTCCATGCACCACATGAGGCGCAGCTACCCAGGTCCGCCAAGTCGTACTATGCCACTTTGTTTACTGCACACAAGATCGTACTGCATATACAGTTATCTAGAAGTGCTAAGTCAAGGGCAACTGGAATTTAAAGGTACTAAATGACGGATTGAGAGCATTTCTATTGCCTCTCAGCAGCTCTTAACATGCCAACAGTGAGCCGCGGCTCATAGCAAACGATGCTACCGGCGCTAAACAGTGCAAAGAACAGAGAAAGTGCTGACCGAGCAAACAGTGCATACCTGAGGGGGAACAGGAGGGTGGGCGCTACGCCTCTGCCACACTGCCATCAGTCGGGGCAGTATTATCAGCTGTAATCAGCATATGAAAGCAGTGCAGAGCAGTGGCAGTGAGCTAGCCAGTGGAGCACGCATGCACTAAAAGCACGTGCAGCTAGCCTGGCTATGTCAAGAAGCTTGGATTACAACATCGTCAGACTAGTGGGGACTAGTCAGACTGCAGCGTTCGAACTGATGAAGCCACTTGGATAAGGGGCAAAACGTCTTCAGAGACAAATCTAAGTCCAGTTGCCTTCGATTCAGTTTTTACCAGAATGAAAATGACCTGGATGAATGAGAACCGTCACAGACTTGGATTACAACACACATGACGGGAGAGCGACTTCATTCTCTGCTCAGGATGGCATCACTCACAATATCTTTACTAGGAATGCTAATTTTGAAAAAAAAAAAATTAACCGATAACTAACCCTTATTGAAGTTAGCCGACAAGACTTGTGCCTCGCATGCAGTGGTGCGCCAGCTGCAGTGTATGAGCACAACAGACAACTGAATCTCCAGTTCGCCCTTCTGGGAGTGTTACTGTTGCAGCCAAGGTGCTGTGTGTAGTGTTGCGGACATGCAGCCACTTTCCCAGTAAAAGTCTCCACCACACATTTAGTTAAGTTTAGCAGGTTGTCAGTTGTGTGTCTGCCCGGTGTAATGATAGTGATTATCCGACGAACTGTGTGTGTCCTACGTTAGCAGCTCTAGCATCTGTCAGCGCGGTGTAACTTTAGCGAGTTTCTGTCAGACGGTGTGTGGTGGTGGTGAGTGTGGGTTTGTTGGTGGCATTAAAGCTGTGAACTTAGCTGTAGCGGATGTGCTGGTGAATAAATGCACAGTTCCTCAGCTTCCTTTCTGTTCCTGTGCAACTTCCTGTATCTGCAACTCTGGATCAGACTCTCTTAAGGTGGACCAGCTTTTCTCCTTAAACTGACAAGAAGCTCCTCTAAGTTTTGCTCAGCTCATTAATCAATTATTAATATTTCTTTAAACCGTTAAACTGATAGTGTTAATCAATTAAATTGCTTAACATATCTGTTACCGGTTAAACAGTTAATTAACATCCCTAATATTTACATAGAAAATAGTTGTTTGTTTCTGTATTAATGCTCTAGATATCAAATTTAGTATCCTAAAACTGTTTTGGCTCTCATCCAAAAGGCTTCTTCAGTTCATACTGACTGACATTTACCCTCTGTGGTTATGTTTAGAGTCACATGTTTCAAGGCACAACATCCTCACGAACCTAAAGTGAGTCCAGTTGCCCTTGACTTAGCACACCTAGATAAACCATGACCTGGATGACGAGAGAATCTTCACAGATACATGCAGAGTTGAGGCACAACAACCAGACAATGGCTGGAGCAATCTTAGCCACATTATATTACACTGCTGGTCATTAAAGTTTACAGAAACATTTACAAACTGGTAAACTGTTCACTTTTTCCTTTTGGCATAGCTTTACCTATTTCTATATTTGATCAAAATGCGATTCAGATTCTGCAAGAATCAGGCTCAGATTGGCCTCCAACAGCATTGATCCATTGGTCCTGAGTGTAGCCCATCTTCCTCACCCAATTCACAGAGTAGCTTTCACATTGCTGAGCTGTTTTCACATTGTCATTTTATACATTGTTATTGTAGAAATTTTGACTTTAACAAACTTTCCAACACTTCTAGACTTGAACAGCCAGCTCTGTCAGATTTCATCAAGCCCCCAGGAAGAGCGCCGGACATTGAAGCAAATGTTCATATCGGTCAACGTTGGAATTATACCTTCTGTGCTCATCACGTGATGCCATTGGACCCAAACAGACTTTTTCCCATAGACTTACATTGGGAAACAGACGTCTGTAAATCAGCAAATGTTTTTTATTTTTTTTTAGATTAATCAACTTCTCAGTTTGAACTCTTATTTAAATTATTAGGTCCTAAAGTTGTAAAATGCACTAATAGCTGAATCCAGATTTATTATTGTGCTGCCATTCATGTGACTGAGCCCCGGGCTGGGAGGCGGGTTAAAGGAAACACTACTGTGCCTATTTTATGATCCCAGTGGATGCAGAAGATCTGGGAACTTGATCACCAGAAGGTCAAGCCATTTCGGCTTCATGCACCACTGAGCAACTCTCATAGGCATTAATGGAAACCTGCAGCCAGCACTGTATGTACTATAGTTCTCTTTATGCATCCATGGATTTCATGTCTTAACCTGATTATTTCATTGCAATCTGTTGGCAAAACTCTTTATTCTTAGTAATTATACTGAAATCAATGGTATATTAAACTTCAAAGAAATTATCCAACTAGTTCAAACCAATTAGTGAAGCTATACAGTCCCATCTGATGTACAGACTGAAAGACATACAAAGTGGGACTATCCACCATCCTCACAAAAATAACATTTCTCTCTGTATATCTTTTATTTGATCTTCTGTTGCCTGCCGCGCCCCTGGGTGCACACCCAGGACACCCTGATGGTTAAAGAGAGCCATTATTGATCATGTCCTGTTGCAATGTTTGGCCAAACCGAGGACCTGCAGGAGAGGAATCTCAGTGTCACAATAATGTGATTAGGAGGTTACACCATCTCTCTCTCTCTCTCTCTCTCTCTCTCTCTCTCTCTCTCTCGCTCATGTCATATCATATTATGTTATTTTGTCTCATACCGAGCATTTCTTTGCCTGTTATCCCCTTAAGTTTATTTGGTGCAGTGCTCTTTAGGTGTGTGGTCATAATAATACAGTATAATTATCTACATTTTAAAGGAACAATGTGTTGCATTTAGGGGGATGGATCGGCAAAAATAGAAAATAATATTAAGTTTTCCTGACTGTATTGTCATCTGAAAATAAAAATTATTGTGTTTTCATTCCCTTATAATGAGCCGCTTGTATCTACATACAGTGCGAGTCCTCTTCAAGGAGCCAGTGTTTCTACAGTAGCCCAGAATGGACAAACCAAACACTGGCTCTAGAGAGGGGACATTCACATTTTCACATTTTCATATTTTTGCACACAGGAGAAGTTTCAGCTGGTTACAATCTGCAACCTCATCGCTAGATCACTAGTTGCTGCCAAATCCTACAAACTGCACCTTTAATTTCAGTTACAGTACATTGCAACAACTGACTGTTTTTGCAGTAACTCAATAATCTTTTTCATTTTAAATAATCTTCTTTTCAACTTTGTTTTTGGTTGTTACTAATTGTAATTTTACTGTGATGTCAGGATTATTTTTCGGTGTGGTGTCCACCACCGGCACTTGTGTTATTTAGTATAAAAGCACACCCAGTTGGATTCATGATTATGAATAAATTAATAAAAAGATAAATAGGTCTCCTCAGGAACTAGCAGCCTGACAGTGTTTCCCTTTTAATTGGGTTTGTTTCTGATCTGTTTGGCCTTTATTTCCGGGTCGTTTCGGATGTCTAATTGTTTGGCTCACTCCTCTGCTAATTGTCTTTAGCTGCATTCATGCTTAAAGAAACTTTGCCTGTCTTCATCTGTAGAAGCACACACACTATGCTGGAGGTAAACAGTGATGTGTCAGTGTGTAGAGGTGTGTAACTGGGTCGTTGTCAGCATCTGGGACTTTATGATTATTTCATCTTATGTCACAGAGGTCGAGATTATCCCTCTTCTCTCTTTTTCTGTCTCTCTCTGTAACACACATGCTTGTATGGTGCAGGGTGGGAGTGTGAACCTTTTGAACTTGGCCTGAGCTTCTCCATTTTTCTTTTTTTTTCTCTCTCTAAAAAGCACATATCTGACCAATGACATTAGACTGCATAGCATCTCTTCACATTGCAACACCTCACATTTGCCAAGGGGCACATTGTTATTCCATCTTAGACACGCACAAAGAAACTATAAATTATAATCTCAGTTGAAAGTGCTACTTAAAGTGATGCTCTGTAGTTTGCTCCACAGTGGAGGCTGTGGTTAGCTTGGTTTCAAAGTAGTAATGGATCGTGGCTATATTCAAAAAAGTAAGTCAGGGTGTGGAGGGTTGGGATAGTGGATCTGACTTTAATCAGGAGACTGGAGTCTTTCCCTAACCTTAACCATGTTGTAACCTCAGTTTATTTGCTATAACCATGATCCTTCCCAACTTGAAACCTACTCTAGTTAGCATGCACGGGTTTGGTAGAAAGTGAGAACCTGAAAACCATTGGTATTGGATGTAAAAAACAAACAAAACAAAATGCAAAACAAAAGTAATTCAGGGTTTTGCTGAATTGTCCAATAGTGTATATACACCATTTTATTGTATTATCCATTTCTCTCTTCTGTCCATCTGTATACTCAGTGTTTCAAACTGTTATAATTTTGCCAAAACAAGAAATCCATTCCATCCGAAATCCATTTCAATGCTCCTGAACAGCCGTGCACTCATTGGCTTCTCAGCTTTATGGTGCATTTTTTTTTGGGGGGGGGTCAATACACCATTCTCCAAATTAATAATAACAAAAAATTGGGGGGGGAATTTGGAAAGTAATGGAATTTTGGAATGTTGGGGGATGGAATTAATAATTTTATTGAATGGTGGGAAAATAAAGAAAACCATGGGAAAAGAATTAAATTTAATTTGATGTCTTAAGTTTTTTTTTTTCAGCATGTATGTAGTAGATTAATTTATTAGGGAATGTCATTTGTCTTGTGATTTCATTTTCATTTGCATTTTAAATATCAGTTCTCTTAGTTAACACCTTATTTTAAAAACCATGTATGCTTCTGCTAACTTCTCCAAGTCCGCTGCTCTCCTGTCAGCTCCGTTCTTTTTCTACACTCCATGGTCGGCTCCATAGGGCTGTTTGAATGCATTTACCATAATTTTCATTATATGAGTGCTCTATCTGTTGTAGCGTCGGCCGATTTGACCACAAAGATGGGAGTGGCAGCCTGCATGACCACACATTACCTTAATTCAGGACTACTTCCTGTCCATGACAGAGTTAGCATGCAGCTTTAGCCATGATGTCCTGTATGTTCCTGCAATGTGTAAAACCAAAGTGTTTTCATACTTTACTGTATATGTAGTGTTTACTATGAATTTAATATGTGAGAGTTCAAGTCGTATCCACGTGGACTCTACGCTGTTTTGTATTTCTTTATTGGGGCGGGCGGGGGTTTTTGTGATTGACGGATATGGAACAGATATGACGTTCGTTACTCAGACGACAACAATAAAACTGAACTTCCTTTCACCTCTGCATAGACTCAAATGAAGCAAATGTGTATATTCTGGCATTAAAAAATCTATTTCAAAATCATTAAAAAAAATTGTAATAAATAGCTGAATCAATTTTTTTCCCCAACCATACTTCTATAATTAAGTATGAGTAGAAGTTTAGTGCAAATTTACTCTCATATACTTAGTGAAGGTAAACAAAAGTAAATGAAGGCAGTCTGGTATTTTGTTGTATTGTTTAAGTGACATACCCAGCAGTCAGTCAGGTCAATGAATGAGTTTGAGGCAGATTTTTCAGGCTAGCCAATGAGTGAGCATGAACAGGCAGTGGATTATATTTTTGATTAATCTGGGAAATGTCCAAGAACACTGAAGAAGGTCATAATTTTTCTAGCTTTGTCTAACCAACGGTCCAAAACAACTTGACGAATGTCGAATAGTCAGAATAGTTGCCAATTAACTTTTTGTTGAGTGCCGAATCGATTAATCGTTTCTACTTGACAGGTTTCATGTGTAAGGATTAGGATACATTAGTAGTGTGCGTGATAAAAATATATAGAATATACTACCTATACATGAACGAGAGTTTCTATGGACGTTGTTATACTTGATTTCCAAACTTGTCAGTTGTAAAAGCTGTGCATCCAATCTGACCACAACTTCCATTAGATGTAGACTACAAACTATTAACAGCCATCTTTCCATCTTACAGGCGTTGACTGAATTATGGAAATTTTGGGTGGAAGGGTATCACTGTAATGGCCCGCTCAGCTGGGTAGTATGTTGTATTTATTGTTGTGCTGCAGTTGTTGTGACCTTGGCATTTTCAACACTGTCAGCATAGAGTGAACTCAAACTGCAGCACCTGTTGTTCCTCATAAAGGGTTAATGTGGATCAAGCGGCTTGCACAACAATTACTTTTGGAGAAAATCCTCAAACAGGGCCGAGATAATCTCTTTTTAATATCGCAGTAGTTCATTGTCAGTCACAGTTATGTCCAATATAATAATACCGCAAGTAGAAGGGCTCATACACATGCACATGTTCACACACACATATACATGCACACACACACACACACACACATCTTAGCCCTCCTACAGTGTGACCTTATATGTGCTTAATGAGGAGCTTAGTGAGGTGTGTGTGTGTTTGTGTTAGATACACTGCAGTGCATCTAACAGTGCATAACTCAGCAGTGCATAATTCTCTACTGTATTGTACTGTAGTAAAATGTCAAAGGAACAGTTTATATTAAAAACATTATTATATATAACTGTTATTTTTTTCTACTATTTTTATATATATTTATATATACGGTTTGGCTTAAAATGAGTGTGTTTCACGCAGGACATGAACAGCAGCCTTCTGGGGGAAAGTCCACTGTTTGTTTGACCCATCTACCACCACTTCCACTTTATCGCTTGTTATACTTGTTATTATACCACGTAACTTTCATTACATTCGCTCGATATACTACATCTCTGGCTCTGCACGTTGCTTGTTGTACTACGTCCCTTGCTGCAGCCTTGCATTGGCTCATGTGTTGGATCAATCACTACACTTACGCTATCATTCATAAGAGCTGAAAAAGAACTGCAATCGTTCTTGCGGTGAGGACACAATAAAAAGGGGGCTCTTAGAACGCCTCCGGTCCGAAAATCCCTCTTGTTGTAGGTTTGCCATTTGTTAGCAGAGTAAACTTTCAGAAAGCCGACATCAGTCCTGTCTGCATGAGAAGTTGATCAATACAACACAAACCGATCTGCTCACTCTCCAAACAGCCACCATGGTGGGAGCTGCTGGATGCCTGTGAGAGAAGTCTGCCTCTCACTTTGGTGCATTATTCCTGTGTGTGTGTGTCTGTGTGTGTGTGTGTGATGTGTGTGTATGTGTGTGTTTGCTGCAGTGCCCCTGCTGAAGGGCGAACAGTAAGGCCCTGGTCAGCATGATGTAGGTCTCCTGGGACATCCTGGGGTTTTTGGATCAATACTTTTCCTCCTGCATCTCCCTGCTTCACTGTCCTCACCCCTCCTCACCCACTGGCTTGACTTTGGGCTATTTATGGTATCTCTATGGATTAACAAGACCCCAACAATCAATGGGCCAAACTTACTATCACTGTACTCTCCCTCGTTTCGCTTTGTATCTGCTTGTGTCAGCTCCTTTTCTCTGGAAAACTTTTAGTCCTTGTAGTTTCTCTTGTCCTGAAATATCAGAAACTACTAGGAGTGTAATATCCCACAAATAGAAACAGAAGCCAGGGGAATATCATTTCTAATGCAGGTGCAATGTGATACAGACTATGTTTATATGAGAATTCACACAGATGATGACCTTTTACTGATGAGGCATGAGTTTCTTTAGATGCTAAGTGGATATATTTTGGCACCCATTTGGTAGTTTTTATGGCTTGCCATGACACCACTTTGGCAAAGTTTGCAGTAGACGGGAGTGTCAGTAGAAATTGTGTCGCCTGCAGTGCAATTTGTACCAGCGCCTGTTCAGACCACATCTTAGCTCAAGTGCTGGTGTAATTGAGTTATTTTTGTTGCTTTATTTGGCAAAGTCACACCATCAAACTCTTCAGAATCACATAAACCTCTTTTACAGATGTTGAGTTTGCTTTACTTTTCAACCAGTGACTCACTTAATGCCTGCTTTTTAAGTAAAAAAAAAACACGCACTCACAAGAGAAAGATATTTTATTGTAATACAAAGTTTGTGACAGCTGCACATTTCATTATGCATGTAACTGTTTTTCGATTGTCAAGGTCAAGGAAAAATTTGTTATATTTCTAAGCCTACTGCTCTGGTCTGGTCTGGTCTGGTTTGGTACCTGCGGCCTGACAGGAGCAACCTGAACTTATTGGACAGGGGATGGCTAGGATCAGCTAGGACCGACTGAGCCTTTTTTAGGGTCCAAATTTGGAACAAAGGAGTCGCGTCATATTTATGATAAAAATACAGCTGATGATGAGCTTTTTTTGTCTTTACCCCAAGTGAAGGAGTTCAAGTACCTCAGGGTCAGCGAGTACCTTGTTCGCGAGTGAGGGGACAATGGAGCGTGAGACTGGCCGGAGAATCGGAGCAGCAGGGCGGTATTGCATTTGCTTTACTGCACCGTTGTGATGAAATGAGAGCTGAGCTGGAAGGCAAAGCTCTTGATCTCCCGGTCAGTCTTTGTTCCTACTCTCACCTATGATCATGAGGGCTGGGTTGTGACCGAAAGAACTAGAGTGCGGTTACAAATGGCCGAAGGATGGCTGGCATCTCCCTTGGAGACAGGGTGAGGCCATCTGTGAGGTACTCGGAGAAGAGCTGCTGCGCCATTGTGTTGAAAGGAGCCAGTTGAGGTGGTTCGGGCATCTGGTAAGGATGCCCCCTGGGCGCCACCCAAGAGAGGTGTTCCAGGAAGACCCAGGACTAGGTGGAGAGATGATATCTCCACACTGGCCTGGGAACACCTCGGGATCCCCCAGTCAGAGCTGGTTAATCTGGCTTGGGTAAGGGACGTCTGGGGTCCCCTGCTGGAGCTGTTACCGGTGTGACCCGATCCCGGATAAGCGGTTGACAGTGAGTGATGAGTGAGGGGATGAGGTTTAGGTCAGAGGTTAGCCTGTCATCCAGTACTGTGCCAAGGTATTTGTACTCCTGCACCACCTCAACAGCCTAATTATGAATCCTTACGGGAGAGAAGACCGTAAGGTTTTTCCTGAAATCTACTATCATCTTTTTTGCTTTGGACACATTTATATTTAAAAAGGACGTCTTTCTTTTTTCTGACACTATTGGGCCATGATCAGGGTCATCAACACTGAGGAGAGACACAATCACCAAGTCATCAGCAAAGAGCAACAAAGAGCATTGGATAAAGCACTGTTAACTCTCACACATTGCAGCATCTCAGATAAAAAGTCCATCAGCCAGGATATAAGAGCAGGATCAATATTGTGGATGCTCTTCAGCCTTTCTGCTAAAATACATGGTTATATACAGTTAAAAGCTGAGGAGAAATCAATAAAAACAAGGCATACAAAAGTCTTTGCACTCTCAAGATGTGACAGAATCATATGAAGTAGGGTACCTGTCGCATCATCACCCCCCTGCCAGACTTATAGGCATATTGAAATGGATCAAGATTTGCCCACAATGTGTTCAAAAGCTCATCCCTCACACTTTTCTCAGATGTTTTCATCCCCAGAGATGTAAGTGCCACAGGCCTGTTGTCATTTAGTGAATTGTTTTTTGGCACAAATACAGTAAATCTTTCCTAACACAAGGAACCTTATGGAGCTGGAGAGACAACTTGAAAATAACAGTAGATATCAGCCAGCTGGTCTGCTTTCCTGCTTTTCCCAAAAAAATCTCAGGACCTGATCCCTGCCAAAGTGCACAATGGTCTGTTCGGAAATATTTTTTTTAAAATCTGACAACTCCTTGGTAAAATTAATTATTCCAGTTAATCCATTGGTACTGACCATGTCGTACTAGCTTGTCTTGAAGGAGGCTAAATAATGCTCCAAACTTGTGCTAAATATTGCCAAGGAGAAACGGGCATGGCCATTTTCAAATGGGTCCCTTAATGCAAATTACTTTTAACACTATTAATTTCTTTAATGCATTAACGCAACTTGTGATTTTTAGGTTGTAGCGGGTTCAGTCTTAATGCATGTCATGTCATGCTAGCTTATCGGGAAGAACGCTAAATAACGTACCAAATTATGCTGAATTTTATTGAGGAAAAACATTTCAAAGGACCTTGGACTTCCAGATATGTGAATGTAAATGGGTTCTTTGGGTACCCACAAGTCTCCCCTTTACAGACATGATGCATTTGATGCTTTTACTTGTCTTGAATTATAGTAAACTAAATATTTTTGGGGATAAGAGTAAGAGTTAGAGTAATCTCTTGTATATTGTCTATAAAATAGATACTGCACATGATATGTAATAATAAATACATATAATGCAGAAGTTAATAATAAATACTTTACAGCAGCTCTATCCTTTAGATCAGACATCATCCTCATATCTGTCCAACCAACACATCATATGCCTCCATTCACCAGCACACACTCCAAGTCTGTATCTGATATCATGATTTGTAAACCATCTGTGGTCATTGTGGTTTGCTCCTCACTTCAACAATAGCTCGGAGTCGAGCACAATGGCACCCTGACCCCCCATTTCCTTTAGTGGCAATCCTGATTAGCTAAGTGACAAGCTTCTCCTGTGCCATTGTTAATGTATTAGTGTCTTGAGTCCCTGTGGAGGGCAGCAACTCCGCTCAGCTAATCATTTAGCGATGGTTATCATCCAGTTGCTCATTGTTAGAGGCTGGGAGATGTACTGGAGATATGGAAGAAGAGGGAGGGAAGAAAGAAAGAAAGTGATTGTAAGGAGTCACAAAGGGATGAGGGAGGATGGGGACGGAAGCAGGAGCAATAGGGAAGGAAAGGAAGGTCTTAAGGAGTAAGATGATGAAGAGAAGCAGGCAGATGAGGCACGCTGTGGGAACAGGAGGGACTTTAAGATTGTGAAAAAGTGTTAGTTGTGACCGGTATATACACACACCACCACAAACTGATGGAATAATGTAATTTAATGCTCGAAACTGGATTACACACACACACAGTTTTTAGATTTTGTTTTTTTCTCTTTTGCATTTTGCCTTTATCTGAGCCAAAATTGTAGCCAAAGAAGTTCAGCTTTATTGTCATTATATAATACGTGATTGCATACTGAAATGCCGTTGTAACCCCCCTCCGTGCTACACACACACATATCGAAATAAGTAGATAAGAGTAGTAGTACTACTCTTTATTCTACTACGGTTTTACTGTCTATTAAATAGACAGTAAAACAGTAGTAGCACAAAAGGAAAACATAAAAGACCAAAATAAATTATGTTTACAAGGACGATAAACAGTTTTACATATATTTTACTTTTTTATACACGGAAAATATGTGTAATATCAATGTGATATCAACTTATAGTGCAAAAAAAAGACTTTAGGTAGTAGTGAGAATAAGGGTAGTGCAAAGGAAATGGTATGGTAATGTAAAGCTCCAGGAACTATTAAAACCAGAGGAGCTTAACGCAGGAACTAACTAGATGCGACAAGTCCCTTTTGTGCGTTTCTGTTCAGGCAAATTAAACCTATGACAGATCGAAAAATGAAGGTAGGGTTTGAAATTCAATTGCCACACATAATGAAATGCTGTACTGTAAATATACATTACTTACATTTCAAAATAAAGACACTCTAGTTTGTTTATTTAAACAACACGGAATGGTACAACATTTTACAAAGAAAATAGTGTGTTTAACTGGGGATGCAAAACCAAAATGTAAAAATGGATCCATGTAGTGGCGTACAAACCAAACCGTGAGCTTGTTGAACCGTTGCACCACTATTAAATACAGGCCTAATTATTTGATGAGGTGCCAGAAACATCGAAGAGACAGTTATCTCAACATAGGCCTACTTGACCATTAAGTAGCCTGCCTGCCTTATTTCATGTAAAATGGCTTCACTTGATATATAAATGTGATTTATTACTATCAATCCATCTATCCGTTTATATATTTTGGAGTTAAAACACATTGGAAACGGTTTTGTTTTTCTTCTTCCTAATGTGTAAAACAAAAGGAACCATGGGTTTGTTGAAATGTTGCATCACTAGTGCAAACTACAGCATGATCGCACAGTAGTGCGTACACACTAAAGGATAGATTCACATTTTTCAGTGTGAAGTATGCCTTCAAACAACGCTACCATGCCTGTTAAATACCAAGGTCTGAAGTTAATATGGGGCTCTAGCCGTCTTTTAGTCAAATCAAGTGGGTATCTTGATGAGCTGCAGTGGAAGGATGGTCACAAATACCAGCTTGTTTGACTAACTGCATATGTATCCTATTAGCTTAGGCCGACCATTACAATGCATGTTAGGAAGGGATCACTTCACGGCCTGTGAAGAGGAGGAATGATTATAATGACCAGTAACCTTTTCAATGTCCATATGGAAATGTGAGTATTGTTTTAGGAGAGATTTAATGAAATGTGAACCTTTGCACTAATCACACTGAAAACTTAAACCAGATTGTATGAACAGAGGAAGATGTGAGGATGAGGAGGAGAGGATGGAGTGGTCCGAGTAGGCAGGAAGGAAGAGAGAGAGAGAGAGAGTAGTGGATCGGAGAGAGGTGGGAGTGGCACTTGCTTGATACCAGACCACTGGAAGACCACCGGCAGCTGGTGACTGTGGATGTGTGATAGAGAGAGTTTATAGATTTATAAGTATCAGTGTGTGGTATCAGGTGTGTAATTCAAGTGAGTGAAACTACTGTACTATGTATGACAGTGTTGCTGTAATCAAGAAAATCAATAACCCAAGGATTCAGTTCAGTGAGATGACATCACCTCTACAGATGAAGACTTTGTGGTGCATGTTTGTGACAGCTACTGTACCGCAGCATACTGCCTGCTGAAGAACTGCACAATATATTTACTGAGCCAAAGACTCTTAGAGTGGGTCAAACTGCTTGTACTTGAACTAAATTTAAGTGGAAATAAACCCAGGCCTGAACAGCCTTAAAAAAAAAAAACATCACATCACTTTGAAAAAGACCCTTGTTTATTCGACCCGATTTTGTTTGTGATTTCAATACCCACATGTTGAAGAAAAGTGGTCAGTGTACACGACTTATTTGCAAAGAATAATTTTTTTTAACACCCTGTCCCAGGCTCACACAGCTAAACTCACATACCTGAGAGCTGCTATTGTAAAACCACAATCTGATTTGTTGGCCCATCAGTAGCTCATTTGGGGCACTTCAGCCATAGTAATGAGGGAGGAGCAAGTGCTACTCTTTCACTTTACCATACATATTTATAAACCTTTATTTTTCTGGTTCACTTCATCTTCCTTTTCTAAGTATTTTATTAAGAATTATCAAACCACACACAATGAACGGAACAAAACAGACATACTTTCATTGGTCGGTCATATGTTGCAGCACAACACATGCAAACAGTGTGTGAAGAAAAAGGTTTAATAATGGAAGTGCTTCGATCCTACGTGGATCTTTGTCTGGTTGGAATGACCTGTGACTGGCTTTTGTGTTATGGAGTAAAGGCTTTCACACAACAACAGTGCTTCTTTGTGTGGGTAATTTGCACATCAGTATATTTTTTGAAAAAAACAAAAAACAGTTGTTTTTGTCATGAGTACTTTCACACAGAATGTGAATATTACATGGTGAAAGAGCAACATGCTTTCTTTTCTGAACAAAGTTGCAGTGTGTATAATGGCATCAACCAATGCTGTGGTTTACGTCTATATTTATGAAATATATAAACACAGAGGCTCCATCGTACAAACCAAGACGGCAAATTGTATTACTCCTTTCAAGCTTGACAAAAGTAGCGCAGACCAGATCCACTCATTCTGTTCCTACATTTCACACAAAATCTCTCGATATACTGTATAATATTTTGCATTTTTGTGTCGTTTATTCGTCACACCCCCATTGTGTAAAGGCCTTAAGTTTGCAGGCCTTACACCTACAGTACGGGACGATCATATCCTTCTCTTAAATACTACACACCTCACTAACCACAACAATCAAGACAACATGGCCGCCTCCCTCCCAGGAAGCAGCTCTTGAATAGTCAGGAACAATATCAGACTTTTCCTAGTTCTTGTTTGATCCGTTAAAAACATACATTTGAGATAATATAGACCTGAGACAGAGGAAAAGGTTCAAAAATACTAACCTTGTTCCAGTGACACACAAATAATTAATTTTGCTTTTAATCATAACAAGTGTGTCCTTTCTGGGGATGATGATATTATTGTTAATGATTCTGCTGTTGATTGTGATTATAACAGACGTATTTCTCTCAACTTCCAGCTGCATTCTGGGGCGACATCGCTTTAGACGAGGAGGACCTGCGCATGTTCCAGATCGACAGGACGATAGACCTCACACAGCACACACACATGCGCACACACTCCCAGCAGGGGCACACGTCTGGTGAGTGGACTCGACATCTAACTCACTCAGTTATCATCATGAAACGCTCTCTCTCCTGTTTCCTCTGAACGTCTCTCTCACATTACCCATCGGCTGCAGAGTAAAGCAGCTTCAGTAGGAAGGAAGTACAAACAAACACCTGAGACTGTATCAGCATTTATTGTGCATTGTTCATGTTTTGATTCTTGGCTCTTGTGTGTCAGGTGGCCTGGAGGAACATGACATTTCTAAGAAGAGAGGATCTTTATATTTATTGCTCGAGAGAATACGCAGGTTTGGCTTCGGTAAGGACCCTAAACTTAAATACAAACACTCATTTCTGTTACCTCAGACCTGGTTTAAATGATTGTACTGTTTTAGCTATTAAATTACAAATGACATACACCCAGTGGTGTATGTCATATATATTTCCGAACAGTATGAAAACCAACTTTTCTGTAGAGTCGAAGCTTTGATTAGACCTCTAAAGGCCAACTGTCTGAGCAGCTTTGAATGCATTACAACAGGATTTTTTTTTTACTGTAACCGCGCAAATGTTGACAAAAAAGGTGATGAAATGTTCACTGTGATAGACGGAGGCGACAACCTCCGGTTATGAAAAGTGAAGCCAAGGCTGAAGTGCCTTAAACTTGCATTCTTTCTAATATCCAGCAGGGGCCGACTCTGGTTGCAAAAAGAAGTCTGATTGTATAGAAGTCTATGAGAAAATTACCCTATTTGTCACTTTAATTATTACCTCAGTAAACATTGTAGACATGAATTTATGGTCTAAATGCTAGTTTCAAGTCTTCTTCAACACAGCATGATGTTCACTTAGTAAATTATGGTCCCATTTAGAGCCAAATAGACCATTGAGCATGATATGGGGCGGGGCTATGTTGTGATTGACAGGTCGGTACCACGGTTTTGTCCGGTCTGGGAGTTGTTTGTGTTTTTGTTTAACCCTTTTTACAGTGTGTTTTCAGTTCATGAAAGTGAATTGTAGCATGTAGAAAATGTAATGTAAAAAAATGTCTTATTTAGCGTTCGATTGTACTAAGCTCCACCCTCTTGTGTCACTACTGGTTGCAAATATCCAAGATGGCGACGACTTAAATGCCGACCTTGAGGCTTTAAAACTGTAGTCAACAAACCATTGAGTGATGTCATGGTGACTACGTCCACTTCTTATATACAGTCTATGGAAAGACAACAATTTTCAAGGTTCAAGTGTCTGCAAGTTGATTTTCATGTCATAGTGAAGTGAATGGAGCTATCTTGCTTGGCACAGAAAAAATATTTCTTCTGCTGCTTTTCAGCTGCAACGAAAGACGGAGCACAGATACATATTTTTGAATCTATCAGTACAATAACAAATAGACAAAAAAATAATTGGAGACCAAACAAAATATCAGCCTTCATATTTAGCTGCCAGGTTTGTTGCAGAGGCTGAGCCTCCTCAGTGATCTAACCAAAGTAAGTAACAATATTCATGTTGTGGCCCGTAGGTCTTTGCTTGAAGTTATTTTGACTCATTATAACACTTAAGAACCAGCACTAAATATTTGTTATGGATGTATTATAATAACTGGATAATTCATCCCAAGATTGCATTGGTGGTGGAAAATGCTTTTTGGACAGCGGGAAGATGAGTGACCACTGTAAACAACTGGAAGCAGGACTGAATGGTGGCACCATATCTAGGTCTTGTTATACATCCGTGATATTTTCAAATCGTCATTTACCAATAATAAACCCTCCCAGACTCAACTTCTCCCCTTAAGGTTCCCGTGCAAAGCCACCATAATGTGAATGCAGCTTAAATCATGCAAACCACTGGGCCTTTTGGGCTTCATTCAGTGATGGATGTCCATTTCACTGGTTTGACTGATTTTTTTTTATCATGAGAAAGTCAGGCAGCTCTGAAGCACAGTCAGACCTTTGATGAAGTCTACATGCTGAAATGCAGTTTCATAATGAAGCTGTTTTCAATACTCCAAGTGTTGTTGGACTTTTGACAGTTCGAGACTTTGCTTTCCTTCTTTGTGCTCTTTGCCAGTGGGCTAAGTTAGTACCCCGACTCTGCTGAAGCATTTATCAGATCCAGAACTACAGAATGTTTGAGTTCATTAGCACAACTCAACTCAGTCAGTAAACATTATAAACGTCTTCAAATTAAATATTCAATAAAACAGTATAAAACCAGAGCTATATCTCTCTGTTATTACTCTCTGATCTGAGTACAAACTCTGAAAGGTCACGTATAATAAGATCTAATACACTCAGTGCACATTTTTGAACTGATATTCATAATAATAGACCAGCAATTTATTCTGTTTGAACCCATAACAAGAACTTAAACTTGATTGTTGTTTCTCTCTCCCTGCTCGGTTAGACTATCTCCCTAAAAACTCCAGCAAGGGAGCTGCCAGTCCCAAGAGCCAAACTGGGAAAGGTGGGAGGACTGGGAACGCTGTGAAGAGCCGTATTCCTCGAGCGGCCACATCCCGAGCTGAGAGGATATGGCCTGGAGGAGTCATTCCCTACGTCATAGGAGGAAACTTCACTGGTAAGCAGCTCTGTTGGACGGCTGCCTGCACGGCTCACCAGTAAAACACACACCGATGTGTGATTGTGTAAAAATAGGATGTGAAATGTGTGTGTTTCAGGTAGTCAGAGGGCCATGTTTAAGCAGGCCATGCGTCACTGGGAGAAACAGACGTGCGTAACTTTCATTGAGAAGACAGATGAGGAAAGCTACATCGTGTTCACCTACAGACCTTGTGGGTGAGTTTGGTGAATCTGTGTGTGTGTGTGTGTCTAGAGGTCAGTAGTGACCTTGTCACAGCGAGAGACGATACGGTCACTCAACAATGGCTCCACTTTCCTTCCTGTCCTGCTGCTGTTTCCCCATCCCACCAATCACGCAGCTCACTCTAAGCTTTTGTATGTTTGTGCAGTTTTTTGTTCATACGCTGCAGAGGCGCATTGTTCTGTCGAGTGGCAGCACGGTGGGGTCATAGTGTGTTTGTACAGTGGTGGCACTTCACTTACTGGTTGTAAGTTGTCTTACGTTTGGAGGTGTCTCTCCACGCTGTAGTGTGCTGACGGCTGAAAGAGTACGACATGATATTGAAATGCTAAGCTGATAAATTCATTAGTTGATCAGCAGCAAATGAACCAACAGCAATTATGATAATTGATTAATTAGACTAATTTATCAAGCAAAAACAAAGAATCACTGGTTCCAGCTTATTGAATATGAGTAGGGCTGCAACTAATGATAATTGTTATTGACGGTTGATCATATTCTCTATTAATCAATCAGTTGTTTGGTCAAAAATGGTGACTATATGTCAATCAGTTTCTCCCAAATCCCAAGATGATGTCCTCAAATGTCTTGTTTTGCCCACAACTTAAAGAAATTCAGTTTACTGAGTAAAGAAACCAGAAAATATATATATAATCTAAGAAGCTGAAATCAGAATTTTACTCATTTTTTTCTTAAAATAAATACTCAGACAATTAATCGATTATCAAAATAGTTTAATTTATTAATTTTTATTAATTTAATAGTTGACATTTAATCGATTAATCAGTTAATTGTTGCTGCTCTAAATATGAGGATTTGCTGCATTTTTCTATTTTCTATTACTATGAATTAAGAGCTTTAAGTTTTTAGCTATTGATTGTACAAAAAGTCAAGGCATGTGTTGTGGTTGTATATTTTTGTGTCAAATGTCATCCAGCAGCATTCAGACATATTTGATATCTTTGGAAACCTTGATATCTTGACTATAAGTTAACAAGGCTGGAATTAAATCTCTGTCGTGTTTTGGTATTTTGACATCGATATGGAAACTCAAGTATTATATTGCATCGCTGCTATTACGATACACGACTAAATTGTAATTCGATTTTTGTGGACTGAACAATCAGGCAAAGACTAGTCTGCATGATTTCTTTGCTCTCAAAATAATAGTTGATGCCTGATGAAGATCTTGAAGGGTCAAAATTTTTGACTGTTACGGTGTTTTATCATTTTTTTGTCAGAACTTATCCACTTATCGATTAGTCTACAAAGTCATATCGAGTGTTAGTCGATTGAGAACTTTGGTCGAGAACAAAAACTGTGCAGATTCTACTATGTTTTATGTTTTCCTAAATGTTTGGTCCAGCACCTGTTTAATACTCTCATTGGATGTGGGCCCTCCCTTTTAACTGAACCATTATAGTTACACAACAAAACACAAGTTCTGAAGGATTTTCTAAAATACAGTATATCTGATTTTTAAAAGCAAATAACATTTAGAAGAGTGAAAGATCTGCGTGTAAACAGATGATGCCAGTTGTCCCGTGCTCTGTGATTGGCTGGCTGCATCAGAGATTAGACACTTTAATCTGATGTATAAATACCCTGCAGGTTGTGACAGAGGCAGACAGAGAGAGAGAGAGAGAGAGAGAGAGAGAGAGAGAGGCAGAAAAACAAGTATTTTTTTTTTATAATAGAAGAACCACAGTACATTTGGTGCACCTATTATGGGTGAAATACTTTTATTAGAGCTGCAAATACAGGAAGAAAAGACCCTATCTACTCCAGTGACTCCTGATCCTCACCCTGCAATCAGCTCGCTGGATAACTTTAATCAGATTTGTTAGCCTGGCACAGACGTCCCGGCTAACCAGAGAAAAAAGAGTGGGTGTGTGTGTGTGTGTGTGTGTGTGTGTGTGTGTGTGTGTGTGTGTGTGTGTGTGTGTTGTGAGCAGTGATATGTGAATTCTTCAGCTTATTCACGTTGGGTTACGAAACCGCTTCATTATCAGAACGTTGTATGTAAATAAATCCTGGCGCTTTCTCTCTGGTGGATGTAGTACGGGGTAGGAAATCCTGAAAAGATTGTGTGTGTGTGTGTGTGTGTGTGTGTGTGTGTGTGTGTGTTCATACAGCACTGCTGATGCTTTTCTCCACTGCCAAATGTGTAGTAAGTATCATCCGCAATCTCCCTGCTATCAACTTCCTACTAATCCTTATTAGGTGTTGTTCCTATGTGGGTCGTCGTGGCAACGGGCCCCAGGCTATCTCCATAGGCAAGAACTGCGACAAGTTTGGCATCGTGGTGCACGAACTGGGCCACGTCATTGGCTTCTGGCATGAGCACACGCGGCCCGACCGTGACGATCACGTGACCATTATCCGCGACAACATCCAACCAGGTGAGACTCAGTACCCATGATGCATCTGGGTCTCCTGTTAGAAGCATTCAGGGTAGCTTGAGACAAGTGAGGACATTTAGTGACGTGTGTGTGTGTGTGTGTGTGTGTGTGTGTGTCTTTTTAAATTCACACTGGTGTCCGACCCTGTGTGAGTGTGAATGAGGCTTTTAATGACTGTGAAGTCACCTCGACCCCTAGACGGTCTCTCTTCCTCCCACATACTCCTCTGCACCACAACGCAGTCTGACAGGTGTTAAATCAAATGACACAGCAGTGAATCAGACCTGACACAAGTTTTTATTTAGAAACAGCTCCTCACTATGTTGCTGACTCCACATATATCAAACAAATGCCCTAATCTTTTCAGATTTAATCATTTAAATTGTGCTTTCGGTGTTCAGTGTTCACCAGGATTTGTCTGCTCTGAGGTTGTCAAAATTAGATTTGATGATGTAAAACCAAAATCATATTAACACTCTTATGGGATAATTTATACAAAAATCTGTGTATAAAACTATTTATGAAAGATATATTTCTTTTCTTCTTAGTATCAAAATCTGTTGTATTCTGCTTCCATCCATATTTGTTGGCGTTTAGCCTTTAAAAAACAACATTTTCATGTTCCTGCTTCATGCACACAAAGCCAGGCCCACATCTGTATCAATGGGGCCATAAATTGTATCTGCATTCACTTGGTGAATTTGTCAAGCCTTATTATTTATTTTGACACTGACAAATTGTATTCATTTAAGAAAGCTGATTAAATAATAAAAGTCTCATTAATTAAACAGAATCGCTTTATCCAAATTGAGGATTTTGTTCGAGGATTTGTAATTTTTTATGAGTGATGACGTCCAGAAGGGAGTATAGTATCTGTGGATGTCTTTATGGTTACACATCCATCTAAAACCTGCTAACGCTGCTGTCCTTGCATGTGTGAAAATGTGTGTGCGTATGTGCGGTTCCCAGGCCAGGAGTATAACTTCCTCAAGATGGAGCCCGGAGAGGTCAACTCTCTGGGGGAGCCATATGATTTTGATAGCATCATGCACTACGCCAGGAACACCTTCTCACGGTAACCAGCGGCACAATCTCATCTCTTTACTTCTGTTGAATTGACAACACAGATTTTTCTCAAGTTTAGTCCGCTCTGTAATTTTGTGAAACAGTGACCTTGATGGTATTTTTTTAATGTTTCTTTTTGTTGATGTTGTTTAGTGCTGTGGCAAGTAAAGGCTCAATGCAACATGTTAAAATTAAGAAAGACTGCAACTGTTCCTTTTCCTCGGCACATACAAAAATCTGTACAAAATAGCACAGATGCTATACTTATGTTTGAGTCAGGCAGCCGTTATTATAGTAATCTTTCTGGCTTGACCCGTTGAAACAAACCAATATCTTATTGTAACCCCATGTCATGAGTTATGTGTTCTGCCTCTGACTGGTTTAAATAAAAAGTGGAGTTTTTTGCAGTTAAAGTGGCTATAACTACTATGCAACTTTACTGTTTTGGTTCACTGTCATTGGTCACATAGCATATTTGACAGGCAGCTGATTTCAGTAAAACAAGCTCTAAAAACCCGCTGTATACTACCTGCTCAGCACCAAACAGCAGACAGACCCAACTAGCGACTACCTAGTGAACATAGTAGAGTGTTTATCACCTAAAGAGACAGATATTTCCCTCCAAAGAATGTTGCTCCATATCTGCTGGATGTGCAAATAAGCAACTGTTTGCTAATGAGTGCACTATATCAACTTACATATTAATACATATACATACATATTAAACATATTAAAAAATAGATATTGGAAAATTATCCAGTAATTCACGAAAAAGTCTAAATAAACACAATTTTGTGCTACAAAAAGCCACTGACTTATGTTGCTTTCACAAACCAACATTTAGCACATTTTAATCGAACTCTGATGCGGTTCGTCTGGGCAGTTGTGAATGCAGTAATTATACGTCACCATGCAAACCAATTTTATTTCCATGTTTCTATTTATATACTCCAAGATCACAAATCACAAATTTGCCTCAGGGGATTTAACAATCTGTGCACGACAAACTTTGTCCTTTGCAGTATGAACCTTAACCAGACTTAACCAGAGCGCTCGTGTGTGGGCATTTCTTGAGATGGATAAATGTAAATGACTGGTTAACATCAGTTGGAGAGGACTGACCTGGACTTATGCAGAAGTCCGATGTTTGCTTTACATCTGGTCTGAAGAGAACATACACAATATGCCAAATAAAGTCTGCAACAATAGTGTTTATAAAGTCATTTTAGATCAGCTGGAGGAGAAGGGATTCACATGTACAATCAGTGTGAAAAACAGCAATATGTCAAAGTCTGTGGTTCCCTGCGTAGAAGTGGCAGCTCTTGAGATGATGACATGAGATTCATACATGCTCATCAACAAATAGTTGTTTTATTTGTTCTGATTTAATTTGTGCACTGTGAAACTAAACAGAAAACAAACCAGAACAGCCAAACGGACTATGGCTTGTGAAAGTGCCCTCAGAGTATCTGAGTCTTAATCAGAGAAGTGACTTTTGTGGACATCTAAAACATCTATAACATGCTTACTTTGGGAGAAATTGGAGATAATCACATGCCAGCGCAGTACAGCTAATGGAAACTTTTCAGCATCATGAAACCCCGTCACACGTTTTCTCCACCCTCTGAGCCTACTCTCATAACCCCTCCTATTCCCCACTCAGACATTAGAAGAAAACACAAAAACACTGCAACATTGGTGGGCCGATCCGTTATGTTGTCATGAACACGTGTTGAAATCTTTTATTTGATTTTCTCAAAATCAGAGCATTACGTGTTGAAAGTCTCTTTTCCTTCCTGAAGAGGGATGTTCCTCGACACCATCCTTCCATCCAGAGATGAAAATGGGGTTCGGCCTGCTATCGGCCAGCGGACCAGGCTCAGTAAAGGAGACATTGCACAGGCAAGGAAGCTGTATAGATGTCCAGGTACTGATATATTTACTATGACACCACAGTGTGCATGTGTATGTGTGTGTATGTCATTCTAGCCAGGAAACAAAGCATGACCTCTATTTATCTTCTCGTATCTTGGGCGTAAAAATGTGCCCGCCCAACCATTCTCCAAGGCACAGAGGTGAAGTTGAGTAATTTGTTTTTCCAATGTGACGCTTCCCTCTCTGTTTTAAGGTCTCACACACACATCGCACACATACCCGTGCTGTTCGGGGCGTCTCTCCGATCCCTGTTGCATGGTTCGTAACATGACCTGGATCTGCTCTTAAGCCGAGCTGGGCGGTGATGTCGCAGTGGTTTGCTGCCATCCCATTTTAGCCCATGCACACTCACATCCCCAGGACAGGTTCACGCTGTAGGTCATTACGATGCACTGTCTCTGAGACAGATTGCATAATGTTTGTCACCCTTCTTATTTAGTCAATTCACCAAAGTTTTTGTTTCAAAGTGTGTATGTATAATTTGACTAATTTTCTTCTGTTAAAATCCAATTTATCTGAGACTATGCAAGTATGGCATCTATTTTAATTGTTAATATTAATAACCACATATATTACAGGATACTACTAATTCCATTTTGATACTGGAGCGAGAGCAAGCTGCATGTCCCAGCTGGAAACAGATACAACTTCAACCTTATAAGGTCATATTTGAGTGATACCATATTCGCTGACAGATGAACGGAGCCCCAGGGCATTGTGGGGGAAAACAGCATGCATGATGGGATAGGAGGGGCACATTTGGCTAACCTCCTTTTGAGAGGGGGCGACGCCATTAAACTCAGAGCGAAGAGAGCAATATTATCTGAGATTTTTCCATGAATTTCCATCCAGCTGTATTTGATTTTTTTTTTTATTGTGATTTATTTAAAGTCTGTCAGTTGTGTTCATTTACAGTAAATAACGACTTAATTCTGTTAAATGGTGATGTACTAATGACGGTTGCGGTTGGAACTAACATGTATACTGATGAATGTGAAACACACACACTGCAGCTCCTCCAGCACGCTGAACTAAAACACGCCAAAGGCAACATGATGTTTGTTGGGAGGGTAATTTCAATTCTTTTACTGTTTTCCGATTCAGATATACACGTCTAACAGCTTCCACATGGACAGATCAGATATTATAGAATGAGGCTGTTGTTTCGACAAAATCGTCAGTAGTATATTTATTTTTGATAAACTGGCAGTAAGAGATTGAGAATAATAATACATATGAGAGCCATGTGTTCTTTAATAATGTACCAATCATATCGGTACACAGCTGAAAGGATTACGCGTAACAGCAGGACTCACTACAAAAATGTAACTCCATCTGTGTGTGTTTTTGTGTTGCAGCATGTGGAGAAACGCTCCAAGAGTCAACGGGCAACTTCTCATCTCCTGGGTACCCTAACGGATACCCTTCGTACACACACTGTGTCTGGAGAATATCTGTTACACCTGGAGAAAAGGTGCAAACACACGCACAGTAGCATCCTGTAGCACAGTGAACATGCATGTACTACTAATAAGAGACTGCTGACAGAATGACTGAATATTGATTTTATCCTCACACCACAGGTAGCTCCCTCCACCTCTGTTCCTCCTCTCCTTGTCTTGTGTCTGAGATGCAAACATCTGTATTAAGCACACCATAAATGCTTATTTTTGCTCCTCCAGATTGTTCTTAACTTCACCACCATGGATCTGTATAAAAGCAGCCTGTGTTGGTACGACTACATCGAGGTTCGGGATGGATACTGGAGGAAAGCTCCGCTGCTTGGTAAGGTCAACACACTGAAATCACCTCAGATGATCAAAAATGTATGTGTTATGTTTTTCTTTTTTCATCCTTTATTCAAATTTGGAAAAGGTAATATTGCAGTGTACAAAATCCTTTCAATATTTTAATATAATTATTATTCAGTTTTTATATATACATACAGGTATTTAAAAGTCCTCAGGAAAAAGTTAATGTTTACGCTAGCTTAAACAAGTGATCAGCCATAACATTTTGAGCACCTGCCTAACATTGAGTAGCACATTCCACAGATGTTTGATTGGACTGAGATATGGAGAATTTGGTGGCCAAGTCAACACCTCAAACTTGTGGAGATATGTGAATGAAAATAGGTTCTCTGGGTACCCACAAGTCTCCTCTTTATAAACATGCCCACTTCATAATAATCACCTGCAGTTTGGGTCAAGTCATAGTCAAGTCAGCACACTGACACACTGACAGCTGATGTTGCCTGTTGGGCTGCAGTTTACCATGTTATGATTTGAGCACATTTTTATGCTAAATGCAGTGGCTGGACAATATTTGTCACTGTTTTGCATTATTACTTGATTTCCAGTAATAATTATATGCATAGATTTGCATAAATAAAGCATGTTTGCCTACTCCCATGTTGTAGTATTAAATGCTTGACAAATCTGCCTTTAAGGTACATTTTGAACAGATAAAAAAATGTGTGATTTATTTATATAATCGTCATTAACTATGTGATTAATCGTGGATCGTAGATATTTGAATCAACTGACAGCCCTACTATATTTGTAAGAACCAAGAAAGCTTAGTGTTCCCATCATGAAGAGGAAAGGAGCATGAAATGTTAGAGGAGTCATAAAGTCTGCTCACATTGGGGTTATAAATCTATAAAATCTATTCCAAATTTGACAGGATTTGTCTTTTTGGGTCCTCACAGAATAAGTCAACTTTTCCATTTAAATATTTCCTAAATGATTCCATACCAGACTTCTAACGTAGGTGGTGCTGGATTTAGCCACTTACCACAAAAGTCAGCAGCAGCTTTGTATCCCTCCTCTGTTTGAAAAACAAAACATGGCCCAGATAAAGAGTCTCCAAGTTCAAGGGCATTTCAGTCTTGGATACCGTGCTTCATGTTTTGTGGATGCCATTCCAATACAAACTCAGTGTGGGACAGTCACAAAATATATGGAAAAGATTTGCCTCCATTAAGCCACATTGTCTTCAACACATCATTCATATGCTTGTATTTTTCCTGGTGCGGGGTCTTAAAATATCTTACATTTTTCCTGCAGTGTTCTCTCCAATCCATGGAGTTAGTTCATCATGTTTTCCATATCACATTTCATCACTGGACAACACGAGTTATGTTTCTTACAGGGTTTGTCTTTATGTGTGTGTTTCTAACAGGCAGGTTTTGTGGAGATAAAGTTCCCGACGTCTTGATCTCCACTGACAGCAGGATGTGGATTGAGTTCCGCAGCAGCAGCAACTGGGTGGGAAAAGGCTTCGCTGCCATTTATGAAGGTAACTCCTCTACCGTAGTAAGTT
The DNA here is from genome assembly GCA_947000775.1 of Pterois miles. Taxonomy (NCBI): domain Eukaryota; kingdom Metazoa; phylum Chordata; class Actinopteri; order Perciformes; family Scorpaenidae; genus Pterois; species Pterois miles. The sequence goes on from CAMQGK010000231.1 coordinate 5,154,875, forward strand.
TAGAAACATAAATATTCAAATAAATCAATTAATATCTATAAATATACAGACTGTACATTATTTTATACAGTACATGATGAAATAAGTAGGTATGCATAGGTCACCAGCCCATAATGGAAAAGTTATATCATTACATATTATTCGAATAATGAAATTATAACTGGTAAATTATGGGCTGATAATACGAAGCCAACTTGCTTTCAGTGACAAGTGCCACATCTACACACACTGATACAGTCGGTGGTTGTATGCACCTTTAAAGTTTGCAGTCTGACAAAAAGCACAGAGAAGAAGTCAGTGTGGACGTTTTTCACAGTTTCAGAGGAAGACAAGACAATTACAATTTGTCATACAAGTGTTTTTTATGTACGTTACTAGAAATAATAAATGAACATTTGAAGAGTCAGAACTATTTGTTTTTGTTTTGAACAATGGTGACGTCAGTTAGATTTGGTTCAGTCAGAACAATGGGATATTAAATCATCCATCTTTGTCCGTTACACCTGAACCTTTCTTACACTCAGGTGTGCATAAACTACAAGTTATGAACTTATTTTTAAAATTAAAAAATGTGAAAGTATTGGTTATCTTATCAGTATCGCCCATGAAACACCGTAATTATCCGTTATTGGTATCAGCTGAAAAAAAAAATCCATATTTTGCACCCTTAGAGATAACAGCTGCTTTCAAATTTGAGGTACGACTGCGACTTTTGTGTTAAGTTTTCTTGCATAATTCATCGTCTACATACACTTGTGCTTCAGATGTTGTTGGTCAGTGCAGTTAATGCTAATCTTTCCCTTCTCTCTCTCTCTCTCTCTCTCTCTCTCTCTCTGTCTGTCCATCCTGTGCAGCGATCTGTGGAGGGGAAATCACCAAAGACTCAGGACAGATTCAGTCTCCCAACTATCCTGATGACTACAGACCCTCCAAAGAGTGTGTGTGGAGGATCACTGTGTCCGAGGGATACAACGTTGGGCTCAGCTTCCAGGCCTTCGAAGTGAGTCACTCTGGGGTTGTGCTCATGTTTGTGTGTGTGTGTTCTCTCTCTTCATCCCCTTCTCTGTGTTTGTGTGTGTGCTCAGGAATGTCTGGGTCAAATTTCACGCTCGTATAGCTGCTAGGAAGTTAATAATGTTAGTGATGTGTGTGTGTGTGTGTGTGTGTGTGTGTGTGTGTGTGTGTGTGTGTGTGTGTGTGTGTGTGTGAATGCACAAGGACAGAGCAGTTGAGGATTAGTTTTGTGCTGTAAAAATGTCAGTATACTAAATGACTCAATCTGTCCTCCCAACCTCACTTCACGCTTGTAAGGTCAAAGTTCACCGTTACAAAAATGAAGATCAACCTCGTTTAAAATCGATCTAGACACTTCTCTTGTCTTAAAGGTTGGGTTGGTGATCTTGAGAAACGAGCAGTATTACACTAGATCTAGAAAAATGATCTAATGGAAGAACTGACCCCAGTGTTACCAACTCTTCTCTAATGAAAGTAGTTAGCAGCACTAGCTCCAAAAATCTAGCAAGAAAAGAAATCTAGCACAAACAGGGCTATTGTTAGTACTCACAGCCATTAAGCTAGCAGCTTGTGAAAGATACTTTTTATACTTTTTATTATTATTTTTTTAGAAGAAGAAGAAGAAGATCTACCTTTATTAGTCCCACAATGGGGAAATTCAATTTACACTCTGTTAAACTCATACATGGTACATGCAGACCTGAAACACACATACATGCATTAATGGAGAGACGTCAGAGTGAGGGGGCTGCTCCTGACAAGCGCCCCGAGCAGTTGGGGGTTTGGTGCCTTGCTCAGGGGCACCTCGGCAGTGCCCAAGAGGTAAACTGGCACCTCTCCAGCTACCAGTTCACACTCAGTTTTTGGTCCATGTCGGGTCCATGTCGGGACTTGAACCGGTGACCCTCCGGTTCCCAAGCCAACTCCCTACAGACTGAGCTACTGCCGCTCATAGCATTCATAGCATTTGATTTATTGATTGCTGTTGGGATGTAATGAGAATTTCAACAAATAGAGCAAAAAAAGTATTTGAACATGTATTTAAACGTCAACCTTTAAATTACACAAATAAGACCCAGCTTGTAAAAAGATGACATTTAAGATAAGATGAACCTTTATTAATCCCCAGAGGGAAATTCGGGTGTCATAGCAGCAGCAGCAACAGTACAGATGAATACAGTATAGTAAAAAGTAAAAGAGAAGGTGCAATGAAGGAAAGAAGGTGCAATGAATTTTCCTTTCAGTTTGTCTGCAATTGCTAAAGCACAGTCTCTGAAACGAAAACCCTCTTTGTTGCAACTTTACACACAAAAACAAAAAATTATACATAAAATACAAAATCAAATCAGAGAATTTTGACGTTTTTTCTTAAAAATGTACTCAAACCGATTAATTGATTATCAAAATAGTTGGTGATTAATTTAATAGTTGGCAACTACCCATGTAATGTAACTGTAACCTCTAACTAAAGCATTGCAGCTCTAAAACATTATTATATGAGTCTTTGGCATTTTCATTTGTAGCGTGGTATAAATATATACTAACACAAATGCAACAGGGAACAAATGTGTTTAATAGAATTTCAATACTCATATACTCATAACAGTATCAGACACAATTAAAATCCTCTATCTTGCTCTCAGAACTTGGCCTCCATTGTTATGTGCACCAAAGAGCAACCTGAATCCTATTTATAATGTTCAAGCTCTGATTTCTAATGCCTGATTTATACTCCTGCAGCTATGCAGACTGGAGCATGCCAAGCATACATACTAGTACTGCATGGGTTGCATATAGCATGTAATTTGCTTTTGACTTAGTGTGCTTATGGTTCATCATACTGGTCAACATGAGTTAGTGGTTTTAGTAATTGTACTACAAGTACCAGTTTTTAAGATGAGATATTTGATGGCGACAGGACTGATGTTGATATTTACAGCGGTGTGTATCTCACTCTGTGTTTGTGTGACCCTGCATGAATGTTTTTGTAGATCGAGAGGCACGACAGCTGTGCTTACGACTACCTGGAGGTCCGAGACGGCCCTCTGGAGACGAGCCCTCTGATTGGTCGATTCTGTGGCTACGACAAACCTGAGGATGTGCGCTCCACCTCACATACGCTGTGGATGAAGTTTGTCTCAGATGGGACGGTCAACAAGGCCGGCTTTGCTGCTAACTTTTTCAAAGGTGTGTGTGTGTGTGTCAGCCGATTGTATTTTCTCATGTGACTTTTTATCCAAAGCATACTTTATGTGTGTGAAAATAATTGTGTGCTGACGTGTGTTTTCCAGAGGAGGATGAGTGTGCCAAGCCAGACAATGGTGGATGTGAACAGAGATGTGTAAACACTCTCGGCAGCTTCAAGTGTGCCTGTGACCCGGGCTACGAACTGGCTCCTGACAAGAAGAGCTGTGAAGGTAACTGTGTGTGTGTTTTTTGTGTGTGTCATGCTGAAATTATGTTTGTATGTGCATTCCTTTGTATGCCGCCGTGTGTTTCTGTAGGATATGAGTCTAGCTCATCAGAAAAAAAAACATCCGAGCGGCCTCCAACAACAGGAAAAAACATCCTTCTGACACAAAGCCACATGCTGCTGCTCCAATGCCACAAATGATGTGAAGGTCCTTTAATCCCATGAAACAGATGAACTACCCGTAATGACCCCACATACTGAAACAGCTAATCAAACCACTTCTGAGGCTGAGGGAGAAAAAGCTATGCTGGTGAAATATTCAAATTGTGGTTTTACTGTATGTCTTTGAAGAGCAGAAGTTACTGTGTCATCTCCAGTGAAATAATGTATGGGAAGAATATTTTAAAAATATATAAATGGTAAATGGACTTGCATTTATATAGCACTTTTCTAGTCTTCTGACTACACTACTGACTTTACACTACATGTCGCATTCACCCATTCACACACACATTCATACACTGATGGCAGAGGCTGCTAAGGTGCCAGCTTTGCCCATCAGGATCTATGTAATCTAAATAATCATCCATCTCATTCACACACCGAGGGCTATGCCTTCGGGAGCAATTTGGGGTTAAGTGTCTTGCCCAAGGACACATCGACAAGTGACCCCATAAAACATCTGTAGTCTGGATTAAGGCTGGTTATTGGAAAGAATCTGGCAATACAATATGCATCATGATACAGCGGTTATGATTCGAATATATTCTGATTTTTTTAAATCTGTCATAGTATAAAGATCACACCACCATGTGCATAATGTCTGAGTAAAAAAGTTACTGTATTATTCAGAACAGTGGGAGCTGCATTTGCATTTATCACAGTCCCTGTGACATCCAACATCATACACTGAGAGGGCACATCGCTTTGCAAATGGAATAAAATATTGACTAAGTTCATCATTGCATGTAAACCATTAAATAAAATTGATACAGTGAAAATCAATAGATTGTCACAAAATAAAATATCGCAAAATATTAACATTTCCGATATAGTCTTACACCCCTAGTCTGTATTTAGGTTAATTTTACCATGACCACCTTAAAACAACACTTTGTAGAATCTGGTGGTATCTAGCGGTGCGGCTGCACATTTCATTTTCTCCTGTGTGCCAAGTGTGTAAGATTGCTACGATGGCTGACATGAAAACGTGAATGTGCCTCTCTGGACACAGTTGTTATAAGACCAGAGTGCGTAGAGTGTGTGTGTACGTGGAAAGTGTTACGATGCGAGAGAGAGAGAGAGAGAGAGAGAGAGAGAGAGAGAGAGCGGCGACAGAAATGGCAAGTAAGTAGTTATTGTAAGTAAGATTATTGACTCCAACACAAGTGCTTGGTTTATCCATTCTTGGCTACTGTAGAAACATGGCGGCGGACTCCATGGAGAGGGGAGCCGCTCCCTATGTAGATATAAACGGCTCATTCTAATGTAATGAAAATACGATTCTTATTATCAGGTTATTATGTACTTAAGAAAACATACTTATTAATATTATATTCTATTTCTGTGTACTTGTTACACACTGTTCCTATAAAAAGGAGAAATTCTTGGAGAAATGCTCGGCTGAACATAGTCAAGAACAACAATAATAAATATGATCATCATATATTTGGGGAATAAAGAGGAATTTAGTTGTGGTGTGAGGAAAATGCTGTGGTGAATCCACAATCCTCTTTCATAACTTTAATACTTTCTTGCCAGTATGGATGTGAAGTAGGTCTTAAATTGCATTCATAGTGGTCTTAAAAAGGTCTTTTTAAGTCTTAAATTTGACTTGTTGAAACCTGCAGATACCCTGTACCTACCTCCCCTTTAAATAAACAAACATCAGTCGTAATGACTTTACTTTTTATTGGAGCTGAATCTAGTTGCAACATGACAAATATCCCAAGTGGCATCATCACTAGAAGCAGAGTCTGCATCCTTAACTGCATCATATCAGAAGAAAACCCTCCTATGACTAAAACAAATGCAGTGTACAACTGTGCTGATCAAAAATGTGGCAGTAAAACATCCTCATTGCATAAAACGAACCACTCAAAATGAAAATGATAGCTCTGTTTTTTGACATGTTTGGGGAGTTGTGGATTTGACTGATTCCAGTTGCTGCAGCCTGGAACACAAGGCTGGCATTGAGCAGAGTCACCCTGCCTGCTAATATACGATGTGGTTTGGCAGGGTCGGGGGGAATCCCACTCCCACCAGGATGTAAAATAAAACAGCCTGAAAACTCCTTCTTTTCTTCTATACAGTTTGTTTCTTGTGGCTTGTAAAACATATAAATACATGTACAGTATAATTTCCTACGCATGTGTGTGCGTGTGTTTGAATTGTTTATGTTTGTGTATGTTTCCAGCGGCATGCGGCGGCCTCCTCTCGAAGCTGAACGGGACAATCAGCACTCCCGGTTGGCCTAAAGAGTATCCGCCCAACAAGAACTGCGTGTGGCAGGTGGTCGCGCCCACTCAGTACCGCATCTCCATGCAGTTTGAGGCCTTCGAGCTGGAGGGAAATGAGGTGAGTGTTTGTGTGTTAATAATAGAAAGATGCTAATCATAGCCACCTTGTGGATGTGTGTCACAAGAGCACTGTTTGTGTGTTTAGGTGTGTAAATATGATTATGTGGAGGTGCGCAGTGGCCTCTCATCCGACTCTAAGCTGCATGGTAAATACTGCGGCACCGAGGTCCCTGAGGTCATCACGTCTCAATATAACAACATGAGGATTGAGTTTAAGTCTGACAACACCGTCTCGAAGAAAGGATTCAAGGCTCATTTCTTCTCAGGTAAAACACGTGTGTCATACCTGTGTTTGTGTGTGTGTGTGTGTCAGAGGTGGGCAGAGCAGTGTGTTTTGTTTGGAACATACAGATGAACTTATACATGCTGCAGGAGCGTTTGAGGAGCTTTTATTCTGGATATTTTGAAACTTAAATTTCAGCGTGAAACTGGCTCACAACTGTAATTCAGTGTAATGAAATAAAATGTGATTGTTCATCGGGTGTTTAAAGTTTTTCACCTGCAGATTATTTCCATCCCTGTAACAACATGAATATTCGATGAACCTGTAACCCCCAGAAAACAGTTTTTGAATGTAAATTGCCCACTTTTTGTTTTAACTGATTATATTGTGTTTAATTGATTATATCTACAATTTCCATCCATAGTGACTACTATGTGGTTAAATGGTTAAGTTTAGACAATCACAATCACATTTACCCCCTTTGGCCCTACCCCTACATGTTGCATGCCGCTGCATAGGGTAGGGTGTCCCTTTTCTTTTTGAGGTTGAGGGTCAGTAGTCATCCAGGCCTCCAGATGGCCCGTTTTCAGATGCAGAAAAATAAACCATAAACCAGGGTCTTTACCTGCCCATTCAACACCCCTACCCCCCACTACCTCCATACCTTTACTTTTCACTGCACCACATGAACGTCACACTCCGTCCTGCGTTTGCATTCGGTGCATTTCTTCCATTCCTTATCTGCCCACCTCCATTGTGTGTTCATATGTACATCTGCTTGCATGGTTTTAGTATTTGTGTAAATATCCATATCCCTCTGTTGTCCTGCCTGTCCACATGTGCTGTGTCTGTCTGTCATGCTGAGCCTCCACCGGCCTCCTGCACACATCACCCTGCGCTCTGCCCTCTCTCCCTCAGACAGGCTGGCTCTGTGTCGTATGATTGTGTTTGAGTCATGCCAGGACATAAAGCGTGGCCGCTCTCCCACCCGTGGCCATGTCAACAACAAGCTGGCGACCTCATCAAAGGTCAGAGGTAACATGACCTCACAATCGGAATCTCTGATTGGCTCTGGTCTCCCGTGCGATGAGGGAATGGATGGATCCTGTTTTAATGGATCGTTGTTTGATCCATTCTCCTCAAGAGGGAAACATGTGCTTCGTTCCAATTCCATACAATGTACTAATAGTACTGATAGTATTAGTACAATACAATATTCATAATCAGAATAATCATACCGTTATATAAATTTCTGCAGCCTGCGAGCTGCAATTAATTGTTACTGAAGTTTTGTTTTACACATATGAAGAGTTTGGTCTCCTGTAATGGTCTCAATAGTGTGATATATTTTTATATTTGCAGGAGGCCCACAAAAATTAATGTACTAATTTGCATAAAGTAATCTTGACCTCAACTTTATGCAAATTGAGAGCAGCCAACATGACGCCCAATCTCTTGAATCGCCACACCACCTTATGCATTGCACGGCTGCTTACTTAGACAATGAATGGAAAGCGTGGAAGGAAAGTAGGCTGTGGACACATTGTGGATTTAACATTATAAACATGATCACTGACTATTTGTGTAACAGTTTAGCCACAAATTCACAGACTGACCATACACGGTCCAGACATATACTCGGTTTTGACCGAGGCTTGTTTATTGTCTGATGATGTGTTCCAGAAATGTCACAACTTTCCGCTATTTATTTAAATTTAAAATTAAATTAAGGTTAATTTAATTTTAATTTGCTGGAACTGTGAGAAGATCCTTCTTTTCTGTTGTATATTGCGTAATGGGGCAAAAGTGTCATCAGCACCACACAAAAATCAAGTGAACATAATAGGCATGCATTTTATTGCTTAATTTTGTTACTTTCCAAACCTGAACACACTACATACTGGAAAGAGATAGTACGTAGTATGGAATTTGGAAACAGCTATGATTCCCCAGTAAAAACACAACAAATATCCCGTACTCGCTGTTGCAGGGATGAATTTGTTGGATGTTAACTTATATAATAATAACAAGTTCAGGAAGTTGTCCTGAAAAAAAACTTTCTTACTCTAACATTTAAGATAACTAAAAAGGGAAACTGATCAAAAAGGCAACTTCAACAGCCGTTTCGTCCTCCGCCAGAGGAAGTAAAGCTGTCAACTGGATGAACTCGTCTAAATGAAACTACCTGCAGAACACCTGGAAGTTAAAGCGCTCAGTGGAGTGTTTCACAGGGAAATTACTTACTCAGATCCAGATCATGTCTCTTCTATTGTCAGAAGCTTTGGTTGGCAGAGATCCAGCAGCTGTAGGGAGGTCCCTTCGGCCTCCCACACACTACTAATACATGTGAGTGTGCACGTGTGTGTGTGCATGTGGACATTGTGTGCTTGACCTGCAGAAAGCTACAATGAACACTGTGCAGCATCAACCGTAAAGCTTCTTAGCTTGTGTTAGGGTGAGACTGAGCCCACAATAGCACCGTAATACCACATCAGACACAGACAAACACACACACACACACACACACACACACACACACACACACACACACACAGAGAGAGAGAGAGGAGGATTTAGTAGTTTCATTAAAAGCAGATCTAGTTTGATTCACCAGCTCTTGGGTTGAGGTGAGACTCAGAGTCTGTGTCTAATCTCACATCTCTTTACAGGAATCTGTCTCTCACTCATGGTCACAAACACACTCTGCTCTGTCTTCCTGTGCGGTCAACTGTAAATCCCCACCTCTCTGTTTCTGTCTCTGACACCATCACTGTTGTCAACGTGGCTGCCCCACACAGAGCGAGTCTTCCCCACTCCTTCCCGCCTCCGCCCTGTGATCCTCCAGTGTTCAACTTCACTAAAAAGCTCTTTGTCATCACCCAGCCACCCCGAGGAGAGGCCGTGTGGTTAGACAAAGCCACAAATTGGATGAGGGAGAGAAAATGAGCGAAAAGCAAGAAAACACCCAAGTTGTGTTCTTTCAGTTTTTGTTTTGAGGCTGCAGGTATTCAAACCTTTTAAACTCATAACAAACAGCTAGATTATAAACTCATGCTGTGCAGCCAAACATTGTTCAAGTTTACAGACAACTTTGTTCCAAGTACTTGTGGAGAAATAAATCTCCAAAGATGCCAAATATGGCAGGCAGAGTTTGGGGGGAATGTGTATCAAACATTTGACAAGATGTCTGGAAATGGTGTTTAGGTTTGAACATTTCACTTACAGTAAACATCATATAGCTTCAGTGAAGAGGTAGCCGATGATAAGATGATCCAAAATATCTTAGCTTAGCTTATCGTAGCTTAGCACAAAGACTCGAAACAGCTAGCATGGCTCCGTCCAAATGGTAACAAAAGGTAACTGATTAGCCAGCTTATTTGCCCAAAAAGGCGTATAAATAACATGATAATGCGCAAAACATTCGGCGTGCAATGAGAAAGCCTCCCTTGCATTTGGCGTGTCATTTGTACGCCGTATAGTCTGTACTGACTGCAATGTAAATGCATCCACGTAAATATGCTACACTCAGAGTCAGTGATGTACAATGAAAAGCTGCTTATGGTGGTTTGGAGGTGAGATGGTTGGGCCCAACCAACACACGAGTTACATCCAGGAGTCTGGCCTTCGGTGTATTGTGTTGTAAGTTACGTTAGTGACATTGACATGTTTTTTAGTGAAGTGTTTTGTACTTATGTTACGTTGTTTCTGAACAGAGTTGACTATAACTGTTATGTGCTGGACTATTTTATGACCAGACACAGTGACTTCCTGTTGTCACACCAAGCAGTGGAGTTTAGATGCTAAGCAAAGCTAAAGCTTTATTCATGGGGGGGACTTTGTAGTCTACATTTAGGCGTCATCATGACAACTTAATGTCCCCGTGTCCTGCCATGTACCGTGGTGATGAACATATCACAGAGAAGTAGGTCGCCTCCAGTATCTTTCCAAATTTATGACACAAGGCTCACAAGATCCAAACGTGACGACAGAAACTCTCATCACATTTTTATGGTTTCTCTTCAGTTGGCTGAGTGAACACATCAGACTGATTTAGTGGAGGTGGTCTGGTCCGATGACAGCACAGCTGATCTGAAAACAGCTGAGTCAGCCTGAGTTAGACCACAGACCAACCAGAACCATGAACCCCAAGAGCAGCACAAAGACTTTTACACTTAGTTTTACAGGCCAAGATTACCAGACACACACACTCTTTCGATCTTTAGATGTTAATATTTTAAAACAGTTGTGCTGCAGACAGTATTTAAGGCCGTAATGTCTCTAGTTGATCATACTTTGCTAAGCTCCCATCCCCCTTAGTTACTGCTGCTATACCTGTTTATCACAGCACATATACAGTTGACAATGATGCAGCCGCACATACTCTGATAAACCGATGGCGGACTCATCCAACCATACAAAAACAGCCTCCCTCTTTCATTCATTCCTTCAACCACCTTCTTGAAAAGATCAGTGTTGTGATATTTGCACATATCCAAAAACCTGCTGATATCCAACTCTTTCATAATGTTTAAAGTAGGTGTGTTTCTCCTTCTGGCCAGAAACGAGGGCTTTTCTTCTGGGCATGCATCTATATCCCAACCTTGCAAACTGTCAGTTATTTGGTTTGTGCTCAACGCAGAGAGCTGGCCATAACCAGACAAGAGGCCATGTGTTGCAAACTGTAAACACCCAGATTGAGATGCGTATTCCCAGTGTGCTGTGCATGTCCAAAGAATGCTCCTAAAACTGGAATAATATCGGTATGTCCCACATTTCTTAATCAGAAATGCTCCATTGGTAATAAGACCAGTAGCAGTAACAGTAGCAGATTTACCACTTGAAATTCTTAGTAATTCTTCAAACAATGATTCCCTGATTTCATATAGCGCTAAACAAAAACAGGCTTTTAATTTGTAGTCAGCAACTGCTCGTTCTGTTGGTAGTGACAGTCAGTATGTGGTGAGTTGGGATGAGATCGTGGCTGTGCCAAGTAAAGCTGTTTTAGGGAGGGGGTTAGCGAACTGTTCGTTGACAGTGTCTCTTGGCTTTAACTCTTGACAGGTGAATAATGAACATTATCTTGCAGTCTTACTGTTGCTGAGGGTGATCATGTTTGCCTAGCATGATTACTGGATATTTATGTTCATGTTTCTCTTTACTAGTCAGCTTCTCTTATTTGTACTGTACCTTTATTGACCTTCCTGCTTTGAGTTGATTTCCGTCTTACGGCCCTCTCCTTATGTCACTGTGTTTTTCCACCTTTGCCTTTTCCCTACTTCTTATCATCTCTTTTTCAAAAACTCTCCTCCCTTTCCTTAAGGTCTCATCTTTCCACCCCTATCCCCTGCTTGACCTCCTGCTTCCCTCCACCCCGCCTTTTTTGCTGTTTCCACATGAGTGATGTGTTGCATGTGTATCTCTCACAGACAAAGATGAGTGCAGCAAGGACAACGGCGGCTGCCAGCACGAGTGCATCAACACAGTGGGCTCTTACGTTTGTCAGTGTCGCCATGGCTTTGTACTGCATGAGAACAAACATGACTGTAAGGAAGGTGGGTTTCACGTCCATTCACATCAGCACACACACTGGCACAAAAGTGTCGGAGTGCACATGCACGTGCTGCCACATTCACACAAGCATGTGCTCTTTCACAAGAACAGTCATCGTCCATCATACAGCCCGTACTTCGTTTATCCACATCAGAGTCCACATGACAACAGACTGGTCCTTTCCATCTGAGGATTGTGTTTTCTCTACATACATACATTTCCATACTTGGTGCCTGCAAGCAGAGCTGTAGACTTGAGGCTTAAGACGTGGGCTTAGTGTAAAAACATGAAGACTAGAGACCTGAATTTGACTTGAGGGCTGTGAGGCTTGACTGACTTGAAACTTGGAGGGCCCTGTTTCCACCTGGCACAGCACTGCTGTCATTGCTAGTTGTAGAGTTTTCATGTCCAGCATCCACTTTGTCTAAGTAGCAAATGTACCTGCATATCTGTGCACCCATGTTAGTCTTAAAATGAGATGCTGTCTGGCACTTTGTTGCCGCATTGCTAGCTTGAGGTAGTTGCACCATTGACCAACAAAAAACAGGTCTAAAGTCTGGTGCAGCATTTTTCTGCTATTTAAAGGGTGCATTATTCAGATAAATGTGTTCAAACGGGAACAAAACGGGTTCACAACATGCATACACTCTGCTTGTTATACACACGGGGAAGCATAGCACTCAGCTGGTCTGAGCCCTGCATGGGTTGCATCGGAAAGTAATACAATTTTCATTATTTATCAGTACATGTTTATCATATTTAGCGTAGTGCTTATATCATAGAATTAATCATATGTTTAATAATTTAAATAGCCCGAGACTCAAGACTTGACTTCGACTTGTCTCAAAACTCACTTGACTTGGACTTAGCCTAAAGAACTTAAGGACTTACTATTACGCCGACTTTGCATCAGTGCAGTGAAGTACAGACTGTGGCGAGCGTCCATGCAGTGTCTATGAAAAGCTGCAGCTACGTTTGATTCGGTGGCAAAGTTTGGCCAAACTAAAAGTTATGAAAAGTTTAACTTGTCGTGACAGAAGGCGACCAGAGAATACCCTCAACCAGTCAGTAAACAGATCCTGTGACTCCTTTGACATGTTGACCTATGTTACAAAAATGTTCTTACTGCCTGTAACACGTGAACATGCATCCAAGTCACAGAAAAATATAATTACTGCGGCGAGGTGTGAATTCCTCGTTAAAGACTTGAACTTACTTCAGAAGACCTAAAAACAGCTCTGCCTGCACGTCACTAAAGCTGTGTTCACTGTGAGGGAAAAAGGTTTCAGTTTGACAGAAAACATTATTTATTATAAGCTATTAGTACATTCCCCTACGTGCACACACACACACACACACACACACACACACACACACACAAACTGTTGAATTGACATATTATACTAGACTCTTTGAAGTTGAACTTTTGAACGTGTACACACACACCACATCAACACACACATACTCACCTCACTAAAGGCTCCCTGTGCTGCTCATAAAAACACTCATGTTTCAAACATCTGGGAGCTTGAAAGCTTCACATGTAGCACCGCCTTCCTGTGTGTGTATGTGTGTGTGCACTTGTGTTTACGTGTGCATTAGACCAGCTTGACCCAGTAACCTTGCAGAGTCATGTAAATCCATATTCCCATCACACAGCTTGTGTCCGTGTGTGTGTGTTATGTACATACATACAGTATGTGCGTATGAAAGTTTCAGCATGATAGCGTGACATGTGCTGTTAGCATGTTGGAATCATACAAACGTCACCTTTTAGTGACAACAGTCACCTGACAGATGTGTGTGACACTATGAGATAGCCGCAGTGGAAAAGAAAAGTAAGCAAGAAAAACAAATCTGTATTTTTTATGGTCTCGGGGATCCCGTTTAATCTTTTCCATGAAAGGAAGACATCTGTTAAACATGAAACTGTTGGGTTAAGATGCTGTGGCATTGTAAGTTATTATAGACAATAGCGTGATAATGTAAAAAGATAGTTTATGTCAGACATGTCTTGTCAGTAGTTTTTTTTAAAGGTGTGAGGGTCTTCTGTAACAACAGTGTGTGTTTGCATTTAATACTTTGCCTGTTTGAAGACTCTCTTACATTTATACTTTGTTGTTGTAAATCCATCCATCTCATTCTGTACGTGGGTTCAGTTTGTCTCACTCTAAATAAAAACTGTCACTCTTGAATACATCCTGTTGTCATGCCTCCTGCCTCCCATCGCCTTCATTAAGCCATTCATTTAACTCCACACACACACACACACACACACACACACACACGCACACACACGTGACTGTTTGTTCTAGCTTTAAGTGCTATTATTTTAACCCTCTGGGAGGAAAACAGTCAGCAACTTCAACCAGAACGTGTTGCTACACAATTGTTAGCATGCTATGATATTAGCCCATAGCTGATGTTGTGTCATGTAAAAGTTATACTGAGTTATAGTCAGTTACCCATCAGCGAATTATGTTGCTATTGCTCAGCTGTGCAGAGCCGGGGAGTAACGGCGAATTCATTCGAAGCAGAGGCGAAGTGCAGCTCGCTGCAATAATAAAATATTTCTGTTGCCAGAAGGCGTCTTCATGTGTTTCAGGCAGGAAGAAATTCTTTGTAGTTCAGCATGTCAGAGAGTCATGTCTAGAAGGTATCCCACAATTTGAGAAACAAGCTGGCTAAGGTTAGGCATTGACCTTGAATAGTTACGGTTAGGATAGGTCGACGGGCAGCGGATCTCATGTTTTTGTGCGTTTTTGCAATTTGCGAGTTACCTTCTATACGTGACCATGTCACAGAAGTCATAGGATCTGTTTGGCTGTGGGTCCTCTCAGGCTGCACTTCACCACAGAAACTAATTTTTCCCAACTTTTAGTTTTTTCCACACTGTACCAGAGATTCAGACGGACGCGGCTTGCCGAGCTCAGGAGCAACTGCCACAGCTTTCCATAGACATTGCATGGCAGCTCGCCGCAGGCCGCACTTCGCTGCTGCTCTGCTGTGAATTTAGCGTAACTAACAAAGCATTAACAGACCAGTTGATTACAGATAAAAAATAGACTTTTGGCTAACTCTTGCAGATTTACAAAAGTATTAATTGATGTGCAGTCCCAGTTAAATAGACTAATAAATACATAAATTATATTGACCACTGAGTAACTATTTCTGTAATATTATACAGTAGCAATGTGGGTGAAAGTATTTTTTGTCAAGACTCCAAATGCTTAAAAGCATTGCTGGTTTCTTGTCACTAAAACTCTGTAGGACTTGAAAATTAAAAGGCTGCATTGACACCGGACAATTATTTATTGATATAAATGGACATACTTCTGGCTTTGTTTTTATTTTTCTTATTTTTCTTTTCTTTTTCTATTATGTATATACTAAATTATTACTTTTTTATTTGTATGAATATTGTTTTTAAATCTATGCTTATCTTCTATTGCACTATCCACTTGCTGCTGTAATGGGTAAATTTCCCCACTGTGGGACTAATAAAGGAATATCTTATCTTATCTTATCTTATCTTAAGTCCTCCCATTCATTTTGAATGGGAGGTTGTGTGTTTGGGCTGCAGCCACAGGGGGGCCGAAAAAAACTGTAGGGGCCTGCAACTGAAAATTAGGGTTGTGTGTGAGGTAATCCTCAAAGTGCAAAAACTTGCAAAAACTCTTGTGAGGCTTGATGCCTGATGATTTATCCTAACCTTAATCATTCAAGGTCAGTGCCTAACCTTAACCATCTTGTGTCATGCTACATTAGCAAATCATGTAACCAAGTGATCCAGAGCTGTACAATGCAGCCATGAGGGAACAAAAGATGTTAATTGTCATTCCGTCAGTGGGCCATTAAGGTGACTCTCCCACACTGCCACACAACCCACAGTCTGAAAGAAAGACTTGACTTGGACTTGACCAAAAGATGCAGCACAAACAGAGAGCGCCACTATTTCACAGCAACTGTTTCTGTAGCATTATAGTTTAACGATGTGGGCACAGCTGTTGGTCCCAGAGCAAATCTGAGAGATGTTAGTGTTCAATTAGGTTGAGATGTGGTGACTGTGAAGGCTCACATCATTTTCATGCTCATCAAATCATTCAGTGATCCCTTGTACAACGCATCTTTCTCTCTTTCATCTGTCGCTCATTTCTGAATTGGATCTTAAAGGGATTTTATTGAAACCATTAGATATGTTAACAATCTTGTAACTGTGGCCTTCAAAAAACATGTGCGAGGAACTTAATTTGAAGCTTAATAATTAGATGTTTAGGATCCAATCCTACACATGCTGTGTTTTTAGGAGTGTTTTGAAGGAATGGTTGCCTAGTATACACAAAAATGACTCTGCATTGGATGCATATCATGGATTTTTACTATTGCTTGTATAAATACATATTGCATTCAAAGTTGACATCCATAATTATACCTTATTATATATTGTATGATATATAAAATATAATATTGTAGGTAATGGATGGCTTGTACTTATGTGCTTTTCTCCATTCGTGCAAAGTCCACAAGGCTTACTGTCGTGGTGTGTTTGTTTAAAGCATGCGTGCATGTGAAATTCACACTGAACTTGTCATCAGGATGTGTTTCTTTGAAATCGTTTCTCTCTCTTTTGGTTCTCTCGTTTCTCTCCTTCCTGTTCCCTTTCCATTTCCTCTGACCTTTTCCTGTGCAGCCATGATTTTAACTTCCTCTCTGTGTGTGCTTGTGTGTGTGTGTGGATGTGTGTGTGTTCAGCTGAGTGTGAGCATAAGATCCACAGCCCCAGTGGGACCCTGAGCAGCCCGAACTGGCCAGACAAGTATCCCAGCCGTAAGGAGTGCACCTGGGACATCACAGCCATGCCGGGACACCGAGTCAAGATAGTAAGTGTGTTGAAATCAAGCAGATCTCTTTAAACCCTTTACTTTAGCATTATTGGCCTTCTTTCCTTCCTCATAACACTGTCTGTGGGGTCATATCTTATGTGAAACCCTCAGGCTACCCTCCCCCCTTGTTTCTCTATGATCTCTCTCCCATGTTCTACTTATGAAACCCAAATGTGAACATGGGGAGAAAGTCCACATTTGTATTTTCGGGCTAACTGCAAGCGTGTTCTCATGCGTTAGAAAGAGGCCTTGGGCAGTGGCCATCTGTGTCCTTGTGGCTTTCTGTGTGTGCGTGTGTGTGTGTGTATGCATGCGTTTAGACGCAAATGCACACACACGCATTTGTGCATGTAAGCATTTATGTCACCACAAACAGTCATCTCCACATTTTTTGAGTTAACTGCAGATACTTATTTAGGAATAAACCGACATATCTGCTGTGTGTATCAGGGATTGGAGACACTCGAGGCTGAAGCGTTCCAAGCGTAATGCGCGTGGTTGTTTGTTCGAAGAGACAGAGAAAGGAGAAGGGATGATGTGACAGAAGACAGATGGTGTTTGGCTAACAGTGTTAGCTTTGATGCAAATGTAGTTTCTCCTGACTCAGGTGGATTCACACAAGATGCTTTGCAAGAGGTGATAGAGTGGTCTAGACACACACACAGACACACACACACACACACACACACACACACACATGCCTGTGTGGCGACTCATAACGTAATAACAGTGCATAATGTAATACTATAAATTTGCACATGGCACAGCTATTGCCCTTGTATAGTGTTTAGGGGTTAGTTACGTACGTACAGTATTTGCTAATAATAAACTAAATCGGCCACATGCCACAGGATTCATTAGTCAGAACATGAATTCTTCAGAAAAAATTAAGAGAAAATATAAGAGAAATCTAGGAGAATGTTGCTGCATCAGACCTGTTATTTTCTGAGGGTGCATGCAAGCAACGTTCCGGCAACAATTGAATCGAAGGCAACTGGACTTAGATTTGTCTCTGAAGACATTTCACCCCTTATCCAAGTGGCTTCATCAGTTCGAACGCTTCAGTCTGACTAGTCCCCACTAGTCTGACTAGATTCAATTGTTGCCAGAATGAATATGTCCTGGATGAATGAGAACATTCACAGACCATGCAAGCAACGGTCTACAGGAACACAAAATATGTGTAGTCAAAAGCATTAACGCTTATTATCAATAATGATTAATCTTACTCCTTCCTTGATTGACATCTGGTTGACAAAACATCAGAAATTAGGGAGGAATCTTAACCACAGTTCCCTTAAGACTGAGATGATGTCTTCAAACTGCTTGTTTTTTTTAACCAAGAGAACAAAACCTAAATATATTCAGTTTATTGCCACATGACATAAAGAAAATCAGTAAATGCTCACATTTTAGAAGCTGAAACAGGTTGATGTTGGTATTTTAGCTTGAAAAATCAGTTTCACATTTTCTGTCAGTCAACTAATCAACTGATCAGCTGATCTTGTCATTAACTGTCATTTATCTTGATAATGACTTATCAACACTTATGTAACAGAAAACACATTATATCATCAGCTATGATGACACATTTAGTTTTTTTTCTTTGTCTTGAATGTGCAAGTACATATGATATACACACAAATATGCAAAGTGGGAAATTTGTTCAGTAACAATTTTACAGGTCTGCAAATCTCATCGTAATTATGTGATAACTAGCAAGTAACCTATTTAAAATTACTGCCAAATTACCCAAATAGTTACCTCAAAATTGACCAAAATTACATTATTACCAATATTATTTAGTAATTATATGCTGAAATAGAGGGGGCTTCATGGTGGTACAGTGGTTGACATGCTCGCCTTACAGCAAGAGGGTTGCAGGTTTGAATCCAGCTTGGGGCTCTTCTGTGTGGAGTTTCTCCCTG
This sequence comes from Pterois miles, assembly GCA_947000775.1. Taxonomy (NCBI): domain Eukaryota; kingdom Metazoa; phylum Chordata; class Actinopteri; order Perciformes; family Scorpaenidae; genus Pterois; species Pterois miles. The sequence goes on from CAMQGK010000231.1 coordinate 5,173,465, forward strand.
CGTTAGCGTGGGTTTTCTGACAGTCCAAATACATGTAGACCAAACCAAAACTACTATAAGACACTTCTGATCAGGCACAGATCTCACCATTGTGTGACTTACTGTCTACACAAATGTAACGTGGTAGCTAATGTCATGATTCACAGCGTTTTTAAAGAAATTTCAAAGAAGTTATTTGTTATTTATTAAATATTTATCAGCAGACATGGAAATAAAGCATATCAATTAACTTTGTATGTCTTATGAAATAAATCATCAGCTTTTGGAATATAGCAGAATATAATTATTAAATGTTTATAATGTAATTTTTGATCAATTTTGAGGTAAACATTGGGGTAATTTGGCAGTAAGTCCAAAGAAATTTCAAAATGGTTACTTGCTAATTATCACCTAATTACCATGAAATCTGCAGACCTGTAAAATGAAGTGTTACCTTTTGTTCATGTGTGTGTCCTTGTCGCTCCATATGCACAGTAATAACATTGCAGTGGGATATAATTTATACCAGAAATCTGAGCATCGACGTGAAGGTCATTCTGTTATTGCTTCTTCATTCGACACACACACACACACACACACACACACACACACACACACACACACACACACACTTGGGAGTAGTAAACAGATCCACAAACCAGTGTCTCACCCGAGCTATAGTAAGAAACATCTGGAAACCATCACGACCCCAGAATAAAACACATCAGCCCACCTTCGCCCTCTTCTCTTCTTCTGCCTGGCTGGTAAAAATCATTGCGGTGTGGCGTTTGTCACGGCGCGATGGAGCGCGACTCAGGAGACAATCAGAGAGGTGTGTGACTGTGTGTGGGTGAGAGAGGCCTGCAAGGTGTTATGACTCAGCTCACGGTGACTTGATTAGATTAGGAATCGTGACACTGTGTGTACATGCAATGTCAGTGTGTAAGCAATGTGTAGGCAAAGAGGCAGGGAGGCAGGCGCTCTCTTCTGTAGATGTTAAAGGGGACATAGCATGAAAAAATGACTTTTGTAATCCTTATGCACATTCATTTTGAGTATCTGGAGTGTCTACCAACCAACAATTTGTGAAATAAGACACCCCAGTCAGCATTTGTGGGCTGCCTGGATCATAAAACATGTGATTAAACAAGCCATTCAGATTTGGCTCCACACCCTATATACAGGCTCATAAGAATCTATCACAAACAGCTTGAAAACTACTTTTGCAAAGGTGCTCAATGTTTTTCTCACAAGCCAATCAGAGTGGTCTCAGCTGGGAGGAGGCCATGGGGAAAACCCAGGACTAGGTGGAGAGATTATATCTCCACACTGGCCTTGGAACACCTCGAATCAGAGCTGGTTAATGTGGTCTGGGAAAGGGAAGTTTGGGGTCCCCTGTCTGAGCTGTTGCCCCCGTGACCTGACTGACCCTGGATACGCGGTTGACGATGAGATGAGAGGAGATGAGACAAGACTTTTCTCTTGGTTCTTTTGGTCTGAGAGTTGTGCTTTCCCCGTCATTCAGACCTGTCAGAGGCCCACAAACCTACATTATCGTCTGCTTTCTGTTAATTTATCTACAGCAGGAGGAGACAGCTAAGAACAGAGTGGGAGAGACAGTCAGTGTGTTGTTTTAATTCTGCCGGGGGGATCACACAAACGCCATTGTGAAAATAAACACACTAAATTATGGAGGAAACCAAAAATAAAATGAATCTTCTCAGTTAGCCGATGCAGCAAGTTGGGTTATGAACTACACCGAACTAGCTAACTAACTAGAAGGACAAACTGACTGACAGATAAACAGATTTATCAGTTTGCTGCTCTTAAGACAAACATGCATCAGCATGCCTGCACAAGTTTGGAGGATGGCCTTTGACCTGCAGCTACTATAGTCGTATGTCATATTCCCATTTTACCAACAGCCTTCTTTTTTTCAACTTTAAGCACAAAATTGAGTTGTTTGTCAAAAGAAATGCCAAACAGTGTAGCTAATTAACTTAGTCAGGAAATGACAAATAAATATGCAATATAGAAATGTCAAAATACTCTGGTGGGGGGCTTTAAAGAGACAGGTGCTAAAACGGAGCGTTTCAGACAGAGGGTGAATACAGGTAAATTCAGACAGACAGTGTGAGATAAATAATGTGTTTTTTGAACATTAAAACCCTGTTTATTCTAGATAATCCAGTGACCTCAGTTTGAAATGTTTTCCTTGAACTACTTTCCAACAAAGAAACAGTCCCTATAAATACTTTGGACAGTGTGGTCAACAGTTAAGCTTTCAACACAATCTCACGTCTCACTCAGTAATCTCTCACCGTGTCTGCTTCTCTGTCTACAGGCCTTCAATGAGTTTGAAATCGAGCAGCATCAGGAATGTGCATATGACCACCTGGAGGCCTTTGACGGGGACAGTGACACGGCAGCCATCTTGGGTCGATTGTGTGGCAGCAAGATCCCGGAGGAGCTGGTTTCCACTGGCAACAAGATGTACCTCCGCTTCATTTCTGATGCCTCAGTGCAAAGAAAGGGCTTCCAAGCTACACACTCCACAGGTGTTGGGGGGTGGTGGGTGTGTGTGTGTGTGTGTGTGTGTGTGTGTGTTTAAACATATTTAAATGTTTATATGTGTTAGTGATAATATCTAGCTTTATGTGCAATACTGTGTGAGTTTTTGTGTCTGCAAAGAGACTCAGTCACCAGCTTAGAGTTCTCAAGTTTGAAGTGTTTTGTAAGAGCAATGTGTCCCTCTAGTGGTTCACAACAACACATACACCATGAAATCATTTATGAACTCTAACAAGAGTTTATTGACTATGTGAGACAAAACAAAATCTATAAAATGCCTAATTGTTCAGATTGAAATTTCACTCTTTCCTTCTTTTCCTGTGTCTCTGCAGAGTGTGGAGGTCGCCTGAAAGCAGAGGCTCGTCAGAAGAACCTCTACTCTCACTCTCAGTTTGGAGACAATAATTATCCGGGTCACACTGACTGCGAGTGGCTACTGACGGCAGAACAGGGCTACGGCATCGAGCTGAGCTTCATTACGTTTGAGGTAGAGGAGGAAGCTGACTGTGGTTACGACTACATCGAGCTGTACAATGGGTACGACGCCAACTCACATCGACTCGGCCGCTTCTGCGGTTCAGGGGTAAGGTTTTATTTTCTTATTAAAGAATTTTCCATCTTTGTCAGTCACCTAAACATAACCAAGTTTAGGGGACAAAAATCAAAACCAACAATGAACTGATTTCATTAATAAGTATTGCTGGTGTAACCATAGCCTGAAATATCATATTCCACTTTGCTATAGAGCTCTTCATCAGTGAGCACTATAGTTTATTTTGAGCCAGTCTTATCTACAAATCATGTTCTCTGACCATTTTTGAATGCATGGTGCACACTTTTAGATTTTTCTTACCATTACAGGCAGCCATTAGTTTCATTCATTTGGTATAAAAACATTAGCAGTAACCCATCACAATATACGTCAATAGATATTTAAGTTCTTGTAGAGTTTATTGTATATTACTGTATATTTTTCAATACCATAAATTGAAAAACTGAAAAGTTTAATATACAAACCTAATTATGTTTCTCAATCAATGTTATGGAAAAAAAATCGCTATTTTTTGGAATATTTAGGTATTTTGTTGACACTTAAAGTTCTACACTGAAATTGGAACTTAAGTAAAAATGCATGTTATTAACAAAATATTCTTGAAGTATTTTAAAATAAAAGTAAGTTGTGGAAAATGCCCCCTGTTAGTGATACTCAATAAATTACATTTACCCTCTACTCTAGCTTTAAAACTGAGTCCACTACAACCTCTGAAAGATTGAATAGCAGGCGTCAGATTTTGAAGAGGTTTATCTAACCATTTGGCAGTATCTCTGTGGCCCACTAGGTGGCACTGTCACGCCCATCCTGGTGGTTGAGAATAGCTGATGCAAAGTGCATTATAAAGCCAACACGTAGTCTGTTTTAACCAAACTCTGGTGCAGTTCTTTTGGGTAGTAATCGAGAAAGTAAACAGAGATTGCTTGTGAGAGGTGGTCTCGGATTGTTTCCAAGCAAACAAAATCACAGGCTGTCTGTGCAGGCATTTGTTGAGACAGACAGGTAAATGACAGGTTAACATGAGTGGGAGAGGACTGACCTGGACTCCTGCAGAAGTCCAATGTTTGCGTGAGATCTGGGCCAAAGAGAGCATGCAGAATGTGCTAAATAAAGTCAGCAAAAATGGTGACGTTTATAAAGTTATTGGAGATAAACTGAAGGGATTCGTACACATGGTAGATCAGTGCCAAGTTAAAGAAAAAAAAACTTTATATATTTTATTTATAAATATTTCATAGTCTGTGTTTTCTTGCATAGAAGTGGCAGTTTTCCAGACAAGAAAGATAAATTCACTCCTTCGTACATGCTCCTCAGAAAATTATTTTTTTATTTGGTTTGCTTTAATTTGTGCACTGTGAAACCAACCAGACTAAATAGAAAACAACCAGAAGTGTCAATTTCACTCAGATTCGGATTAGCCATACAGACTATAGCTTGTGAAAGCTCCCTAAATGGCTGAATAACTGCTTCACGTCTCTGTATTTCCCCTTTCTCAGCCCAGGGAGGGGATCTACTCGCCCGGAGGTGCTATGCTGATCCGTTTCCATAGCGACGACACAATCAGCAAGAAGGGCTTCCACATCCGCTACACGAGCACCAAGTTCCAGGAGAGCCTTCACACCAGGAAATGACCTCACATGCAGCTCGTGACCTCTGACCTTTGTCGCCCTGACCTTCACCACGGCAACAAGAAAAGTACAGCCTGTCCCCTCTTCTCAGACGCAGCAGATAAGACGTTTGTGGACGTTTGCCGTGGGAGGAGGACGACACTCTACGTGAACATTAGTCTCCCTCTCTGGCTCCATGCAGGTCATCGCTCTCTGAGATGAGACAATGAGACATCAACATAAGCTGTTTCTGTGGAGGAGATGGTTTTCATTACTGCACATCGAGCTGCCCTCAGTGTGGATACTCACGGTTGCAAAACAAAAGAGTACAAACACACATAAACACACTAGATTCATATTCAGAATTATAAACTGTGGATGCTTGAGGAACTAAGGAGCTTCTACCTAAAAGACAATGTATCCAACAGGGGAGTCTTTTCTGACACCTTAAACTGTGACTTACTGTGACGGCTGCTTATAAACACAGTAACTGAGAGGAAACTCTAAATAGACATTTTTATTGCCTTTGATGCCTGGGAACTGGTCTCTTCAACCCAGCTCAGAACGGCTGCAGATGATTTTATTTCACGTCTTATTGTAAAACCCATTGTGTTTACTGTATGTGTGTCTGTGTGTACAGAGACAAAGAACAAACAGGAGGCTGAAGTCCGTCATTTTGCTTAAAGCTTATGCCGACGACCATCGTGGAATGGGAAAAAAAAATAAATGAAAAAATGCAAATGGAGAATTTCCAAATGATGTTAATGTTAAGCCTTGCATTATTGTTGTGTGTGTCCATGCTGTTTTTTTTGAGTTTGCACCATCTTGTAACAAACTCTCATGGATGTTATACAGTTTCCACCTCACCCCATAAATAAAAAGTGGATATCTGAAGGGAACATTTTCACAGCTGTCTGTCGGAGTGACACGATTCTGATTGAAGGAGAGATTCCCATGGTGCTAAAAATAAAAATACACTGAATGACTGAATGGAAGTAAAGGTTTCAATAGGAGACACAGCACACTGCATCAACAGCACTAGTCCTGTGGAACTACAACATTGCCTTAGAACCAAAATGTATGCTGTCAGAGGTCGCTCCTGTGCTCTTGTGTCATCGGTGTGTTTTCAAGGATTTTGGCAGCGTATTTCATTTGATTGGAGATCTCGAATGGTTTTATTGTAAAAAACAACAACATGGGAAATGTAGTCTGTGTGTGAGATAGAGTGTCAGTGGTGCATGTGAGTTTGTGTGTCATTTTTGTAGCTGCTCTCAGAGATACATACTCACACGCTTACACATCCACAAATACACAAAAACTCATTTAGGTGCATTTTTCCCAAACATCTGAACACACACTTTCCCTTTTGTATATTTAGAGTGTGGAGAGCAAAGTGCTGTAAAGTTGAAGGAATATGAAGGAGCATACAGGTTGCATTGTTTGTTGTGTTAAATGCAAATGTGTAAGTGTGTGTTATAGGAGATTATAGAGAAATAATGTGTGTGTATGTCTGTAAACTGTATGTTTTTAAGTTGAATCATTCATTGCTGTACGTGCCAAGCCCCGGGTGACCATGATCCACTGTAGTTTTTGTTTTATCATTCCACCTCTGTGTCTGTAGCTCAGAGGTACCGACATGACGTCCTCTGCATCAGTCATTAAAATACACACAGGTAAAAAGTACACATAGTGTGTTGTGGATTATTATTGTGTTTTGTGTCATAATTTAATTTTTTTACCCAATTAGACGAGACTGGAAAAATCAAATCCTGCTGTTTTCCCTTTGTGATAATTATATTCAAGTGTTTGCATTCACATGATAGTTATAGCGCATTTGATGGTGATTAGGTTTGTTGTAATTTATTACTCTGTTTCCCAGTCATTGTCCATGGCAAAGGTGTAGTAAAAGAAGCCACCCTAAAAGAGTCTTTAAGCCCATTTTGAGTGTTTTTTGTTAGACTAACTTGATTTGCTGTCTGCAGTTGTGTCTATCACTTTAAAATTTGCTTATTCTACCTCAGCAGCATGTCTGGAGTGTTAAACTAGAGTATGTATAGACTTTTCAGTGTTAATTATAATCAATTTATAAGCGGATACATTTTGGGAAGTATGCATATCTGCTTCCTTGCCGAGAGTTAGATGGGAACATAAATTAACCGGCAGCTGATTAGCTTAGTTTAGCATAAAGTCTGGAAACGGGGAAACAGCTAGCGTGGCTCTGTACCAAAGTTCTGTCTACCAGCACCTTTAATGCTCATCACGTTTTTACATGATACAGAACAGCCAGTCAAGATCTCCTGTTGCTTCTCTGATCATTTCTAATTTAATTAACTGAATTATAATTGTTTATTTTATTATCAATTTACTGAGAACAGTTCAACACTGACAAAAATGTAATCACTCTGGTTATATTTCATATAAAATCCCATTGAAAGTAGAGGCAAAGCTCCACCTGCTGACAGCAGAAGAAACAGTGGTTTTATTGACACAGAGTAATTCAAAAATTAATATAACTCTGGATTCATGCATGACATAAAAACTCTACAAAATTAGTTGCTACTGTTTTATATCATTATTATACAATTTAAGGTCAGTGACTGATTGAATAGCTTTTAAAGGCGTTTTAAATCCGCTTGGCTGGCGCTCATCATGTCAAGTGGCGTTAGTATGGGAAAAAACACAATACGCATGCGCATAGCTTCTGCAAGGGAACCCACAATTTGCGATTCATTGCGGAACTCTCGCGTGATCTGCTGGCTACCTGTTGCATCGCTGCAGTTTGATTGGCTGCTGGTTGTAGTAGTGTTGTCAATTGACACTAGTGTTACTTATGAGGAAGATCGTATTTGCGGAATGAACTTGTGGATTATCTTCCACAGCACACATTTTGAAGTCTGCCTTTTGAATTAAATCTTGAGATGAAACAGCTCAGTGCCCATTAGCCGCCGGATATTGTTATGAACCAAACCGCTGGTAAAAAATAAACAGATTTAAAGTGGAGTGGCTCTCCAGGAGCTACACGGCTAACTGCTAACTGCTAGCTTGTCAGTGAAGGTGCTTGTTTTTGCTTCCCCTGTGTGTTTTATTCGGTACCTGGTCGACAACAGACTTTCAGGATCTCAGGAATCTTTCTGAGAGGATTAACAAACATGGAGCAGCAGGACAACACGGTAAAACTGGGGAAACATAGCTAGCTACACCAGTCTGTGGTAGCTACCCAAGCTGACTGCGCATACCAACGCAGGACTGAGCAGATTAACAGCAGGTTGAGGAGAACAGGTATGTGGTCAGTCTGATTATCACCTGTGTCTAACCATGTCGGAGACCTAGCACATTATGTGGAATTTTATAATTTTCATCTGTGCAAAGTTGTTGTCCTACCATTTTTGTACTTAAAAGCACCACTGCATATTGCACTATACTGGAGATACTGTTTCATAATAATACACACACTGAGGTACTGAAGTGAGTAAATGTGTATACTGTATAGTATACTGTATATTATGAATTATGAGTGGAAACATAAAAAACATCAAACATATATCAAGGCTTCAGTCACTTTATGTGATTATTAAAATGAATGTGGTTTTAGATTAACGTTTGACCCATTTTAAACACAGCAGCTTGGTGGTATCTTGAGGATAAGCCACTTACCTTTATAGGATCAGTTTGATGAGCTTCAGGTGTCACACATTTGGTTCAAAACACACACACACACACACACACACACACACACACACACACACACACACACACACACACACACAGGTGTTTGGTGCCACTGTTATACAACGAGTCAACCACTGGAGGGCGCGTACTTTGAGCTATTTAAAGGTGTCAGTATTCTATAGTAGATCAACTGTTTGCCTCAAAAGTAAACGTTTTTACTGCTTTTACTTCCTGATATTATGATAGCAAGACTTTCTCTGCGATTAATACAAATTGAATATGTGTAAAACTGTAAAAAACATAAATACACATTTTTAAAGTACAAAGTACGTTTAATTTGGAGCGTTAGTGTGAGAGCAAGGCTGTGTGGTGTTCATATTGTGTATTTATGTTGTCTCAACACTAGAGCTATCCCGAATACCATTTTTTGGTCTTCAAAGCTTCATTGAGAAATATTCAAAAGTATCTGAAGCTTTGGGATAGTGCCGCTGCCACACTATTGTACACACAATCACCTCCACACAAAACAAACAGCAATATCCATCTGAGAATAACTAATAATTATTGTTGAATATGAAAAATTAGTCCTGTTGTAGGATTATTCCTTATTACACACACATATATCTCTATATATATATATATCTATATCTATATCTATGTCTCTATCTATGTCTCTGTATATCTATATATCTATAACTACACACTGTGTGTGTGTGTGTGTGTGTGTGTGTGTGTGTGTGTGTGTGTGTGTGTGTGTGTGTGTGTGTGTGTGTCTTGTAGCATTTCAAAGTTGTCTGACCCTGTAAAGCAGCCCACTGTGGGTTAGATCTGCTCTCGTGTTTTAACTTTAGCTCCATCTATTGTTCACCCAAACAACTGCAGTCAGACTGTTGTAACCATCGCTGTATGTTGATGGGTCAAGCTTTCAGGACCACTTCACTGAACTTAGATAACATATTATATAAAGGTATAGTTTTGGTTGTATATACTGAGGTTTAGAGAACAACACTATTGTGATTTCCACCATCCCAGTACAATTAAATTGCACAAAGTTTTGTTTGTGTTGCTCAAGACATTAAAACATGACATGAACAAAAACAAAACTTAAGGTATTCATGCATATTGGAGCAGGATGTGGAATTTATAATAAAACATTTCTTTATTCGAAGCCTTTGAACCCTGGTGAGGGTTCAAATTGGTCTGCTTTTTAAAATCATTTTTATTAACTCATGGACAAGCTATAAAACTAGTAAAGGCTTTTCATTATAAATGCCACACTGGCTGTTTCTGCTCCTGTAAAAGTGAAGGCCTAAAAATCTTTGTCGAAAGATTACAGCCTTAGACTAAGAAGGTACATCCAGAGTCTTTCTGGACTTTCATTGAACAATTACAACATTATTTAGAGCTTCAACTAACAGTTATTTTCATGAATCTGCTAATTATTTTTATGATAAACCGAATCATCCTTTTGTCCACAAACTGTTGAATAGAGAAAATGCTAATCATGATTCCCCTGGGCCCAAGGTTACATGTTCAGGTGTCTTTCTTTGTCAGTTCAAAAAGCAAAGATGATCTATTTACTTACATAGAAGACAAATTAAAGTTGGAAATCATCACATTACAGAAGCTGGAACCATGAACTTTTTAGGACCACAGCTAACGATTACAGTATATTCACTGTTTATTAAACTGTTGATTATTTTCTCGATTAATCGATCAATTGTTTGATCTTTAAAATGTCAGAGAATGGTGAAAAATCCCAAGATGACATCCTCAAATGTCTTATTATATCTACAACTCAAAGATATTCAGTTTACTGTCATAGAAGAGTAAAGAAACCAGAAAATATTCACATTTAAGAAGCTGGAATCAGAGAATTTTTCCCTTTTTCCCTAATAAACTACTCAGATCAATTAAATGATTAGCAGAATAGTTGCTGATTAATTTAATTGTTGATAACTAATCAATTAAGCCTTGCAGCTCTAGAAATGTGTAATTTTTGCTTGAAAAATAATCAGAAAATCCTGATTATCGAAATGCTTTCAGTTCTAAGATGATTACTCTCTCTCTTTAAGTCCATTAGGGACTATTTTTTCTCAAGAAAATAGTAAATTAAATCAGGTTTAACTTACTATTTAAGATTTTTTTCATCTCACAACTACAGCGGCTGAGTCTACTACAGTTTAGTCATTGTGCCTACAATTCTTAATGATTATTTACTCCATTAATTGTATGCTCTGTGTACTCATCACAAGTTCCCAATGCTTATCATGCCTTAAAATGTCTTGTTTTAGTTGACTATCATAGATGACCAAGAAAAGCAAAACATACTCACATTTGAGAAGCTGAAACAGGTCAGTTTTTGCCAGTTTTGGTTAAAAAAAACACTTAATGACTTCAAAGATTAATCAATTATCAGATTACTATTTCATTAATTTTAGAAATGATTTACTGTGTCTGGACAATCTGATTTTCAAACTTTTATCTCCTGAAAATAGAAAATGAGATCTAGATGAACTGACTATTTTTAATGTTTGCGAGTTGTGGCACCTGTGGTTATACAGTTTATTCATTCTGCCTATAGTTCCCACAATGCACCATGTTTTTACTGTTTCGAGACATGAAAACCAGAAATAAGTGACGCTCGGGATTACCGACATGAACCTAACATTTCTATATTGATATCACATTTGAGAATCCACAAACATTAATAATTTAAAATCAAATCAAATCCTCCTATTAACAGGTAAGAAACAATAGTTGACAAAACAATCGGCAAAATCGGCATTTTAATGACAACTGAGCATACTGCACATTCTGAGGATGACCATGTGATATGAGTGAAAGCTCCAGAATAGCTACAAATCGACCTTGAGCTAAGATTGTTTTGTCAACTGCTGTTTCCAAGGCCAAGAATGACTTTTAAATCCCATTCATCGTCCAGGAATTGTAGACATTCATATTTCCATTGGCAAACTTGGAAACTGTAACCTGCTGAGGAAGATCATGTGATATGATTGAAAGCTCCAGATCACACACTAATTTAAACATTGTGGTGAGATCTTTTTGTAAAGTATCGTGTGGTGTGCGGGTGGAGGTGCAGCTCATTCTGTACAAACACCATGTTTGGTCACATAGCATCTTTAATACCACCATTATAATAATTAGGATATCAAAAGTATCGAGTATACATACATCATTTGCATTGCGGTACACAAATCTGAGCTGATTTATGTTTTTATATCTTTCATTCGTTGTTCTCAGGATCAACTTTTATTGTCTCGACATTGTGCTGATACATTGAATCGTCCTGAAGAACTTGACGCTATTTCAGGAAGGAGAACATTTAATTGGACATGTATTGTTAAGTAATATAAAAAGTTTTTTGATATTTCCAAATGTAACTTGAATCCTATAGTCTACTACTTTCCAATACCAATAGTCAAGAATCTTGATATAAGCCAAACTAGAGTCCATGTCACCAAAAATCAAAGTACTTCAGGTAGGTTTCTTCACCTACAGTGGTCTTGATATTCTGTAGTTTTTCTTCTCTTTTTTGCAGTAAAGTTCTTGAAGCTGTGGGAACAGTCTCTTGAAGCCATGCCTGTTTTTGTAACAGTCCCAGTAATGGACTCTCAGGAGTCTGAAGGTGTGTGTGTGCGTGTGTGTGTATTTCTGTGTGAGTATTGGTTTGAGGAAAGTGAGGGTCAAAATGGTGAAACACCTCACTTCCTCTCTCCTCCACCACCTGTCATGGTCTCAGTCTGTGCTGCCCGTCAGACGCTGGTGATGGAGGCCAGGCAGTTCGATGACTTCTGGAGTTTCTCAGGCTGTGTGGTGGGGGGTTCAGGGATGGCGCGAAAGCTGAATGGCAGTCCGATACCGCTGGTGCCGATGTGGCCGGGGCTCAGCGCCGGATTCTGCCGTCTATTGCTTTCCACTATGCTGGATGTGTTGGATGCAAGGCTTTCACGCGTCCTGCACAAGAGACAACAGAAGGTGTTTGCTTTCAAAATGAACTGAAAAATCTCACATTGTATATTGCATAAAGAAGAATGCTGCTAAGATAAACTGAAACTATACTACAGTATATTTTTGTAGACTGAAGAAAAACACAGATAGATTCTAGTTACTGAGAATAATAAAAAGAGCAAATTCATTTCCTTCATTAAAAAAATGACCAACACAAAAGCTTTTTTCGCCATTCATCCTGGATAAATACAAAAGGATTAAAGTAACTTTGAGCCTAAGTAGAAGCCATAACCATATTAGGAGTGGATAAATAATGAATCCATATTAATATAATAACTTATAAATATGTGGCACATCTTTCATGTTATGTAATTGCTAGTTCTACATTATTTATTACTCAAATACTAATACTACTAATAATAGTATTTGATATATTTAAGCCCAATATTTATGTCTGAAGAACAATGTTTATGTTATTTTTTTTCACTTGCCCGGTCAGAAATCTACTTGCCCAAATTAAATTTTTACTTGCCCATAGACTAAAGTTAATTATGGTATTTAATCTTGAAGTAAATCAATCTAGAGTTTTGCCCACATCCTCTAGCACCACCCAACAAAACTCTTGTTTCCAGGATAATTGAAATGCTCGCTTGCTCATTAACTTTGTCTGTTTTGGTAATGTGCAGTCAGCACTGCACAAGTGCAACTCTCAACAGACATGAGAAGGATGTGAGATGGCTCACTCCTTAGCTACGTCCATTATCAGCTCTGGGAAAAACAATGTGTTTTATTCTTTTTACAGTGAGTGTTACTTTTTCTAGTCTAGCGTGGCTTTATACTTGCCCCGAGCAAATGGGTAATCATTATCGTTGAGCCCTGCACTTTCTCAGGAGTCCACCTATATAACATTTTTAATAATATGTATTAAAGGGCCATTCCACTCAGCCTGTGGAAACAGTAGTACATTGTCTTCTGTCGCTTGGGGTTATTTTCTCTTATCTCGGCTTGAGACATTTTTGACAGAAGACTTGTGTTACAGGAAGAATACCATCTATTTAATGACAGGTGCTTCAGTTGCATTATGGGAAGTGTAGGATCCAGCATATTTGTCGCTTAATCCATACGAGGTAGCACAAGTCAGGGCAACTGCTGCTTTGACTTTGACTGCTTCTGGTAAATTGCCCTGGTTCACAAGTGATTAATTTAAAGTCATTCAACTTCAATCTTGTGTTCATGTTTCACTCAAGGAGCAGAAACAGTTTGCTAGTTTGCAGTTGTTTATATAAAACTGAACTATTCATCAATGCTGATGCATTTTATCCAGTTGTCATTTGCTTCAGTTTTTTTTTTTTTAATTTACACAACATGCATTTAGAAATAAGTTGCTTATTACTGATGACTGTCTGCCATCTTATTTTGAAACAAAAAAAAATAAGTTATTAGAATCATGTTGGAAGGTTAGTAAGTCATTTGTTACCATCAAGATGAAGGAAATACAGCAAAGACTGCCGTGTCCCAGCTGTGTGATTCTGCTTTAAATCCCATTCCAGTTTAATTAATGTAATGGATATATTATTGGGCTGCATGGTGGTGCAGTGGTTAGCACTCTCGCCTCACAGCTAGAGGGTCACAGGTTTGAAACCGGCTTGAGGCTCATTGTGGGGAGTTTGCATGTTCTCCCTGTGTTAGCATGTTAACGTGGGTTTTCTCCGGGTTCTGTGGCTTCCTCCCACAGTCCAAAGACATTTAGTTTAGGTTAATTGATGACTCTAAATTGCCTGTAGGTGTGAATGTAGGTGTAAATGGTTGTCTGTCTCTATAGCAACATTTACATTTCTCCAATCCGATCTGAACCTTGGTTGATCGGAAATTCCAAATCCACTGTTTACATGGACACTAAAATAAAATGATTTGATCAGGACGTGCGTATACGTACACCGAGCGTTTAATCAAAATAAATCCTTTGGGCATGCGCAGAGTTGTTTAATTTTCCAGAAATAGTAGAAGAAGAAGCTGAAGTTTTGCCTGTGTTGTAAACAAACGCTGTGCTGTCTGTCTTGCGTCACGCTGATGTAGCACACATGGTCAGTGGAGATAATTTTACCCCAACCAGGAAGACATGATCCGAATGGGTGTGTACATGGACGCTGATCGGAACAACGATCGGCATAAACCACCTCTCATTCGGAATGAAATTTCTTTCAGATTGGGCCGTATCGAATCAGAATCTTCCAACTGACGTGTTTACATGAAGCATTTTTAATCTGATTGGGCCTTTATTCCGATTATTTGTGTCCATGTAAACACAGCTTATGTGTCACCCCTGCGATGGACTGGTGACCTGTCCAGGGTGTACCCCACGTTCACCCAATGCCAGCTGGGATTGGCTCCAGCCCCCCCACGACCCCTAACAGGATAAGTAGTTGAAGATAGATGGATGGAATATATCATTGGGATACTATAGGTATTATTATTTGTAGCATGAAACTGGTGGTAGCCAAAGAAGTCTGAATCTGAAGTGTGTGCTTTACATTTGATCAGCTAACTCAGGGTCGAAACTTATGAAGTGTGAGCATGACAACACTGCACACCTCTTATAGAAACAAAGCTTTGTTTAGTCTTTGGTGGATTTCACTCTCAGAATGTTACTAGACTATTGTTAGAGCAGGAAACTGTTCCTTCTCACTGTTTTACCAACATTTTTCTGATTAAATGGGGACCATTGTAACATGTCACTAAGAGCTGCTCCTAAAATAGCATCTATAAATACAGACATACACTTAGTGTCCACTTAATCAGCTACACCTGTACAATCAAATGCAATCCAACCTCAATAATAAACATAGAATTGAATTTACACATTGACCAAAAATATTATGAGCTGCTTAAAGATGGATGTTATATTGGACTGAATTCTATTCTACAGGTGTTTCTATTAAATTGGCCACTGAGTGTAGATACAAATTCAAGACTTGACTTTGTTCGTAAATGCATCAACCTCCATACTGTGTTATGACAACTGACCAAACTCCATCCACTAAGCCAAACTGTGAGATGCAGCTGAATGCTCAAAAATAAAGCAGCAAGTGTACCTTGAAACTTTTTTTGTTTTGGCAAAATAAAAAAAGTTTATTTGGCCTTAGGGCATTAAGAGTTGCCATCACCTTTTGTTTAGTTTTTTTTTTTTTTAAGTCACTATTTTTTCCAAATAGTGACTTACTTAAATTATAGTAGGCATTCATATACCAACACTGTGTTCTACTTGAGTTTACCACCCACACTTTACCAATAATGCTTGTTTAAGACATTTCAAGTGGAAACAATTTGATAGTGTCATAGTTTATTTTAGCACATACCTGGGGGAGTTGAATCCACTGTCCACCGTGACACTGCTGCTGTCCATGCTGTCCAAACGGGCAGAGTGGGCTGACTTCTGGCTGCTGCTGTTCTCCGTCTCCTTGGGGCTGAGTAAGGTCAGATTGGTCTCCAGTTTCCGCTGCAGATCGTGGTCCTTCTCCCGCTCCAGTAGCCACTGCATGGTTCCCTCCCCACCACCACCACTGCCCCCACCATTACCACCCACTTCCCCGTGGTCTTTGTTGTCCTCTGCAGTTGCCAACTCTTTGTGCGAGTCCTCCTCTGCCTCTTCCTCTTCTTCATCATCTGATACATTATAATAGTCAAAGGAGGCAGAGGGGATTGTTGGCTCTAAGCAGCTCTGTAAAACTGCCGGTGACGCTGAGGAAGTGGCTGAATTGGAAGGCTGCTGGGGCTCAGGATTGTCTAGGGCCTCTGTTGATTTGGCATGTGAGGCTTTCCGCAATGTGCCGGACTTGGTGTAGCTGCTGTCCACGTAGCCTGTGGACAAGGCATTGTGTGGAGGTTTGAACAAAGTGTCCTTGCTGAAGATCTCTTTCCTCTTGATCACCATACCGCTTCCTCCCCCTCCGGGATCTACATTGTGTTGGTGTGGCGTCAAACGGGCATTTTGCACCGGCTCTGGCGTCTGGCTTGGCGTCAGTCGCACTGAGCCGTTCTGTCCCTTTGCTGCCGACAAGTCCTCTTTGTACTCCATCGTGTGAGGAGAGGTGAGGTGAGGCGTTTGGCGGTCAGCCGGAGAGCCCTTTCGGAGTCCCCCTGATGAGGTTAATGTGTCATATTCTGATTTTGCCTGAGGCGAAGGGGCAGTTAGGATTGTTTCATTTGACGTATTGCACTGGAAGTACTCATCTGTTGAGGGCTTAGGAGAAAGTCCCATTAGCTCATTGTACGATGGCAAGCTGTCTCTGCTTTTGTTCCTCTCCATCGTATTCCGGATCCTTGACTCGTCCAAACTCCCTTTCCCCAAATCAGGCACATTAAAATCAGAGTGGAACTTAGCAGCAGAGAACATGATCCTTGAGTAGTGGGAGGACTTCTGCGTGGCACGCAGGGTGCCATCATCCGTGTAGTAATGACTACGTTCCTCCAGAGTGGGTTCAAAGTCTTCTGGCGCCCCCAGTGACGGGCCCTTGAGGGAGTTGTCCATGGACCGAGAGCGTTCCTTAGCTTGATCTGACCTCTCATGACGTGACTTCCTGTCCTGATTGTGACTGTGACTTCTTTGCACTCTGGACTGGCACGTCCCACGCGACGGCTCTGGGAAGGGCATCTCCGTCCGTCTCTTGGCTAGCTCCCCAGACACGTCCCACTCAGGGGTAACAGGGCAGTATGATTCGGTAATGTTGGGGTTGCTATGGACCAGGTAGGTTGCGCCTCCACTTCGCCTGCGCTCCAATGTGTACATGGCCTCCCGAGGCGAGCGAACTAACGAGTGGCTAAAGAAGCGGTAATCCCTTTCCATGAACAAAAGGTCCCAGTTTGAACCCTCAGACGGGTCTCCCCTGGAGGTTCGGGGCTTACTGTGTGAGCGGGACTTCCCATGTAGGGCCCTCCTGTGGCCCCTCCCTCTCCTGCTGCGTGCACTGTGCTGGGCTGACCCCGCCTTGTTCTTCTGCGTACGCTCTTCCTCCAGCCTCTTCATCACAGCCGTGTGCCTTGCCACATTCTCCACTGTTAGGTCTGGGTTGATTCGGCGTATTATCTCCATCTCCACCTCGCGGGGAATGGGCGTGGTTGGCACTTCCTCGTCACGAAGAGGCCACTCCTCTGGGGGGAATTGGGCTGAGAAGGTGGCCAGTTGCCTCATTTTGTCCTTCTTGAAACTCAGCCTGAAGAGCCTGAGACCGAACCTTTTGGATTGCTTCTCACCACTTCCACCGCCACCACTTCCTTCTTTCTTTTTGGTTAGAGTGTCACTTTTATAAGGGAAGGAAGTGATGCTTTTACTCTTATCAGCAGACTCTTGCGGCTGTTGCTGGACAGGAGGGGGAGTGGGAAGAGGGGGATAAGGGTATGACGGCGGTTCTCCCCGGTGCTCCTTGGCTGACGTGCTTGGTGGAGGTTCCTCACCGTTGCGATCCTTGGGGGGCTTACTTTGATGAGAATCTCCCCTGTGCTCCTTTGGTGACTTACTACTGTGAAGTCTGGACGAGTCTTCGCGATAGGAGTTGTATGAGTCATTGTGATTCTTGCGAGGAGGCCTCTCTCTCAGGCAGCCAGGTGTGGATGGTGTTGCGTTGCCAGACGGCGAAGAAGTGCATTGCTGAGGTTGCTGCTGCTGCTGCTGCTGCTGTTGATGTTGCTGTTGCGGTGACTGTTGCGGTTGGCGCTCTTGCAGCCGATCATCTAGGTGATACCACTTGTTGTTGGTTCTGATGAGGGAGGGAGTGATAAAATAGGTCTGGGGGGTGACAATGAAGTAGCCCTCTGGAGTTGGGTAGATCTTCCTCTCTCGCACCAGCATGTTCAGGGTATGTCGCAGAACCTCTGAGCTGGGTGTAGGCACGCCTGCAGGAAACAGATCAGACAAAGTTGAAACACAGCTTTATCAGTTTTAGTTAAAAAAAGATAGAGCTGCAATGATTAATGGATTGGTTGTCAACTATTAAATTAATCGGCAACTATTTTAATCATGGATTAATCTGTAATTAAATAACAAAGGGTCATTCCAGTTTCTTTACTCCTCTATGATGGTAAACTGAATAGACATTTGAAGACATCATCTTGGGCTTTGGGAAACAACTTTGTTCAAACACAGGACATTTTGAAAATTTTGTTGTAGTATGGGGACAATTTGCAGACAGTAAAATAGTCAAAATTACAGTTGAATAAAAAAAAAAATAAGATTTCTTTATCTTGCACAATGTGAGAACTGCTATATAAAATAAAATAACAGTTTGTCAAGGAGAGATAAAATGAGAGCATGAAACTAGCTTGAGGGCTATTTTATTATGAATACAATATGGAATTACCATAATGTGTCACTCACTCAATACATGTTTTAACATCAACTCAAATGTAAGTCAAACATATATAATCACACCATAGGCATATTAAATATGAGAAAAATAGGAGTGAAAGAGTGAAGACGAGGGTGAGATATTTTTCAAAGCATGGAAAAAAACTTCTTTCCTTAAATTTTCCATCACATTATTTAAAATAAATTATTTCATCGTTTCATTGATGAAATTATTTCGATGATTAATGCTTATGTGGTATGAAATTGTCAAGAAGAAGAAGAAGAAGAAGATAGTCCTTTATTAGTCCCACAAGGGGAAATTCAATTTTTTCACTCTGTTGTTAACTTATACACGGTACATGCAGACCTGAACACACACATGCACAAACATGCAACAATGGAGAGATGTCAGAGTGATGGGGCTGCTCCTGACAAGCGCCTTGAGCAGTTGGGGGTTTGGTGCCTTGCTCAGGGGCACCTCGGCAGTGCCCAAGAGGTAAACTGGCACCTCTCCAGCTACCAGTTCACACTCAGTTCTTGGTCAACAGCCACGTTTTTCATGAATGCACCATTACATCATATAGAGATATTGTAGATGTGCAACATTTTAGTCACATTTCTGTAAAACTAAAACTGACACATTGTTTGGAAACCACAGAAATACAATATAGGAGTAGAATGGACATTCCCGTTTAAATGAACATAGCAGGATGGTCAGAGCGGCAGCCGTTTTTATGCAGACCGTTGCCATAACGACTGTTGTAGCAGGCTTACTTCCGCATATACTAAGCCCAGCTCACTGAGGTGAGGTGTTTCAGTAACGATGACTAAATAGCTGTGGAGTAGTAATAGTGCATAGAAAAAATGTAAATGAATCAATCGAATTGAACAGCTTAATGCTTCATCTACACACTCTTGTCACAGCAGAGGAAAGCACATTGCTATCGCCTTTGTTTGGCTTGTTTTCTGTAAGCAGTGTGCTGTGAGCAGTTAGCTAGCTAAAGGACAGCTAGCTGGTTAACTCTGGAGCTGTTTCTACCAGGCTTCTATCCAGCTGGGGACAAGCTATGTAGTTAACTAGCTTATTTCTATGCTGCAAATATTATGATTTCACTAAAATTTAAACTAAACTTGCGTTGGTTTGAATCTTGCTTGATAGCACAGTGGCTCAGACAGACCCACTGGTGGGTATGTCAGAGTTTTAACAGCTATTTATTTGAATGGACGCTTCTTTTTTAAAAATCATTTAAAAGTTATAATTTTATTTAAAATTGTATTTTATTTTTCATTGTCAAATTTATAATATATTTTAAAAGATACAGCTAATAATATATATATATATATATATATATATATATATATATATATATATATATATTTTTTTTTTTTTTTTTTTTTGTTGACTAACCCAATTTTTCTTAAATTGACAACTACCACAGCTCCCATAAATCTTCATGTTTTTTTTATCAGTGTCCATGAAATCTACTATAACACTGATATACAATGATATGATATAAGATTTAATCTGTATGTAAAAACCAATGGTACCAGGTGACTCCTGAGGATATTTAATCAAAAGCTTATACAAATTACCAAATCAACATTACCAGTAGTCCATTTAAAACATCATTAATAACCTTTGTCTAGCATGGTCGTGTGTTGCCTGACATTACATCACCCCTGTGTTTTTTTTTTTTGTTTTTTTTAAACACAGAAATGATGCAACCTATAGGTTCAACTGTTTCACTGTGACGTCATATAGAAGTTGAATCTGAGGGACATGCTTCCCATTAAATTTGACTGATAACTCAGTTAAACCTGTACTTTGTACTTTTAAGTGTTCTGTTTGGATACACTTTAGGTTTTTCTATTCAAATCCTGGATTTAATTTTAAGTTTTATGCATTTTTTTATTAAAGAAAAAAACTATACTGTTAAAACATTACATATATACGACCTATTAATATAAACAACATTGTTAACATATTTTGGAACGTGACAATTCGGAGACTATAAAAAACAGGTTATAGTTTTCTTAGCCACCTAAAACAAAGGCCCACCTAAAAAAATCAATATCAGTATAAGTGTACATTTTTACCTCCACCAAGGAGGTTATGTTTTTGCCAGCGTTTATCTGTCTGTTAGTTTGTCTGTGTTCAAGATAACTCAAAAACTTATGGACAGATTTTGATGAAATTTTCAGGGTGTGTTGAAAATGTGAAAAGGAAGAACTGATTTAATTTTGGGGGTGATCCGGAAGAAATCCTGGATTCTGGATCACTTTGAAATTTTCGTTAACATGGGGGTAAATGGGACCCAAAAAGTTGTTTCTCAATATCTCTGGTAATTGTTTCCCAAAGCTCATGAAATTTGACTCAGGGATTTACAATGTGTACTTCTATCAAATCCCAAAGGCTGATCCAGATCTGATCCAGATGGCGGATTGTATAGCAATTTATATAAAAAATGGGGGTACTCTTATATTTTGGCCTACTGTGCATAAATCAGTTCTTCCTTTTCACATTTTCGACACACCCTGAAAATTTCAGCAAAATCCGTCCATAAGTTTTTGAGTTATCTTGAACACAGACAAACAAACAAACAAACAGACAAACAAACAAACAGACAGATAAACGCCGGCAAAAACATAACCTCCTTGGTGGAGGTAATAATTTGCAATAACATAAAATGTGCCACTTCCATGATGTCACCAAATTTACGTTTACCGATGAATGTTGGTCTGGTTGTTAGTTCTGGTTGTTTTTTTTTTATGTATATGTATGTAGAAACTGCTTGAGGTTTTTCAAATCACTTTAACAACAGAATGTGTTCATAGACAGTGTCATCACTTGTCACTTGTGAAGAAAACCAAAAACAATAGGGAGATGGGACAGAGAGCTGAAGTGCTGGCTTGTTTCACCAACATTTTTTAAGGGTAATTGTGGATTTAATATTTAAGATAGGGTTGCAATAGATTTGTCCATGAAATGTCAGAAAATATTGAAAGGAGGGATATCCCAATACCACGATTCTCAATATCCAATTTGATACCACAGTAAAAAACAATAAATCCCATGTACTTCAACATCCACTCTTTACCATTTGCACAATAGTTTTTGCAAATTTATTATTAATAACTGATGATCTGCCTCAGGTTTCTCACCAAAAACAAAATTTTACAAGATTACATCTGAACACATAATGATAACGTCATAATTTACCTTTGCCCAATTCTCATATTTACTGAACACATCATAATGTAACTCAGTGCAACCTCTGTACGTCAGCTGTTAGCTCTGTTATTCAGCCAAGCAGGACTGTGCTGCCCACCGCCTGCTAACAGCTAATGTTAACTAGCTCTACTGCCAATTTCAACACAGATTTGTAGTTCACAATGTAGCATTATCAGGTATATTTTCTATCGTCCTTGGGAAGTTGGTTTGCCGTTCGTCTCTAGCCCTGGTCCCCGGTACCCACGGTACCTGTGGTACTGTAGAAAAACGAGTACCTTCACGTTTTCTGAATTTTGGCATCGACTTGGTAACAAAGCCTTGGTTGTTGTGACATCCCTAGAAAAAGTCCACCAAATTTTTCACCATTATCTCCGAATTCTAAATGTATTCTGCTTATCACCCTTACCTATCATATATGACAGAGTAAAACACCAAATCCTCACATATCTGAGAGGCTGCTTGAAAAATGATCACTAAAACAATGCATTTATTATCAAAATAGTTACTGATTAATGTTCTGTCAATCGACTAATTGTTTCAAATCTATCCCATTTAAAACATTATAATATTGTTTGCAAGATTTTACAGGATGAAATATCTCAATTCTCAATGAATCACCGAAATGCGTCAGAGCCCTGAGGTGAGATCGGTAGATATTTAAAGCCTACACAGATCACTACTTTGCTCTTTGAACCTGGGTTTTATGTGAGACACATACTGTATAAAGAAAGTGATGTTAATAAGCAACACATCAGAAGACAGTAAACCAGATGTGACATATGCACGGATGCATTTTCACCTTTCGTATTCAGAGTAACTGCTAATTTTCTAACAACATATGCCACATAGTGTATTTAAAAATCTGTTTCTGCATGCTTTAGTGCAGTCCCATTTTAAAGAAGGAGGTCAGAGGAGCCTACCTGGGAAGCTGGCAGTGAGGTGCTCCACCAAAGCCTCCTGGTTGACAGGCTTGTGGGCAGAGTTCATAGCAGAGATGGCCAGGCACAAGATCTCCCCCAGCGGGATGAACTGTGACTGGCTGATAGGTGACATACTGATCGGAGACACGTCACCTGCAGGAGGAGGAGGAGGCACAACTGTTAGATCATGAATGAACAGCAGGCGCAGCGTGTGAAGCTATGATGTAATGGTCAAACAGCAGCAGTTTGCATGCTGCCTCTCACAGCTCCACCCCTCCTCTCCGTGCTTCCTTTAGCCTCTCGTTCCTCCTGTTTCTCGTGGGTTACCAAAGCGAGGCAGCTGCTGCAGCAACCGTAGCGTGAGGTCACCTGAGCCTTTGCAAATCATTCAATTCACATCGTCTCACCAACAGAAAAGGAAGTCCACACAATCAAACCCAACACATATGACATTGATCAAAATATAAGTTGACTTAAGCGCCACATCGAGAACTTGCTCACAGAATTTCTCTGTTGCCTTTGTTGAATTAAGCTGGTTTTGCTGTCAGCAGTAGTGAGTGGTGAGATCATCCCACAACCAGACGGCCCGGCTTCAAGCCCCTCTGAGAGCAAACATCTGCCCAGCTGAAGGGTTGTAAAGCAACACACTGATTCCATCGCTGCAGCATCTGTGCCGTAGCTGACCCCATCCTCTGACCTAAATCTGGTGATCGATGGAGAATCACACGCTACACTGTAGAAAATACTCTTCATCTTTGACCCCTAGCCTAACATTACGTCTTCTGATGTCCAACGGATAAACAACAGAATTAATGCTGCCTCATTGATCAGTTTTGAAGTTATCGTTTTACTATCTTTTACCTGAGCTGAAGTCTGTGCAGGGCCCTGTGTCCTCGCCACACCGAGCTGAATGGTCAGTTAAGCAACACGATGACGTTATCTCTGCTTAGTATCACAGCCCCTTAAGCTTTATGTGGCTTTACAAGGCTTTACTTGTCTTTTTTTTTTTTTTTCAGTGAATTGGTCCCAAAAAAAATCCCCTGTCCTGTGCATTTTATAGTATAGTATGGGAATGAGGTTGTAGTATTTATGTTTCACATCCTCCAATGAAGCAGGAAAGACAGCAGAAAGATCTGCAATTATTTATAAGAAAAGGGACAGAAACGATCTTAGTTTTTTTTTTGTAAGGACATTAGTTTGTCATGAGATGTGATCTCTCAAACAAAATATGAATCTGTCACAACATGTGGTGCTAAGGTGAAGCAACTGATGTATTATACATTAACTGAAGTTTGGGGTTTATAAAATGTTATACATGATGAAAAAAAAACATTTTTTAAAATATGGGTCAGTAAATGTGAAGAAAATAGGAAAATGTGTCAGGAAGTAAAAAGGTTACATTTGGACCCACTGAAATACTGTTTTCAAAATGAGCCAAATAAGTCCAATAGTGCCTATAATAAGAGAAAGCTTTATATTGAATTATTCAAAAATATTTCTCCTCTGTTTTACCTCATTTGATACAATAGAAAGTATATTGAAGTTATAATTTCCTACTTGATAACACAGACATTTTGTCCACTTTGAACTCTGCCCTTTGCCCCCAAATCAAACGGTGTTGTTCCTCTGCGTAGAGAGAGGGTGGAGCTTCTGTTGGTGGGAGTGTCAAAGACTCACCTGGCGCACGATAACTTGGCGGGGACGGAGAGAAATGAGGAGCAGGAGGGGGAGGAAGATGCTGCTTCTGCACACGGATGTCTTTCTCACTACGGGAAAGACTGTGCTCCAGCGGGCGTTCGGTAAGCTCCGAGCTGGGCCAGGCCCGCCGCAGATTGCTGCTGCGGTTCTTCTTCATCGTGACCCCTTTACCAGGTGGCCTTCACCCCCGGAGGCTTCTGGGATAAGGTGGAAGGGGGAAGGAAGGAGGGGGGTGGGGAAGGGGGGAGTGTGCAGGGGGAGGTCGACCAACCTCAGGCTCAGTGCCTCCCCCGCATCAGTAAGAATGTCCCACTAGAGCGATCACACACCAGACATGGCAGGAACCAGTGTGCACCTTCACACACATACACACGTCTCATTTACATCCACGAGCAAGCTACAAACGACCGTGTTCGCACTGTGGGTGGTTGTCATCGGCTGCTGGGCTCTCCCAGGCTGATCTGGAGCGATGGCAGCGGAGGTGCAGGTGATTGCGCGAGGCATCACCCTTTCATCGGCATCAGTCCCAGCCACCATTTGTAGCATCCCCATTTGCATGCGTAGGGAGGCACATTACGTAGCCGCTCTGATGTGGGAGGAGGGAGCAGGAGAGAGGTGGGGGGGCAGGGGTAGAGATGAGGGAAATGGGGCATTGGAAGCAAGGAGGACGGTGAGGAGAGATTTCAGTGGAGGTTTTTGGGATCCGCTTGTTCCTTTTCAGTTGAAGGTAACGGGGCAAGGAAGGGAGGGAATGGATGGATGGTCAGATATTCAAAGCTTAAGAGGCCCAGTCTTCGACAATAGCTCAATACACCACAGGAGTGCTCGGCCGATCCCCGCAAAACAAAAGAGCCCACTTAAAAAAAAAAAAAAAAACAGAAATAAAAGCTCCATTCACCCTAATGGGCAGTGAAATCTCAATAGTATGCCAAGCACCGGAGACGCCACGTTCACCTCCATCTTTATCCGATCAAGCACAAGACCCCATCGTCCTTTCGACAACAGCACACCAGGAGAGGGTGGGGAGAAAAAAATGGAGAGCATAGAAATAAATAAATAAATTTCAAGAATAGATATCCACCGTTTCCCGCAATCCAACGCAAGAAGCTCCTGAGCCCATCGCCGTAGCATCCATTCATTAACGGGGGGGATGCAAACTCCAGTCAACGGCAAATCTCTTTCAACGCTAATGCTGCAGCTGCTCCCAGCACCTCCAGGAAGGGTGTGTGAGTGTGAGTGTGAGTGTGTGTGTGTGTGTGTGTGTGTGTGTGTGTGTGTGTGTGTGTGTGTGTGTGTGTATGTATGTGTGTGAGAGAAAGTGTGTATGCGCGCATCCGCCTGCTGCGCGCGATTCTACGTGAGCATGCATGCGTCTGTGTCTGGGTGATTGAGGCTGAGGGGAGGGGAGGAGAGGATGCAAGAGAGAGAGAGAGAGAGATCGAGGACATGCATAAGGCAGAGAGGAGAGCAAATATCAACAGCTCCAAACACACACAAAGAAAAAATAAAAAAATATTCAGCGCTCAGATGATGTCCGGGGAATAGCTCAGGCTCTGAATCTTTGGCTGAATTTCCATCTTTCCCCTCTTGTTCCCTCTGCTCTTAAAGGATGAGGGGCCCCTTGAACCACCGTCCTTCCTCATTTTGTGTCTCACCTGACAGAGCCACAACTGAAGGGAGTCATTTTAAAGGTGCTGATTTGTGTCTTTCTCATTAATGCTTTCCACCGGTTGATTCAATAACTAATACCATGTGGAGCTGTCAGGGAAGAAGGACCAAAGCATCACCTTAATCACATCCAGAGTGGCAGCTCCTGCTAGCTGCAGACTCCTGCTGACTCACGTGTGGAGTGTGAATTGGACGGTTGGAGGGACAGAATAAGGAGCAAAGTGAGAGGGCAGGATGGGCCACGGGTGGAGGAGGAGGAGTAGGAGGAGGAGGAAGGTGGGGGGGACGGTGTCACAACCAATCTGCTCCAGTTCACTGATACCAAAGAGAAAGAGGAGAGGAAGGGAAGGAGGGGTGAGGAGGAGGAGGAGGAGGCAGAGCGACACCACGCCAGCCATTTTATTTCTCAGTAGTGCTGCAACAGCCTTTGTTGCCATGGCGACGCAAGCCGATGATCTCATAGCTGTTACCTTTGAGTGCTGTTCCCTTAAAGAGCCAGTTACTCAAGATAGAAGCAGACAGACACCACATAGACAAACTGTCTGTCATACGGACAGAAGATACACCATCACATCGCTGCTGAAACACCAACATCCTTCAACACTTATCTTACAACAAGGATAAGACACAGTTACACTAACTGGGTGAAATACATAGTAATGTGACTCCCACTATTGGCAAGAAAGTTTCAAAAATACAGGTAGGGCTGCAAGGTTTTGAAAAGATATGTAATTTCAGTAATTTTGACTAATGCTGCAATGGGGATATGATTTGTAATATTAGGGGGAATGGTCATTTTTACATCATTAGTCTCATTTTTATTAAAAACTAGGGCTGTCAGTTGATTAAAATCTTTAATTGCGTTTAACCGCATGATTGTCCATAGTTAATCACGATTAATCACTAATTAATCACACATTAGTCATGTTTTTTATATGTTCAAAATCTACCTTAAAGGGAGATTTGTCAAGTATTTGATACTCATATAAACATGGAGTGGACAAATATTCTTTATGTAAATGTAGGTACATATTTATTGCTCAAAATCAATTGACAACACAAAATAATGACAAATATTATTCAGAAACCCTCAAAGGTACTGTATTTAGCAAGAAAAATCTGCTCAAATCATAACATGGCAAACTGCAGCCCAACAGGCAACAACAGCTGTCAGTGTGTCAGTGTGCTGACTTGACTATGACTTGATCCAAACTGCATGTGATTACCATAAAGTGGGCATGTCTGTAAAGGGGAGACTGGTGGGTACCCAGAGAACCCATTTACATTCACTTATCTTGAGGTCAGAGGTCAAGGGACCCTTTGAAATTGCCATGCCAGTTTTTCCTTGCCAAAATTTAGCACAACAGAGTGCTATGTATCCTCCTTGGTGACAAGCTAGTTTGACATGATTGCTACCAAAGGACTCTTTTAAGTTTTGTAGTTATGACACCAGTATCCAATAGCTTTAAATCTGAACCTGCTACAACCTAAAAAAAATGCAAGTTGTGTTAATGCATTAAAGAAATTAGTGCTTTTAAAACAAATTAGTGTTAATGCTTTATTATCGCACAAACTTTGACAGCTCTATGAAAAACATTAAATTCTATATATTTTACATATACAGTATGTATAGACAGAATTTCCCTCCGGGGATTAATAAAGGTTCATCTTACCTTATCTTATCTTATGTACAGTATATGTGAGGATTTAATACTCTTTTGGGAACATATGACAGTAAGCTGAAAATCTTTTAGTTTTAGTCTGTTGGTCAGACAAAACATTTGAAGAGATTACTTTGGGAAACTTTAATGGGCTATTTTTTACTATTTTGTTACATCTTGCAGACAAAAATTAATTGAAAAAATAATCCAAAAATAGATCAATAATAAAAATGAAAATGCTTAGTTGCAGCCATAGAGGTAATTTAATATGCTTACTGAAGCAGGCAGAGATTTACCAAGCGCTGTGGTCTTATACACCCAGCTATGCTAATGGCTCAGTGAAGCTGAATTTGGGCACGACTAGGCGGTGCTTTGAGCTAAATGTTAATGCCTGCATGCTAACATGCTCACAATGACAACGCTATGATGTTGATGTTTACCAGATATAATGTTTACCATGTTTACCCAGTGGGTTACCTCCATGTCTGAAAAGTGAAGCCAATACTGAAGTTCCTTTAACTTCATTCTTTCTAACAGCCAGCAGGGGGCAACTCCTGTGGTTGAAAAAAAGTTGATTGTATAGAAGTCTATGAGAAAATGAGTCTCTAGATTTCTCAGTAAAATGTAAACATGGTTTATGGGGGGGAGTAGTAGTTGTAGGGAGTTGGCTTGGGAACCGGGGGGTCACCTCGGTTGCAAAAAGTCCCGAAATGGACCAAAACTGATTGTATAGAAGTCTATGAGAAAATGAGCCCTCACTCTGACACCTCTCCACTAATGCATTTATTTGCTTCAGTAAACACTGTAAACATGAGTTAAAATGAATTTCCCCATTGTGGGACTAATAAGGGTTAATATTCTTTTTCTTCTTCTTCTTTATGGTCTCAATCGCTAGTTTCAAGTCTTCTTCAATACAGCATGATGTTCATTTAGTAAATCATGGTCCCATTTAGAGTCAGATAGACCATAAAGCAGGGTTTGCCTTAGGGCGTGGCTACCTTGTGATTGACAGGTCGCTACCACGGCGTTGTCCGGCCTGGGAGTTATGTTTTCATCAACAACTTTAACCCTTTCATAGTTTGTTTTCATTTCATGAAAGTTAATTGTAACATTTTGGTTGCCTGAAAATGTCTTGGTTGTACTTGGCTCCACCTTCTTGTGTCGATTGCAAAAAGCCAAGATGGTGATGGCCAAAATGCCAACTCGATGCTTCAAAACGGTAGTCCACAAACCAAAAGTTGATGTGATGGTGACTACGTCCACTTGTTATAAACAGTCTATGTCTTCACTATTTTAGCTTGCATGTTAGCATGTTAATATTTACTAATTAGCACTTAACATAATGTACAGTTATTTAGGGTTGGTTAGTTTTGCAGGTATATGGTCAAAACCAAAGATGAATTATAACTTTGACCCAATAATGTTAAGTGAAAAGTGGTGCGCCAGCTGCAGCATATGAGCACAACAGACAACTGAGGTAACAGGTCACCATCAGGGAGCGTTAGCAGCCACAGTGCTGCATGTAGTGTCGTGGACATGCTGCCCCTTTCCCAGTAAAAGTCCATCACCCCCACTACTGCACATTTAGTTTAGTTTAGCAGGTTGTCAACTGTGTATTTGCCGATTAACAATAGCGATTATCTGACAAACTGCGTGTGTTTGTGCTACATTAGTAGCTGCTAGCCACTAGCTTTGCCAGTGACTTCCTGCCTGCTTAATTTCAGTGAGTATCAAACAGACTGTGTGTTGGCAGTGAGTGTGGGTTTGTCGATGGCGTCATAGCTGTGAACGTAGCTGTAGCAGACAGTGAGTGTACAGTTTATTTGTCAGTGAATAAATGCTACGAAGCTACAGCTGGAAGTCCAGAGCCTACTTCCTGTATCTGCACCAGCTCTCTCTTAAGGTGGACTATCTTTTCTCCTTAAAGTTATTATTTCTTTTAACTGTTAAACCTATAGCATTAATCAGTTAAAATGCTTAATGTTGGTTATCGGTTAAGTGGTTAATCATTAACATCCCTACACCAAGGTGATGTTTCACAACTGCTCTGTATCAGACTACAGCTGAGTATCAAATATCTGTTAGCTGGAGTACATCAGCTTAGAGTAAGACAACAATCTAAGTGTCTAAGGGCCTGTGTTAACAATAAATTACCAATAAAATGTAATTAAATAAACCAAACATGCAGGATAAATCCTACACAGATGTTGCATTGTGTTCACATTAACATACTAATGGTAAGATAGAACCATCCTGCTGTTTAAAACCATAGTACTGAGCACTAAAGGATTTGTGGCCTGTTACTTCATCCAACTTCCTTGCTAAACGGGATCATTCTCGCAGGTGGTCTGCCCTCCAGTGGAACATTTATGACAACACGTCTTTTCACAACAAGCTCTCTAGGCCAGACACCGAATAAAGAGACAACAGCCTACATAACACGTCTGACATTAAGATATACGGCAACAAATCTCTCCACTGCTTTAAACATTTCCCCCAATTCTCTACTGGGAGCCTCCCTTTCCTTCCAGTGGAGACCTCGGCTATAGCAGGGAATGCAGTGCCATAGTGTTTTCCTGAACAAATGCTCCACTTTTCCTTCCGTAAGAGCACACACTCCTCCCAGTCTATTGTTTATATCCTGCTAACGGATACAAAGTCCCTCAGTTAATCAGATTGAATTGTCAGAATTAAAAAACACTTTGTTTCCACACAACTTTTGTCTAAATGTTGTAATCCAGCTCAGCCTTGGTCAAACACTCTGAGGCAGTTTGGGGGATAATCTGCATCATGTAAACATGCAGCAGTCATATGAGTAAATGCATCTCGGTATATCTTTACAAATCTGACATCAAAATGCATTTCACAACAGCTACAGAACAGCAAAGCTAAAGAAAATGTAAATAATCTAGATTTTATTGTTTAAGTAATAGAGATTTGAATCCATTCCTGTTTCTCTGCATCTTATCTGAGCTTTCTTCCTCCAATCTTTTGTGCAAGTCATGTCCATAAAAAACACTTTTTCAGATGCATTTGATTGTCCAAAATCTTGTTAACAAAAGACAGCATTATCGTATAAATTTTCAAGCTAAGACTTTATACACCCAGTTAATGAACAGCCAAATTTGTCTAAACTTTGTATGAACTTGTCTTGCAAACTCAAATCTTGACACCACAGCTGAGAAAATGAGTCACACCGGAACTTGCAGCTCACACTAGAAAATCAACATTGCAGTGGTTTTCATCTGTATACTAATATTATTATATTTTAACAAGAATAACACCTCTTTGCATGCTAGAGCTGCTTTCAGGTGATCTCAAAGAGGCAACACAGTTAAAATTTAACTCCTGGTTGAAGCCACATGAGCTTACTATTAAACTAAAGACTGATTGTGCTGCTGAATAATGTGGTGGCCACATCCCCTTGTCCTGTTTCATGCATTGCAATGACACAACAAAACAACTTTTTGGATCCCGGTCTAGGTTAATTTGCACTCTATCGTAGATTATAGATTTACTAGTGGTGAAAAATATCTCATCTGCATGTGATCCAACAGTATATAAGCTCTGTTGGTTTTGGCATTATTGAGTCTGGTGAGTTATTAGCTATAAGACAAACATTCCTCAGCTTATCAGTGTTTGCTCCAGTAGCGTCAGTGAAGCTACGTCACTTCCTCTAACAGACAGACAGTAAAAAGCAGCGACACAAAATCACAATCTATCTAAGATTTACCTTTGGACTATAACAGGCCTTATTGAAGCTTTTCAGCTCAACACAATCAATGTCTAGCAGCTCAATATAGAAATCTGATAACATGAAAGGAGCTGTTTGAACAGTCAATACACACTCTCAGAACAGTGTGGTCAGTGTTGAGCCATAGCAGTAGGTGCCATAAGCTGGAATGTATAATCCCAAATTTTGAGTTAAAATACCAATACATACAACAGGGTATCCCCCAGGAAATTGTTACCAAACAGCTGCCTATTTACAAACAGCTGGTGAAAATGATGATGATGAGAGTGGCAAGTGTGAACAAAATCAGTAAAAGTTACAGGCTGTTAAACCAAAACTAAATGATGCTAAAATTTCTGATACAGCTGAGGGGAACTGCATAGCCAGGTAATAACTAACTACATGTGGCACCTTTCACACACAAATTAACAGGGATGCAACAATACCATATTGGATATTGAGCGATACTGACTCAAATAGCTGGATTGGGTATCAGTGACAGTGGGGCCGATCTATTCAATTCTATGTTTACAGTATATTAATTTATTTAATTCCTGTTAAAATTTTGTCCAATCTTTTGCTGCATTAAAAAGGTTTACACTTGAATTGTAATTCTTGTTAATTTTGAAGATTTTTTACCAAGTTGCTGATGTACGATTTCTTATTATACAATTCATAAAATGTATATCTATATGTTACATTTTGATTTATAAAGTTAGGAAAGCAATGTTTAAGTCAGGTAGGTGTTGCCTTACACTTAAATAAATACATTTTAAATTATAAAATTTTAAATAAAAAATAATAATTTGAAAGCTTTAGTATATATATATTGAGCAGACAACTGAGTCAACAGTTCACCATCAGGAGAGTTACTGTAGCAGCCACGGTGCTGCGTTCACTGTCTCCAGTTCACGATCTGGGAGCGTTAGCAGAGTGTAGTGTCGTGGACATGCAGCCACTTTCTCAGTAAAAGTCTCTACGGCACATTTAGTTTAGTTTAGCAGGGTGTCACGATAGCTACTTCATCAAGTTTTTGACAGACTGTGTGTGTGGCGGCAGTGATTGTGGGTTTGTTGGTGGTGTTATAGCTGTGTACATAGGTATAGCAGTGTGTGTACCGTTTGTCAATATTATGATATTATTTACCGATAACGTTTATATGTTAAAATGCTTAATGTCTGATATTGGTTAAACAGTTAATTATTAACATCCCTATTATCAATATACCAAAAAGACAAGTATTTTCTGACTTTTTCTCTGTTTTCGCAGCTACATTTTGATGCTGCTCACCGATGGAACTGGTGACCTAAACTGAGGCTCTACTGTGAAACAGACATAAATAAGGTGATCTGTGACACGCTCTACATGCCTCTCTCTCATTTTCACACACACTCACACACACACACACACACACACTGAGCTTGTGAGGACAGTATGGTGCAGCGGGTTAGACTCTCTGACAATGAAGTTGTCCAAACCTGTCCCAGCACATAGATGAGTTATTGCCTTGTCAGAGGAAGATGAGTATTAGTGTGGGAATGTTGAGCTGGGCCTAAGTCCTGTCTCCTTTTTCTGAATGATTAAGTCTACCTAATATGAAACAACAGATGTTATATGGTGAGATACTGCCAAAACTCCTCATCGGACTAGCTAGGACTGGTTTCACGTCTTGACTCACAGAGGGAGTAGACAATATCATATAAAAACCTCAGGTGAAAGTATTTTTACTCACAATTATAAAGGAGAAGAGTCATATTAGGCTGAATGTCAATCAGCAGCATTTGCCAGCTATTAAAGAGGTGTGGAAATCAGCATGAAACAACCAGCAGAGCTCTGAAGAGCCACGAACCACAGAAAAGTGTTGAGCTTATAAAAGGTAACAGTCTCATTGACAAACACAGGGAAACTGCATGAACAAAGAGAAACAGTGGTCACAAGCTGAAATTGACAAGATGTTTTAGGTCTCTCTGGGCGCGTCCAAAGTCTTGAGTCCATCATGTCAATCAAGAAAAGTCCACATCTCAAGTCTTGTCAAACACTCTGTAGATCAGCCAGGTGAGGACCTTGTGCCGGAACAGTGAAATATCTTCCAGTTAGTCTGCTAGAGATGTACAGCTGTTTTTTCACATTTTGTGTATTGGCAAGAATCTGGTGATACGATACATATCACAATACAGGATATACGAAACAATATAAGCAAGGCTATATATTGTTAATTTTAAAAATATCTAATGTCATGAAAGCTGCCATAGTATAAAGAGCACACCGCCATATGCATACAATCTGAGGTAAAAAAGTCTACTAAATCAGAACAGTGGGTCTACATTTACATTCATCACGGTCCCTTTAACATGCAGCATAAAAGAGAGAGGGCACAGACACTGAGGATGCATCTCTTTGCAAATGAAATAAAGTATTGACTGAGTTAATCTTTGCATGTAAACTCTTAACACATCAAGTGTTTTTGAGGATCATCATATTTTCTTACACCCCTAGTGACTTGAGCGCCTAGTTTGCAGGTGACATAAAGACAGAGCACTCGTCCTACAAACCGAATCTCAAGTCTCTAGTCTTTGAGGACTCATCCAAGTCAAGTGTTCATACTGTAAGTAAGCTGTGAGGTTCTCAAGTCTTTTACATCCCTGAGTGCTGATCATTAAAGTGACACAGCATTTGATCATTTTCTTTAAATATATATATAGATGGTTCACTTTTTTATTCAGGAAGTCTACTTGAGATAAGGATGTATTTCACAAGAGTGACCAAAGAGCACAGAAAAACACAGTAACATTAATTAAAACATTAACAAGTATTACTAAAATATCAGTAAGTACATCTTTAAAGTCCCTCCGGAGGAGTTAGTGTCTCTAACTTTAGTTTGTTTTGTAGTTCATTCCAGTAGTAAGATGCAAAATAAATACCTGAAACATGTCTTCCCCAGTTCAACTTTATTTAAGTTGTGCAGCTATTGTTTATTGTCTTGGGATTTTACAGTATAAAAATCTTGAGACATGTTTTTGCCAACAAGTCTCAAGTTAGCTCAAGTCTTTTACATAAGTCTTTCGGGTGTCTAGTAAGTGACGTTTGTGTGCAGTTGAGTCCATGTCACATATTTGTGACATAAATCTGATTTGAGTCCAGGTTTCAAGTCAGATCTGGACAGAATTATACAGTATAAGCTAAATGGTATGCAAATTAATAAAGCTGGAGTTCAAAGACTAAATAACTTAATTTGTGTCATTTAGTCAACTCATTCTGACTGACTGTGGTTGGAGGCCAAGATTTGTCAGATTAATTACATGGTATTGCCGTTACACACTACTCTTATTGTTAACCGTAATAACACTTGCTTTTACTGTTAATCTGTTAATGTGTACAACATACTTACTGGTTGATGAGTGCCCTTTGATTGGCGTGTTTTGAGGCCATGAAAACCACATTTCCCATGCAAAGATAAGTGAAAACCTTGTTTCCAAAGTACATGAATGACAGCAACTTCATTGCTCTATCTAAAACCCTTTCCCCATGAGGGATGTAAGAAAATACTGAATATCATGATATGATGTTTCGTGACGCTATTGATTCTCAAAACCACTGTATTGACTTTTAATTCATAGTTTACATTCAAAGAATGATTCAGCACTATGTTATTTCATTTGCAAAGATGTATGCCCTCTCAATCAAAGTAGTGTTATGATGTTGGATGTTGCAGGAACTGTGATAAATGCAAATCTTCTGATTGCATAAAAAAGTAAACTTTTTAAATCAGATTTTACACATCTGTTGTATTCTTTAAACTGTGGCAGTTTTACTAAAATTAGATTTTAAGAAATCACAATATATCACAATATATCATCTTGCTTACAGTATGACAATGTATTGAATCATAACCCCTGTGTCATGATACCTATGGTATCACCACATTCTTGCCAGTACGCAGCCTCATTCCCCATTTTATCAAAACACATCCACGCAGAATAACATGAAGTGGAAAGCAGAGTGTCTTGTATAAAGGACCACCTGTGCAACTTTAACTTGAGCTGAGTGCAGCTGGATGATTATGCATGTATCTCAGCATACCCACCTATGCACTTGATGTCAAAGCCCTGTGGTGGTTTGAGGGTCCGTCTGGTCCATCCGTTCCTGAGGACCTGAAGGTGAACTTCTTTCCCTTGGATCAGCAGCACATGCTCATCTATCCAGCCGAGGAAGAAGATCTCAGACAAAGCCAGGGTCAGCGCCTTGTTCCAGAAATGCTGCATGTTTACGGCTTTGAAACTGGCGAACACCTCGTAGCCGGTGTGATGCTGCAGCTTTACGGTGGTGGGTGATGATGATGATGATGATGATGGGGAGTCCTCTTCATCCTCTCTGCGGACCAGCGACAGCACCAGAGCCAGAGAGTGCGGAGCTACGTGGAGGGACCTCTCCATTCCCGCTTCAGTCAAAGTTAACAATGAAAATCAAAGACAACTACCGTTTCTTCAACAGTGGGACGTTGTTTTTAGATAACGCGTATCGTACATTTCTATCCAAAAACTGCCTGAAGATCATAACTGGATCAGACATATTAAAGAAAAACACGCTGCGCTGATCCAGTCTGCAGCCCGGCGTTAGAAAAGTTCAACACAGGTGCTCCATGTAAAACCAGGGAAATAAGCAACCTGACACGCCGCCCGCTGCAGCCGACTAACCCCAACTGTCAGAGAGTATTAGGCCTATTTTCAGCGACAAAGAGGCGAGGACTTGTGCTGCGTTCAGGGGCCACACGTAAACTCCCAATTCACACTTTGCAAAACTATCAATGTCTGCTTTTTGTGTTAGAAACAGTTTACCAGTCTTAAGCTGATATAGTCATTTTTGTCTATAACTAAACAGCAAAAGAAGTTTAGCAAAGATTTATCTCAACAACATACTAATGGCATAAAAAGTGTCCAGAAAAAAAAAACTCCTGCATTATTCAATGTAATATCAATTTCAACTTAACTCGAACTTCTCACCAAGGGAAATGTGTCCTGCTGCAACCTTATAACAACAACAACAACAACAATAAAAGTGGTGATGATGATTCAAATACTAGTGATAATAATAGTAATAATAAAATACATTTTAAAAAAATATGTAAAACAAGCTCAAAAATTACCATAGTGTTCAGAGCTACAATGATTGATCAATTAGTTGTCAACTATTAAATTAATCAGTTTGAGTATTTTTTTTAAGGGAAAGAAGCCAAAATTCTCTGATTCCAGCTTCTTAAATGTGGATATTTTCTTATTTCTTTACTCTTTTATGGCACTAAACTGAATATCTTTGAGCTGTGGACAAAACAAGACATTTGAGGACGTCATCTTGGACTTTGGGAAGCACTGACATTCTGACATTTTTAGACCAAACAACTAATCGAATAATTGAGAAAATATTCAACAAAGAAAATAATTATCATTTACCACCCTAATAGAGTTGAATCAACACCATCAAATAAGTGTCACAAAGGTAGCAGTTACCTTGAAATACTAGTATTTAGTACTGAACTTGTGTACTGGGTTGCTTTGTAATGTGCAGGGTTATCTCTGCTATTAGCTGATTACTTACTGGTGTAAATAAAGACAAAAAGATGTTTAAATGTAGATCACTCTATATCAGGTCATTATATAGATATCACCTCCAACTCAAAGAACTCACAATTAATACACTCACAAATCATCCCCTATTAATAAACACTTGATTAGAATTAGAAGTCATTTAATTGATCAGTAGAAAACTAATCAATCATTCTTCACTCATTAACAGTAATTTTTCATTTGCAAAATGTGATTAATCTGTTAAATCTGATGTATGTATGGCCTAATGCAAATAACACTCTTGCAACACAGTTAATACAATAAATAGTTCACTTTTGATTGTGTATCAGCTGATTTTAACCCAAGACAATAATCATAACATTAAAGGTGCTGTTAATAACGCTGATAACATTCATCCGCTAGATGTCTCATTCTTCCAAGCCCTCAGGAAGAGACCCGTTCATTGATCCCAACATGGTCTGAGTGGCCAAACGGTGGTACTGCAACGAAGACTTTTTCTCTTCGACTTACATTGGGAAAGAGACGTCTGTAACTCAGCAGATAATTTTTTTATTTTTGAGGTGAATCAACTTTCCAATACGAACACTGTAATAGTCTGTATTTAAATGATTCATCCGTTTTTTCCACACTAAGTGACGACCCATGATACCAATGTTGTTTTACTGCTGGCTCATAAGTCTTGTGGGAACCAAATATCTTCCCCAGAGATAAACAAAACATTCAACATTTTAAAAATTATTAATTCACAATCCTAATAACTTTATTAAGGAAAAGCCATACCTTTATTAGGCACGTTTCTTTATTTGTCTGCATAAAAATGGTATCAATAAGACCTTTAACAACGGGAAAGAAATTGAGTGATTGTCATACTTGTATACTAATAGCCTCAGGTGACTAGAGTGCAGTTTGATGTATCAACCTTGTTAAGAGCTATATATTGTTGGTGTGTGTGTCGGTGTTGTTTAAGTGTCAGCTGTGAGTCTTTGTCTTCTGGCCTGTTGTTGTTTGTGAGAGCTAGTTTAGGTGACGTGTGTCTGAGCTGGCAGTGAGGGAATCTGAGGCCCAGTTTTATTTGGCTCAGGGCCTCGGGATCTGGTGGCCCAGTTCTTCACACCTCAAGGCATGCCAAATCTGGAGTAATCCTGCCTGTTTACACTCGGCAGTGTGGACAAGTGGACCATTGGTTAACTCTGTCTAGAGATATAAACAATACCGGCAAGACTTGATGGGAAGGTGAGCACTTTAACTTTAGTAATATATTTAATGATATACACTATTATTATAAGAGCCAAAAAACAAAATCACAAACACAGAACAAAGAAAAGTATTTTTTAATTTTCAGGAGAAACATTACACCAACCTCACA
The DNA here is from genome assembly GCA_947000775.1 of Pterois miles. Lineage (NCBI taxonomy): Eukaryota > Metazoa > Chordata > Actinopteri > Perciformes > Scorpaenidae > Pterois > Pterois miles. The sequence goes on from CAMQGK010000231.1 coordinate 5,212,016, forward strand.
GTATCACTACTTACAAAATAGTGATAATAAAAAAGGCTTCAGTGTATTGTAGTATATTGATATGACATAAAAACTGGATTGTCAAAAAGTGAACTATTTTCACAGCAAAAGAGATTTCAGCTAGTTTGCTGTAAATATTGAAATATTTACTTACAAATAACCAGCACCTGGATCAGTGGACAATCAAATTGTACGTTATCTGTAATAAATCACTCAATGGTGGTGGTTGTAGTTACATGTAAAAGTTTGACTTGCAGTTCCACAACAGTCCACTGGAAATGTTTAAAGGAGAAATATTAAAGCAAAGTTAAAAGGTGTCCTATTTGCCGTTTTTTTTATTTAAAAACCACAAGAAATACATGAGCTACCGCCTGACATGAAATGTAAACTTGTGTTCAAGTATGGAAATGTGCCTCAGGTAAAAGCAAATGCGCTGGATTTACTCATGCATGCTATGAAGCCTGACACTAATATGAGGACAAAGACATAATATATTATTTAGAAAATGGAAAACATTAAAACCAACAGAACTCAAGATAGCTTAACAGGTGTTCCCGGCTTTGCTACATGAAATTATCCTTTAATTTACCTGCTGAGGTCATCAGGTAATATTTCAATGATTGATTATTTTTGTTTGTGCATCCTTCATGTTATTAGTCACTACACTGGCTCAGTAGTGAAAAAGATAACAAGGATGAAAAGAAAAACAGGCACAGAAATGACACATGATCCCTTCATAGACACTCACGTTAAAATAAACCACTGACTCCAAAATGCTGATGCAGGAAGTCCATCTACGGTTTCATGATTAAACAAATATAGAAGGTCAAACTTCCTGTCAAACCGGCTCCCAATATGTTTCCCTGAAATGTGTAAACAGAAGAGAGGCATTCACTGGTAGAAAATTGTGAGCTTGGAATTACATGGTTGATTAAATTTTATCTTTCGATTAATGATTTTTCAATATTTTACATTGACATTGTTTTAAAAATAACCATTTTAGGTTAATGTTTAAAATTGCATACAAAATTGTTTCCTACAGGGATGCAATTTTTAATTAATGCCTTTATATCGCCGAATCGTACTCCACACAGAAAGAACCTTATAATGCCAAGCTTGTGAAATGTGATTTTACATCACATCTATGCTCCCTGAAATATGTACGTTGAGTTCTTAACAGATCAGTCAGACACTGTAAACTAAAGTAATTGCCCATACACATCCTCAAGCCTTTCTTCTGCAGTTGAAGGTCGCAGATGACATTAAGGAGAAAAATACATCTCTTTGGTCAGCATTGACACAATGCATGGGATCTGTTTCTTTGCATCAAAGCCTGGCGAGTTGGAGACCGACTCAAACTCTACTGCCACCTTGTGGTTTACTCGAGTCATGATGTGCAGGAGCTCCAATTCTTTTCCGTATTTGCTGATCATGTCACACAGTGACTGCATGAACCAGGACCCAGTCATAGTGTTCCTCCATGAGTAGTAGCCTGTATACAGATGAGTGACAGAGTAAAGCATGTGTCAATACAAGTAAAAAAAAAAAAAAAAAAAAAAAAAAAAAAAAAGGGGGGGGGGGGGGGGAAATTAGTTAGGGCTGGATACGAGTATTTGATTCGATTATTCACTCCTTGTGTAGGTATTAGATTTTCACTTCACTGGAATATATGTATTTTAACCCCTCTGGATTACAAACATGCATAAAACATACCAAACATAATGGGCAGAAACACCTGCCTTAAAATGCCACTGTTCAGTCACTGTTGTGACTGTTTAGTTACATCTACACTCGCACACACAGAGGGATGAGGAGATGTGCGGCGTCCACAAAAGGCGTAACTACGGGCAGAAGGAGGACGAGCCGCAGCTATCGCTAGCGGTGATATATCTGGTCACAGCGGTCCGCAAGTGCCTGGAGGAGCGCCGAGAGCGTACTGCAGGTTGAACCCCCCTGTTCCTCTCTGAAGCTTTGAGTACTAGCTGCTGACTGCTATCAAAGCTCTAGAGCCCAAAGTTTGGTATTTGAGACAGCCCTACAATTAGTGTACAAAAACAGGTGTTTGCGTATGAATGCTAACCTGGGGCTGTAGAGAAGGCATAGAGGAAGTCAGCTTCCACCGGGATTTTTGTAGTGCCGTCCTCTGCACTGTCTGCCTCAATACCTGCATCCAGATCAGTGCCTCTGCAAGCCTACTCAATGTGCACACAAACAGAACAAGACTTAGTTACAGGACACTGGTAAGCTAGTGCAGGACGGAAAAACAAAGAAGTCAAACTGTTATATACCTGGATGAAGAAGAGTTTGGGCTTTCCCACCAGTGATCTGCAACGATCGCCTCGAAAAAGTGACGTCAGATACTTGAGCTCTACCGAGCCGTCCGTACCGAAGAACACACCCTCGTCTCCATGACTCAACAGAACACAGACGAATGAGGCGTAGCAGCTGTGATCCTCCATTGACACTGAAGAAATAGAAATGTATAGCATTTAATATTTGAGTACCAGACGATATATAAAAGTCAGCAGCTGAAAAGAGCCTCAGTATTAATTTGTGTGTGTGTGTGTGTGCAGTTTGTAGGAATCTGCAACAAACTTACCAGAACTTAAAACATGTTTCATCTGCTCGACTGACTGGTCGTTGTAAATCTTCACTTTATAGCCCAACTTGCCAAACACTTTCATCGCATTTGCTGCATCTATATCTGTACCGTTTCGTTGATTCATTCCTTTAAAAACAAAGCAAAGACAATCATGGTACTTGAATAATACAACATAACAACTTCTTTTTTTTTTTTTAAAGGAACCAACATCTGTAGTTGCTTCCTAGTAAGGAGACGTAACCTTTAGAACAGACTGCAGGGCAGTTTGATACAAAGCACATATTGATCTGTTTTCCTTTCACTTTAAAGGCCACGCACACCCACACAGGTGATTATTTTGGCTGATTAGACGTCTTCTCGTGACTGGTAATGTTTAGACTCAGTCATGGCAAGTCATGTGAGAAATGTGTTCATTAGTCTAGATTATTTACAATGCAGTTGGTATTTTGTTCACGTTCGACAGAGCCATGGATTGAGGCCATTTTATGAGCTGACTTTTTTTGTGCACACCCAACCTGCACAAACCCACACTATGATGGTGGAATTTTGGAGTGCATCCTTTCTTATTAGTACATGACGTGTGGTTACTTCACATTAGCTCCACGTATCTTCAACCTAATCAGCCAGAAAATGTGAAATCACCTACATGGGTGTAAATAATAAAATAACTGCTAGCTGAATAGAATTTGCTTTCACAGTGTCATGGCTGACTGGGAACAGAGCCGTCACTGATGTTATCAATGACACATCTGCTTTCCGTACTATGACAAGTCAAAGTCAAAAGATCCCTTAAATCTCAATTTTGTAAATTATGTGTTGCGTATATTTAGAGCTATCAATGAATATTCTTCTGTTCCTCTGTTGTTTGTACTTTTTAAACAGAAAACACATTTTATATGGTGATATTTATTAGAAATTACATACAATATAGCCAACAGCAAGGTAGGAAACTTTAAGGTGCTCTCCTTCCATCCATCTGCCACCTTATTTAGGTTTTTGTAGTAAAATGAAGAGGTACTGTATAGATTAGGGTTGGGCCTTCCGTCATATAAACAGTTCTCAAAACTTTTCAACTCAGTTCCTATAGTGTTTAGTGCATCTTGATACAATTATTGATCTGAATTTTGCTTATGTTCTAACATTTTCAACGAAGTAGGGTGGGCACAGCCATGTTGTGTGCTGTCAGAATACACCGTCTAGCCGCTCAGCTACTGTCTGTCTCTGTTTGTTCTTGTGTTGCTGGCTGTGTATTGACAAGAACTGCCAGACATGATATGTATCACGATACAGTGGTTACGATTCAATATATTGTTATATACTGCAATACTGTAAGGTGATATTGCGAATTTTTTTTTTTAATGTAAGGTTAGAAAAACTGTCATAGTATAAAGAAAACACCACCACATGCCTAAAGTCTATATCAGTAAACAAATAAAAGTGCTTGTAGGATTCTTTAGTAAACAAATTAAGAAAATAAAAAATTGTAAACAGTATTACATATAGGCCTATGTTCAGGACCGAACACATCTGTAGTTTGTAGGCTGCAGTCAATGTGGTCACCTGTTCTATTTGTGTGAGGTGTGGACCAAAACAGGCCTGCTAGTTAAGACACAAAAATGTATTGGCTCTTGCACAAAATGCTGTAATGTTGCTGGAAACATGTGTAGGAGGTTACAGAGTTCACATATCTGCCATAACAGGAATCTTTAGTTGGTTTAACAGGCTTAACCACTGCTGATTTTTACCCCACTCATATGATGTACTTATGGAACATTGTTGACCACGCCGTCATGTGTACTCAGTTAGTCCTGCTAGACGGGTTTGTAAGACAAAACTCTGACAACAAAATAAGACCATTCTAAAGTAACTCTCATGCAAAGCAGACTGAAGCTGTATTCACTGATATCCAAGGTCTTGTCAGACTGATAATAGAGGCGTTTTCAATCACACATGCTGCTCTTCTGCTTTTCAAACTTTCATTTCACAATAAACTAAGGTCAACAAGGTTTCCTACATTATCTCCAACTATTGTAGACATTCCTCTTTATATCCAAAGACAAGTAAGCGCTGGATAAACATTCCCTCATAGGTCCTTGAGGGGCAGACATGGACATGCTTCACAAAAATATTATGAACACCCAAAAGACACATGCCAGCTCTGTAAGGGCTGTCTTTCTGTATCCTGCCACACTAAAGCAAGACTACCACAGTATCCAAGGTCTACATCAAACTTGGAAAAGGAACTATTCTATACTAATATCATGCCATGGGAACCCATGTGATGCATGCCAAGTCATACTGCAAGTCATGTGGACACCTGAACTTCCTGAAGAGCCACTGACAATATGCTGCACTGGAAGTTATTGAATTGTCTAATCAAATCCAATGATGCATACACAAGGATTAGTACTGCTCCCTGCTTGTACTCATGTCACTGAAGCCAACACAAGGACTGTCTCAGAGCTAACTTAAATATCTACTTGACTGACATGGGATGGAGTTAAATAATATCCACAGCAAAAAGAGTAAACTGGGTCCCCGAGCAGCCCACACCCATCGTCTAATGAAGATGTGAATGTGAGATGACTGACCTGCTTTGTTGTACACTGAGATGTCTGTTCATATAAAGAACTTTCATGAAGCGGACACAACTCGAGGCCACATATCATCAGTCCTGCTCTATACAACATGTTGCAACACATGGGTGAGATGCAGGACAGACAGACACGAGAAATGATCACAAATCTTCCTGCCCAACACAAACTTTTCACTGGACAGAGGAAAGATGCCCAGAGATCACCATGGAGTTCAACCTAATCAACCACCTCACAAAAGCAGCATCATCACTTCACAATTATAGGCAGATTCACAAGCGACCTCCCAGGAGGGAGTCTCATTCTGCAGCTTTCTCACAGAGAAGTCCATCTTCACAACAAATTAATCTACCGTCACTGAGGGACCAAGTGAAGAAGCTTGTGTACACTAACTGGGAACTGGACAGGGACACCACAGGCACCTCTACAGCCAGCTTAGGTCTTACTCCGAATGAAATATTTAACAGTGTACATTTGAGCCAACTTGACCCATTAACTTTGGGCTAACCTGTCGGTTCAGTCTAGATTAACTAAACTTTTGTTGCATTGCTGATCATTATGAATCATTTGAATCTAATTTATTAACATTTTACTACTGTTAACATACTAAGTTTTGTCACTCACTTGTAAAGCACCTTTCAGTTTCATTCAGTTCATTTTTATGTAACATCAAATCATACCTGAAGTTATCTCAAGATGCTTTTCATATAGAGCAGGTCTAGACCACTTTATACTTATTTAGAGACCCTACAAGAGTTCCCCCAGGAGCAACAGGAGGTTTGGAGTGCATTTGATTTGTTCGAAAGGTGCTACATAAAGTTTTTTGATTGATTGACTAATTTCATAATGGGACATTCTTAAATATGGCTTTTTCTAGATTGCTAAAAAGAATAAACCTACAAGGCAGAATGGACACATGGACACAGGGGAACCACAATTACTCTCATTACCTTGTAACTGTATAAATTACGTAACCCAAGGGTATATACAATGTATATTACAATGATATAGAGTAAAGAAAAGCAGCAACTCTACTAGGGCTGCACTGACGATTATTTTCATTGTTGATTATGTTCGTGAATAATCGATTAGTTGTTTGGTTTATAAAATGTCAGAAAATGGTGAACATTGTTGATCAGTGTTCCCCAAACCCCAACATGACGTCCTTGAATGTCTTGTTTTGTCCTCTACTCAAAGATATTCATTTTACTGTCATAGAGGAGTAAAGAAACCAGAAAATGTTCACATTTAAGAAGCTGGAATCAGGGAATTTAGACCTGTTTTTTTCCTTAAAAATTACTCAAACCAATTAATCGATTATCAAAATATTTGGCGATTAATTTGGTAGCTGATAAATTGTTGCAATCATTTTTAGTAGTTTCAGCACTACGTAAAAGACAATAGATAAAATTCTGTATCAAATCTCTTTGAGGTGGTAACGTGTATTCACTGTAGTTTCATTATGATGACCAAACAAAGTCCAAAACACTCACCTGTCCTTCTGTCAAAGTTCTTGTTGTTGATGATGATGCACTGGCCGATGCTGGGGAAACTCAGGCTGTATCTGAAGCTGTGGGCGCTGGGCTTGGCATCCACGTCCGTTGAGGCAGAAGCAGAAAAAGACGACACTGACCTGAGGGACAACAAAAACGTAACCCTAGTCTTACTAATACTTAAACTGTAAGATAACTGCACGATGCAACTAATGCACAACAAAGAAAAGCTAGGAAAGCATTTAAAATGTCAGTTACAGGCCTGCAGTAATGACGTGAGTGACTCGATGCTAAAACAGTCTAACGCTACTCTGTAGGACAGCTAATATGTAATAACATGTGAATTAATATGCTAGTAACGGGGTAGACAGCAGCGAAGAAGAGCAGAGTCATCATCAGTGTCTGCCTGCTAACTTGGAGAGGACAATGAGCTGCTGATAAAGAGCGATCGCTAACTAGCTAAATAAATACATAAATAAATAAACTGTGACTCACTGTTGTCCGTCGCCTCTTCTTGCGTCTGTGCTGTCTTCTCCTGGTCTGTTGGTCGACATATTTCTAATGCAGAAAATTAACCACAGAGGAACTACACGCCCTGTGTGATAACAGCAAACCCAGCAGACAGACTAAGATGCTAGCTGCTAAGCTCGGCTAGCTGCGCCCGGCTCGTAAACAAAGATGCTGATGTCACGCGGAGCAGCTGGGAGGCGCTCATTTTAAAGGCCAACGCCTGCCGGGAGAGGGGCGGGTCATACAGGCACACGCTCCCCACGATGAGGGGTGGAGCTAGCTTTTATTTTTGAACATAGAAGGTCAAAGGAAAAGAAAACAGCAGTCTCAGTATTTTGATTTTCTATAGTATTTATCCATGAACTAAAATAAAAATGTCTCTAATTACTTCACCCCAAAATGCTGTTTCAAGGCTTTCGCCCCACTGCTAAGAATACAGTTCAGGTACTGAAATCTTACTGGTATTGGCCTGAAAGTGTTGGTCAAATTCAAACAAATTAATTCTGAAAATACTGAAACTAGCCTGTAAAATACCCACTGTGTCAAAGTTTCAGTTTCAGGCTGTAAACTCCCCCCTAGTCACTAAATCCCCCAAATTTCCACAGAATACAAATACAGTTATGGTCAAAAGTTTACATCCACTTGTAAAGAACACAATGTCATGGCCCTCTCTAGTTTACAGTTATTTCTATAACTCTGATTTTTCTCTGATAGAGCGATTGGATCAGACACTTCTTTGTCACAAAAAACATTCATGAAGCTTGGCTTTTTTATGACTTTATTATGGGTCAACTGAAAATGTGACCAAATCTGCTGGGTCCAAAATAGACATACAGCAATGCTAATATTTGGTTTCATGTCCCTTGGCCATTTTCACTTCAATTAAGCACTTTTGGTAGCCATCCACAAGCTTCTGGTTGAATCTTTGACCACGCCTCTGGACAGAGTTGGTGCAGTTCAGTTAAGTTTAGTTGGCTTTCTGACATGGACTTGTTTCTTCAGCATTGTCCACATGTTGTCAATGGGGGTTAAGTCAGGACTTTGGGAAGGCATTCTAAAACCTTAATTGTAGCCTGATTTAGCCTTTCCACTACCACTTTTGATGTGAAAAATCAGAGTTATAGAAATAACTGTAAACTAGAGAGGGCCATGACATTATGTTCTTTATGTAAGTGGATGTAAACTTTTGACCACAACTGTATGTCCCTGATGTTGATGTAGTTTTTTTTTTTTTTTTTTCCTCAAGTGTAGATTTCAAACTCAGTTATTTCTTCTCATAAATCTTTTACGTTATTTCATCCTGGAGTCACATAGTGTAATATAGCTGAGGACCCCCAGGGGGTCCATGAAATTATTGTGTTGTATCATTAAAAAGTGCATATCTAAAGATGGGAACCATTTGCAGCAGTTAAACTAAGTATATTGTGTCCATTACTAACGTCCATGTTAGCTTTGGGCTAATAGAAACTCTGAAAGTCAGCTTTAGACTGCTAAAGTGTCTGGATTTATTAGGACTGTGGCGGTCTTGTTACTGCTCATTTTCTGAAAGCTCTTATAATCCGTTATTTGAAATGCAGACTATAAATGTTGTCCAGTTGAGTCCAAATAAACATAAATACATAAATAACATTTAATAACACTGTAAATTCCCCACCATGGGACTAATAAAGGATTATATCATCTAATCTTAATATGCTTCAAACTGAAACATGTTTCGGTTTATTACTATCAAACAGGTCTGAACTATTATGGTTGAAATCTTTTAGAATACAAATAGTTTAACATCTAAGAGTAGAAATGGTAGTGAGCATGCATGTTACGTTTAATAGGGGGTCCTCGAATTTTCTCCCCTGTAAGTAAAAATTTGAGAACCCCTGGTATAGATGCATAAAACAGATGCTGTCTGGCAAAGATGTTGTTTATACTGTTTTATTAATTAAGAGCTTGGGTGATTTGTTTTGCTCTCCCACTAAACTAAACCCTGACTAATCTAAAACTAGTTATCTCACCAGGAAGAGATGTGTTTCCATGGTAACAGAAGTACTTTAGCATTTCCATTTTATGCTACTTGTACTTTACTACAATTCTGAAGGAAATATTGTACTTTTTACCCCACTACATGTAAGTTACTTAGTTACATTTAAAATTAGGATTTTCATCACAAAACGTACAATCCATTTATAAAATATGTTAAATTATTGTGGACTAAACTATTGAAGAGAATGAAATGTATTCAAAACTAGCTTTAACCAGCTTAAGCATCCATAATGACCCATTAATACAGTATTCTCAAAGTGGCCATTTTGCATGTGTTATTTTATACTGCCAACAATTGAATCGAAGGCAACTGGACTTAGATTTGTCTCTGAAGACGTTTCGCCCCTTATCCAAGTGGCTTCATCAGTTCGTAACGCTACAGTCTGACTAGTCCCCACTAGTCTTTGTCTTCAGAGACAAATCTAAGTCCAGTTGCCTTTGATTCAATTGTTGCCAGAATGAATATGACCTGGATGAATGAGAACATTCACAGACGTGTTATTTTACTTTTCATACTTTAGTACACTTTGCTAATAGTACTTCTATGTCTCTACGTAAATATACTTTTAGATGCAGTCATACTGTACTTTTACATGGTGGGATTGCCTGTTTTACTAATGTAAAGGATCAGAATTCGTCTTTTGGTGACAACATGCTCATGAGAAGGTCGTACTGTGAACGACAGGGGGTGTCGTATCCTGTGTAAAGCCCCCTGAGGCAAATTTGTGATTTTTGGCTATACAAATCAAATGGACTTAACTTCATAATTGTGATTTAACCACTGATCTTAATTACCTCACACACATGTATTTATATATTTCTCCTATTAAAGCCTCACTGACCTCCATCAGTGAGAGGACGTGGCAGCCTAAAAGTTGAGTTAACCACACAGATGGAGCTGTACATTTCTAAAATAAAAATCCTCACTTCCCATCTACTGTGAGCCTCTTTGTGATGCTTTCTTTGGGAAAAATGAAAAACACCTATATGCACTTCAGTTCCATTCAGACTTTAATATTGTCAACCTCTAACACAATCCTGCAAAACAAACAAACAAACAAAACAATTGCCTTGAAGGACAGAAAGGGTTAAAAGTATGCTCAGAAGAATACATATTTTAACCAATGTACATATGTTTACTGATCATGATTTAGGAAAACTTTTCAAAACAAACTCACAACTCTTAAGTAGCCAACATCAAAAGCTGACAAATGGTCAAATCACATAGGGCATGATAATTTACTGTAAGTGCAAGAACACCTTGAGTCCGTTTTTTAAGAAGTGTGGGAACAACAATCGTAGTTGGAAACAATAAAAGGGATGAAAAAGGTAGAGACTTCAGCAAAAATGTTGAAAACACATAAAATGATGGGTCTGAAAATCAAGATTATGTATATGTTTAAAAAAGAGGACAGACAGAAACCTTTAAATCTGTAATTTAAGAGACATGGAGTAGCGTCAAACTGTACATTCACACACACTCTTTATCATGTGTTTAAATGATGTAGTAAATCACACCAAGGGATGATTCAGACCAAAACAAATGAATATATTTAAACTAATGCTATCCTAGCTGGTAGAGGGTGATTCATGGTAACACAGACAATGACAGTGCATCCAGCTCTAAGTAAACAATGAAAAAAGCAAAAGTGCATCACCACCATTAGATTCTCTATCAATATAACCAGTTAATATCACAATTACTTTACTATTTAATATATGTACACAGAAATATTTGCAACATGTTTTGTGATCTTCATTTTCAGTGTTTTAAGTACACTTGAATATAAAATGAAATTTAGACTTTTCAGCAAACACACACAGTCCTTCCACTCAAATGACAAACAACAGAGACAAAGACAATATCAGAAATCAGTTTTTGCAGTTTCAGTGATCTCGCTTCACACATTTCATTTTGTGCCACATGTAAACGCACTGAGGCACTCTTATTGCTGTCTGTTAAAAAACTACACTCGCAACACACAACGAATAAAACAACCTACATCAAGATTAAAGCTATGATCGATAAGTTTGAAGGAATTCAGGAAGACAAAAACACTTGTCTCATATTTCCCTTCACTAATCATCAAACCAGTAGAAATCATACAGCTCAGCTCTGCTGCTCTTAAATTAATCTCAACTGTTCAAATTGTGATCTTCAACATTTACTTTGAAAGCACAATTTAAATTATTAATCCAAGTATTGGTGAGGGAACAAACTTAAGGTATGAAAACAGCCTGAAATTAGTGTACATGGGTGGAGAATGAAATCTCACAATATGATTTAAACTTACAAGGCTCTTACTCTTAATAACCTGGTCAGCTGCAACTTAACACCTGTTTTAGCTTGAGCACGGCCCCTTTACAAAATTTAAATATACAGTATGTCAGGGGGAATGTGATGTTGCTTCATAGTTCGGGGTCGTGGTGCACCACAAAACATGAGAGATGTTTTACAGGTTTTTCAGGTTCTACAGGACAGAATTACAACAATTTCTCTGTAAAGACTAAAATAACATCTGTTGGATGGAGGACTATAGAATGTGAACAAACCGATTTATAGTGTACTAAAGTAACTGTACATGTAATTTACTGATTAAAAAAACTGTATTTAGTCGTAAGTTATTCTTTAAAATGAATTGTTGAAGGGCAAAATACATGAAAAACAAACTAAAAGGTTTCCACCCATGGTGGGAGTAGTGCTATTGGTATTTTTATACTTCATCTTTTCATTGGGACATTTGGTACCACTTTTACAATTCAAATAGTATTCAACATGGTATCATTAAATGAAGAACATATATTCTATTAAACTTAATGTGCTACCCAGAGAAATCTTCCTCAATAAAAAACATGAATAGAAAAAAATACATTTTATTCTTATAGTGAAAAAAGGTAGTTAAAAAAAGACTCAACTGGGCTAAATACTGTATAAGGAGTGGTAATGTAGTATAATCATAATGAACTTCTTTTACAACTCTTCATCGCTACCATGTATTTTACAGGGTGGTTGAGGGAATATCTGAAAAAAAAAAAAAAAATCACAGATTTTGAAATGGACTAGTTGAGTGCAAAAATTGAAAAAAAAGGCTAATATCCCTCTGGAGTTGTTTCACTTCAAGGAATAAAGTAGCACCACAAATTACAATAAATTCAAAGGCAAACTCTGTATCACGTCTTGGTGTTGATGATACTTTTCTTTTTATACCAGTCCAAAGGTAATTGTTGAGATAAGCCATTAATTATTCTTTACGGCAGCATTACAGCATTTATCTGTCTTTTGTCATAACTACTGAAGGTTATGCATCTGTGCATTTGATGTAGTCTGTCTTAACTATTAAAAACACTGAGTATGATTAAAATTGGACTCACAGTGGTGCTGTGTGCTGGGGAAACTGCAATAAATTCATTGCAAAAGTAGTCATAATCAGGAGTGTGCAAAAAAAAAAACATAAATTAAATGTTCTGTAGTAGCTCACTCTCTCTAAACTTGTACATTGTAAGATGACATCTGGATGGATTATGCCTTTGATAATAGTGCTTTTAAAGAAAATGCATAATGACTTTAGCAGAATAGCCTGCTACCAAATGCAACTCAAGGGCTGTACCATAGATCCCTGGGCTGAGAACAAGCAGTAGACCAAGACAAACATCAGTGTTTGAGAGGCAGTGAGAGGGAGTTCTGAACACTAATCAGCTGCATCTTACAACAATGCTACAATGTGCATTGTATCTACATTGAGGGTGAAGTCCAGATGCCCTTAACCCTGAGCAAATCACTGCTGGAAAAGGGGAGCTGAGCGGGAGTGATCAGTTGTAGCTACGGACATTGAAGATAGGTTGACGTCAGGCTTGAATTCCTGCTTTAGCTGATGTCATGTTTGGACACCACAGAGGAAGACAGTCCGACTTAGCTGGGATCAGAAGATGTCAGGGCACGCCTCCCAGTTGCCTTGGTCCTTGGCCTCCCAATAACCGCCCTTGTAGACATGCAAGGTCTCTCCGGAGACGGGGTCGTCTAACTTCTCAAACCACATTGCTTGATAGTTGTCTGGATGGGTGCCTAAAGGAAAAGAAAGAACATCTTTTACAAAGAAGAAACTTGAAAAAGACTTGAGGTGAAGAAGCCACTGAGCCATGACAACACATCATGCTTGAATCAAGCCAATATGCCCTCAGGTGATTTCCAGTAACTTGGTCTTGAGATGCACCGTATTCAACCCAAAAAGGAGACAAATTATAGATAAGTAGGGTTGGGCGATATGAAGGTGTATTACATGTGTCCACCAGTAGAGATTGGCAATACCATGTCTACCATAATAGCAATTCCTGTGTGATTTTGTTATTTGAGCAAAATTGTGCATGATCTCGCCAATCCAGCTGCCTCGCAATGTAACATGATTTGGGCCGACATGGAGGAAGAGAGTGAAGTTGTAAATACAGAGCAGGAAGAGGCATCCCAACCAAGTCAAATGAGGAAGAACTCTGGTTGCATGATAACCAGACATTTGCACACAGTAGCTTATTTTGACAGTATTTTGTCAGCTTTTTGAAATGAAAAATGAGCAAATCCTGCAGGAAATGTCAAGTCTTTTATTTTGGTATACTGTAAAATAAGAATGTGTGATTTATGTGATTATATTGCACTGGTATTTATTTGCATCTGCTAACCTTGAAACCTGTAATACTGAAATTATTGTTCTGAGGAACCTTAAGGCTTCCATTTTGAAAGTCTGAGTTTTTGTTTTAACTTCAGTGCTATCTCGTGAGTTGTTTTGTTTGTATGCAAGTTCCAAACGAAGGAAGAAAATAATGAAATGTGATGAAATATGGTATTGTTATTTTAAACCATTTCATAATTGAATTTACAGAACAATTAGTGTATTGTGATATATACATTGCTGTGGTAGAAAATTACATATACCATGGTAGAAGATTTTCGCCATATCGCCCACCCCAAAGTACTCAATGAAATCACCAATTTGCTCATCTGCCATATGTGGAGAGTGTCAGGCTATCGGCTAATGCCCTGACCGCAGTGTACCGAGTAATAACAGACAAAACGCTACTCTACAATATTCAAGTACTAGGTTTGTGCCAATTCTACAGGGAGCTACAGTCTTCAATAAGGTACTCTAAAGACTACCAACACTAATCTAAATAACAAAATAAAATGGGATAATAGGGAGCAACACTGGTGTTACTTGCTTTTGACTTGAGCTCCATAAGGACCTTCGTTGCCTTCCACTAAGAGAGACCAAGTTGCAAAGGATGTAAAGGGGAAAAGGTTAAGAGAAGGGTTCTTAATCTAGATTAAATTAGATTAGATTAAAAAATTTCAATAATTGCACTGTATGTGTCAATTCATGATCAGAATACTTGCTTAGATAAGGGGGGAGTGGTGGTCCGTAAGGGGCTGAAAATAGAAGAATTAAGGATGAATTTTTGAGAGCTGAGACATAAGATTGGATATGATCTGAAGATGACTGATACAAAGAATAAAGGCAGTGAATGAAATGTAAGAGGCTACTTGCATGCAATAGGTGTATGAGGGGGAGAGTCCTCTGTGTCATCTTTACACCAGCACAAAAAAAAGATGTGAATCTACAACTCAAAACAGTATCCACAATCCACACAAATTTCTTGTTTATGCCCATTTTAGAAGTGCTGTGTGTAGCATTTTAAGCAAAATACCATGACGGCTAAATATACTAATAGTCAACAAAAGACCACAGTCAAAAGCCATTTTTTTTACCTTTAAGTTGTACTTCACTTACTGTCACAAAAAGCACCTGTGCTTCTTCAATTCAAAATCTGTCATGATATCTTTGTCTGCACTAAACTGCACTCTTCCTTGTTGTGCTGTAAAGTAAAATAAGTTTTTTTGGCCAAAAAAAACACAACAACAAAATCAGTTCAATTCAATCAGTGGATAACTCTGGGTCTGAAAAGTGAAGCCAATGCTGAAGTACCTTAAACTTTCATTCTTTCAAATATCCAGCAGGTGGCGACTCCTCTGGTTGCAAATAGAAGTCTGATTGTATAGAAGTCTATGACAAAATGACCTTACTTCTTACTTGAACTATTACCTCAGTAAACATCGTAAACATTAGTTTTTTTGGTCAACAGTTTTGGTCGCCTGAAAATATCGTATCATCACCTGTCATTTCTGGTTGCAAAAAAACAACAACAAACAAACAAACAAACAACAAGGTGATGGCCAAAATGGCAAATTCAAGGTTTCACTACTGTAATCCGCAAACCATTGGGTGACGTCATAGTGTCTACGTTCACTTCTTATAAACAATCTATGGCTGCTGGCAGTGTGTAGGCTGATATAAACTACAAATCTTTTCACTGTTGGCCTCAGTTGGTTAAGTCAATTATATTTAATGACAAATTAAGGAAATGTAGTGACGTGAAATTGGTATTGAGTAACCCATAACCTCTGTCAAACTGACTGTGACTTGTTTTTTCCCACAAATATCAGCACTTGTTTGAGTAATTGAAGTCTCTAGAATTGAGAACAAGCTTATCAACCTCCCATGGATATATATGTGGGTCACTGCTCTGTTAAAATACTACACAAAGCACTTTTAAAAGTACATGTTATGTTAAGCTACAAAGTGATACTTGCTTTCATCTGAAACCTCATTTGCTTCTGTGCCAGTCTCCACTGCATCAGCTAAATGGAACAGAAATGGATGAAGGGATGGTAAACATGTTTGGAGAATGATATTAAAGATATTAAACACCTTCCTGTTACACACACAACATATTGTACATGTGTTTTTGCATCTATAATTAACATATAGCGTCGATCAAAGGTGGGAAAAGGCTGAGAGAAGAGTACTTGCTTTTCAAGGGTGAATCATTGATTGAATCCTCAGTGACAGCTTAGAGTTGAGACAAAGACAAGGTATTCCAGGACAGCCAAAGTGGACAAAAGATGAATGGACAGAGAAACATTGGACAGAAACACAAGACAGAACAACGCTCATTTCCTTTTTTTTTTTTTTACCTTCCTCAGGTGAGCTGGCTGTTTTAACAGCCTCCCTCTCCCGTTCTCGGCGGACGGTGCGCTGTTTCTCCTCTAGCCTCTGTTTCTCTGCGTTAGCCTCATCCCAGCGGCCGTCCTCCATTAATCTCTGGTCAGGACGCCGTCGACTGTCTGTTGGCGCTACTCCTTCTTCAGGTTCATTGAGGGTCAAGGCCAGTGAGGAGAAGAAGTACATGTTCTCTGCTCCCTCTCTGTAAAGTCATCACCATAAAAGATCAGAGGTACAACATTTTACAAGCTCCGTTTACAACAACAACCACTTTCTCAGTACTACCAGAACTTACGGCAAAGGGTTCTTTCTCCAGATTTCTTTGGCTTTGAGGGTCTGATATACGGTCCTCTGTTTGCCTTCAGTGCCGTTCTCGCCTTTACTGCTTTGCATTACCCTGGAGAACTCCATCTTCTCATCCCAGGTCCCTGATAGCACGTAGTGGGCCTTCCCATCCTTATCTGTTACTACTCCTGTTACCTGAGAGACAAAGACTCAGTTAAAAGTGTAATCAAAGAGCCAACAGTAGGCAGTACAGAGATTCACATTAAACACAGTTAAATACTACAGCTCTGCCATAAACACCTCTATGACAGTGTCAAAAGACTGAACATTATAGGCATCATAAAAGGAGACTGTACAGCAGAACATTTGTATTTGGTTGCATTAGACCCCCTAAATTGGACAAGTTTATTTAGTCAAACAAATCTTTATATCTACTACTTTTGAAGATATTACAAAATATTTTATAATGCTGGAAATGCCAGATCACTACTAAAATCTAATCAGTTGTTCCTTCCTCCAGGCCTTTCTAGTCACAGCATTTCCCAGAGATATATTAGTTATTAGGGCTGCACGATGGTGCTGTGGTTAGCACCGCTGCCTCACAGCAACAAGGTTCTAATCTGGTGCATGTTCTCCCCATGTTAGCATGGGTTTTCTCTGGCTTCCTCCCACAGTCCAAAGACATATGGGTAATTTCTATGCAGGCATTTAATTTCAGTCAAGTTGCCCTAAATCTAAATCTCTGTGTCAGCCTTGTGATGGACTGGCAACCTATACAGGGTGTGCCCTGCTTTTGCCTGGTGTTAGCTGGGATCAGCTCCAGTCCCCCTGTGACCCTGTATGGGGTCTTATTAATGGTTACAGACAATGGATGGATATTAGTTATTTTTGAGATATCTGGCTCATTGACAGACAAAATGATAAACCAGGGATGAAAACATCAAAGATAATCAGTCATATTTTGTATATGAGCTAGCTGACTGAGGAAACAAAGCTCAATTTAGAAAACGTGTTTATGAAGGCTCTCAGTCATCCAGGTCATGGTATCCGAGTAAGGGTTACATCAGCAGCAGCTGGACTTGCTTTAGATTCTTGAAGATGTTTCACTTCACTTTCATCCAAGAAGCTTCATCAGTTCTGACTAACTGGCAGGGGAACCCAGGAATTTAAACTCTGTGGGGTTGTTTAATGACCCATAACTACAGTCGTCACACTTAGGAGCACCAGTGTACTGAGTGGTTAAATTCCCCTGCCAGTTAGTCAGAACTGAAGAAGCCTCTTGGATGAGAAGTGAAACATCTTCAAGAATCAAAACCAAGTCCACTTGCTGTTGATGTAACCCTTACTCGGATACCATGACCCGGATGGGCTGGAGCCGATCCCAGGTGGCATTGGGCAAAAGCGGGGTACACCCTGGACAGGTCGCCAGTCCATCGCAGGCATACAGTATTGTGTGATTTTTTTTTATTATACATATTCCTGTAAAGAAGCATATCAGCTCTGGCTATATGGTGCTATATGACAAAAACAACTATAAGCCCACCTTTCTTGGTACATCTCTGGAGAAGTAACTGTAGGGAGCAAACTTGAGGTGGCAGCGATCTCCTGTCCTGTGGTTCACCACATCTATCTCCCCTGACTGGAAGGGGATAAGGGAAAGAGACAGATGTTAAGTTGTAGATGAATTAGTCCCCGATCAGACACAGCACGTGTTGCAGGTGGAAAACGTGGGCACACCGCGCTGCCATTTTGTTGTCCAGTTGCCCATTTTTGCAGTACACGTTTTTAAATTCTTGGTAAGCAATTGGTAAGTGCTTAACACAAACCAATTAATGAAAACAACTTGCC
This sequence comes from Pterois miles, assembly GCA_947000775.1. NCBI lineage: Eukaryota > Metazoa > Chordata > Actinopteri > Perciformes > Scorpaenidae > Pterois > Pterois miles. The sequence goes on from CAMQGK010000231.1 coordinate 5,230,434, forward strand.
TGAAATATCAAGTACCGCACTAGTATGCAGTATGCTGCTTTTTTATTATTGTTGCTAGGCCTGCTGTTTTCTGTTCAGCTCATGGAAACTATGGTTGGTAAAGTCATATAGTTCCATTTATACAGCAAACAATCAACAATGAGAAAATACGTAAGGTGTATTTCTGCTCATTTGAATTTTTTTTGTCTTCAGGCATTCAGAGTGATCCTGTAAAAACGTGAGGCACATAGAGCAGTAAAACGCGAGGCACTCAGCAACGCAAAATCAGCGCCCAAAATGCTTTACTCTCATTGAAAACAATTACAAAAAGCCGCTCCAGGCTGCTAAAACATAATCTGTCTGGTCAGGGCCTTAAAGGATAAACCCAGTAGAATTACAGTACAAGCAAAATGTTCTATAAAGATGTCTATGTAGTTTGTCATTGTGTTAAGGTTTTTCAGCTTTAAATTTACCTGGTCAATCCATAATTTTCCAACGATGATGTTGTGTACTGTTGTAGTCACTTTCTTCCACGAGTAATGATTGTTGCTCTTGTCAAATAAACACTGGATAGAACCTGAGGATAGAGAAGGAATAATGTCAGACCTGGCAGTGGTCATTTTTAACCTGCTCACCTAAAATGTAAATGTCACATGAGGTCTGCACACACTCACCCAAAGGCATGATAGAGAGATATTTCCCTCTAAACTTGCTGGCCAGGGTAATTTCTTGTCTGAGGGTCCAGCCCTTTTCAGAGATGGCATGGTGAGCTGCAGCAGGTGGGTGGTGACTCACCTGAGAACAGCAATGTGATAGCAATGTCAAGATTTGACCGTCACATTTATGCGATGGCTAGACTATTCAAGCAATTAAGCATGCTTATATTTTCAAGTGTTTTTTTTTTTGACATACCTGTTCACACAGCGAGCGGTAGCCACAATCTCTTAGCCGATCAAGCTCAAAGGTTTCTCCCAGAAGAGGATTGAAGGGTTTTCCTGTGCGATGAACAGTGGTGGAATAGGAAGAGACTGTGAACGCGGCCACATAACACATCTGCTCTAGAGAGCTCTGACATTTAGCAGCCTTATCCAGCAGTTCGTAGTACTCCAGGTCTTCAGATAGACGTTGCAGCATTGAGAGAGGCTCGTTGAAATTCACCTAGTAGGTATAGAGTCACAGAGAGAAGTCTGATTACTTCTAGTTACTTTAACAAGGAAAAGCTACTTCGATACCAACAGGGGTACAGGTTTCTTACAGGCATTGGTATCTTTGAGAGCTCCTTTCCAATACAGTTCTTCATGATGCTCCACAGATTGAGGTAATAGTTGGGCTTGTCAGGAATACGTGTCCGTCTTTGTCTAACTGGTTCTAGTTCAAGAGGCTGTGGAGACTCTGGGTTAGATGCCAAAGACAGCTCATCAAACTGGAAGAAGAGAAGGAAAACAGCCGTAAGGGTCAGGTGACTGTGGCATGCTGATGAGCACAGCAAAAGACAACAGAACTTGCTTGTAAAGACAAAGTTGACCTACATTTACAGACTGATCATCCATTCCAGTCTCACTGCTGATCCCACTAAGGTTGCTGCCAGATCTCCTGATGAACAGATAAATAAATAATTTTAAGGCAAAGCAGTACACATGGAGAGAAAATAATAACAAGAAAAGACAAGGTTGATATTAAACGGTAGAGTTGTTAGTGCTGTTCGAATACATTTTGGTCAAATGTTGAAATTCTCATTGCATCACAACAACAATCAATAAATCTAATGCTCCCACCAAAAAGAGACAAAAGCTAATATCCGTGGCTGTCACAGGACTACAATAAACCTGTCCAATCATCAGATATTCAGAGGTAGTGCTGCTGGCTACTTTCATTGGAAAAGAGTTGGCAACACTGGGCTGGGTTTTATGGTTGGATCATGCTAAAAATATAGTGTACGCTAGCTAGTTTCTCAGCATTATTAAGCCTAACTTTAAGAAATAAAATTAGTGACATTTGAAAAAAGACAGCCACTTAATGACCTGTGATACTTGGGGTCAGCAGGGACAGTAATAAACTCAGCTGGGTCTTCCATAGCATCAAAGAACTCATTGTCATCATCCTCGTCACTGGCATCACCTTTTCCTGAAACACCACCTAAAGATGGAGAGAGACAGTGGAAGAGTAAATGACTAAATGGTTCAACTGTCCTTAGTTGATTGGCATAGCAGGCAGACTTTGTGTAACATTAAGGGTCCAAAGACAGAAGAGCAGTCAGGGATGAGATCCTTACCTTTGTTACCTAAGGTAGGATTGCTGGATGAAGGGGGGAGAACTGTAGCTCCTCTGAAAGCTCTTTCCAAGTGATTGTGCTGTTTGGCCAGCTGCTCCAGAGTCTCCTCCAGCCGTATCCTCTGGTCCCTCTCAACCTGTAAGGCCTTCTGCCAGCGCTTACTGTGGTTCTGGGCAAGGGAGAGGAAGTCTCTACATGCCTTGGGGAACATCCAAAAACAACAGCAACATGTAATAAAAGGAGTCAACAACAGTGGTCTATGTTCATCAGCAAATTTACACTAGGGTGACTTACATTAATCATGGCATTAGAGGTGATTCTGAACAGTGTGGCTCTCTCTGTAACTTGTCTCATCTTTTCCCCTATGTCTCCACCGACACGAATCCCCTCCAGTTCTGACAAAGACCTGTACGCGTGGATAAAAATAAATAGGAAAACAAAATAAATAAAGGTATTTGTTTTTCTAAAAGTAACCAAATTTATCAGTCTGATAATTGATACCTTTGGAGGGCAGACCCATGCTTGACAATGAGATCATTGCAGGTGTTGAGGTCCTCCACCTTGCTGCCAAGTGTGCGTAGTGTGGACTGGATTTCTAAGTTACGGCAGCCTCCTCCCTGTCCTGTGGAGGGGGGCACTGCAGGACAATCATCACCCGAGTCATCTGAGGGAGAGAATAGCGAAGATGATGACCAAAAACAAACCAGAAAACAGACAGAGAAATACACACATTTCTGCCTGACAAACAGCAGGTGCTGCTGTATAAACTGTTTTTGCCTCTCACCAGATTCAGCCTGCATGTGGACGGCTTTCGCCTTGGCGAGCTCCAGAGCAGTGATCCATCGCTGTCGCTCCACTTCTGAACTGGCCTTCAAGTGGTAGGTCTGTGCACCACCGTTAGAAATGACAAAATTGCACGAGTCCTCCACAGCAATATTGGCTGTGGCCAAGTTGATGGTGCCTCGGCATGTGTGACCCATCTCTGCCTGGGTCCTGGACACAAACAGAATGAAGGAGAGTCAAACGCAGAGCTTCTGAATCCATGTTTTATGAAGCAATTATAACTTTTTACTTGTAAAATTTGCTTTAAATTATGAGTGCAATAAGCACTATTTTTAGTGCACTTCTTTAACTCTTTAAAAGCTAAAAGAGACTGTGTTATTGCCAAGGCTCATTGTAATAAATGTATTATATATTGCCCACCCCTATTTTATACTCCCTTATGTTTCAGGACCTCTCCCTTAGGCACCACCTTGGCTTTGTGTTGAACCAGGTAAAACCCTTTAATGACATATAATTACAAATTCAGTCATATATATGTAACTTACCTGTAGTAAGATAGCAGTCCATTGCTCAGAACAAACCAGCGTCTCTGGTAACCTTTAATGTAGTTAGTCCACTTGAAGAGCCAACCCTTGTACATGTCTCCAGGGGTTGGAGTAGGGGGCTTAGGCTCTGACATTGCAACAGCCTGTGGTTTCACTGGGTGAAGTTATAGTCTGTTGAAGAAAAAAAAATAACTACTTTAACTAACTTTACACTGCTATTAATAGTTGGACATGTTACTGTTCAGCCTGTTTAATGTACAATCAATACATGAAATGTAAGCATAAACTAGCCTTATGATTGCTACAGACAGTACTGCATCATCACAGAGTAAATTGGCTTGTTAATGTCAACACCTTTAGATTCACTGTCTCATCCTAGTATGACATACATTAACTCATTTAGCTGTACAAGGAATAATGATGTGTAGGTTTAACTTTCTTGGTAAAAATCAACAAATAGTCTACTAGTCTATAATAGTCTCTACTAAACCATACCACATAATATAAATGCCAGCCTGTGGCTTAGGTTTTCTGAATTTTCAATTTAAACTGAAAACAAATCAAGACATAAATACTAACCTCCTAATACTGGCTGCAGTTAGCTGAATTGTTACAATGTTTTCTGAATGAATGCTGGCTGGTCCACATTCGACAATGTTATTTAAGGGGATAGATAGATAGAAAGTTCAGCAGTTGATTACTTACATTAAGATGATTAGTTTTTGTATTACAAGTTTGATGAGGCATTATTATTTTTCTTTTTAGAGCTTTTAAGCCTTTTATTAGATAGGAACGTGCATAGTATTTTAGAACAGGGGAGAGAGAGGGTGCGACATTGTGGAAAGGGCCACAGGCCAGCCTCGAACTGGCCCGCTGCGGTTTGGACTCAGCCTTGTTATATGGGTGCCCGCTCTACCAACTGAGCTATCAGGGTGCCCAAGGAGGCATTAACTTATCAAATAAGTTCTAATTTGCATAAATTTCCAGAACTGAAATCTGAACACTGGATGAAGCTAGGCTCAAAATGTTTGTTTTATTTTGTTGACTTATTGGAGTCAAAGCTTTTTACAGAGTGAATTTTGGATATCTCTTTTTTTAATCACTCAATAAATCAGAAAGTACTGTCAACAGCTATAACAAATCTTTTTGCCATGTTTTTATGAATAAAATATTTTATAAATCGGAATGAATATGACCTGGATGAATGAGAACCTTCACAGGCTATGAATGATATATGAACAAACCTCTGTAAAAGCCAGTATACACAGTATAGATAGGAATGAAACTAGAAAGTCTGATTTTCAAGACACTGCAGTGGATAGAGTAAAACATTTAACTAATACATATCACCATGAAACTTCATCAGTTGAATACTTACAATAATTTTCTTTATTGGTATTACAAGTTTTCTCAAATCGTATGTTTAAATACGGAAATGAGGCAATATTTAATACTAACTGCTGATGAATTTAAGCGAAATCTACAGAAGCAGATAGAAAAAGTGTAGTAAAATAAACACCTAAATGTGTATTTTGAACATTTTCTTTCAACTACTCAGATATGTTATGTTATAGAAGTGAAATAGCCCAAGATCTGAAAATTGACTTGTGCATGGTTTTACCTGTAGTGTCTTCCCTAAACGTTATAAGAGCTATGAACATCAGGTGAGTCCATCGAAGTCCCCCAAATATGAGTCGGGGATGAATTAACACACTGAGCTGTATTTCTATGATTTCGCTATAATCGCTGCAGTTTGGATTATACGTTAACGTGGAAATCAGCAAATTACAACAAACGGTTCAGTGCTGACATGACTCCTGTTTAGCTAACGTTCATCGTAACGGCAACTCTCAAAGACCGGCGGAAAACAGCTTTAACTACCGATAACAGTCACTTGAACTCACCGATTCTTTTACCAGGATCACATACAACAGTCAAGTTAGTACAGCCTGGATACTGTGAGGTACTTCGAGGAACAAGAAGCCAATTCCAAACATCCAAGCTACTTAAAACAGTGTCCGTCACTAAGCTTGCTGCTAGCTACACAACAGGAAGCTGTCAAACAGCCTGACACGTCCCACCCAGACGATGCTTACGATCATTTTCAACTCTCTCAGCATTTCTTTTTGACATCAAAACGTGATTATATTTTCATGACGCTTACACTTACCGTGCGAGATTTAAACTGTTCACGTTGTGCATGACGTGTTGGGTGAAGCAATGTTAGCTCGCCAGTGCTAGCTCTGCTAACTACTTTCATGGATGTATTAAGAACAGCTACTTTGCTACAAGGCCTATTGAAGGAGGTTGGGCTCGCGTCATCAACGCGTCATGCATTGGGTACGACACATGCGCAGTAACACCTGGTTTCACTCGCCGAAATTGAGCTAATCGCAACGTGTGACAGCAGCCTCAGTCAAACTGCGCATGTGTTGTACTACATTCCCAAAATTTGACCTAACCTGCCTAAGAAGGCCGTGCTTTTCCATAGGTTCTTCTTCGTCCTTAGGTTTTACGCCAGTTAGATGCCGTAACGCTGTTGGATGCCGTAACGTTGCTTTGCTGCCTCCCTCTGGTTATAGCAGAGACAGGTCATCTTGGTTATAGTCCTCCTCAATGTCCAAGTCGTGTAATTAGTCCACTTACTTTGTTAAAACCAAATAGCCATCCATACTCTAATTGACTTTATACACAGGGCTTTACCTGCCCTCTTTTCTGTAATTGTGTGCTCATCACTTGTCTCTTTTCTCTATATTTCCTGCATCTGTTATTATATGCTCCACTGTCTCTTTTTCATGTTTTCCCATAATAATAATTTCCCATAATGAAAAGTATATTAAGGTTTCCAATTCTCAATCTGCTTATTGATGCTTCTTAATTCCTGTTAGTTCCCCTTGATTTTTCCCCTTCTGAATTTGACAGTCTAATAATAATTTAATCAATTTATTTCTTGACAGTGGTGGAAGAAATATGCAGATGTTTTACTTTAGTAAAAGTAGTAATACCACAGGATAAACATACTGTTAAGTAGAAGTCCTGCATTCAACACGTGAAAGTGATATTTCTCCTTTGACTATAAACAAGCGTTCATAAAGCAGATTGTGATGATTAATGGTTGTATACAGTATGTCTTCATGCTTGTGAGTATTGATAGTCACTCACTACATTTAAGGTTGTTCTCACCTGTCCAGCCCATTCTAATGACTGAACAATGCAAAAAATATACATTTGTGGATCCTTTGATCCACTAGTAAAAATCTGTAAATGGTCTACGTACTTAGTCTGTATAACTATAGTATTCACTAATTAAATCAGTAGTTTTGTTACTGTGATTTAATGTAAATAGTCCCAGATCTACACTTTAATGTTCTAATACTCAGACAGGTCTAATAGACCACACCATATTTGAAGAATTTTCTATAAAACTGAAAGGGACACCCTGCAAGTTATCACCCACTATAGTCATGTGCCTTTTAATGAACCATTGCAAGTTTACCATCTATAAAAAATACAATAGGGCGGCAGTAGCTCAGTCTATAGGGAGTTGGCTTGGGAACCGGAGGGTCACCGGTTCAAGTCCCGACATGGACCAAGAACTGAGTGTGAACTGGTAGCTGGAGAGGTGCCAGTTTACCTCTTGGGCACTGCCGAGGTGCCCCTGAGCAAGGCACCAACCCCCAACTGCTCGGGGCGCTTGTCAGGAGCAGCCCCCTCACTCTGACATCTCTCCAATTGTTGCATGTATATGGACCTGTTTGTGCATGTGTGTGTATAAGTTAACAGAGTGAAAAAATTGAATTTCCCCTAGGGGGACTAATAAAGGACTATCTTCTTCTTCTTAAAAACCGACCCTAGTTTTAGAGTGTCTAATGTAAACATTTGTGGAATGCATATTCACAATGTGGGGTTATATTCTCTAATTTTCTGTTAGTTAACCAAAATCTAAGGCCATCAATTACATTATTGAGACATGAAGCATGGCTGTCATCCCACTGACTGTGAGAAATGATCTAATGTATCATTCCAACTGTTATGGTGAATCCATAGAGTGGAAATGTTAATGACCTGAGTTTATAAAAAAAAATAATTGCACAATGCAAAATTCCACAAAGCCTTTTTGTGTTAAATTTGTGCATTATTTTATTTACTGTCAGTTTTAGTTCTGTTGTAAACCACATTTCCTTTAAATACTTCTTTTCCTTGTTCTTTACTACTGGACCTGTTCCTAACCTCAGTTAGCTGTCATGAAACTAAACAAAGGCATTTAAAATTGTTACATTATCAAATGTAGGTTCTCATTAAAAGAATATTCTCATCCTGAAACTAGATGCTCTTCACCTTGAAAATTAGCAACATAGAAAACAAAGAAAACATTTATCTAATTTGCATGATTTTTATTGGACAACTATTTACTACAACAACAAATCTTGTATGAAGTAGGCATTTACTTTACTTAAAACATCCTGTGTCTGTATCTATGCATGTATCAGGGTATGACTGTGATATGTCAATTCACTCTCCCCCAGACTTATTTGGTGATGGTGTTTGCATTCATACTTTTCCCACTCCCACTAAGCACAATATATGGTGTTTTCTGAGATTTCTGCTTCTCTTGGAGCAAAGCCACCGTCCCTAGAGGAGTATCACTGCTGCTCATCTTCTTCAGCAGCGCCTCCTCCTCCAGCTTTTTCATCCTCCTCTCTGTCTTCATCTTTCCAGAGCCTTTTCCGTGGAATCGGTGTGAAAGCTGCCTGAAAGCTTCTTTTGGAGTCAGCCTCCGCCCAGATTCATCCACATACTCAATCTTGACGTCAGGCTTGTAGCCGTCCTTATCCTTGAAATCTTGAGTGAAGCCTCTATATTCTTCTCTGCGGCTGTACTTGTCGTCAAAGCCCATCTTGTCCTCGATGCAGTAGTTGTCATTGGGTAAGGCGCCTTTTGGTGCTCTGACACGGGCCACCTTTTGCATTTCAGTGTCCAACAGACCTTTGTTTTTGCACAACAGCAAGGCAGCAGCAAGACCAGAGTTGACAATGGGCTCTTCATCCAAAATGGTGGCAGAGGCTGTGGAAAAATCAGGCTGTTTCTGCTCCTCATCCAAGTTAACTGTGCTCCATCCAACATTCTCATCCATTTCTGAGTCTGAATCTCCAGCATCATCTTTTTCTTCTTTCTCTTCAAAGTCCATAATGTCCTCTTGGTCCTCTCTGTTGCCGGACAGCCCATAAGTTGGAATATCCCCCAGCGTTCTGCAAAACTCTGAGGTGGCGTTGAAAACAATGTTGTTCTTCCTCTCAGGATCGTTGTCATTTTTGCCTCTATCGAGCTCTTTAATCTTCTCTGCCACCTTCTCCCCAGAGTCTTTGAGAAGCTGCTTTTGCTTCAGCTTCCTCTGCTTCTCCAGTTGTTTCTGCAGTTCCTGCTCTGCCTCGTCCTCCTCGATGACAGCTGGCTCAGGAGGTGTGAAGTCTTCGTCATCACTTATGTCCATTTCTGCCATCCTAACGTCATCAGACAGTAGGGGGATATTGTGTGCCAGTGTGCTTTCCTCCTCCTTCACTTCCACACCATCTTCATCATCCATCTGTCTGCGTCCTCGACCACGTGTCCTGGAGCCAAAATCAGAGCTGCGGGTGTCATCAATGAGAAGTCCATCTGCAGCCGTCTGCTTCTCCTTCTTCCTGATTTTCTTTACACGCCGTTTTGTCTTTTTAAAGCCCACCATTTCCTGAGGTGTGTAATACTCCGAGGCGATGGTGAGAGCAGGCATTTCCAAGGACTGGGCCTGATTACGCAGAGCCTCTCTCATGGCTTGAAGCTCCCGCTCTCGCTCCCCATCAGCAAAGCCCCCTGTATTCAACCGGAAACTCTTTTTCTTTTCACCCCTCAATTTCCTCATCATACTTTGACAAAACAGTGCGGGGCTTAAACGTAACCATGTCATCCACACTCTCCTCTTCTTCGTAGGGCTTGTAATCAGGCTTTTTCTTTTTTAACTCCACATTCTTTTCTGCTTTTTCCTTGTCTACCAGTCCCACATTTACAAGCACATCTTCCTCCTCTTCAAGTACCCCTTTGTCTTGTAGGGTCAGGATGACAGTCTGGCCCTCACTGAAGGAATCCACCTTGTGCTGTACTTTGAGTCCCTTCAGATCTTGAGATGTGTAGGCATCCTTTTTGCTCTGCGCAAACTCCTCCTCTACCAGACTACTGACACCAAACTCCTCATCCATCTCTTCCAGGAGTTTGGCTCTTTTCTCAGCCATTTCTTTTTCTTTTGCCATCTTTCTGCTTCTCTCAACCCAAGCAGCTGTATCATCCAGCCAGTCATCCTCTGCTATAGTCTTGACTTTTCCCAGTTTTTGGTTCTGGATGCGTTTTTCTTTCATAGCTGCAAGCTTCTCTCTCATGTCTTTCTGCTTTTTGATGAGCACGGGGTTGATGGTCTCAGCCACCAATGGTTCCTCTTTGGTGCCGAGCTCCTTCTTGTTCTCATTTAACTCCAGGGGCTTCAGACCCAGCTTGGCTCTGAGTTTGTTTGTCTCCTCAATGCTGAGAGATGCGTCTCCGCTTGCAGACTGAGGCTGAGACTGTGTACCGCTTTCATCGTATCCGAGGTCAACTTTCTCCTTCTTCACTCGTGGCTCCCCGGTGCTCCGCTCACCTTTGCTGCGGCCCTCCCGCCCGCTTCTTTCCCGGGACCTGGAGCGTTTTCGTTTCTCTTTATCCCGAGTCCCATCCCGGTCCGAAGCATCTCTGTCTCGGTCCTTGTGGCGATGTTTCTTATGTTCGCGACGGCGCTCTTCTGTGTCCTTGTCGCGACTCTTTTCCTTGTGTTTCTTGGACGACCCCATTATTTATTTTGCAGGTTACAACAGTTGTTACTAAAAAAACACAATGCTGTTGTTAAAAAAATACTTGTTTACACGGTGTGCCGGATGATTGCTAGGTTGCTAGTTTTCCTTCGCTGGCTAGCTCACATTAGCTTTGAAGGCTAAGTGGCTTACTGACGACACAACTCACTCATTGCGGAGGGAAAAATGAAACCTCACATTCAGAATCCGACATTAATCGACGACGAGTGCGGATGTGGGAGAATTACTTAGCTGTATGTTTTCTTCACGCCAGTTTAAACAGTTAGCACCACGTTCAGGTACCCAACTTTAAACGTCGTCAAACGAACACCGAACGACAATATTACTGTTTCCGCTGGCAGTAGTATGAAGGGAAACCGCAAATTATATCGCGAGATTATCGATGTCAGGCATTGATTGGTCGGACGGATCTCGCGAGAGTTCAGGTCAGATTTGCGGGCTCTCTTCTCGACTCGACCAAGACAGCTAGCGTAGCTAATGTGTACTGCCGCCTACTGCTTAGGAGTGTTTACACCAGGCCAGGATCACATCCATAGGTCGCTGCGTTTTGGAACCTGTTTGGGACCGATACGACGTTATCATCAATCGAATGGCTTTTACCAGAATCAGAGAGAATTTATAAAACCTTTGCTGTACTTTATGAAGTGTTAGGCAACGACGTCCACTTCACTTTCCCTCTGCATGGTAATACCAACGTTCCCTGTCTTAAATTGTAAGCTAACTTAGCAATCGCAGTTTTAAATAACACAACTAAAAGCCAGTATATATACTGGCTGCGTTTGTCGTTAGCTAATGGTAATGTTGTTTATTCATTACAGTTTGCAAAACCTTATCTTACTGCGTTAACGAACGCAATTCTAAGCTTGAAGATTAGCTTAGCCAACGGCGAGCTGAAATGCTTGTTTGCTTCAACTTTTATCGTGACATTTAAAGTTAGCTCTGTGGCGAGCAGCTAGGTAGCATTAGCGAGCTACCCAGCAAGCTCGGCAACTTTCGCTACTAGTTAGCATCATGTCTAGATTGTTTGATCGACACAAATAACGAGTCTTGCGTCGAACCAACGTTGACCAGCGGGTTAGCTGGCGCAGAACGAGGGTATTGCGTGTTGCCATGGCGATTGTGGGACTGAACTAGGTCAATAAAAGTAAAGGTAGTAAAGTTTCTCTGAGAAACAAGCTCATGTCTTTAACGTTTTGTTTTAGCTAATAACAAGAGCTACACCAGTGATTGCAGCACTTTCCGCACGTTAAGCTAACACTAGCTGGTGTCTATGCAGGGGAACGGTGACAGAAAGCTCGCGCTACGCTCATTGTTGTTTCCCCGGGAATCCGAGCGGGCCACACGCACACACACGAGAGAGAGAGAGAGAGAGAGAGAGAGAGAACCCACTAACGGCCGCTAACGGTAACGGGCAGGTCACCAAAATAGCCAGTAGCCACACCGTCAGCGTACTGATGTTTTCAAGCTGGTCGTGATTGGAGAGTTAACGTTAGCTAAAGTTAACGGCTGCTGGTAAGACATGACGCATTTGATGCATTTACTGTAAGTTAACTGTTAGATGTAACAATTTATAAAAATCCGACTGCGTTATTAACATTAACATTCATATCACTTTGTACCGGACGGTGAGTGAAATGTCGTTACTAATGGTGAACGTTAACAAACGTTTCTGTTGGCTAAGGAACCCATTTCACAAGGCAAATAACAGTTAGCTAAATGTCAAGTTTGCTGTCGTTTATAGGCACTAACGTTAGCTTAACTTAGAGTGACCGCTTATAACCATAACTAGTTCTTCTGATTTATTCTCCTGAAATGACCTTTCTTGTTCGTTGCTTTAAGCTTGTTTAACGTGCTTGGTCTTCCGTGGTCCAGTGTGGTGATCAGTGTCTCCTTTTTGTTGTGGATTCCAGCAAACTGTGACTGTGAAATGTCCGTATCATGTTTTAAATGTAGACTTGGTTTATTTGACTTGCTTTTTGTTCTGTGTGGTGACCAGTATGCGTTGTGTTGTGATTTCCAGCAAGCTGTAAGTGGGTGACATGGCAACTGGAGGGACTCCTTTTGATGACAGTGCAGAGGAGCTGCACAACTGGACTGTAACCAATGGCAGTCTGGAAGATAGACTCAACAACCTGGTAAGGGCTAGTCAGAACCTTATAGAAGACAATTTAGAGGTTTCTCAACACTTTCTGATTTTATTGGCCGGCCAATTTTTAACCATAATGTTGTAATTCAAGCTCTGAAATACACGTTGCTCTGTAATATTTATCCTATTGCGTATCAATGGCATGATATGTCTGATATGTATGTTACACACAATATACGTCTGTCCTAGGGTGACCAGATCCCAACAAACCAAATGTGGGATAAAGAATATGTTTGTGTGGGACAATGTTGGACATGTTACCCAGGCTGAGAGGTAGTCTACAATCTTGATATAGTGTCTATTTAACTTAAATATTAAACATTTCTATTCTACCCCTTATCCTGTAACATCTCTACACTTTGCCAGAATGAATCCGTAGATTGGCACATCTCTTTTTGAGCTGCATGTTTCTAGTGAGACACATGTACTGTGTCACTTTTCATATTTCCCCTGAAAAATTACTGGCAAATTTCACAAAAAAGTCTGAGAATCACCTTCCGCTGGCATATAAAAACTTATAAGTAGTTTCATAGTATTTGCTGTAGCTGCTCTTCCTTTTTTGTTGTAGTTTCCGTTATATTCCACCTAGATCTGCATAGCTTGTGACTTTGCAGTGACTTGCAATTTTCTCCATAGGGCATAATGTAGCAAAGACAGTGAAGTGTTAACCCGCACTTGACCTACTTGTTCACAGTTTGACAGCAAACATAGCCCTCCGATGACAGCCATTGGATAAAAGTCAGATTTAAAAAAAAGTGCCTGTCCTGTGGTGGTTTGACCTTTGAAAACTAGAGGCATTCAACATGTGGGACATTGTCTCAATATGTGGGTCAAGAGATAAAAATGCCGTGCACTCCCTCGTAAAGTGGAACACCTAGTCACCCTAAGCAGTCCCTATTAAAGTAAACATATAATAATTAGTGCAAATGTTTTTGCTGTTGTTCAGGACTGGGGTGTTCAGCAGAAGAAAGCCAACCGATCCTCAGAGAAGAACAAGAAGAAGCTGTCAGCTGCTGTGGTGGAGAGCCGCCTGACCAATGATATTTCACCAGAGTCCACCCCTGGGGCTGGCCGCAGGAGAGCACGCACTCCTCATTCCTTACCCCACATCAAATACACCACACAGATGTCTGTCCCAGACCAGGCTGAGCTGGACAAGCTACGTCAGAGAATCAATTTCACAGACTTGGATGAGGTGAACTGTTTCTGTTTAGTGTGGTCAATATGTTTTTGCTAATTCATATCACAGGCATACAAAGATATTTTTTTTTCTATAAAGTTGCTTGAGTGACTACTGGTAGATATATTAATGTATGGGCAATAGCTTTGTCTATGGACAGATATATCACAATTAGCTGATGGTTTTACAGACTAATAACAGAAATGGTTTAAAACAGAATCCAGCATTGACAATAACTGAGGGCGGATGGCAGTACCTGTCAAGTTGCATAAGTTGTGCATTAAATGGTTTTGTTAACTGGCCCCATTTGCTGCCATGTAAATATGTCTATAGAGCTGTTTGTTAGTTGGGGAGTAAGTGTGTGTGTTAATCTTAGCAGAATATTTTTCATAGTTCGTTATAGGATTGTTTGGCTGACCTTGTTCTGCTGTGGAAATATTTCTAAGGCTCTTCCATGGTGGACAAAGTTAAAGTAAGACAGAGGAATTGTTATCAATCCAGCAGGGTCAATGTTTTCTACTTTTTGACAGAAAAGAATGATGAAAAAATTGTACATTAACACTGAAAAACCCGAACACCTACAATATGTGGTTTTCTATATTTAAAAGAAAATATGCAGATGTTTGAGTGGTAATTTGTCTGACTTGTATCTTATTTTCTTAATCAGAGGAGCATTGGCAGTGACTCCCAGGGGCGTGCCACAGCTGCCAACAACCAGCGGCAGTTAGCTGGAGAAAACAAAAAGCCCTACAACTTCCTACCTCTGCATGTAAATACTAACAAAAGCAAGGAGCTGCTCCCTCCCTCCTCCTCTGCCCCAGCCACACCAGCTATCACCAAGGAAACTAAGAAGCAAAGCCAAGGACTCAGGGATACATTAACCCCTTTGGTTCCTACCAAGGAAACTCCAAGGCTCAGCCGTGGTAGCACCGACAGAGGGCCCTTACCACACAGAGAATACAGGAGAGGAGAGCCGAGAATAGACAGCAGCCAGGTAATATTTTATTTTGTCCTTGCCAAGGTTTTAGTCAGCTCTTACTTTTGTTAACTGCCACTTGATGTATTGTAGTCTGAGGAGTGAAGCAATGAGGTGTTGGTCTCAAAAACACAAATCTGCGCTAGGGCTGTCAGAAGATTAAAATATTTAAATGTGATTAATTGCAAATTAATCACACTTTTTATCTGTTAAAAATGTACCTTAAAGGCAGAATTGTCAAGTATTTATTATTCTAATCAACATGAGAGTGAGCAGATATGCTTGGTTTATGCAAGTGTTTGTATATATTAATTACTGGAAATCAATTAACAACACAAAACAATGACAAAAATTGCCCAGAAACTCTCAGGTCCTGCATTTAGCATAAAAAAAACAAATCATAACATGGCAAACTGCAGCCCAACAGGCAACAACAGCTGTCAGTGTGCTGACTTGACTATGACTTGCCCCCAACTGCATGTGATTATCATAAAGTGGGCATGTCTGTAAAGGGGAGCTTTGTGGGTACCCATAAAACACATTTCATTCACATATCTTGAGGTTTAAGGGACCCATTTGAAAATGGCCATGGCAGCTTTTCCTCAGCATTAATTAACCTCCTTCATGACAAGCTAGTATGACATGGTTGGTACCAATGGATTCTTTAGGTTTTCTAATTTCATAGGATGCCCGTCTTCTCTCTAGCTTTAAAACTGAGACAATGATTGTGTTAATGTGTTAAAGATATTAATGGCATTAAAACAAATATGCGTTACTTTGACAGCCCTAATCTTTACTCAATTTGGTGACAGTCCATCAAGTAGATGCTGAGATATTTTACCAAATATTGTAAAAACTTTGATTGCTGGTGCTGCTCGATGAAAAGTTGGAGAATAATCAATGTTATTAGGATTCATCCTTTTGGTACCATAAGTGTCTGTACAAGGCAGTCCATCCAACTTTTTTATCAGAGTGATGGACAGAAGAAGAGACAGCCCATCATATATTGAGCTAGCCAATATTACATAGATTATGAGGCTGATGTTAGCTACATAAAATGTAATTTACCAATAACTATGAAATCTGTGCATCAATTTGTCAGTCTGAAACTCTTGTCATCTTTCAGTGCTACACCAGTATTCACTCTGGTTTCTGAGAAACTAAACCAAGTGCATAGTAAAGTGATGGCTTTTTCAGGGGGGGCTGGAGATTAGGTAAAGCAGCTATAATTGACATCTTTGCTATAAAAGTCTATCAAATGACAATGTGAAACGGGTCGAGAATCATTACCTGAATCTGCATCTTTGTTCGGCTTAATGGAGCTCTATAGTGAGTTTCAGCTCACTATTTTGCTGTCTTGTCTTGCTGTCTTTACTGTTCACTCTCACCACTCTCATGGCATCGCTTGGGGCTACAGCAGGCAGCGGTTTTCAGTAAAAGGCCACTGTACACTACTGGTCAGCACCAAACAGCAGACATATAGTTAGTGACTAGCTGGTGAACATAGTGGAGCATTTAGCAGCTAAAGAGACAGATATTTCCCTCGGGGGGAGGCAGAGACCAAAAACAGAACTAAAACTGGGTGATTGTTGGACTTATATTCACCAGGTGGCCAGAAACACAACTCATCATCACAAATGAATGATAATGTTGCTCTATAATTGTTGGTTGTGTGAATAAGCGACTGTTTGCCAGCTAGCTGTATCAATGTGATAGATGATGACGTGTCAGTGTTGTGTTGACAACTTCTGCTGCCCAGGAAAATCAGGTATTGGGGGTTTCAGTGTACCGGTACTAAGCCTGCTGAGAATTACATTAATTTAACATTTAATTTAAATGAGTCCCTTTTCATATGTACACATGCCAGTGTTTTTATATTACTCCACTCCAGGCTACTCTGTGAAACCAGAACTAGGGTGAAAGTGAGGGAGAGGTAGCGCAGCTGAAACTAGGCTGTATTTAGGGCAATTTATAAATATGCCACCCCTGGTGCCCAGCGAGTTTTGTGCCCAACCCCTTTCTGCCCTTATTTAGCCCAGTCTGAGCTGTCGCCATAGATGCTCGCTCACCTTTCTTTACATCTTTTCCCTGTCTTCTTTTCATTTAATCTTCTGAAACCCACACCTATACACCATTCTCCTCTCTGCACGGTGTCAGGTGGTGAGCAAACTGGTACAGATCCGGGAGTACATCAGTAAGGCCAGCTCCATGAGGGACGACCTGGTGGAGAAGAATGATGTGCCGGCCAACGTTGAGCGCCTCTCTCATCTCATCGACCACCTCAAGGAGCAGGAGAGGTCCTATTTACGGTTCCTACAGAAAATGCTGGTTAGTCTGTCATTTGTGTTTGTTTTTTTTTTTATTCTTTTTCAGAATTAATGTCTTTTTGCTTTTCTTATGCTGTCAGGCAAAGGTATACAGTTTCAGTAAAGCTTGTTTGTTTGCTATTTTGTGGTTGAAATGGAACCTGTTTGTTTTATTATCTTGGCAGCTTGCCACACATACATTTTTAATGGCTGTCTTTCTTGGTTGTCTGAAACACTTCCAACAGCCAAGTCATGTTTCATGTGATGATAAAATTAGGGCATTCAATAGTACGATGCGTTCCATTGCTGCAGGATAGCTTAGTTTTGTGTTTGGTATCACTTTGCCTTTAATGGAGAATTTCTGTGAGATATATAATGGTGCTTTCCAGAAACTTAGTTTTTGTTATGCAGTGAGTTAAATTTACTGCAGGTTTTTGCTCCACATATTCCCACACATTTAAACAGCTTGTACATGGTGGCATTCTCATACATGGAGCATTTTGGGCGCACATTTGGTTATACTGCATACTTTCCTTTTCAGTTATCCTTGAGTCTCTTGTTCTATCTTCTATCTCTATAGACACGGGAGCATGATGATGATGATGATAATGATGATGATGATGTGGGGACCCTGGACTCTGCAGTGGGCTCAGGTTCACTGGCTGAGAGCACTTCTCTTAACATTGAGGTCTGTTCCTCAGATGCCTCAAATGCAACGGTGTGTTCATTTGTGTTTCCCAAAAGGGAAGCAGGTCACTGTTGCATTACACATAGCCATTATAAATATAATTGGTATAAAGTAATTGTATTTTGCCTTAAAATCAGATATGAGGAAATACAAAGAAGACAATTTGTCCATCCTTTGCTCTTATCATCATAGGTTAGTTTTATTTGCTGTGTCAGTACCTGACAAGTCTCTTGTACTTTTTTTGCTGAGTAGCACTGTAGCACTGTTGTGTTTTGGTAGAGTCAGTGTTTGTGATGCTATGTGGATGTGAATTTTGTAGGGCGGTAGGCCAGAAACAGTGCGAGCTGACCAGAAGGAAGAGTTGGAGAATCTGCGGAAGCAGCACGAACTGCTGAAGAAGATGCTGGAGCAGCAGGAGCAGCTCCGGGCCCTACAGGGCAGACAGGAAGCACTTATGGCCATGCAGGACAGTGCAGAGCAGGCACTTGCTGTGATTGAAGACACTGGTGAGATACTCATTAACACAGTCAATCAAGTGCAGACCAGTAGTTGTGTTTCCAGAATAAAATGTAGTATACATTTTTTTTTCTTCCAGAGAGATGACAACTCAGTTGGAATCCTTTTGATAAAAATGTAATTGCAAGAACTGATGATATTATGGAAGGCATATTTATCTGTCATTATTATTATAAATATGTTGAAAGTCTCTACCACTTAAAGTCCTATTTAATGATTAAACTAGGGCTGTCAATTGATTAAAATATTTAATCGCCATAATTGCAGGATTGTCCATAGCGTAAAAGATTTGTTAAGTATTTAATAGACTTATCAACATGGAGTAGGAAAATATGCTATTTTATGCAAATGTATATAAATGTTTATTATTGGAAATCAATTAACAACAGAAAACAATGGCAAACATTGTCCAGAACCATTCACAGGTACTGCATTTAGCATGAAAATATGCTCAAATCATAACATGGCAAACTGTCAGTTAGCTGAACTGACTATGACAGGTCAAGAAAACGGCCATGCCAGTTTTTCTCATCCGAAATTTAGCCTCCTTCACAACACGCTACTATGACATGGTTGGTACCAGTGGATTCCATAAGTTTTTAGTTTCATATGATATCAGCATCCTCACACTTGGTTATAACTTATCTTGCTACAACCTAGAAATTGCTAGTCACATTGATGTATTGAAGAAATTTGTGGCATTAAAACAAATTTTCATTATTGCGTTAACTTTGACAGCCCTAGAATTAACAAATAGTTTCTCATATTTAATTAATTTTTGAGTGTTTGAGTTAATGTTTGTTGTTGTCATTAGTTGTCACAGAAACCACAGGCAGTGTTTCAGGCCTGAGCATCACATCAGAGCTGAATGATGAGTTAAACGATTTGATCCAGCGGTTCCACAACCAGCTACATGATTCTCAGGTACAGTCAACTATGCATTTGGGCTACCACCCCCACCTTAAATAATAGCATTGTGCCATCTATGAAGATGAGAACTGTCTTCTGATTCTTATGCTGTGTTTTTTTAAAGTATTAATAATAATTATTACAGCACTCTACCAGTGTCACTATGTGAAGATATTTATTATATAAAATTTGTTATGAAGAAACATAATCTATAATGTTGCCATATGAGATTTTTAAAAATATTTCATCAAATTTGTTTTAGCTCTTTAATAACAAATGTATAGCTCAAGTTTTCCATTATTTATGCCGTATAGACTAAAGCAGTGCCAGACAACCGTCGTCAAGCACAGAGCCTTTCCCTCTCCGGAGAGGTGTACTGGTCTAGGGCTCCCCATGCTGTTGGTCCACCTCAACACAGGCCTCTCCTCCACTCTGCATCTGGTCCCCACACTGGTCTAGACACAGGGGCAACAGCTGCTAGTGCCAAACTTACTAAACTCCAAGAACTCCAAGACAAAAAGCAAACCATGGACAAGATCCTGCAGGAGCTGCATTCACTTAGAGACCAGACACTCAACAACAACTCATGTAAGAGTATTTCCAAAGTCTTTTTTTGAAGTGACTTTTTGTGGCTTTTTTCCTGTAAAGTGTAGATGAACTGTATGTGGTTCCTGGCAGGTCGTGGCTTGTCAACACAGTGCAGACTGGGTATGGCAGGGTCTTCAGATTGCCCATCTGCTCTCTGCTCTAATGGGTCATCAGCTTCCACTCCCTTTCATCCTTCACTCACGCAACACCAGGATAGCTCCAATTCCACAGACAAGCTCAGGTACACACAAAAACACAAGCCGCTGAACAGGCAGGTCAGATATCAGTAGCGAGGTGTTGTATAGAGTGGGGGTGGGGTAACATAGGGTGGCGTGGTGAAAGGGTTGCTTTTCTGTAGGTGACTCTATAATTTGAAATTTAGTAGAGGAGGGAGTTATGAAGACATTGTCCTGGCTTGTCACGTCACCTTTTTAATTATTAATTTAATTATTTAGCCTAGTATACTTCTGCATTTCACCCACACATTTGTTGTTCTTTTCAACTCCCCACAGGAAGCTGAAGGAGGTCCACAAGCGTTTGAATGAGCTGCGGGAATTGGTTCAGTACTATGAGCAGACCTCTGATATGATGGTTGATGCAGTCAATGAGAATGTGAAAGATGATGATGATGATGAAGAGGAGGAGGAAGAAGATGAGACAGAGGACGGTTCTATGTTTGAGGTCATGTTTGACTCTGAGCAGGAGAACCGCCAGCCTGTAACTAATATCAGGTGTGTTTGTTTAAAGAACTAGATAGTTAGATAAATTAAATAAAAAAAACAGTTTAATAAATAAAGGGATGATTAGACTTTTATGTACTTTTAATCATTATACTAGAGCTTCAACGATTAGTCAATTTATCAGTGGATCAAGAGAGAATTAATCGGTAACTATTTTTGAAAATGTGTTTATCAAGTAAAAATGCCAAACATCTGCTGGTTTTAGCTTCTCAAATTTGAGAATTTGCAGCTTTTCTTACATTGTATTGAACTGAACATTTTTAGGTTTTCTGCAGTTTTATAGACCAAATGATTAATCTATAAATCAGCAAAATAATCATCAGATTCATACATAAAGAAACTAATTCTTGTTGTAGCCCTACATTATTCACAGCGTCAGCTTCTGTTAAAATTGTTACATTATACTAAACAGCACCAATGGGCTCCACTCAAGTTACACTATGATCTCATTAAGCATTACAGTATGTCACAATGTGTAATTCAATTGTTAATTCATTTGTTGATTATTTTCTTCACTCACTCATCGTCAACTGCTTATCCGGGGTCGGTTCGCGGGGGCAGCAGCTCCAACAAAGGACCCCAAACTTCCCTTTCCTGGGCCACATTGACCAGCTCTGACTGGGGGATACTGAGGTGTTGCCAGACCAGTGTGCAGATATAATCTCTCCGCCTAGTCCTGGGTCTTCCCTGGGGTCTCCTTCCAGCTGGTCATGCCTGGAACATCTCCCTAGGGTATCCTTACCAGATGCCCAAACCACCTCAACTGGCTCCTTTCAATGCAAAGGAGCAGTGGTTATCTCTAAGGGAGACGCCAGCCACCCTCCTGAGAGAACCCATTTCAGTACCCACGGTCTAGTTCTTTCGGTCATGACCCAGCCCTCACGGCCATAGGTGAGAGTTGGAATGATGACTGACCAGCAGATCAAGACCTTTGTCACAACGGTGCGGTAAACCGAATGCAATACCGCCCCAGCTGCTCCCATTCTCCAGCCAATCTCACGTTCCATTGCTCCCTCACTTGTGAACAAGACCTCGAAGTACTTGAACTCTTTCACTTGGGGTAAAGGACTCATTCCTTACTCAGAGTAGGTAATCCATTGGTTTCATGCTGAGAAGCATGGCCTCAGATGTAGAGGTGGTAGGGGAGGTTATTTTCTTGATGAATTGATATTGTTTGGTCTATAAAATGTCAGAAAATGGTGAAAAATGTTGATCATTGTTTCCCAAAGCCCAAGATGATGTCATCAAATGTCTTTTTTAGTCCACAACTCAAAGATTCATTTTACTGTCATAGAGGAGTAAAGAAACCAGAAAATATTCACATTTAAGAAGCTGGAATGAGAGAATCTTTTTTCTGTTTTTAGATTCAACTTTGCAGTTTTAGGTGTATCATAACAGTCACTGCACTTTGTCTTTAGAAACCCACAGCGCAGTGGAAACTGGACAGACTTGAACAGCCTGAGCAACAGGCGCAGTGTCAGGAGCAGTGCCACTAACAACCGTGATGGCAGACTCAACACTGAGTGTGAGATCAACAACCGGTCAGCAGCCAACCTCCGCAGCCTCAACATCCCCTCAGCCATAGGTACACTCATGCACCTGCTTGCACAGATCCTTGTTAAAGCTGATGGTATCTTCCTTTTGGGTTTTCATTTTATTATTGCATGTTTACCTGAAAGGCAAATGGGTGGTGTAAAGATGGTGTAAATATAACAGAATATAACAGCTCACTGCTATCCTTCCATTTGATTATCAACACTGTACTTTAAACTGCCTCATCTTTCACACTTGTATTGACAGACACAAAAACAAAACAAAACAAAAAAAAAAATTCACATCCATTCGTTTGGTAATGTGGCTTTTATTTGAATACTGTGGTTTCAGCAGCTCATTATTTGAAGATCTGTGTTTATTCAACATTTAAAGAGGGAAAGAGTTCCGCCTTCAAATGAGACCACTTTACAAACTATCTCTATTTAATTGCATCATTGCTCTCATTTAGAGTGCCAGTACAACAGGGACACCCCTTATAATCAGATGAAGGATGACGATGAGGATGAAGACGGCCTCGATAATGATGAAGGGGCACAGGCTGTGGCTCCAGACAGTGAGGCATCAGGGTCCAGTCGAAGAAGCAGTCTGGGGAATAATGGCGGTTTTGCCCAGAAGGTTCATCGGCACACAGCCAAGCAGAAACTCCGGCAGCTTCAGGAGCTGGTGGCCATGGTTCAGGTGAGGCAGATCACAGAATAATATTATTACTTCTTGATTTGGCAGAATGAAAGGTAAAGTTGTGTAAAATGTCTGACTTTGTCAGCTCCTATTAGTTGTACTAAAACACATGCTGGGTTAAATGTTTTTCCATTAAACCTGATATGTTGCATCTTGTTTGATCATATTTGTATGTAAACAGAAAAAAATTAAAACAAATGATGAGCCTTTGACTACAAGGAAAATGAACATCAGTTCTTAAACAGCAGTAAAGTGTTTAAGGTTGGATTTTTCTTTCAACAGCTGAGGTGGTGTTTTATTTCTTTGTTTCTGTACTTGAAAATGTCTCATCCATCTTAAGCTGAACACTGTAAATTGTGTGTTTTTGTCTGTATCCAGAGTGACGACACTGATGGCACAACAGCTAATGAGGATGAAGCTTTACACCAACAGCCAAATAATACCAGAGCTACTGTGGCTGGGTCATTAGGGGCAGGATCTAAACAGAATCCCAGAGAACTCACTCTCTCCAGCAAGGCCAGGTAAAACATTATTTTGACTGTATTCTGAATGTTTACTTCTTGTCTGTGTGTTTGTGGCTTCTAACTATTGTGGACACAGGGAGAAGCTGTATGAAGAGAAGCTGCGTCAGCAGAAGCAGGAGCTGAAGCAGCTCCATGAAGAGCGCCAGAGGCTCATTGAAATCCAAGGCAAGATCCAGGACCTGCAGTGGGCTTGCCCTGACTTCCAGGTATTTTTATACACACACTCACACTCACATACTTACACTGATACTCACACATAATACTCATACTCACATAATATTCCAAGAATCTAAACTAGGATTTGCGACGAAGCAGAATCAGTATGTCGAATTGAAATCCGATTTGAGAAAGTGTTTTTAAAATTTTGTCCATCCTATTTAGATCAAATTAGGGGTGGACTTAATAATAGGAACACCTCTCAGTTAAGAACACCATACACTACAGCCTCCAAAATGACCATAAAGTTTCAACAAAACTAGAACATTCTTGAAGGTTGGAGTTATTACATTTATTACTGACTAGCTGTTGTAGTAGACTGGATTACTTTTAGCTAGGTGTACCTAATAAACTAATAAACCCCTTTTAAAGGGTTGCACATGTGTATTTGGAAATACACCATTTTAACCTTTTTGTGATCTCTTCTCTAGTCATCTGTGTCCAGTACAGTGAGTCAACAGGGTTTGCTGAGGAAGGTTCCAGTTGCAGTTTCCACTCCAGCCACTGTCATAGCTTCCTCCTCCTCTGGACCCCAAACTAACTCAGCTGTGCTGAAACCCACTGCTCCAGAAGCAGCTACTTCAGTCACTGACAATGAGGTAACAGACCCCACCTTGTGCACACAAAGATCCATGGCTACCACTAGTCAGATTTCACAGTGAGATCTTTACTGTCAGAACCGTACAGATTAGAGTTAACTGTTGCCTTCTGTTCTTGCACTGTCAGCAGCTATGGTCTGAGATGCGTCGCCACCAGATCTTGCGGGAAGAACTGCGACAGCGCAGAAAGCACCTAGAGTCTCTGATGGCTGAACACCAGAGACGTAATGGTCTCAGTGACTCTCCCAGGCGGACTGACGACTCAGAAGGCCTTGCTACACCCTCACAGCCTGTCAGTAGGGATGAAAGGTAGGAGACCTACTGCTTTAGGGGCCTGTCTCACCAAGTCCAAGATAGAGGTCAGAGAGGTTAGTTATTTTTAGGGGTGTCCCGATTCTCCAAATCTACAAATTGATTTGATTGTTGATTTAAACATTTTTTTTTTTCAGCACTGACTGTGCCTTTGTTAGACAATGGAGTTCTGTTTCATAAAGATCAACAGATCATTGGTTTTATGCCCTGACAACTGCCATTTACATTTTCAAATTCTTCAAAAAGAGAGGCCTCATGGTATCAGGTGTGATATTTTTTTGGAATGTACCATTCTAAGGCCATATGGTCAAATATAAATCATTTATTTAAGATGCAATAACAATAAGTTATTTCACCAGTCAATTGGGAACAAACTGTTAAACATCAAAAAGAACAACAGATTGAGTTTCTCAGAGTTAACAAGGTATACCTGAATGCACCATGAAGTTCCTGTTGGCAGCCACATGCTTTACCGTACAAAGCTATGTTGACAATCAATTTTTAAGTGCAACCGGGGCTGAAATTGCTGAACAGTTTGCCACAGTGGTGACTTTTGGGAAGCAGGAGGATTTTACAGTTTTGTTGTTTCTCCGTCATCTTCAACTCCGGCAGTGGCCGTGGTATCTCAAAGTGCAGCCGCAGGGCCAGTTACCGGTAAGCTTTGCTGTGTGTTTTCTTGGAGGCGTGCAAGTAGGCAAGGGTGGAGAGACTTTGAAGGTCAAAATTGGAGACTCATTTTGGTCGACTCTCAATTATAGAAAGATTTAGAAATCATGACACCCCTAGTTATTTTACATATTTTATAAGTAAAACAAGATTCTTTCAGGTGAACTGCATAACCCTTACAGCAGCCACATTATACAACATTTCTTATACTTCGCTCAAACATATTGTAAGAGCTGTTGTGATTACTCCTTCTTAGTGTGATTTAATTTTGGAGTAGGGATTAAATCTGATGGTTATTTCAAAGATGGCATAATTTATACCATTTTGCTGATATATCTTTAGGACAATGGCTACCTGGGGTTCCACTCCATGCCACCTTGATGATGATGAAGAAGATGATGATGAATATCATTCAGAGATTGGTGCAGAGGAGGAAGAGGAGCATGATGAATGTGCAGAGAGCAGCTCTGATGATGACATCCACATCTACTCATCCAGCAGGAACCAGTGCTCCTACAGTAACAGGAATCAAGGAAGGTCAGATAAAGTGGAGGCAGAAAGAATTCTATTGCACCGATATCTGTAATCTGTCTTTTAAAACTTCTTTTGTGTTTTTAGCAACCTGAAGCCCCCACCAGCCTTCTCAGGTGGAGGTAGCGGGAATCCATCTCCTCATGACAAAACTAAGGCAAAGCAGCAGCAGCAGCAGCAGCAACAACAGCAGCAATCCAGAAGTTTGAACCAGTCTGCAACAAGCCAGCATGGAGGTACACGGCGACAGGAGAATCTGCGCTGGGCCTCTGAACTCTCCTTTGCTGAGGGCTCATGTCAGTGGCAGGACCTGGTCAGCCAGCTGCAGAGACAGCTGGACTTCAGCACCAGCATGTGTCAGACACTCCTGCAGGACCAGCAGGTTGGTGGACTGAACAAATACTTGTGCATATACAGACACTTGCCTTGATAATTGACAGGCTTGAACCACATTTGTAGACTTAATTTGAAGTTCCACTGGAATTGTCAATGCACCTACTGTTCTCTTAGAGAACCTAAGCAAAGACTGGATGGAAAGCTATGTGTAGAGTCCAGTCGTAGCTTTCTATCCAGTCTTTGTTTAGGTACCTTCTTACTTTTCTTTTTAAACACAGTGAAACTGTTGTTTCAAACAAAAAAATCTCTCACTTCCGTCCACAGACACTTTCTATTATTTCGCAAACCCTGCTGACAGGTCAGTACACCAACAACCTGTCATCACCACTGGTCCACCTGATCATGCACCAGCTCAACCAGTGTTACAACCAGCTGGCTTGGCAGCAAAACAACGTACAAAGGTGAACATAATAGTATACCGTATACCTCTTTACTGCTATCAAATAGTTCATCTTTTTAAATTGACTATTTTCTGTCATACATTTTTTCAGACTAAAGCAGGTCCTTAATGACCTTTTTCACCACAACAACAACAACAGCAGCAGCAACAACAGCCTTCCTCTTCAACAGCAGGTTGGCAGACAAAGAAGCATGGCTCATCCCAGGAACCCAACTCTGGTCCCTCTGCCTCCCCTGGTGTCTTCCTCCCCTTCTCCTCTACCCTTCATCCCTCAGCCAACAACATGTCAACTGCTGCTTTATCCTCATTCCCTCCCAGTATGTCATGAATGTTTATTAGCTCTAAAGTTTCATGTCTAAAATGGAATGCATTAGAAGCAACAGAAAGCTAAGACATCCACATGAGACTCAAAAGATGGGGTTTACAGTAAAGTGATGTAGAGTGCTACTGGGATGTCACAATACCAGAAATTAAGTAGGCAATACCGATACCAGTGAAATTCCACAATTCTCAATACCAATTTGATACTATGGTAAAAAGCAAAAGTAAAACAAAAAATCCCATGTACTTCAACATACACTCCTTTATTTCCATTTGCATATTGTTTTTTGTTTAGAAGTTGAACAGGTCATAATTCCCATTCATATCGCTGTGAAAACATCTCCCTCAAACAACAATTTATTCAAGTTTCTCACCAAAAACTACATTTTACAAGATTACATTTGAACACATCATGAAACCATTAGAAAGTACCTTCGCCTAATACCTGTACTTATTTTTACTGAATGTAGCATAAGGTAAATTAGCACCTCTGAAACCATCAGGAACGAGAGCTAGATAATGTTAGCGGTTTGCAGCCGGTAAGCAGTACAGTCCTCAGGCACAGCTAATTTTAGCAAACTCTCATCCTGCTGATTTCAACACAGATTTGTAGCATTATCGGGGGAAAAATTAGGGTGCTTTCCCTGGATGTGTTGCTAGTGAGTTTCAAGTCCTCATGGAACCTGCAGAAAAACAAGAACTGTCACTTCATCATCAATTTGCATCCATTTTGTACTGAAGTTTCAGATGATGTGGTATTTCTAGGTGCTAAAAAGCTTCTTGGCTAATCCAAAATTAATAAAAGTATGACCTTCAATAGGTCATTGCATTTATGAAAATCTTGGCAATCCCTTTTCACAATAAGAGTAGAATGTTCAAGAAATTGAATATAGAAAATAAAGAAACATTTTTTTTCATGTAGTTGTTGTACACTGCCCAAACAGTATTAATGTTGCAGTCACTGGTATGCGAAATCTTTTTTTCAATTACTGCATTTGAATTTGAAGTAAGAGATATTTTAAAGAGACTCAGTCATGCAGAAATGAAATGCCAAAAGTCAGACTATCATGATTGAATTGATTCTTTGAACCATTAACACTTCAATGTGAGCAAATTAAGTATTTTTTTTTCATTCCCTTTGCAGGCTTTAACTTGTATCCACTCTTCCCTGCTCCCATGGGCGAGTTCCCTCAGGGTGCAGCAAGTCAGGCAACCGCTGACCACCGGAAGCAGCAGTTGGACCCCAACACCTCAATTAAAACAGAGTACATGAGTTTCCCTCCTCCGCTGCAGCGCTCTCCTCTCAACACCACCACCACAGAGAGCGGGTATGTCCATGACTTTAGCCTGAAAAGACTTTGCTGTTTATTCAGGTAAAAATTAAGGTTCATATATTTATTTTCCATGTGACCCCTTTAGATCTGGCTGGCTTAACACCCCATACACAAACAATACCGTCCAGTATCACCAATCTAAAATGGAGCCCCAAGAGTCTCCCTCCTTCTCCCCCATTTTTGCCAGCCGCCACACCCAACCACAAGAATTTGACAGGGCATCACAAGAAAGCTTCAGCAGCATGCCTGATCCCGTTGACCCCACTACCATCACAAAGACTTTTAAGGCCGGGCGCAAGGCCTCTGCACAAGCCAACCTGGCCTCACGAAGCAAGACACCCAATTCTAAGAGTCGTCGCAGGAGGAGCAAAGGGCACAACAGGAACAGTGAAGGTATCAAAATTTAGCTGAATTTTCTTTATTGCTTGCTGTAACCAAACTAGCAAAGACTTAATGAGGAATGTCTCATCAGTGTTTTTCTTGAATTTGTTTTTGTATTGTCCTCAGGCCATGTGAGTGACAGTGTTAGCAGCACTGCAGACTTTGTCCAGGAGAGGGCAGCCCTGTCTCGTCAGAAGGATCAGAATAAGAGTCTGTTGGACAGGCTGACTCAAGAGAAACTTGACAGCAAAACTAAGCTTGGGAACAAACGAAATGACCTCTCATCTGGTGCGAGTGAAGCTGCTCATAGTGAAATTTATGCACCTACCTTACCCCTCTTTTGTCTGTGTTTTTCTTTGTATACATCTAGTATCTGATTAGGCTTATTTTCTGTTTTTTCCCTGTAATTATAACATCATTTCCTTTACTTTCTTTTACACATTTGTCATATCCACGTTTCATTTAAATTTTTGGTTAATTTACTTTGTCATTTTAATTTATCTTACTCACAGCCTATGCTTGGAGAACACCCTTCCTCTCTAACAGAATTGCATGCACAGAGGCACCAGGTAAACTCAAAGTCAAACCCAAGCATGATGTGGTTATTATGTCACCTAAACATCCCATGCATGATCTGTTTTTGGCTTAACCTAAACCAAAGCTTCTAAGTTGGAGAACAAACTGTTGTTTTTCATTATGCAAGTATCTACCCAAATCTCACGCTGTCAAATCTTGAACCTGTAGATGCAAGCAGCGACTTCTCGCTGTTCGAGGCACTGAGGGAAACCATCTATTCTGAGGTGGCTACTTTGATATCCCAGAATGAATCTCGTCCCCACTTTCTCATTGAGATGTTCCATGAGCTGCAGCTGCTCAACACAGACTACTTACGGCAAAGAGCGCTCTATTCCCTCCAGGTATGTATATACACAAGTAACTACTGTATGTAGTATTTATGGATATATCTTATTTAATTGGCTCATATTCCAAAATATTAAGGCAAATTTGTCCCTAAAGAGAATATGGGGTGAGGTCTTGTCTGGGTTCTGTGTCAGAAGGGTTGTTTGGCAGAATATGTAGTATTTGACTGGTTATAGATGAGATCTCAAACTATTTCCAGACATAATTTGGGCTTTCTCAATCATTATACACCTTTTGGACCAAATGTCTCTGTTTTCTGGGAAGACCAGACCTGCAGGAGAAAATAAGAGACAATTAAGATGAGACGAATGGGGACTTTGACATTCAGTCCTGAGGCTGGTTGAGACTATGGACTCTCTATTAAACCCTGCGCACAGTGTTGCGCAATACTGTTGTCATTGCTAGTTTTCAGGCTGCACAGTTATCATTTTTCAACATCCATGTTGTGTAAGTAGCAAATGTACCTGCATCCATGGGCGTGTTGATCTTAAAATGAGGTGTAGTCAGGAGCTTTGTTGGCACATTGCTAGCTTGAGGCAGCAGAACTTGATTGTGCCATTGACCAACAAAAACCTGGTCTAAAGTCTGGTGCGGTATTTTCCTGATATTTAAAGGGCGCATTATTCAGATAGAAAGATGTGTTTACGTAGGTGGGTTCATAACACACATACACTCTGCCTGTTACAATACAGGGACATGCAGCACCACTCCTCCACATCAGTTAAATACAGTGTCAGCACTACAACAATGTATTTATGTTAAGGACAACACAAAATTCAAAAGGCATGACATTTCAAAATATAATGGAATATAATGAAGTAAGGCTCTCAGGCATTCTGTATTGTTCAACCTGCAGTGCACCTTCAGCACACCTTTGGTCATGGGCCAGTGACAGACACGCCACCTGCGAAGGTTTATGTCATAAGCAGCACATTTCCTCTGTCATTCACTCAGAGGCCTCCCCCACACATGATGATGAATCTATGAGTGCTGTTTTTACGCATTGTGTGGACAGTGTACACATGCCTCTGTCATGCTCGCCGTCTTCTCTCCTCACCCCTGTGTAGACGTAGGCTAATTCAAAGTTTGCGGGCCCTCTTCCCCTAAACATAGGCATTTTCATATGCACCGCCTCTCTAGCAGTGCCAGGCTGCAAGCCCATGTACCCCCATGGATTACATCAGAAAGCAATACAGTACCGAATTTCCCTCCGGGGATTGATAAAGGTTCATCTTATCTCTTATCTTATCTTATCTTTATTTATTTATCAATATTGCCCCACAGTGCTGCTGGCACTGGTAATTTTTTTTTTCCTCAAAAAGGTAAATCGGTTTATTTGCTCATATGCAGTCGTATATTGTTGATCAGATAGGATTGGGAGACGGTGCAGGCAGCGGGTCCACCGGCCAAGGACTGACAATACCACATACACCTGCTCATGCACTTCCACTCTGCGCAAGAGCAGGGACGTCTGAGGTTAACATGTCTTAAACCATAGATATAAAGAAAAGATAAAAAGAGTTGGAGAAATCATGAAGATATTTGTTAAAATGTAATATTCAAGAATATGTAAGTTAGTTTTGGCAATGATTTTATTTTCATGCCAGTAAAGCTTGGTTGAATTTCAGTGAGAAGTAGATGCACTATATTTGAGTGTTTGTGATGTACTCTAAAATTTGTCTTTAATTTGTGTAATTTAATCAGAATTTTAAATCAGTCAGAATTGACTCCTATAAGCCTGGCCTTATATATAAATGCAATGTCCCCTTGAGAACTTAATCTCTCCCTGTGTTTTGGCCAGGATATCCTTACCAGACACCTGACAGAGAAGAGTGCAGCTGAGAACCAGATGCCCCCTCTTGGTCCTGTGGTTTGGGCTACAGGCTCTCAGTCTGAGCTCACACCCAGTGAGAGTTTGGCAACCAGTGATGCAGTAAGAGACACATTATTGCTTCCCAGTATGATATTCTCACATATTTCTGTTTGTTCTCTTTTCTCCTAATTTAATGTGTTACTCCGTAGTGAGGCCTCTACAAATTGTGAAGTACTTCTCTCGGTCTGTATAGTATCCTCCCCCTACTCTTTTTTTTTTTTTTAAATCACTTTTCCTTCCTCTTCTTCTATATTTCAAGACATCTTTCATTAGTTTCTCTCTCAGCCTTGTCTCCTTTCATCCTTCCTTGCCTTGTCTCTTTTCATCTTTCCATGTCTCTCTTTATTCTCTGATTTTAATTTCCCCTCCCACCATCTTCTTTGCCTTTGAATTTAACTTGACAGTAAGACTTTAGAAACCTGTCTGAAAAAAAAAAATGACCCTCATCTCTCCACGCCTCTTTTGCCAGATCAGACGTGTTCTTTGTTCTGGGCCAAGGTCCCAAGAGTTACACTAATTGGGTGCCAGGCCTTTTTTCTGTCTAAATAATACCTTTGTTCAAGAATGATGGATGAACCACCATTGCTGTTAATGGCATATGCTGGGAATTTTAGGGGGATGTTAGACTCTTTTCTAACAGTAGATCTGTGATTAATTATCCACTCTTCTATAATCTAAACAATAGGGGGATATACAGTATTTGTCAGATATATACTGTGAGTGATCAAAACATAATTTTGACCATTTTCAGGAGGTGGTGGAGAAAAACTTGAGGCTCACACAGGACACGATGAAGAAGAGGGATGATGCAGAATCTGTGTGCAATGAGAGCATCTTGTCAACCTCCTCCAACTTGGAACCATTTTCTAACGATGACCTGGGTATAGTTATGCATGTAGAAACTAGTTGGGACTGAAAGCTGTATACCTATCTGAAACCTTTTTCACATCTTGGTATTCATCTGAAATGCTTTGCTTATTTTAAGCCTTTAACTAAATCAAATTTAGGTACTCCTTTCCACTTTTTTGAGCAGGACTACTCATGGCTGGTCTCAGGATCAACACTACATGGTTAAGCTAAAGAATATGCCCTTTCAGAAGAGGGCTGTTTGGCAAAGAAAAAATATACTCTCAGATTTTGGAGAACATTGGTGACCTAGATTAGGAGCGATAGTGATTAGGAGCTGACTTATCTTGATCCTGTAGTGTAAACCTGTTTACAGATACTTTAATATTAGGGCTGTCAATCGATTAAGAGGAACAAAATCTCCAGCACTCACAGATAGTGTCTTTTTTTTAGTATATTGGGCTAACATATGTTTGTTTGCCCAATATGATAAAAAAGACACTTTATCTGTGAGATTTGGAGAAATAGAAAATAACAGCGAGCACGCTGTTATTTTCTATTTTGTCTATAAATCATTATAACATTGAATTGTGATTAATCACATGATTGTCCATAGTTTATGGCAAATTAATCACACATTAAAGGGAAATTTGTCAAGTATTTAATTCTCTTATCAACATAGGAGTGGGCATATATGCTTGCTTCATGCAAATGTATATATTTATTATTGAAATCAATTAATAACACAAAACAATGTCAAATATTGTCCAGAAACCCTCACTGGTACTGCATTTAGCATAACAATATGCTGAAATCATAACTCAAGCTCAACAGGCAACAACAGCTGTCAGTGTGTCAGTGTGCAGACTTGACTATGACTTGATCCAGACAGCATGTGATTATCATTAAGTGGACATGTCTGTAAAGGGGAGGCTGGTGGGTCCCCATAGAACCCATTTTCATTCACATATCTTGAGGTCAGTGATCAAAGGAACACTTTGAAAATGGCCATGCCAGTTTTTCCTTACTAAAATGTAGCATGTTTGGGGCATTATTGACCCACCTTTGCAACAAGTTAGTCTGACATGGTGAGTACTATTGGATTACTCAGTTTTAGATTCTAGTTTCATATGATGTTAGAATCTTCACTGTAACTTTAAAACTGAGCCCACTACAACCTAGAAATCACAAGTTGTATTAATGTGTTAAAGAAATTAGTGGTGTTGAAACAAATTTGCATTAACACATTATTATCACGTTTACTTTGACAGCCTTAATTAATAACCATTACAGTCTTCTTCCTCTTGCTTCGCTGGTTTTGAACTTTTTGTATCCCTGTTCTGTCTCTTTTTTGCTCTCATTTATTGGCTGCTCTGATAGGCAACACAGTGATTCATTTAGACAAAGCCCTGGCCAGGATTAGGGAGTATGAGCGCATGAAGCTTAAAGCTGAGTTTAACCCCTGCAATGCCAGCCCTGCAGCTGCAGGTGGCTCTGAAGTCTCAATTGCTGAACAGCCTTCTGCTAACTCTGCTGACCCAGTGGAAGGTACCCAATCATATAAGCATACACCAAAGACCCATAGCAGCACAATAATTGCCTTTCACTTTGCTGTTAAATTTTTGGGATTTTTTTTTTTTTTTGTGTCTGTGAGCAGCAGGTGCAGCAAGGGATGTGCGCTGTCCTCAGATTGACACCCAGCAGTTGGACCGTCAGATCAAAGCCATCATGACAGAAGTCATTCCTTTCCTTAAGGTAGGATAACCAACACAGGCAGCTGCAGAGAATGTACTGAAAAAATATGAATTTCCTACACTTGAACTTGACTATTAAATTAGAGGCCTTGTTAATAATGAATTGCCAGTAGTGCTGACTGAAAATTTGTATTTTCCTCATCATGATATGAACAATGAACGATAAACACATTGCAAAAGAATGCCTGAGCCGTGATGCATAAGAAAAATCATTTTATTTAGCGATGATTACTGAAACCTGTTATTAAATGGGCCACAGGGCTAAGACCACAACATTAGTATTTATTATCACACATTATCATATGTTGGGGCTGTAGAGGAGTTCTCCCCACACACATTAACTCAGTGAGTCAGCGAACAGCTGATCAGAGAGGCTGTAGTGGTGAAAGAGAAGTGAACCAGGTAAAGTTGAGTTGACAACAACCATGCTCCATAATTAGTGTCAGTAAACACAATAAAACCTTTGCAAGTAAAAAAAACAAACAAACTATACTTTAGCAATGCACCTGTTCAACAAGCGTCAACCTGATGTAGACAGAGAAAAACGATATTTCAGTCTCAAATCCACTGCTGCTATGATTACACAGCACAGCGCACTAGCTCGGCAAATAGCGAATTGTTACTAATGAGTGTAAGCCATTTTATTGAGTTGCAACTTAGTGGAGGCTCTGAATAACTTAAGTTTGCTCTAGTAAGCACTGTTCCACTGTGCGTGTCTGGGGGAGTACATTGTAAAAGGTGGAACGGAAGGATTGATG